>CM034354.1:3585039-4785039 GCA_019925275.1 Mytilus edulis
AGTTCATGTAAAAATGTACTTACTTAATTGCTGCCCCATAACTTGATCTCGAAGCCTGCTGTTTTTTTTTGTTTTTTTTATGTTTTATCTTTTTGCAGTTATTTTTACTTTTTTTATTTAGCTATTTATTTCTTTTGCTTATGCATTACCTTTGCTATTACTGCATGCAGTCTTTTGTTTGTGATTATAGTGTTTTATTCTGCGTGTGCTACTCCGATATAAATACTATGTGCTACTCCGATATAAATACTATGTGCTACTCCGATATAAATACTATGTGCTACTATGTGCTGATATTTAACATTTGTTTTAATATATAACTTGCTTTACTTTTATTCTGCATGTGCTATCTATGTATTAATACATATATGTGCTGTCTGTCTGTCTGTCTGTCTGTCTGTTTGTGTTGTATGTGTATCTGATGTTATTACATGTATGTTTTGTTTATTAATATCAGTCGGTGACCCTCCGCAGTTAAATATACTGTCTAATGGTTGGGTGCACATGGTGCACGCGAGGGTGGACGATAAAGTAACAAGAAAATAACTGAAAATTATCGAAGCCGTTACCGGGGAGATAATTTCTTAGCAAACAGAGGATTTGACGTATCAGAAAGTGTTAAGACTTTTGTATGCGAAAGTGAAAATTTCTGCATTTCCCAAGGGAACAGGTTAGTTGTTTTTTCTTGAAATAAAGCCACCAAGAAAAGTTCACATGGCTGTGTTCGCATACAAGTTGAAATAAAGCCACCAACAAAAGTTCACATGACTGTGTTCGCATACAAGTTGAACTTGTACAAAAAAAATGTACTATTCCACAAAAAAAAAAAAACATTGCAAATTGACTTTCTGAAATTACATGTGTCACAAAGTTGACGAAGGAAAATGTGACTCTTTGTACTGAATTACATGCATGCAGGGGCGGATCCAGTCATTTTTAAAAGGGGGTCCCAACCCAGGATAAAAGGGGGTCCCAACCCAGGATAAAAGGGGGGGTCCAACTATATGTCCCCATTTAAATACATTGATCGTCGAAAAAAAGGGGGGCTGGATCCGCCACTCGGTTGCATGTGTCACAAAGGTGAATCAGTTTGTAGATACGACACCCCTCCCCCAATTCCAGACCCTCACTGAGGTGACAAAGGAAAAGATCCCCTGTTGGAGAAATGTTAGCGTTCAGTCAATATTCATTGGCAAATTTATGTGAACATGGTGAATCAGTGGCTCCATTTGCAGATTTGTCGGTGACTTAATTTTTTTTATAGACTCATTCATGAATAAAACAATGAAATTTTGTCAATATCATTTTTTAAGACAACTCGGACCAGTTTTTAAGACAATTAAATAAAAAAAATGTTTGGACGTTTTTATATAAAAAAATCTATATATATATACCGTGGGAAAATATTTATTATTTATTTGGCGATCAAACGGGAGGCCGAGTCTTACGTCCTCTACGCCCCCTTTTCCCCCTTACAATCAACCAGTGAGAAGCGTTCTTAAATGGGCCCAATCAGTGTTTCACATTGTTCCGAGGTGTCTTTGAAATTGTATTGACCTTAAATGGGCCCAATCAGTGTTTCGAACTGGTCAGATCTGTCAATCTAATCCGAGTTTCTTTAAAACTGGTCCGAGTTTTCATGGTCCGACTTGTCCCAATCCCGTGTCTCGTTTTGGCAAAGCTTCCTGTTCTCGGAATTTGGACTGCTAACCAAGAAGATGTCATTTCAATGACTTTAAAGGGTAAGTTTTGAATATTTCTGTTATATCTGACTCACGTGAAGAAATGACATAGGCCCTACTTATTTTATCTCATTTTATTATTTACATTTTGAACAGTTGAACACAGTAACCAGGTAACAGGTCGACATTTCCGGGTTTCCATATCTCTTCTTCTTTGCGTTAGGACGAAACTTTCTAAATGATGACTGAGAAGAAAATTTCAATTGAACATTTAACTGAGTATTTTTATTATTTATTAAATTTGAAAGTTAAAAGACAGTAAAACTTGGTGCGTTGCATTTGAACTGTTGAAGAGTTTTTAGACACCAGGCGGCGCTGATGTTTGTCACTTTTTTTTGTGACAAGTATTATTTTTATAAAAAGCTTGTCGTTAACCTTTCATTTAGACTTTTATAAATGCATTTAGAATCAAAATTGTGCATACAATATATAACAGGTCAGCATGGTCAGGCATGTGGATTATAACTCAATTCAGGTGACATATCATTACAAGTAACATCATGTCTCACCTTGAAAAACATCACATATTATATGATCTTCAGCATGGCTTCAGAAAATCAAGGTCGTGTGAAACACAATTAATAGATTTCATCCAGGAACTAGCACGATCAAATAATAGTAACACACAAATTGACTTAATCATAATGGACTTCGCTAAAGCGTTCGACAAAGTCTCACATCGTCACCTCCTTTAATTTACAAACTCAAATTCTATGGTATTGAAATGAAAATAACACACTAAATTGGATTCAGGAATTTTTACAGGACATAACACAAACAGTAGTCATTAATGGCATTTCCCAGGGGTTAAGAAATCCACTAGCCCGACGCCCGGGGCTACAACATTTAGACCTCGGGCAACCAAAACTTGTAATCCAATATGCCCGACGGACTAGTAACAAAAAATATTGGCGTTTCCAAAATAGAAAGTGGAAAATCCTCTCATCACTTTTCTATCTTAGCCAATCAGATTCGACTACGTCATCCGGGATTCCTAGAATTTGAACTGATTTTGTACAAGTTTTAAAATAGAACAAATAACTTTGGGTGGATCCCGTACTTTCAATATTGATGTGTCAGTACAGGAAGTGGTATTGTACATTGCTTATGCAACCTTCTTCTGATTAATTTATTGAAATATAAATGTGAATCCCTTTTGACAGCAGAAACCTGACTTTTCAACGTTCAGATATAAATTTGAAACGCCGTGTGCACATGTTATTGACGCCATTTTGTTTTTGTTTACATACTGTGAAGAAGCCTCCAGAACCATGACCTAAACATTAACAGTCTTCAGAAAACTTAAACTGAATGCAATATAGTTCATCAATCATGATTATCTTCATTGATAATCAAATGAATTAGATTTTTAAAGAAATGAAATTAATAACAAATTCAGTTTCAGTTTAGAGACTGTGCTCAGGTTGTAATCTATTTATAGCCCACAATTTGAAAACCTGTGATAAATGTAAATATGGACATTACTGTACTTCGCAGTGGTCAAGACTTGTATCATCTACGGATTTGGTCAACTCTTATATCAGAATATTCAGTAAATATTCCATTATCGATTAATTGATTAATTGAATATATCTGCTAATAAGTTTTGGGTATCCAATTTGCAAAAATCTTCTGCACAATGGATAACAAAATTGTAAAGTTTATAGAATTCATGGTTATTGCACCAAACTCTGAATTTTTAAAGCATATTAGGGCTAGCATGTCAGTTTTGTTGGGCTAGTAGTTTTTCCAACAGGGCTAGTAAAATCCTGCTACCAATTAGCCCTGGGCTAGTGAGCTATTACAAAATTTCTTAACCCCTGTTTCCTCCACCTCAGTACCCATAACATCTGGTGTACCACAAGGAACAGTATTGGGCCCGATACTGTTTCTTATCTATATAAATGACCTACCGGAATACCTAGAACACAGTAAACTTAGACTCTTTGCTGATGACAGCATAATTTACAGGGAAATAAAAACACAAGATGATTGTCATAAGCTACAACTTGACCTTGACTCAGCAGCTCGATGGGAGTCAGATTGGCTGATGGCATTTCACCCTGATAAATGTACAAACCTTTCCATCTCTCAAAAGAAAAATAACTACCGGCATAATAACATCCTCCACAATCACATTCTCGAATCAGTTACATCCGCAAAATATCTAGGCATTACCTTACAATCAAACCTGAAGTGGAACAAACATAAAAAGAAAATGTTGTGAAAATAAATTTCCACTTTTCCGTATTTTACTTATAAATGGACTTAGTTTTTCTGCGAGGAAACATTACATTCACTCTGTGGTTAAAGTTTTTAAAATTTTAATTACTTTCATAAACTATCCTTGATTTGTACCAAACCTGGACAGAAGCTTGTTTATGATCATAAGATAGTATCAAGAAGAAAATTTTGTAAAAATAAATTTCCACTTTTCCGTATTTTACTTCCGTATTTTACTTATAAATGGACTTAGTTTTTCTTCCAGTTAACATTACATACAGTCTGCAGTTAAAGTTTATAAAACATTTATTAGATTCATAAACTATCCTGGATTTTTTTACCAAACTTGGAAGCTTCTTTCAATCAAAAGACAGTATCGTGAGGGAAATTTTTATTGATGTTTTTCCTCATTTTTGTTGAGTCTGCGATTAACAGAAAAAGTAGGCGAGACAGCGGGTTCCGTGGAACCCTTACGAATTTTTTCCAAACGAACCCAAAAGCAATGAAAAGGGGAAGTCATTAGTGCATATCTTCAATGTATTCAAAAGTTTGAAAACCACTGTACAAAGTCGCAGAAATGCCAAGCTCCATAAGGAATCTTTTATAAAGCTGACTAATTTTTAGAATACACACGGAAGTACCATATTTTTTTTATTGACACATGGACAGACAATTGAACGGATGGAAAATCAGACGGAGTGATTGACTCCAAGAAAAAGGACTATGTCATGAATAATCGAAAATGCTTCAAACAGCATAAGGGAGGCTTCTTCTGGTTATGTATATTGTTGAGTAAATGTTTTCTGTCAATCAGTCGTAGCAAACTTGGGTTATCGTCATGGCGTAGGAAAGTGTAACAAACAGATAGAATGAGTGAATACAATAGGGCGCGAACATTATTTTTTATGGCGGGGGTAACATCTCAGGGTATTCATACGACTCTTTGCTTACATGATTTTATTGAAAGGAATTACGAAAGTTTACTGATTTTTATTTTAAATCATCAAAACCAGTGTATAAATCAGAAAGTAACATGTAAGGTGTCACAAGTTGAAGCACTCTTTCATCTCCAAGTTCCAATTATGAACTCTGAGGTGATATACAAAAAATCCTTGGTCCATCTTTACATTTCCGAAGTCTTAGACTAGTAAATTTGACATCAATTTGAGAACCAAGTCCTCATTTTTCGGCCTCTTCTACCAGGCCACACTGTTCAGATATTTTACGGATTGCAAATTGAAAAGGTACTTCATTTTTCACCATTCGATTCAGATACTCTGGGTCAATGTAACTTATCAAACATTCCATATACATCTGAATTATTTTCATCATAGGACTGACCAGGGTTTTAGCTGGGTAAGAATTGGCCCTTCCTTTTAAAGTTTTGGATACATTACAAATAGAAGCCAGAAATAACTACATTGGTTAGACGTATAGGGGGGGCTTGAGATATCCCAAAACATGTTTAACACTGCCGCATTTGTTGCACCTGTCCCAACTTGAGTCCGTAACCTCTGCTATATAGTCTTGTTTTTATTTAATTTTTAAATTTTGGTTTATTTATATGTTTCAGGAAACAAACATTGAACTTCTACCCCCTTTTTGTAGTTAAATGATTGCTCACTTAGGAGACAGCTTCATGTATACCAATACACAGTTACAAGTTTAGCTTCGTATTATGGCCATGGTGAATTTTCTAAATATTAAAGTTTTTGTACAATTAAATCGATTTTTAGATAGTTGAAGTATAATATAGCCTTCCTAGTGGGTTTATATGAACATTTAGTTTGTTTTTAGCATGTTTTATAAGCCATTTTTTAGTTTGACTGTCCATATTTTCCTATCCTTACCGCCATAGATTTAGAAATTTTGTATTGTTTTTCAACAAAGATTTGACGCTCGATCTTTTTAATTTAATTTTATGGAAAAACCAGCAGAAATGCATATGATTTTTTTTTACCTCTTGATAGATATATCATTATATATGTCTATGGTTTCAGGAAAGATATCACTCTAATTGATTGAAATTTTTCTTTGGACCAAATTTTTGAGACCTTTGTGTGACATGTTCAACCCCTTATTTTGCAATATTTGGTATTGAATAAATGCTAATTGTTGCCATGGTTACACAAAAAGATATTATATTTCACCATTATAACTATTGGAAATAAAATCTATGGACGATTCTCTTTCCATAAATATACACATGCATAACTCAAATATTAAGCATTATTTGTTAGGAAGGAAGGGAAAGAGGGTGTTTATAAATTATGAGTGTCAATTTTAAGTTTTTTCCTATTTGTGTATTGCCACCCCACCCTAGTGCACATTTTTTCTCTCTGCGTTGGGTTGTTTTCTTCTATTTGGTCGGGCTTCTGATTCTTTAACATTTTTCTCATTTCCATTCTCAATTTTATCAAGGATTTACTATACTTAAAGACTTTTAAAGACAGTTATATATATATATGCTGTTTATGTCTTTCCTTAGCGGAAGCAACGTAAAGAAAGAGATGGACAGCAAATTTTAATGTGATTCTTGTAAATAACAGTTAAGATCAGTTTACAGAGAAAATGCTGTCAAAAACAGTGAACACTTTAAGTATTAAGTAACAGATAACAGGAATCCCAATTTCAAATAAACAGTTAACAACATTGCAAATTTTAACAGAACAGATTACAGACAGTGGGTCGAAAACAGTTCACAGTTTAAATTTATCTCAAATAACAGTTTTAAACAAAACCTTGAAAAGGACAAAAACAGTTTAACATAAAAAGGTACATCCCCCCACCTTAGATATTTGAACTTAATACTTTATTTTCATTGAAAGGACGGTAAACGAATATTCTAAAATTAGCAAGTTGCCATACAGTTGAAAACAAGTTGCCATACAGTAAATTTGTCAACACGAGCAAGTTGCCGTACCCTAGACTTTATTTTTTATGGTCTATATTCTTTAAAATACATCTTTTTGACAACAAATTTCAGTAAATATGATGCCGCACTATAAAAATCTAAAAACGTGTCTAGAAAAATAATGAAAAACAGTTCAATATCTTGAGAATGGGGCGATAGAGGACGATCGACCTCGAAATTTTCCGGTACTAAGTGGCAAGTTTTGGAGTATTACACAAAATCTTGTATTAATTTTGTACTTATCGGCCTAATAATTTAAAGAATTATATATTCGAAAACCATTTCTTAAGCGGCACTCTCATCAAATGAGTGGAAATGCTTTAAATTGAATGAATTCTTAACTTGTTTACTTTTTTTTCTATTTCTCTCCGCTTCGTTAGTACCCAATTTCCGGTGGCGATGATACACAGTGTACATTAGTGCATGTAGGCTTGGATGACATTCACTTCCACACAGTATCATAGTTTTTTTGCATTTGCAAGTTTTGTGCACGATCTTTTTCATTTACACATTTTGTTTGCGAGTGAAAAACAAGCCTTTTTTGCAGCTGCGTACAGTGATACCGAGGTCTTTGGCAATTCTGATGTCTACAGTGTTTTTAAGAAGCTCTAGATGTCAAATATCGTAAAATGGTTGACTGCAATACACCATCTTCACAACACAAACTTAAATAAACTAATAGTATAATCCTTTCCAGTGACTTCTTATGTAACAGTTCATTAAGAAATTTTTGGAATTTAATTTTTTAGTCGACATATTGCCATTTACTCGTAATAACAAATCGGTTATGACCATCGGTAATGACCATCGGTATAAAATGTGTTTACTTTAAATTTGACAATTAAGTAAAATTAACAATGTGAAACTTCTTATTTTTATTTAGCTTATCTTTTTATTATAATATAACGATAAAATTACCTATATGATAGCGTCTTTTGAATGAACGGTCATACCATATGAAGAGTTTAGAAGTATTAAAAGTAAACTGTTACAGAGTGTTAATTACCCCGACCATACGCGTATGGTCGGACCATATGAGTATATACCCATATGGTCATGACCATACGCGTATGGTCCAAATACTCATATGGTCCGGAACATAGACAACATAGTATCAAATGGGAACAGATCACTTGGTTTTCTAAAAAGAAATTTAAAAATTACAAACACAGAAACAAAAGCAAGAGCATACCAGGCACTAGTAAGACCCAAAGTTAGGGGTTTGATCATACAAATTAAGTCAATGCAAAAATTTGCTTTTTAAACATGTTAAATGCTCCTATATACATGATATATAATATATTAAGTATTTAAAACAACTTAACAATCATCTGATTTATCAGATCTATTACAATTATCTAAAAGTCAAGTTTATATGAGCCTGTGCCTAAAAATAAAGATTTTCAAATTAAGAAAAGCCTTACACATGTTACATAAACATGCAATTTTTTCACCCAATTTCAAGTTCTTGAAGTTTTTTTTAACAATAAATTATTCTTCCATATATATTAAATGTACTTTAAATGTAAAGAAAAGTTACAAAAAGCTTATCACATGAGTATAAAAGGGTCTTAGGCCATGTGAAATTGAAAATTATTTAGAGTTGATTTAGGCCTTAGTACCTATTTACATATATCATGTATATAAAAATGCATACAGAAGCCATGAGAAATGGAAAGGAGTAGGTCCAGTAAGACCCCTTTTTGGCCCCAAAATATAGCAGTTTTACAAAATTGTTAAAATATAAACTTTTAGTTATTTATTGGACAATAGAATGCTTCTGCTACATAAATATGGGCTCTTTTTGACGATACAATGCATATATATCGGGTACTAGCATCATCAAGTCATGCTAAATTACTGAAATCTTCACAATTCTAGCATTTTAGTTAAATTTAAGACGGTTTTCGTGTAAAACGAAATTGGCCACATTCGCGTTCATCCTTAATATTGAAATGTAAGTTGTATTTTATGATAATACATAGCATATATAAAGGTTGAGGATTTTCATTTTTGACAAAAACCTTCTGAAAAGTGACATTTTTGGGCATATTTGGTAGATTTTTCATAATTGAGCTTGAATCGGATCGTTTTTAATGATTAAATCAGTGAAAATCATTCACATAACCTAATTGATTCAAATGAAATAGACACTTAAGTGTTTAAAAAGTGGTCAAAATCTCTCGTCAGATAAACCTGAAATTTGAGGCCAAAATCAGTCCTTACCGGACCTACTCCTTTGTTACTTTTTGTTCATTTTTATGCTTAGATGTTATTATACAAGAAGTCTAATTGCAAAAAAACTCTTGCATTCAACTTTTTAGCTCACCTGGCCCGAAGGGACAAGTGAGCTTATGCCATAACTTGGCGTCCGTCGTCGTCCGTCGTCTGTCGTCTGTCGTCGTCGTAAACTATTTCAAGAATCTTCTCCTCTGAAACTACTGGGCCAAATACTTTCAAACTTTAACTGAATGGTCCTTAGGGTATCTAATTTATAAATTGTATCCGAAGTTTTGATCTATCAACAAACATGGTCGCCATTGCTAAAAATAGAACATAGGGGTCAAATGCAGTTTTTGGCTTATAACTCAAAAACCAAAGCATTTAGAGCAAATCTGACAGGGGTAATATTGTTTATCAGGTCAAGATCTATCTGCCCTGAAATTTTCAGATGAATCAGACAACCCGTTGTTGGGTTGCTGCCCCTGAATTGGTAATTTTAAGGAAATTTTGCTGTTTTTGGTTATTATCTTGAATATTATTATAGATAGAGATAAACTTTAAACAGGAATAATGTTCAGCAAAGTAAGATTTACAAATAAGTCAACATGACGGAAATGGTAAGTTGACCCCTTTAGGAGTTATTGCCCTTTATAGTAAATTTTTAACCATTTTTCGTAAATCTTAGTAATCTTTTACAAAAATCTTCTCCTCTGAAACTACTGGGCCAAATACTTCCAAACTTTAATTGAATGTTCCTTAGGGTATCTAGTTTGTAAATTGTATCCGAAGTTATGATCTATCAACAAACATGGTCGCCATTGCTAAATATAGAACATAGGGGTCAAATGCAGTTTTTGGCTTATAACTCAAAAACCATAGCATTTAGAGCAAATCTGACGTGTGCAATATTGTTTATCAGGTCAAGATCTATCTGCCCTGAAATTTTCGGATGAATCAGACAACCTGTTGTTGGGTTGCTGCCCCTGAATTGGTAATTTTAAGGAAATTTTGCTGTTTTTGGTTATTATCTTGAATATTATTATAGATAGAGATAAACTGTAAACAGGAATAATGTTCAGCAAAGTAAGATTTACAAATAAGTCAACATGACGGAAATGGTCAGTTGACCCCTTTAGGAGTTATTGCCCTCTATAGTCAATTTTTAACCATTTTTCGTAAATCTTAGTAATCTTTTACAAAAATCTTCTCCTCTGAAACTACTGGGCCAAATACTTCCAAACTTTAACTGAATGTTCCTTAGGGTATCTAGTTTGTAAATTGTATCCGAAGTTATGATCTATCAACAAACATGGTCGCCATTGCTAAAAATAGAACATAGGGGTAAAATACAGTTTTTGGCTTATAACTCAAAAACCAAAGCATTTAGAGCAAATCTGACGTTGGGTAATATTGTTTATCAGGTCAAGATCTATCTGCCCTGGAATTTTCAGATGAATCAGACAACCTGTTGTTGGGTTGCTGCCCCTGAATTGATAATTTTAAGGAAATTTTGCTGTTTTTGTTTATTATCTTGAATATAATTATAGATAGAAATAAACTGTAAACAGCAATAATGTTCAGCAAAGTAAGATCTTCAATTAAGTCAAATTGACCAAAATTGTCAATTGACCACTTAAGGAGTTATATGCCCTTTAAAGACTTTTTTCACAATTTGTTCATCATGTTGACTTACTTTAAAAAATCTTCTCCTTTGAAACTGCTGTATCAATTTCAGCCAAACTTAGGCTAAATGAGTTTCAGAGTATCTAGTATAAATTTTATATTTTATTTCCTTGTATGTCAAGAAACATAGCTCCTATGGCTAAAATAGAACATAGGAGAAAATGATTATTTTTTTTGGCTTTTGAAGAAAATAGGACGATCCAAAAAACATTTAAATAAATTGAAAAGCCAAAATAATCATTGATGAGAGATTTAACCAAAAGAATTAAGGTGAGCAATTCAGGCTCTTGAGAGCCTCTTGTTTTGAAGACAGCATGGTCTGATGTACAGTTTTTTTCACTTTTCAAGGAAAACTTGCATGCAGTTTTAGTCTCAATAAGCATATATTTGAGCCACTAACTGTCCTAAAGAAGACAATGACGGTGGCATATGAAATGAATAAGGTCCTGTTTGTGGTTCAGATTTGCAAATATCATTTTCATTATTAATTAAAAATGTAGTTTCAATAAATTTTAGGGAGGAAGCTTGATGGTTCGTGGCATTCCCTCTTAATTAGAAAATAATCTATTATAAATATTCAATCAGAATCCAAGTTCAGAGCTGTTTTAAGCTTAAATGTTGTGTCCATACTTGTTCAACTAATCAGGGTTCAACCTATGCAGGAAAAACCAGTTTGCTGTCACTTGACAGCCTCTTGTTCTTTTTGTTGAAGGCCGTACCGTTGCCTATAATTGCTTACATCCACTTCATTTGAACTTTAAAGTGGCAGTGATATTGTTGGCTTTTTTCAAAACTACCTCTACCCTTTTTTATTAAAAAAATTAAAGTGTACTATCTCTATTTTGTCCGAATTGCAAATCCTAGCTTTTTATACCAAGATTACTTTAATTCTTAAATTTTACAGCAATACAACAAAAAACTAAATGAAATGGGATTCAGTAAGCTTGATATATATGTAAGATAGCTGCATAGTTTGATGCAAATCCAAGTTGATTTGAAAAAGTTATTAAAAAAATTAAAGTGTACTATCTCTATTTTGTTCGAATTGCAAATCCTAGCTTTTTATACTAAGATTACTTTAATTCTTAAATTTTACAGCAATACAACAAAAAACTAAATGAAATGGGATTCAGTAAGCTTGATATATATGTAAGATAACTGCATAGTTTGATGCAAATCCAAGTTGATTTGAAAAAGTTATTAAAAAAATTAAAGTGTACTATCTCTATTTTGTCCGAATTGCAAATTCTAGCTTTTTATGCCAAGATTACTTTAATTCTTAAATTTTACAGCAATACAACAAAAAACTAAATGAAATGGGATTCAGTAAGCTTGATATATATGTAAGATAGCTGCATAGTTTGATGAAAATCCAAGTTGATTTGAAAAAGTTATTAAAAAAATTAAAGTGTACTATCTCTATTTTGTCCGAATTGCAAATCCTAGCCTTTTTTTTACCAAAATTACTTTAATTCTTAAATTTTACAGCAATACAACAAAAAACTAAATGAAATGGGATTCAATAAGCTTGATATATATCTAAGATATCTGCATATCTGAATTTTTATATTATAATTTTTTTTTACATATTGTAAAATTAAATTCTTTCATTTCACAGCAATAAATCAAACTACCTAATAAGCTTGAATTTTGTAAGATCAATATTTAATTTAGTTAGATGGGCTGATTTACACCAGTCAAAACTGAATTTGAAGGTCAAGACTAGTCGAGACAGGTCGAGACAGGTCGAGCCTTGGTCAAGACCATTTCAGACTACACAAAGATCATCAAGTACTGAATCAGACTAATTAAGTAAAGTCGAGACCTAGTCGAGTACACTTAAGCACAGTTAAGTACAGTCGAGACAATGTCGAGACTAGTCGAGTAAAATGTGTGCTCGATTTTACTGGTCGAGCACAAAAACTGGTCAATTCAGACTCTGAGGAGTTTGTAGTGATGTAAAATGATAGTGCGAGTGGGGCATCCGTGTACTATGGACACATTCTTGTTGGTTATTATCTTGAAAACTATTATAGATAGAAATAAACTATTAACAGCAATAGTGTTAAGCAAAGTTATATCTACAAATAAGTCAACATGATCAGTTGACCCCTTAAGGAGTTATTGCCCTTTATAGTCAATTTTTAACAATTTTCATTAATTTGGTAAATTTTTGTAAATTTTTACAAAATATTTTCCTCTGTAACGAAAGGGCCAAGTTTCTTATAGATAGAGAAAATTGTAATTGTAGCAAGAATGTTCAGTTAAGTAAGATCTAAAAACACACCACCCTCACCAAAACACAATTTTGTCGTGAATCTATGTGTGTATTAATGTTTTAACATGCACATTGACCAAGGTGAGCAACACAGGCTCTTAAGAGCCTCTAGTTTTTTCAAATTGGGATTTTTCTCCAGGGAAAAAAGCCTTTATTCTCCGGTAATTTAAGGCAAACAATATCACTGAGTGGATAGTTGTCTCATTGGTAATCATATCTCCTTATTTTTATAAATATACAATGATTTCATTTTCTTTTACAGGATATAATGGCAAGTTGGGATGAGGTAAGTTTTTCTTCTTAAAAACTTAAGTCAGTGTCATGTGACCTATGTTGTCTATAAACTGTACAGAAAGATACAGGCCAGTGATCTGGAAGGTTTTTTTCCCTATGGGCCCAGGGCCCCTCAAAAATAAATTCAATGGTCCATTTAAAAAAATAATGGGCCATGTTGTCAAATGAGTGGGCCATCTGAATTGACTTCTATAAAAAAATAAAGTATCAGTATATTTTGGCAAAGAGGTGTTGGTACTTACCTTTACGATTTTAAATAAAATCATGGATATTGTTCCTGTGATTTTGTAATTTCAATTTCAATGAATATACAATAACTTCTTCCAACCCGAACAATATGTAAGTTAACATTTATTTACAATGTTTAAACTGGTACTGTTGCCTTGTTCATGTTCATGTTTATTTTGTACATTCAATTTGGGTCTTCGTCGATACCATACTTATTCCAGACGTTCCGTATCAGAGGACATTTCATGCATTTTCTCTGCACTTCTTGTATTATTATAACTTCATCACGGTGACAAGATTAACAGTATAGAGTACCATTTATTCATAGAACAAAACAACAAATTGCTAAAGTCATGTTTACAAAATTTCAAAACAAGCGTAAGACCAAAAAATGACAAGGACAGTAAAACGTCTTTTATGGAGACAAAAACTATATTCCTAAAAAGTATTTGGAGTTCTTCAATCGAAATAATAGCAAGCTAAACTAAATGAATGAGATTATTATTAGAGTTAAATCTCGTCTGCACTAGCCAAATTTCACAAATTTAAAGTTGTTTATAAAAAAAATATATCATGAATGATGGTTAATTACGTTTTTCGGTTCTATTATTACGATAGGAAAACACCCAAGACGTTAAACCGCAAGGTTCTATTATCATAGGGAAACACCCGAGACGTCCCAAAAATATATAGGTGCTCCTATTATTGGAGCAGAGGCGGATTTAGGGGGGGGGGCCCGGGCCCCCCCTTTTTGGGAAAAAAATTGGTTGCTTATATAGGGAATCATTAAAGCGTGACTGAAGCGGGCCCCCTCTTAGGTCAGTCAGTGGGCCCCCACTTATGAAAATTTCTGGATTCGCCACTGTGGAGGATCATTACACAGTTGTGTACACACACATGGCGGCATGGAACACGATCGGAAATCCATTTGACAATAAAACGTTTCAAAACGAAGTGAAAAATATCGTGCGCCACGTGGGCGCTTACATTTGTCACTGTATGCGCCATTTCTAGTCAATATGCGCTATAGGTGCAGGTAGCACGTCCTTCCTGATCACTGTACAGGCGTGCAGTATTCTCAGAGTCAGTCAGTGTTATGTGACCTATGTTGTCTATAAAATGTACATAAAGATACAGGCGTGCAGTATTCTCAGTCAGTCAGTGTCATTTGACTTATGTCATGTGACTTATGTTGTCTATAAACTGTACATAAAGATACAGTCGTGCAGTATTCTCAGAGTCAGTCAGTGTCATGTGATCTATGTCACATGTGACCTATGTTGTCTATAAAATGTACATAAAGATACAGGCGTGCAGTATTCTCAGATTCAGTCAGTGTTGTGTGACGTATGTCATGTGACCTATATTGTCTATAAACTGTACATAAAGATACAGCGTGCAGTATTCTCAGAGTCAGTCAGTGTCATGTGACCTATGTCATGTGACCTATGTTGTCTATAAAATGTACATAAAGATACAGGCGTGCAGTATTCTCAGAGTCAGTCAGTGTCATGTGATCTATGTCACATGTGACCTATGTTGTCTATAAAACGTACATAAAGATACAGGCGTGCAGTATTCTCAGATTCAGTCAGTGTTGTGTGACGTATGTCATGTGACCTATATTGTCTATAAACTGTACATAAAGATACAGGCGTGCAGTATTCTCAGAGTCAGTCAATGTCATGTGATCTATGTCATGTGACCTATGTTGTCTATGAAATGTACATAAAGATACAGGTGTGTAGTATTCTCAGATTCAGTCAGTGTTGTGTGACATATGTCATGTGACCTATGTTGTCTATAAAATGTACATAAAGATACAGGCGTGCAGTATTCTCAGATTCAGTCAGTGTTGTGTGACGTATGTCATGTGACCTATATTGTCTATAAACTGTACATAAAGATACAGGCGTGCAGTATTCTCAGAGTCAGTCAATGTCATGTGATCTATGTCATGTGACCTATGTTGTCTATGAAATGTACATAAAGATACAGGTGTGCAGTATTCTCAGATTCAGTCAGTGTCATGTGACCTATGTCATGTGACCTATGTTGTCTATAACTGTACATAAAGATACAGGCGTGCAGTACTCTCAGGGGGAGAACAGGAGAAATCAGTAATGATACAGTAAACAGAATTTCAAAGGGAAATAACTCATTTTTTAAAACATTTTAAAAAGACATTGTATAAATGATAAATGACATTTTATGTTTTTTTCTTGTTTCTTTGGTCAAATGTTGGTAAATTGTTTGAAGAATTTTCTGAATGTTATATATATAATTTTATGAATTGAACTCCTCTTATTAGATAATGATATTTTTTTAAATATACAATGATTTCATTTTCTTTTACAGGATAAAATGGCAAGTTGGGATAAGGTAAGTTTTTCTTCTTAAAAGTCAGTGTCATGTGACCTATGTTGTCTATAAACTGTACATAAAGATACAGTGTGCAGTATTCTCAGGGGGAGAACAGGAGAAATCAAAATGACTACAGTGAACAGAATTTCAATAAACAAATTCCAGGAGACAAAAAAAAAAGAAACGTAAGATATTGTAGGACATTCACAACTCTTTAAGTCGAAAAGAATCTGTCAACGCCATGGAAAAAAATGAAATACAAATCAAAATTCAACAGTTTACATTAGTCATTTCAGGGCCTTTTATAGCTGACTATGCCATATGGGCTTTGATCATTGTTGAAGGCTGTACGGTTATTTTCTGTGTCATTTGGTCTATTTCGTAGAATTGGCAATCATACCACATCTTCTTTTTATATTCAAAACATTACATAGAAAACTAAAGACCGAGCAACACAAATCTCAACAAAAACTTAGGCTGATCTCAAAACTGATGCATAATACAATTGTCTACAGACTTTTATAAAAAAAAAAACCCTCTGATACATTTCACTCCTTCTTGGTAATCACTGTATTTGGTATAAACTGTTGGAACTGTAAACATGTAGCTTGTTAAATTCAATTATTACATTTGCAATATATTTGTATGTTCTAGAGGAAAATGTAAAAGCTTTGTTTTGCTTACAGAAACTTCTTACAGCTGCAAGGGAGGGGAATATAAAAGAGGTAGAAATATGTATAAAGAACGGAGCTAGTTTGGAATGTAGAGATGATGATTATGTAAGTGAAGTAAAATGTTTAGCACATATAAAGTTATTTATTATATAGTACACACAATATGAATCAGTCAAATATTACTCTTGTTTATGCTCAGTGATTGAATGTTAATTTTTAGTTATTGCAAATACCCTTGTCTCAAAATATTAAGAAACATCATTACGCAACCTGAATGTATATAGAACTCTTGTATTCAACAAAAACAGTGTGAAACATCATTACACAGCACCAAAATATACAGCTCCTGTATTCAACAACAATACCCAAGTAAAAAAGTGAAAAACCACATTAAGTACATGAAGTAGAAGAAGAATGCCATGGCCAGACAAAAAGACAAACAACAGCCACAAACAAACATGAAATACTTCATTACACCAATGAATACCACTCCAGTTTGTATGTCAGTAAGTTTGCTGTCTGATACTTCATAACTGTATACAACTGAAATATTGTGATTTACTTCATTACACTGATGAATACCACTCCAGTTTGTATGTCAGAAAGTTTGCTGTCTGATACTTCATAACTGTATACAACTGAAATATTGTGATTTACTTTATTACACTGATGAATACCACTCCAGTTTTTATGTCAAAGGGTAGCTGTGTGATACTTCCTTACTGTATACAACTGAAATATTGTGATTTACTTGATTACACTGATGTATACCAATACAGTTTGTATGTCAAAGGGTTGCTGTCTGATACTTTCTTACTGTATACAACTGAACTAGCTTGATTTACTTCATTACACTGATGAATACCACTCCAGTTTGTATGTCAAAGGGTTGCTGTCTGATACTTCCTTACTGTATACAACTGAAATATTGTGCTTTATTTATCTGACATATCACTGACATACTTATACTCAACACTAACCTGACATATCACTGACATACTTATACTCAACACTAACCTGACATATCACTGACATACTTATACTCAACACTAACCTGGCACATCACTGACATATTTATACTCAACACTAACCTGACATATCAATGACATTCTTATAGTCAACACCAACATATGACATATCAATGACACTCTGATACTCAACACCAACATGTGACATATCTATGACACTCTTATATTCAACACCAACATGGAGTAGCAATGACACTCTTAGTCAACACCAACATGTGACATATCTATGACACTCTTATATTCAACACCAACATGGAGTAGCAATGACACTCTGATACTCAACACCAACATGTGACATATCAATGACACTCTGATACTCAACACCAACATGTGACATATCAATGACACTCTTATAGTCAACACCAACATGTCACATATCAATGACACTCTTATAGTCAACACCAACATGTGACATAACAATGAAACTCTTATAGTCAACACCAACATGTGACATATCAATGACACTCTGATACTCAACACCAACATGTGACATAGCAATGACACTCTTATAGTCAACACCAACATGTGACATAGCAATGACACTCTTTACCTCAACACCAAGATATGACATATCAATGACACTCTTATAGTCAACACCAACATGTGACTTAGCAGTGACACCCTTTACCTGAACACCAACATGTGACATAGCAATGACACTCTTATAGTCAACACCAACATGTGACATATCAATGACACTCTTTATCTCAACACCAACATGTGAATAGCAATGAATGACACTCTTTACCTCAATACCAACATGTGACATAGCAGTGACACCCTTTACCTCAACACGAACGTGTGACATATGAATGACACTCTTATAGTCAACACCAATATGTGACATCAATGACACTCTTATAGTCAACACTAAGATGTGACATATGAATGACACTCGTAAACTCAACACCAACATGTGACATACTTATACTCAACACTAACCTGACATATCAATGACATTCTTATATATTCACATTTATATTTGTTACCTTTATACTCACCATAAACACCATTGCTATATTACCCTTATACTCACCACAAACATACACCATTGCTATATTACCCTTATACTCACCACAAACATACACCATTGCTATATTATCCTTATACTCACCATAAACATACACCATTGCTATATTACCCTTATACTCACCACAAACATACACCATTGCTATATTACCCTTACACTCACCACAAACATACACCATTGCTATATTACCCTTATACACACCAAAAACATACACCATTGCTATATTACCCTTATACTCACCACAAACATACACCATTGCTATATTACCCTTATACTCACCACAAACATACACCATTGCTATATTACCCTTACACTCACCACAAACATACACCATTGCTATATTACCCTTATACTCACCACAAACATACACCATTGCTATATTACCCTTATACTCACCACAAACATACACCATTGCTATATTACCCTTATACACACCAAAAACATACACCATTGCTATATTACCCATATACACACAACAACACATACACCATTGCTATATTACCGTTATACTCACCACAAACATACACCATTGCTATATTACCCTTATACTCACCACAAACATACACCATTGCTATATTACCCTTATACTCACCACAAACATACACCATTGCTATATTACCCTTATACTCACCACAAACATACACCATTGCTATATTACCCTTACACTCACCACAAACATATACCATTGCTATATTACCCTTATACTCACCACAAACATACACCATTGCTATATTACCCTTACACTCACCACAAACATACACCATTGCTATATTACCTTATACTCACCACAAACATACACCATTGCTATATTACCCTTATACTTAGCACAAACATACACCATTGCTATATTACCCTTATACTCACCACAAACATACACCATTGCTATATTACCCTTATACTTAGCACAAACATATACCATTGCTATATTACCCATATACACACAACAACACATACACCATTGCTATATTACCGTTACACTCACCAAAAACATACACCATTGCTATATTACCCTTACACTCACCACAAACATACACCATTGCTATATTACCCTTACACTCACCACAAACATACACCATTGCTATATTACCCTTATACTCACCACAAACATACACCATTGCTATATTACCCTTATACTCACCAAAAACATACACCATTGCTATATTACCCTTACACTCACCACAAACATACACCATTGCTATATTACCTTTATACTCACCATAAACATACACCATTGCTATATTACCCTTATACTCACCACAAACATACACCATTGCTATATTACCTTTATACTCACCATAAACATACACCATTGCTATATTACCTTTATACTCACCATAAACATACACCATTGCTATATTACCTTTATACTCACCATAAACATACACCTTTGCTATATTACCTTTATACTCACCATAAACATACACCATTGCTATATTACCCTTATACACACCACAAACATACACCATTGCTATATCACCCTTACACTCACCAAAAACATACACCATTGCTATATTACCCTTATACTCACCACAAACAGACACCATTGCTATATTACCGTTATACTCACCACAAACATACACCATTGCTATATTACCCTTATACTCACCACAATACATATGATATGAAGCAGCTGGTAGACACCCAACATTTTACACGGTAATACCACTAAATATTTTTTAAGCTTTGATCATTATTTTGAATTTACACAAAATGATGTTGATAATCAGACAGGTTTAATGGACAACACATATTTGTTAGAATTATATAAAGTGGGGTCTCATTTTATTCATAACACAGAACTGAATCAGATAGTAAAGGTTTTGTTTTGTTTCCTGACAAAAAATTATTTTGTAAACATCTGATTTTAAAGAGAAAATGATGAGAAAAAGTTGTGTTAACATCTTTAGTCAGATAGTGTTAATTCTACAGATCTAATGTAAAACATCTTTTAAAAATAACATATACTTGACAGAATTATATAAAGTGGGGTCTTATTTTTCTTGTCTCTTCGTACTGAATCAGCAAATATTACTCGTTTTTATGTTTCTTAAAAAAAGTTTTTTTTTTAACCTGACAGTTCTGATGGAAGTTCTGACATCTCACAATAAAACATGTTGTTTATTTTTTGTTTATGTAGAATATAAATACAAGTGTGACTGGTCATTTTAATCAGTTTTGACCACTGATTCATGTGATATATATTTTGTTGATATTTATTACACAACATTGTCCAGTTTATGACACAAGTTTTGATGTCTGTTATATGTTGATATTACAGAATGGAATGACACCATTAATGTGGGCGGCTTGGGGAGGACACCTGGAGGTGGTGACTTTCCTAGTCACTCACGGAAGTCAGTTAGAAGTTACATCCAAGGTAATGATAGATATAATCACCTTACTCTGACAAAACACCAATTTATACAGAATCTACACAAAATCATGTTGTTAATTAGAAAGGTTTAATGGACAACAAATATTTGTTAGAATTATATAAAGTGGGGCCTCATTTTATTCGTAACACAGAACTGAATCAGATAGTTAAGGTTTTGTTTTGTTTCTTGACGAAAAATTATTTTGTAAACATCTGATTTTAATGAGAAGTTGATGAGAAAAAGCTGTGTTAACTTCTTTAGTTAGATAATGTTAATTCTACAGATCTGATGTGAAACATCTTTAAAAAATAACAAATACTTGACAGAATTATATAAAGTGGGGTCTTATTTTTCTTGTCTCTTTGTACTGAATCAGAAAATATTACTCGTTTTAATGTTTCTTGAAATTTTTTTTTTAAAACTTTTGATCATTCTATGTAATCATTGCTAATCAGACAGATTTAATGGACTGTTAGAACTATATATTTAGTGGGGTCTCGTTTTAATTGTCTTGTCCAGCTGAGTCCATTGATATAAATATTGTTTATGTTTCTTGAAAAAAGTTGTTTTTTAACCTGACAGTTCTGATGGAAGTTCTGACATCTCACAATAAAACATGTTGTTTATTTGTTGTTTATGTAGAATATAAACAAAAGTGTGACTGGTCATTTTATTCAGTTTTGACCACTGATTGATGTGATATATATTTTGTTTATATTTATTACACAACATTGTCCAGTTTATTACACAAGTTTTGATGTCTGTTATATGTTGATATTACAGGAGGGAATGACACCATTAATGTGGGCGGCTAAGAGAGGAAACCTGGAGGTGGTGACTTTCCTAGTTACTCAAGGAAGTCAGTTAGAAGTTACAGACGGGTAATGATAGATATAATCACCTTACTCTGACTAAAAATCACTTTATACAGAATCTACACAAAATCAAGTTGTTAATCAGACAAGTTTAATGGACAACAAATATTTGTTAGAATTATATATAGTGGGGTCTCATTTTATTCGTAACACAGAACTGAATCAGATAGTTAAGTTTTTTTTTTGTTTCCTGACGAAAAATTATTTTGTAAACATCTGATTTTAATGAGAAGTTGATGAGAACGAGTTGTGTTAACTTCTTTAGTCAGATAATGTTAATTCTACAGATTTAATGTCAAACATCTTTTAAAAAAAAACAAATACTTGACAGAATTATATAAAGTGGGGTCTCATTTTTCTTGTCTCTTCATACTGAATCAGAAAATATAACTCGTTTTAATGTTTCTTAAAAAAGTTTTTTTTTTAACTTTTGATCATTCTATGTAATCGTTGTTAATCAGACAGATTTAATAGACAACAAATATTTGATAAAATTATATAAAGTGGGGTCTCATTTTAATTGTCTTGTCCAGCTGAGTCCATTGATATAAATATTGTTTATGTTTCTAGAAAAAAGTTTTTTTTTAACCTGACAGTTCTGATGGAAGTTCTGACATCTCACAATAAAACATGTTGTTTATTTGTTGTTTATGTAGAATATAAATAAAAGTGTGACTGATCATTTTATTCAGTTTTGACCACTGATTCATGTGATATATATTTTGTTTATATTTATTACACAACATTGTCCAGTTTATGACACAAGTTTTGATGTCTGTTATATGTTGATATTACAGGAGGGATTGACACCATTAATGTGGGCGGCTCGGGGAGGACACCTGGAGGTGGTGACTTTCCTAGTCAGTCACGGCAGTCAGTTAGAAGCTACAACCAAGGTAATGATAGATATAATCAGCTTACTCTGACCAAACATCACTTTATACAGAATCTACACAAAATCATGTTGTTAATCAGACAAGTTTAATGGACAACAAATATTTGTTAGAATTATATAAAGTGGGGTCTCATTTTATTCGTAACACAGAACTGAATCAGATAGTTAAGGTTTTTTTTTGTTTCCTGACGAAAAATTATTTTGTAAACATCTGATGTTAATGAGAAGTTGATGAGAAAAAGTTGTGTTAACATCTTTAGTCAGATAATGTTAATTCTACAGATCTAATGTAAAACATCTTTTAAAAATAACAAATACTTGACAGAATTATATAAAGTGGGGTCTTATTTTTCTTGTCTCTTCGTACTGAATCAGAAAATATAACTTGTTTTAATGTTTCTTGAAAAAATGTTTTTTTTTTCACTTCTGTCATTCTTCTTAATTATTGTTAATTGGACAGGTTTAATGGACAACAAATATTTGTTAGAATTATATAAAGTGGGGTCTTATTTTAATTGTAAAACTGAATCAGATAGTATAGGTTTTGTTTTGTTTCTTGACAAAACATTATTCTGTAAACATCTGATTTCAATGACAAGTTAAAGAGAACAAGTCTTTTGTCAGATAATGTTCATTCTACAGATTTAATGTAATATTTCTTTAAAAAAAAAATACTTATCAGAATTATTTAAAGTGGGATCTTATTTTTCTTGTCACTTCGCACTGAATCAGAAAATATTTCTCGTTTTAATGTTTCTTGAAAAAAGTTTTTTTTTCCAACTTTGATCATTCTACTGAATCAACATAAAATCATGTTGTTTATCATACATGTTAAATGGACAACAAATACTTGTAAAACTTATATAAAGTGAGGGTTGCTATTATTTGACTTGTTACACTTATATAATTAAGACTTTACTAATCTTTTTTTACCTGTTTTGTTTCACTGAATCAGAAAATATACATTAAATTTATATATACACAAATATAATTGGATATTTTCTTACCCAATGTTATATTTCTTACATTCGGTAAATTGTTTGACTCCTCTCCTGATTTTTTTTATCACACACCATTAACATGTTTATATTTTTATCTTGTTATAGGATGGAGAAACAGCTTTACATTATGCTGCTCTGAATGGATATATCAATGTAACAAAATTGTTAATAGATCAAGGATGCAATCCTTGGTTGAAATCAAAACAGGTAACATTCAGTTTTATTGTTATTAGATAGATAGATATTTTATTCTCTAAAAACTAAATACCAAACAACAGAGAAAGATAATAAATGGTACTTGTGATGGTAAGGTATGATCGGTGTAAGGTGTGTTGGTAGAATGTGATTAGATGGTAGTTGTGTTGGTAGTGTATGATTGGTGTAGGGTGTGTTTGGTGGAATGTGATTAGATGGTAGTTGTGTTGGCAGTGTATGATTGGTGTAAGGTGTTTGTAGAATGTGATTAGATGGTAGTTGTGTTGGTAGTGTATGGTTGGTGTAAGGTGTGTTGGTAGAATGTGATTAGATGGTAGTTGTGTTGGTAGTGTATGGTTGGTGTAGGATTTGTTGGTGGAATGTGATTAGATGGTAGTTTTGTTAATAGTGTATGATTGGTGTAGGGTGTGTTGGTGGAATGTGATTAAATGGTAGTTTTGTTGGTAGTGTATGATTGGTGTAGGGTGTGTTGGTGGAATGGGATTAGATGATAGTTGTGTTGGTAGTGTATGATTGGTGTGAGGTGTGTTGGTGGAATGTGATTATATGGTAGTTTTGTTGGTAGTGTATGATTGGTGTAGGATTTCTTGGTGGAATGTGATTAGATGGTAGTTTTGTTGATAGTGTATGATTGGTGTAGGGTGTGTTGGTGGAATGTGATTACATGGTAGTTTTGTTGGTAGTGTATGATTGGTGTAGGGTTTGTTAGTGGAATGTGATTAGATGGTAGTTTTGTTAATAGTGTATGATTGGTGTAGGATTTGTTGGTGGAATGTGATTAAATGGTAGTTTTGTTGGTAGTGTATGATTGGTGTAGGGCTTGTTGGTTGAATGTCATTAAATAGTAGTTCTGTTAATAGTGTATGATTGGTGTAGGGTGTGTTGGTGGAATGTGATTAGATGGTAGTTTTGTTGGTAGTGTATGATTGGTGTATGATTTGTTGGTGGAATGTGATTATATGGTAGTTTTGTTAATAGTGTATGATTGGTGTAGGATTTGTTGGTGCAATGTGATGAGATGGTAGTTTTGTTGGTAGTGTATGATTGGTGTAGGGTTTGTTGGTGGAATGTGATTAGATGGTAGTTTTGTTAATAGTGTATGATTGGTGTAGGGTTTTTGGTGGAATGGATTAGATGATAGTTGTGTTGGTAGTGTATGATTGGTGTATGGTGTGTTGATGGAATATGATTAGATGGTAGTTTAATTGGTATGTATGATTGGTGTAGGGTTTGTTGGTTGAATGTGATGAAATGGTAGTTTTGTTGGTAGTGTATGATTGGTGTAGGGTTTGTTGGTTGAATGTGATTAGATGGTAGTTTTGTTGATAATGTATGATTGGTTTAGGGTTTGTTGGTGGATGTGATTAGAAGGTAGTTTTGTTAATAGTGTATGATTGGTGTAGGTGTGTTGGTGGAATGTGATTAGATGGTAGTTTTGTTGGTAGTGTATGATGGTATTAGTTTGGTTTTGTTTGTTATTTGGTTTTGTTTATGTAAGTGTTTAAAGTTAATTTTATTTTTTTGATATATAATGGTAGTTTGAGGGAGAATTTGGTGTGATTTGTGTTTAGTGTATGATTGGTGTAGGTTGTTGGTGGAATGTGATTAATGTAGTTTGTGGTAGTGTTGATGGTGTAGGTTGTTGTGGAATGTGTTAGATGGTAGTTTTGTTGGTGTGTATGATTGGTAGGGTTGTTGGTTGAATGTGATTAATGTAGTTTGTTGGTGTGTATGATTGGTTGTGTGTTGGTGGAAGTATAATGGTAGTTTTGTTAATGTTAGATTGGTGTAGGTTTGTTGGTGAATGTGATTGATGGTAGTTTTGTTGGTAGTGTATGATGGGTAGGGTTGTTGGTTGATGTCATTAAATGTAGTTCTGTTAAGTGTATGATTGGTGTAGGATTTGTTGGGGAATGTATTAGGGTAGTTTTGTTGGTAGTGTATGATGGTTTAGGTTTGTTGGTGGATGTGATTAGAGGTATTTTGTTATAGTGTATGATTGGTGTAGGGTGTGTGGTGGAATGTGATAGATGGTAGTTTTGTTGGTAGTGTATGATTGGTGTATGATTGTTGGTGGATTGTTAGATGTAGTTTTGTTGGTAGTGTATGATGGTGTGGGTTTGTTGGTGGAATGTGATTGATGGTAGTTTGTTATAGTGTATGATTGGTGTATGTTGTTGGTGAATGGATTGATGGTAGTTTGTTGGTGTGTATGATTGGTGTATGGTGTGTAGGTGGAATGGATTAGTGGTTGTTGTTTTGGATTGATGATTGGATGGTGTGTTGTGAATGTTTGAGGTTTTTGTTGGTGTGTGTGATTGGTGTGGGTGTGTTGTGGAATGTGAGTAGTGGTAGTTTTGTATAGGTAGTTGGTGTAGGATTTGTTGGTAAGTGATGAATGGTAGTTTTGTTGTAGGTAGGATTGGTGTAGGTTTGTTGGGAATGTGATTAGATGTATTTTGATAGTGTATGTTGGTAGGGTTTGGGGGAATGGGATTATATGATAGTTGTCTTAGTATGTATGATTGGTGTAGTGTGTTGGTGAAGTATTAGATGGTAGTTTTTTGGTAGTGTATGATTGTTGTAGGGTTTGTTGGTGGAATGTGAAAATGTAGTTTGTAATAGTGTATGATTGGGTAGGATTTGTTGGGGATGTGATAGATGGTAGTTTGTTGTATGTTTGATTGGTAGGTTTGTTGGTGGAATGTGATTAGATGAGTTTTGTTTAGTTTATGATTATTGTAGGGTTTGTTGTGGAATGTGATAGATGGTAGTTGTGTTGGTAATGTATGGTTGGTGTAGGGTTTTTTGGAATGTATTGATGGTAGTTTGTTATTGTAGATTGGTGTGGTTGTCGGTGGAATGTATTAGTGGTAGTTTTGTTGTGTGTTGATTTGTTAGGGTTGTTGTGGAATGTATTAATATAGTTTTGTTAATAGTTGATGATTAGTGAGGATTTGTTGTGATGTGTTGAGTGTGTATGATTGGTGAGGTTTGTTGGTGGAATGTGATTGATGTATTGTTGGTTGTAGTGTTGATTGGTGTAGGTTTGTTGGTGGAATGTGATTAGATGGTAGTTTTGTTGGTAGTGTATGATTGGTGTAGGGTTGTTGGTTGAATGTGATTAGATGTAGTTTTGTTGTAGTGTATGATTGGGTATGGTTTGTTGGTGGAATGTGATTAATGGTAGTTTGTTAATGTATTGTTGGTGTAGGTTGTTGGTGGAATGTGATTAATGGTAGTTTGTTGGTAGGGTATGATTGTGTAGGCTTGTTGTTGAATGTATTAATGTAGTTGTTATAGTGTTGATTGGGTAGGTTTGTTTGTGGAATGTTATAGATGGTAGTTTTGTTGGTATGTATGATGGGTTAGGTTTGTTGGTGGAATGTTGATTAGATGTATTTTTGTTAATAGTGTATGATTGGTGTAGGTGTGTGGTGGAATGTGATTAGAGGGTATTTTGTGGTAGTTATGTTGGTGTATGTTTGTTGGTGGAATGTGATTAGATGGTAGTTTGTTGTAGTGTTATGATTGTGTAGGGTTTGTTGGTGGAATGTGATTGTATGGTATTTTGTTAATAGTGTATGATTGGTGTGGTTTGTGTGAAATGTGATTGTGGTAGTTGTGTTGGTAGTGTATGTTGGTGTATGTGTTAGGTGGATTGATTAGATGGTTGTGTTTTGGTTTGTTGATTGTGTATGGTGTGTTGTGGATGTGATTAGATGGTAGTTTGTTAGTGTGTGATTGGTGTAGGGTGTGTTGGTGGATTGAGTATGGTAGTTTGTTATAGTGTTGTTGGTGTAGATTGTTGTGCAATGTGATGAATGGTAGTTGTTTTGGTGAGGATTGTGTAGGTTGTTGGTAATGTGATTGATGTATTTTGTTAATGTGTATGATTGGTGTAGGTTTTTGGTGGAATGGATTATGATAGTTGTTTAGTGTGATATTGGTGTATGTGTTGGTATGTGATTAGTGGTATTTTGTTGTAGTGATGATTGTTGTTAGGGTTTGTTGGTGGAATGTGTGATGGTATTTGTTAATAGTGTTGATTGGTGTAGGATTTGTTGGTGGAATGTGATTAATGGTATTTTGTTTAGTTTGTTGGTGTAGGTTGTTGGTGGAATGTGATTAGATGGTGTTTTGTTTTAGTTATATTATTGTAGGTTTGTTGGGAATGTGATTAATGGTAGTTTGTTGGTAATGTATGTTGGTGTAGGTTTGTTGGTGGAATGTGATTTGATGGTAGTTTTGTTATAGTGTATGTTGGTGTAGTTTGTTGATTTAGATGGTATTTTTGTTGTAGTGTATGATTGGTGTAGGGTTTGGTGGAAGTGATTAAATTGATAGTTTGTGTTATGTTGTGATTAGGAAGGATTTGTTGGTGGAATTATGGATGGAGTTGGTGTATGTATTTGGTGTAGGGTTTGTTTGGAATGTGATGATGGTAGTTTGTATTGTAGGTTTTGATGTGTATGGTGTTTTGTGAATGTGTTAGGTTAGTTTGTGGTAGTATGAGTTGTGTGGGTGTTGATGGAATGTGTTGATGTTGTTGTTGATAGGTGTTGTTGTGTAGGTTTTTGGTGGAATGGGATTAGATGATGTTGTGTTGTAGTGTATGATTGGTGTATGGTGTGTTGGTGGAATGTGATTAGATGGTAGTTTTATTGGTAGTGTATGATTGGTGAAGGGTTTGTTGGTTGAATGTTATTAAATGGTAGTTTTGTTTGTAGTGTATGATTGTGTAGGGTTTGTTGGTTGAATGTGATTAGATGGTAGTTTTGTTAATAGTGTATGATTGGTGTAGGATTTGTTGGTGGAATGTGATTAGATGGTAGTTGAGTTGGTAGTTGATGATTGGTGTAGGATTTGTTGGTGGAATGTGATAAGATGGTAGTTTTGTTAATAGTGTAGATTGGTGTAGTGTTTGTTGATGGAATGTGATTAGATGGTAGTTTGTTGGTAGTGTATGATTGATGTAGGGTGTGTTGGTGGAATGTGATTAAATGGTAGTTTTGTTAATAGTTAATGATTGGTGTATGGTTTTTGTTGATGGATATGTGATTAGAGTGGTATGTGTTGTAATTGTGGTGTATGATTGGTTTATAGTGTGTTGGTGGAATGTGATTAGATGGTAGTTTTGTTGGTAGTGTATGATTGGTGTAGGGTGTGTTGGTGAATGTGATTAGATGTTAGTTTTGTTAATAGTGTATGATTGTGTAGGATTTGTTGGTGGCAATGTGATCAGATGGTAGTTTTGTTGGTAGTGTATGATTGGTGTAGGATTTGTTGGTGCAATGTGATCAGATGGTAGTTTTGTTGGTAGTGTATGATTGGTGTAGGGTTTGTTGGTTGAAAGTGATTAGATGGTAGTTTTGTTAATAGTGTATTATTGGTGTAGGTTTTTGGTGGAATGGGATT
Organism: Mytilus edulis; assembly: GCA_019925275.1. Taxonomy (NCBI): domain Eukaryota; kingdom Metazoa; phylum Mollusca; class Bivalvia; order Mytilida; family Mytilidae; genus Mytilus; species Mytilus edulis. The sequence goes on from CM034354.1 coordinate 3,614,501, forward strand.
AGATGATAGTCGTGTGTTGGTAGTGTATGATTGGTGTAGGATGTGTTGGTGGAATGTGATTAGATGGTTAGTTTTATTGGTAGTGTATGATTGGTGTAGGGTTGTTGTTGGTTGAATTGTGATTAAATGGTAGTTTTGTTGGTAGTGTATGATTGGTGTAGGGTTTGTTGGTTGAATGTGATTAGATGGTAGTTTTGTTAATAGTATATGATTGTGTGTAGGATTTGTTGGTGGAATGTGATTAGATGATAGTTTTGTTGGTAATGTATGATTGGTTTAGGGTTTGTTGGTGGAATGTGATTAAATGGTATTTTTGTTAATAGTGTATGATTGGTGTAGGGTGTGTTGGTTGGAATGTGATTAGATGGTAGTTTTGTTGGTAGTGTATGATTGTGTATGATTTGTTGGTGGAATGTGATTATATGGTAGTTTTGTTAATAGTGTATGATTGGTGTAGGATTTGTTGGTGCAATGTGATGAGTGGTAGTTTTGTTGGTAGTGTATGATTGGTGTAGGTTTTTGTTGGTGGAATGTGATTAGATGGTAGTTTTGTTAATAGTGTATGATTGGTGTAAGGGTTTTTTGGTGGAATGGGATTGATATAGTTGTGTTGGTAGTGTATGATTGTGTATGGTGTTGTTGATGGAATATGATTAGATGGTAGTTTAATTGGTAGTGTATGATTGGTGTAGGGTTTGTTGGTTGAATGTGATGAAATGGTAGTTTTGTTGGTAGTGTATGATTGGTGTAGGGTTTGTTGGTTGAATGTGATTAGATGGTAGTTTTGTTGATAATGTATGATTGGTTTAGGGTTTGTTGGTGGAATGTGATTTAGAAGGTAGTTTTGTTAATAGTGTATGATTGGTGTAGGTGTGTTGGTGGAATGTGATTAGATGGTAGTTTTGTTGGTAGTGTATGATTGGTGTATGATTTGTTGGTGGAATGTGATTATATGGTAGTTTTGTTGGTAGTGTATGATTGTGTAGGTTTGTTGGTGGAATGTGATTAGATGGTAGTTTTGTTAATAGTGTATGATTGGTGTTGGGTTTGTTGGTGGAATGTGATTAGATGGTAGTTGTGTTGGTAGTGTATGATTGGTGTATGGTGTGTTGGTGGAATGTGATTAGATGGTAGTTGTGTTTGTATTGTATGATTGGTCTATGGTGTGTTGGTGGAATGTGATTAGATGGTAGTTTTGTTGGTAGTGTTTGATTGGTGTAGGGTGTGTTGGTGGAATGTGAGTAGATGGTAGTTTTGTTAATAGTGTATGATTGGTGTAGGATTTGTTGGTGCAATGTGATCAGATGGTAGTTTTGTTGGTAGTGTATGATTGGTGTAGGGTTTGTTGGTGGAATGTGATTAGATGGTAGTTTTGTTAATAGTGTATGATTGGTGTAGGGTTTTTTTGGTGGAATGGGATTAGATGGTAGTTTTGTTGGTAGTGTTTGATTGGTGTAGGGTTTGTTGGTGGAATGTAATTAGATGGTAGTTTTGTTGGTAGTGTATGATTGGTGTAGGGTTTTTTGGTGGAATGTGATTAGATGGTAGTTGTGTTGGTAATGTATGGTTGGTGTAGGGTTTGTTGGTGGAATGTGATTAGATGGTAGTTTTGTTAATAGTGTATGATTGGTGTAGGGTTTGCCGGTGGAATGTGATTAGATGGTAGTTTTGTTGGTAGTGTTTGATTGATGTAGGGTGTGTTGGTGGAATGTGATTAAATTGTAGTTTTGTTAATAGTTTATGATTGGTGAAGGATTTGTTGGTGGAATGTGATGAGATGGTATTTGTGTTGGTAGTGTATGATTGGTGTAGGGTTTGTTGATGGAATGTGATTAGATGGTAGTTGTATTTGTAGTGTATGATTGGTGTATGGTGTGTTGGTGGAATGTGATTAGATGGTAATTTTATTGGTAGTGTATGATTGGTGTAGGGTGTGTTGGTGGAATGTGATTGGATGGTAGTTTTGTTAATAGTGTATGATTGGTGTAGGGTTTTTTGGTGGAATGGGATTAGATGATAGTTGTGTTGGTAGTGTATGATTGGTGTATGGTGTGTTGGTGGAATGTGATTAGATGGTAGTTTTATTGGTAGTGTATGATTGGTGTAGGGTTTGTTGGTTGAATGTGATTAAATGGTAGTTTTGTTGGTAGTGTATGATTGGTGTAGGGTTTGTTGGTGGAATGTGATTACATGGTAGTTTTGTTGGTAGTGTATGATTGGTGTAGGGTTTGTTAGTGGAATGTGATTAGATGGTAGTTTTGTTAATAGTGTATGATTGGTGTAGGATTTGTTGGTGGAATGTGATTAAATGGTAGTTTTGTTGGTAGTGTATGATTGTTGTAGGGTTTGTTGGTGGAATGTGATTAGATGGTAGTTTTGTTAATAGTGTATTATTGGTGTAGAATTTGTTGGTGGAATGTGATTAGATGGTAGTTTGTTGGTAGTGTATGATTGGTGTAGGGTTTGTTGGTTGAATGTGATTAAATGGTAGTTTTGATGGTAGTGTATGATTGGAGTATGGTGTGTTGGTGGAATGTGATTAAATGGTAGTTTTGTTAATAGTGTATGATTGGTGTAGGGTTTGTTGGTTGAATGTGATTAGATGGTAGTTTTGTTGGTAGTGTATGATTGGTGTAGGGTTTGTTGGTGGAATGTGATTAGATGGTAGTTTTGTTAATAGTGTATGATTGGTGTAGGATTTGTTGGTGGAATGTGATTAGATGGTAGTTTTGTTGATAGTGTATGATTGGTGTAGGGTGTGTTGGTGGAATGTGATTAAATGGTAGTTTTGTTGGTAGTGTATGATTGGTGTAGGGTTTGTTGGTGGAATGTGATTAGATGGTAGTTTTGTTAATAGTGTATGATTGGTGTAGGATTTGTTGGTGGAATGTGATTAGATGGTAGTTTTGTTGGTAGTGTATGATTGGTGTAGGGTTTGTTGGTTTGAATGTGATTATATGGTAGTTTTGTTAATAGTGTATGATTGGAGTATGGTGTGTTGGTGGAATGTGATTGAATGGTAGTTGTGTTGGTAGTGTATGATTGGTGTAGGGTTTGTTGGTGGAATGTGATTAGATGGTAGTTTTGTTAATAGTGTATGATTGGTGTAGGGTGTGTTGGTGGAATGTGATTAGATGGTAGTTTTGATGGTAGTGTATGATTGGTGTAGGATTTGTTGGTGGAATGTGATTAGATGGTAGTTTTGTTGGTAGTGTATGTTTGGTGTAGGGTTTGTTGGTGGAATGTGATTAGATGGTAGTTTCGTTAATAGTGTATGATTGGTGTAGGGTTTGTTGCTGGAATGTGATTAGATGGTAGTTGTGTTGTTAGTGTATGATTGGTGTATGGTGTGTTGGTGATGGTAGTTTTGTTGGTAGTGTATGATTAATGTAGGTTGTGTTGGTGGAATGTGATTAGATGGTAGTTTTGTTAATAGTTTATGATTGGTAAAGGATTTGTTGGTGGAATGTGACGAGATGGTAGTTTTGTTGGTAGTGTATGATTGGTGTAGGGTTTGTTGGTGGAATGTGATTAGATGGTAGTTGTGTTTGTAGTGTATGATTGGTGTATGGTGTGTTGGTGGAATGTGATTAGATGGTAGTTTTGTTGGTAGTGTATGATTGGTGTAGGGTTTGTTGGTTGAATGTGATTAGATGGTAGTTTTGTTAATAGTGTATGATTGGTGTAGGTTTGTTGGTGGAATGTGATTAGATGATAGTTGTGTTTGTAGTGTATGATTGGTGTATGGTGTGTTGGTGGAATGTGATTAGATGGTAGTTTTGTTGGTAGTGTATGATTGGTGTAGGGTTTGTTGGTGGAATGTGATAGATGGTAGTTTTTGTATAATTTGTTGCAGAATGTCGATAGGGTTTGTTGCGGCGGAATGGGATAATTTAAAAGCTTGATTTTTGAGTGGAAGACTGGATGCTTATACTTGTGTATGTGTATGTTGAAGTGTGTAATGTAGTTTGATATTTTGTTGGACTGAGTTCAATTTTGTTGTAAGTTTGATTGGTGAATTATAAGATGAGTCTATTGATTGTCGACCTTGCAATCTGTTGTGTTTCAAAGCCTCGACATATGGATAGTGAACAGGTTAAGTTGGTGGCAAGTCCGATCCAGGTACTAATTGCAAAGGCTATATATTTGTATGAAGGTGGATAGACCACTGGATGTGTCATGACCTTGTATTATGGTCATGTCAATGTTAAGTTTGAGTTTTGTCTTTATCAATCATATGCATAGTCAATATGGTGTTGAACTCATTTTTATTTTCAGTGGCAGTTGATTGAGAACTCATAGTTCATGAATGTTAATTTTGTGTATGGTTATTTTCTCTTAACTAAGTAATAGTAACTATATATGTGTATAGTTGTTACTGTACATGTTCCTGTCTGGCAGGTTCACTGACCTTGACCTCATTTTCAAGGTTCATTGGTCTTTGTTAGTTATCTGGTAATGTTAAGTTTTAGTGTGTCAGTTCTTTAATAACTATAACATTATACTTATATTATCTAATATCAATGGATGTATAGGGGGAGACATTCAGCTGTGCACTCTTGTTAATAGTTTATGTTGTGTAGGCATGTTGTGAATGTGATATTTGGGTATTTTGTTGGTAGTGTTATGTTAGGTTTTTATGAATGTATAGGTATATTTGTAGTGTATGAATTAGTTGTATGATTATTGTTGATGGATTAGATGGTAGTTTTTTGGTACGTGACTCATTTTAGGTTTTGGAATGTGATGATGTAGTTTGTTTAGTGTTATTGGTGTATTTTTTTAAATGTGATAGATGACTATTTGTTGTAGTGAAGATTGTTAGGCTGTGTCTGTTGGACATGTTCATTAATTGTCATTTTAAGGTATGGATTTGTGTAGGTTTGTTGGTTAATTTTAAATTTAATGGTAGTTTTATGAAAGTGTAGATTGTATTAGGGTTTGTTGGTGAATTGATTAATGGTTTGTTAATATGTATGATTGGTGTAGATTTCGCGTGTGCATATTAAGTGTTTTTTGTTGTATGATTGGTGTAGGATTTGTTGGTGAATGTGATGTAGATGGTATTTTGTTGGTAGTGTATGATTGGTGTAGGGTTTGTTGTGGAATGTGATTAGATGGTAGTTTTTGTAGTGTATGATTGGTGTATGGTTGTTGGTGGAATGTGATTAGATGGTAGTTGTTGGTAGTGTATGATTGGTGTAGGTGTGTTGGTGGAATGTGATTGATGGTAGTTTTTGTTAATAGTGTATGATTGGTGTAGGTTTTTGGTGGAATGTGGATTAGATGTATATGTTGTGTTGGTAGTGATATTGGTGTAGGGTTTGTTGGTGGAATGTGATTAGATGGTAGTTTTGTTAATAGTGTATGATTGGTGTAGGGTTTGTTGGTGGAATGGGATTATATGATAGATGTGTTGGTAGTGTATGATTGGTGTATTGTGTGTTGGTCGAATGTGATTAGATGGTGGTTTTGTGGGTAGTGTATGATTGGTGTAGGGTTTGTTGGCAGAATGTGATAAGATGGTAGTTTTTTTTTTAAAAGTGTATGATTGGTGTAGGATTTGTTGGTGGAATGTGATTAGATGGTAGTTTTGTTGGTAGTGTTTGATTAGTGTAGGGTTTGTTGGTGGAATGTGATTAGATGGTAGTTTTGTTTATAGTGTATGATTGGTGTAGGTTTGTTGGTGGAATGTGATTAGATGGTAGTTGTGTTGGTAATGTATGGTTGGTGTAGGGTTTGTTGGTGGAATGTGATTAGATGGTAGTTTTGTTAATAGTGTATGATTGGTGTAGGGTTTGTTGGTGGAATGTGATTAGATGGTAGTTTTGTTGGTAGTGTTTGATTGGTGTAGGGTTTGTTGGTGGAATGTGATTAGATGGTAGTTTTGTTTATAGTGTATGATTGGTGTAGGGTTTGTTGGTGGAATGTGATTAGATGGTAGTTGTGTTGGTAATGTATTGTTGGTGTAGGGTTTGTTGGTGGAATGTGATTAGATGGTAGTTTTGTTAATAGTGTATGTTTGGTGTAGGGTTTGTTGGTGGAATGTGATTAGATGGTAGTTTTGTTGGTAGTGTATGATTGATGTAGGGTGTATTGGTGGAATGTGATTAAATGGTAGTTTTGTTAATAGTTTATGATAGGTGAAGGATTTGTTGGTGGAATGTGATGAGATGGTAGTTGTGTTGGTAGTGTATGACTGGTGTAGGGTTTGTTGATGGAATGTGATTAGATGGTAGTTGTGTTTATAGATTATGATTGGTGTATGGTGTGTTGGTGGAATGTGATTAGATGGTAGTTTTGTTGGTAGTGTATGATTGGTGTAGGGTTTGTTGGTGGAATGTGATAAGATGGTTGTTTTGTTAATAGTCTATGATTGGTGTAGGATTTGTTGGTGGAATGTGATTATATGGTAGTTTTGTTGGTAGTGTTTGATTGGTGTAGGGTTTGTTGGTGGAATGTGATTAGATGGTAGTTTTGTTAATAGTGTATGATTGGTGTATGGTGTGTTGGTGGAATGTCATTAAATGGTAGTTGTGTTGGTAGTGTATGATTGGTGTAGGGTGTGTTGGTGGAATGTGATTAGCAGGTAGTTTTGTTAATAGTGTATGATTGGTGTATGGTGTGTTGGTGGAATGTCATTAAATGGTATTTGTGTTGGTAGTGTATGATTGGTGTATGGTGTGTTGGTGGAATTTTATTAAATGGTAGTTGTGTTGATACACCATCACCAATCTAATCATATTCCACCAACGCACCGCACCTTACACCAATCATACACTATTAACAAAACTACCATCTATTACATTACATTCACCAAAAGACCTTACACGAATCATACACTACCATCACAACTACCATCTAATCACGTTCCACTAACCCACCTTACACCAATCATACACTATTTACAAAACTACCATATAATCATACTCCAGCAACACGTCTTACTACCAACTAATCACATTCCACCAACAGATCTAAAACCAATCATACACTATAAACAAAACTACCATCACAACTACCATCTATTTACATTCCACCCATACACCTTAAACCAATCATACTATATTTAACAAAACTATCATTGAATCATACTCCACCAATACACCTTACACCAATTATACTCTATTTAACAAAATTACCATCTAATCACATTCCACCAACACACCCTACACCAATCATACACTTTTATTAAAACTACCATCTAATCATACTCCACCAACACATCTTACACCAATCATACACTATTAACAAAACTACCATCTAATCATACTCCAGCAACACATCTTACTACCATCTAATCACATTCCACCAACACATCTTACACCAATCATACACTTTTAGCAAAACTACCATTTAATCATTCTCCAGCAACACATCTTACACTACCATTACAACTACCATTTTATCACATTTCACCAACACACCCTACACTTATCATTCAATAATTTCTTTAACAGTAAAATCTCAAATATTATTCATTGATCTCTTTATTATGACACTTCATATTTGTTGTTGGTTTAGGTTCACTGGTTTTTATTTCACGTATATATAAATCAGACAACATTCTGCATTGCATAGGTAAAATTTATTCAACAGTTACCTATTACTTAATGTTTTACAGTTTTTTTTAAATAAAAGATATTGATGGTAGTTTTGTTAATATTGTATGATTGGTGTACGGTGTTGGTGGAATGTGATTAGATGGTAGTTTTGGTAATAGTGTATGATTGGTGTATGATGTGTTGGTGGAATGTGACTAGATGGTAGTTTTGTTAATAGTGTATGATTGATGTAGGGTGTTGATAAAATGTGATTAGATGATAGTTTTGTTAATAGTGTATGATTGGTGAACGGTGTGTTGGTGGAATGTGATTAGATTGTAGTTTTGTTAATAGTGTTTGATTGTGGTGAGGTGTGTTGGTGGAATGTGATTAGATGGTAGTTTTGTTAATAGTGTATGATTGGTGTACGGTGTGTTGGTGGAATGTGATTAGATGTTAGTTTTGTTAATAGTGTATGATTGGTGTAGGGTGTTGATAAAATGTGATTAGATGGTAGTTTTGTTAATACTGTTTGATTAGTGTGAGGTGTGTTGTTGGAATGTGATTAGATGGTAGTTTTGTTAATAGTGTATGATTGGTGTGAGGTGTGTTGTTGGAATGTGATTAGATGGTAGTTTTGTTAAATGTATGATTGGTGTGAGGTGTGTTTGGTGGAATGTGATTAGATGGTAGTTTTGTTAATATTGTATGATTGGTGACGGTGTGTTGGTGGAATATGATTAGATGGTAGATTTGTTAATAGTGTATGATTGGTGTAGGGTGTTGATAAAATAGTGATTAGATGGTAGTTTTGTTAATAGTGTATGATTGGGTGAGTTGTGTTGTGGGAATGTGATTAGATTGTAGTTTTTTAATAGTGTATGAGTGATGTGAGGTGTGTTGGTGGAATGTGATAAGATGGTAGTTTTGTTAATAGTGTATGATTGGTGTGAGGTGTGTTTGTGGAATGTGATTAGATGGTAGTTTTGTTAATAATGTATGATTGTGTACGGTGTGTTGGTGGAATGTGATTAGATGGTAGTTTTGTTAATAGTGTATGATTGGTGTGAGGTGTGTTGGTGGAATGTGATTAGATGGTAGTTTTGTTAATAGTGTATGATTGGTGTACGGTGTGTTGGTGGAATGTGATTAGATGGTAGTTTTGTTAATAGTGTATGATTGGTGTAGGTGTGTTGGTGGAATGTGATTAGATGTTAGTTTTGTTAATATAGTATGATTGGTGTAGGGTGTTGATAAAATGTGATTAGATGGTAGTTTTGTTAATACTAGTTGATTAGTAAGGTGTGTTGTTGGAATGTGGATAAGATGGTAGTTTTTGTTAAATGAGTGTTATTGTGTGACGATGTGTTGGTGGAATATGATTAGATGGTAGTTTTGTTAATAGTGTATGATTGGTGTAGGGTGTTGATAAAATGTGATACGATGGTAGTTTTGTTAATAGTGTATGATTGGTGTGAGGTGTGTTGGTGGGATGTGATTAGATGGTTGTTTTGTTAATAGTGTATGATTGGTGTATGGTGTTGATAAAATGTGATTAGATGGGGAATGTGATTAGATGGTAGTTTTGTTAATAGTGTATGATTGGTGTAATGTGTGTTGGCGGAATGTGATTAGATGGTAGTTTTGTTAATAGTGTACATGATTGGTGTGAGGTGTGTGGTGGAATGTGATTAGATGGTATTTTTGTTAATAGTGTATGATTGGTGTGAGGTGTGTTGGTGGAATGTGATTAGATGATAGTTTTGTTGGTAGTGTATGATTGGTGTAGGGTGTTGATAAAATGTGATTAGATGGTAGTTTTGTTAATATTGTATGATTGGTGTGAGGTGTGTTGGTGGGATATGATTAGATGGTAGTTTTGTTAATAGTGTATGATTGGTGTAGGGTGTTGATAAAATGTGATTAGATGGTCGTTTTGTTAATAGTGTACATGATTGGTGTGAGGTGTGTTGTGGAATTTGATTAGATGATAGTTTTGTTGGTAGTGTATGATTGGTGTAGGGTGTTGATAAAATGTGATTAGATGGTAGTTTTGTTAATAGTGTATGATTGGTGTGAGGTGTGTTGGTGGAATGTGATTATATGGTAGTTTTGTTAATAGTGTATTATAAGTGTACGGTGTGTTTGGTGATATATGATTAGATGATAGTTTTGTTAATAGTGTATCATTGGTGTAGGGTGTTGATAAAATGTGATACGATGGTAGTTTTGTTAATAGTGTATGATTGGTGTGAGGTGTGTTGTGGGATGTGATTAGATGGTAGTTTTTTTAATAGTGTATGATTGGTGTAGGGTGTTGATAAAATGTGATTAGATGGTAGTTTTGTTAATAGTGTACATGATTGGTGTGAGGTGTGTTGGTGGAATGTGATTAGATGGTATTTTTGTTAATAGTGTATGATTGGTGTGAGGTGTGTTGGTGGAATGTGATTAGATGGTAGTTTTGTTAATAGTGTATGATTGGTGTGAGGTGTGTTGGTGGAATGTGATTAGATAATAGTTTTGTTGGTAGTGTATGATTGGTGTAGGGTGTTGATAAAAAGTGATTAGATGGTAGTTTTGTTAATAGTGTATGATTGGTGTGAGGTGTGTTGGTGGAATGTGATTAGATGGTAGTTTTGTTAATAGTGTATTATAAGTGTAAGGTGTGTTTGTGGAATATGATTAGATGATAGTTTTGTAAATAGTGTATCATTGGTGTAGGGTGTTGATAAAATGTGATACGATGGTAGTTTTGTTAATAGTGTATGATTGGTATGAGGTGTGTTGGTGGGATGTGATTAGATGGTAGTTTAGTTAATAGTGTATGATTGGTGTAGCGTGTAGATAAAATGTGATTAGATGGTAGTTTTGTTAATAGTGTATGATTCGTGTGAGTTGTGTTGGTGGAATGTGATTAGATGGTAGTTTTGTTTATAGTTTATGATTGGTGTGAGGTGTGTTGGTGGAATGTGCTTAGATGGTAGTTTTGTTAATAGTGTATGATGGGTGAGGTGTGTTGGTGGGATGTGATTAGATGGTAGTTTTGTTAATAGTGTATGATTGATGTAGGGTGTTGATAAAATGTGATTAGATGACAGTTTTGTTCATAGTGTATGATTGGAGAACGGTGTGTTGGTGGAATGTGATTAGATGGTAGTTTTGTTAATAGTGTATGATTGGTGTACGGTTTGTTGGTTGAATGTGATTAGATGGTAGTTTTGTTAATAGTGTATGATTGGTGTTAGGTGTGTTGGTGGAATGTGATTAGATGATAGTTTTGTTGGTAGTGTAATTGGTGTAGGGTGTTGATAAAATGTGATAAGATGCTGTGTTAGTGGAATATGATTAGATGTTAGTTTTGTTAATAGTGTATGATTGGTGTACGGTGTGTTGGTGGAATGTGATTAGATGGTAGTTATGGTAATAGTGTATGATTGGTGTGAGGTGTGTTGGTGGAATGTGATTAGATGGTAGTTTTGTTGGTAGTGTATGATTGGTGTAGGGTTTGTTGATAAAATGTGATTAGATGGTAGTTTTGTTAATAGTGTATGATTGGTTTGAGTTGTGTTGGTGGAATGTGATTAGATGGTAGTTTTGTTAATAGTGTATGATTGGTGTAAGGTGTGTTGGTGGAATGTGATTAGATGGTAGTTTTGTTAATAGTGTATGATTGGTGTAAGGTGTGTTGGTGGAATGTGATTAGATGGTTGTTTTGTTAATATTGTATGATTGTTGTACGGTGTGTTGGTGGAATGTGATTAGATGGTAGTTTTGTTAATAGTGTATGATTGGTGTAAGGTGTGTTGGTGGAATGTGATTAGATGGTTGTTTTGTTAATATTGTATGATTGGTGTACGGTGTGTTGGTGGAATGTGATTAGATGGTAGTTTTGGTAATAGTGTATGCTTGGTGTACGATGTGTTGGTGGAATGTGACTAGATGGTAGTTTTGTTAATAGTGTATGATTGATGTAGGGTGTTGATAAAATGTGATTAGATGATAGTTTTGATAATAGTGTATGATTGGTGAACGGTGTGTTGGTGGAATGTGATTAGATAGTAGTTTTGTTAATAGTGTATGATTGTGGTGAGGTGTGTTGGTGGACTGTGATTAGATGGTAGTTTTATTAATAGTGTATGATTGGTGTACGGTGTGTTGGTGGAATGTGATTAGATGTTATTTTTGTTAATGGTGTATGATTGGTGTAGGGTGTTGATAAAATGTGATTAGATGGTAGTTTTGTTACTAGTGTATGATTGGTGTGAGGTGTGTTGGTGGAATGTGATTAGATGGTAGTTTTGTTAATAGTGTATTATTGGTGTACGGTGTGTTGGTGGAATATGATTAGATGGTAGTTTTGTTAATAGTGTAAGATTGGTGTAGGGTGTTGATAAAATGTGATTAGATGGTAGTTTTGTTAATAGTGTATGATTGGTGTGAGTTGTGTTGGTGGAATGTGATTAGCTGGTAGTTTTGTTAATAGTGTATGATTGCTGTGAGGTGTGTTGGTGGAATGTGATTAGATGATAGTTTTGTTGGTAGTGTATGATTAGTGTAGGGTGTTGATTAAATGTGATGAGATGGTAGTTTTGTTAATAGTGTATGATTGGTGTGAGGTGTGTTGGTGGAATGTGATTAGATGGTAGTTTTGTTAATAGTGTATGATTGGTGTAATGTGTGTTGGCGGAATGTGATTAGATGGTAGTTTTGTTACTAGTGTATGATTGGTGTGAGGTGTGTTGGTGGAATGTGATTAGATGGTAGTTTTGTTAATAAGTGTATGATTAGTGTACGGTGTGTTGATGGAATATGATTAGATGGTAGTTTTGTTAATATTGTATGATTGGTGTAGGGTGTTGATAAAATGTGATTAGATGGTAGTTTTGTTAATAGTGTATGATTGGTGTGAGTTGTGTTGGTGGGATGTGATTAGATTGTAGTTTTTTAATAGTGTATGAGTGGTGTGAGGTGTGTTGGTGGAATGTGATTAGATGGTAGTTTTGTTAATAGTGTATGATTGGTGTGAGGTGTGTTTGTGGAATGTGATTAGATGGTAGTTTTGTTAATAATGTATGATTGGTGTGAGGTGTGTTGGTGGAATGTGATAAGATGATAGTTTTGTTGGTAGTGTATGATTAGTGTAGGGTGTTGATTAAATGTGATTAGATGGTAGTTTTGTTAATAGTGTATGATTGGTGTGAGGTGTGTTGGTGGAATGTGATTAGATGGTAGTTTTGTTAATATTGTATGATTGGTGTACGGTGTGTTGGTGGAATGTGATTAGACGGTAGTTTATTTCAAGTATATATAAATAAGACAACATTCTGCATTGCATAGGTAAAATTAATGCAACAGTTACCTATTACTTAATGTTTTACAGTTTTTTATGTGTATAATTAATGAAAGGTTATTTGATTGTATTTCAGGGTAGGACTCCTTATGATCTGGTAAAAATAGAAAGCTATGGCAATAAAGAGAGAAAAAGGAAAAAGGAAGAAGTGATGGACTTCCTTAAGGTAAATAGTCTTGTCTTACTTTAAAAGATATTTACAGATTATGAGAGACAAAACAGACTTCGTACAAAGAAATTACAATTAAACAGTTGCCTGTAGTTTTCAATGTCATTATAGTAATTTTTGTCAGTTAACAATGTAAGTTGACAATTCCAAGCTTGTTGCCTAATATACATATTGGCATATGTGAAAGACAAATGTTTAAAATCTGTGTTCTCATCTGTTGGATGTCTCTTATTTTTTGTGTCATCAGCTTGGTATATCATAGGTATATACACTACAGTCCAGGTGGACTTTGTCATTTCCACTCGCCCACGGTGGACAAACCATTGCCGTCCACTCTCTGTCCACCGTGGGCGTGGTGCCCACCCTATGCCGTGGACATCCGTGGGCGTAGTGCCCACCCTATACCAAGGACAGCTGTGGGCGTGGTGTCCACCCTATATTGAGGACAGCCGTTGCCATACAATGCCCACGGTATACAGTGGAAAGAAGTGTGCAAAATTGTGGATATAACTCGTGATTTTCGGATACGTTAGATGCTTTTTAAGGGGTTTATTCCAATATAATCTTTTTGTAGAGTAGTTTGCAATATGTCATGCACTTTTCATCTTTGTAAGAGATTTTTAAGGGTCATAACCTTTACCAGTTCACCGAATGAATCATCAGCTTGGTATATCCTAGGTATATACACTACAGTCCAGGTGGACTTTGTCATTTCCACTCGCCCACGGTGGACAAACCAATGCCGTCCACTCTCTGTCCACCGTGGGCGTGGTGCTCACCCTATGCCGTGGACATCCGTGGGCGTAGTGCCCACCCTATACCGAGGACAGCTGTGGACGTGGTGTCCACCCTATATTGAGGACAGCCGTTGCCATACAATGCCCACGGTATACAGTGGAAAGAAGTGTGCAAAATTGTGGATATAACTCGTGATTTTCGGATAGTTAGATGCTTTTTAAGGGGTTTATTCCAATATAATATTTCATGCACTTTTCATCTTTGTAAGAGACGTTTAAGGGTCATAACCTTTACCAGTTCACCGAATGAATCAACTTTGCCTACAGGTGTTAATAATTTTGACAAGTTTTCGGAATGTGGAAGGTTACCGAAGGAGATTTCGCTTAACAACATTTATTTATTTTTTAATCATTGGAGATACAGATTCTCGCATAGTAGCTCGTGGATTTTCTGATTTTGTCTTGCCGAGATCGGATTTTAAAATTGAAAATTAAACTGTCGGAGACATTGTACCCACGTTACTTGAGCTTTTGATTGATAACCGGACGTATTTCGTATAATTACGTGGAAATTATCAAGTGCAAAATAACATTCCTTATCGCTCATTTTTAAGGAACAGTCATGTAGATAAATGATGTGAAAATGTTTTGTCCTTACAAATATATTATCCATATTAAATCAAGGATACCATTAATTTGTGTTAACCTTGCGGAAGAATATCTCAAGAAGGTTTCCAAAAATTGCGGGAAAATTTGAATGCCTACTCAAATCTACCTACTGAAATCCAATCTATTAGAAAAAACTGATTATTTCAAAAGAATGACCACTATGCACTTCCACTGCACTATCATTAGAATACTAGTAGAATAGAATGAATGATATACAAATAGATAAAAATTACATATAACTGTTATACATATATTTGTCGTATTATGAAACCGTTTACAGATTGTCACCTTATTGTAAGCAATCAGCAAAGAAGCATGAATATTGAGCACGTGTACAACATATACAATCAGAATATAGTTTATTTAAATGACATATCGATGCGTATTGCTATCGATGGTTGTTTACGAGAAAGGTCACGCTAAGGTTACTTGCATACGGAAAATATGTCGGTGAATTGCATCCTGAAATCAAGCAATTAAAAAAAGTAATCTTCTTCTAAATGTGGACAAGTTAAAGAAATTTCTTCAGAAAAAAGTATATGACAGTACATATGTTTTAGAATGAAAACTATACTTATACATTAATGTTATAGTTATAAAAAAACATATGCATCATTTTTTTTTTGAGGTTTCATATGACTTTAATTTAATATATAACAACAAACTAGAGTATACTGATTAACAATATAATAGTTGTTACGTTGAGGTTGAATTCACGGTCATTTATTCATCATCCACACAGGAACTTGTCTCTGGAAAACATGTGTCTGTGAAGTGTACCTTAACCTAACTTTTGGGTATAGAGATGGGGTTTTTTTTCCCAGGTAGGTTAAGGCACTTTTAAACATAAATATGGGCAAAATGTGATATTTCAAGAATAAAATTGTTTTAACAACAATTCATAAATTTTATTCTTACTACATGAATATATAAATTCAACAACTATCAGTAAACCGAAATTTTGGTCATGATCGCCTAGGTCACGTGACTTCCACAGGGGTAAAATGCCTTAATCAAATTGGCAAAAAACGGGTTACTACACTGAATATAAATCTACAAAGTTTTTTTTAAACGAATCCTTGTGCTTTCCCGATGCTTAAAAGTGCTGCGCGATTTTCCAGAAGTGAACATATTAAATTAAAATAATATTTTTAGTTTACCCGGCAGCATATAACGTTAAATTTGTACATAGTTTCGTTCTTAATTTGACTACTGTTTCATATTCATTAAGCGCGCAGCACTTTTCTATTAGGTAATAACTATAGCTTTCTATTTCAGTTGATTTTTTTTTAGAAATATCGTCTCTGGTAACCCGCTTTTTGTGAATTTAGATTTCGTAACTATGGTTTCGATAAAATGTCTATGTCATTCAAGCGCACTGACAACCCGAACAATCATCAAAGAACCGCAACTCTGTTGTCACAATTAATGATTCTGGAGTATTTACATTAATATGAGGCAGGCATTACCTGTAAATGGGGACGAAGTCTGTATGAATAATTTTTTTGTAACTTTTTGTAATATTTGTTAAAAAAAAGAAACAGAAATACCGTAACATCCCATACAGAAAAAATGATCACTAGGCCAACTGCATTGCTCAACTGGCCGCCAGTTGAGCTAACAGTTGAGGGCTAGCTGGCCATCAGTTGAGCAAATAATTGAGGGCCAGTTGAGGGCTAGCTGGATTTTTGCCATGCAAATTAGGTAGCCCTCAACTATCAATGCTCAACTTTATGCAAATTAGTTTAGCAACGTTGAGAAAATATCATAGTTGAGGGCTAGGTGTCCAACAGTTGAGCAATTAGAGTTGAGGGCTACCTGGCCAACAGTTGAGGACCCGGTCATTAAAAGTTGAGGGCTAGGTGGCCAATAGATGAGGACCAGGTCATTAAAAGTTGAGGGCTAGGTCTTAAAAATTTAAGCATTATGTGGTAATTGCAAACTGATGACCACACATTGTAGAAAAAATAAATTTAAATTGTGTATTTTTATAGCCAAAATACTGCTGAAAGATCTTAACTCACAACATACTACATGAATGCTTTATCCTTGCGTTTTAGAAGTTATCTAGCAAATAAGAATAGATCTCTAGTTTTATACCAAATTCATTATATTAGAATATTCTTATTTTATTAGTAATACTTTCTAAAACAAATTGTCTTAATAATAAAATAAACCTGTCTTACACATTTTGACAATATATAAATTAATGCATAAATATATTGTCTCATTTTATTCTTCACTCTTTAAAGTTTATAAAGAAAACACTTTAGATATCATTATTTTGAACTAAAAGAGCATAATTATACACTTATTCAAAATGGTGGAAATCAAATCTAATCCAATGTACTTACCAAAAGATGTTTCCAGAAATGTGTGTTAAACATCAATCTTCCTAAATCCAAGAGTCATGTCATCAGAAGAATACACTGCACTTTTCAATGTCAATACAGTTATTTGTAACTTTTTTTATCTACATTCATTGTAAAATTCATATTTTATTCATGATAGCTAGAAGTCATCTTTGCTTGCCATGTGCATGCTCAAACCCAGTTCAAATTTTAAATGTTTGAGGTTCTTTTGGGTATTGTGACAGTGTGATCACTTTGAGATTTGCCCCTTATAATAACTGTTAATTACCTAAATCTTGAATATTTAATATATCTTATAATAAAAGAAATACTGTTTGTTTTTTATCTTTATGTCAAAGATTTAGTTAAGTTAAGATACAGAAAAATGTATAAAATTGAAAGCTTCCCTTAATTTTGCCTCAAACTTTGTGTACATTTATAATAATACTTCCTGTCCATTTGCACTAAAGACAGATAAAACAGATGGCACATAACATTTATATCACCAGGTCATATTTCTAATTGTTCAACTTTTGCTCAACTATAAAAAAAAAAAATCAAAGTCTGAACGCTCAACTTTTCCTCAACTACAAAAATTTCAAATTCTGAATGCTCAACTTTTCCTTAACTACAAAATTTCAAAGTCTGAATGCTCAACTTTTGCTCAACTACAAAAATTTCAAAGTCTGAAAGCTCAACTTTTGCTCAACTATATGAAAACCAAAGATCAATTGCTCAACTTTTCCTCAACTTAATGGCCAGATTCAGTTGAGGGCCAGTTGAGCGACATCTATCCAACATACAGTGCTTGGCCAGGTTTGAGTTGAGCTAAGATGCTCAACACCTAGCCCTCAACTATTTTGCTTAAAACAGCTAGCCCTCAACTGTCCGCCACATGGCCTTCAACTGGCCCTCAACTTTTTTTTCTGTAGGGGGTTTCCGATTTTGGTTCTGTTGCTAGGGATTTTAGTTGTAACGTTATTTAAATTATGACGTCATATGCAATGTAAACAAAGAAACGCTATCATCAGGTAACGTTTTTTCATATCAAGGAATTATTAAAAATGAAATTGGTATTGCGCGTTCCTTCCTATTTTATACTAGACTGATAAATATATATTTTACTCAAAGTTTCATACAAACAAGACCTGAAAAAGGAAGTACATTGTACATTTCTGCGCAGGTCCGGGATTTCAAAACACGACATAAAAAAAATTGAACGATTTTGAGTTCATTAGTACATGTACAATGAAACATTCGGGAAATTTTCCCGATTTTGTTTTTTTATTGAATTTTCTACTGTTATTGGGGACTTCGTCCCCATTTAAACCTCAACATAAATTGATCTTATTGACAATATCCGTTGAAATCATTTGACCTTTGTAATAACCGACGATAGTAAAACAAGTTGTGCGTGTTTGTCGTACTTCTTCAGGTTTCAACTGTATGTAGAAAATCGAATTTTCCCGGAAAAAGAGACTGACAAAATATGTGCAGTTCCACCTTCATACATAATTTGTTATACCAATCTCTATGCAAATGTGGTCCCTTAAACTTTGAAAAGTAGTCTTATAGTGTATATATTGGTTGTCTGAGTTCTAGATATATGTCAGGGGTGGATCCAGCCATTTAAAAAAGGGGGGTCCCAACACAGAGTAAAAGGGGGGATTCCAACCATATGCTCCCATTCAAATGCATTGATCATCCAAACAAAGTGTTGGGGGGGGGGGGGTTCCAACCCCCCTCCCCTGATCCACCAATGTATGTTATGAGTTGTCCTTGGTCCTGTTAGTCAACCATTTATTTTCCTCCAGCCCCAGGTGATTAATGACTATGTCAGACTGTTTATTTTGGGTATAGCTAGATCTTGCTATATAAATCACTGATATTTTGCTAAATAAATCCTTGATCTCAACATATTTAAATCCTTTCTATTAAATGTGGATTGGTAAATTTATGCTAATAGTATGCATTAAATATTATATACATTTGTAAAAGAAAACTAGCAGTTCTGACATATTCAGTTGCAAAATATGTTTGAAAAGCAGTAATACAAATTCAATCAGAAGTCATGAAAAGTATAGAGAACCAACTTAATTTTAAATGGAAGATAATTTCTATTCAGGTTGAGGCAACTTCAAAGTTTTCTATCATCTGTTTCTACACAGACATATTTTTTTGGTGGGGTTGCTTACTGTTGCTGTTGCTGCGTGAAAAAATATTTTCATTTTTCCCCTCCATTTTGTGTTTTTCCAATTCTTACTAGGCAAGGATATTCATTTCCAAAATTGATGTCCAAGTCAGTACTCGCATACAATTACATTTCATCTATCATGTATTTTGTGTATATATCAAACATCACATTTCATTTTGTGACCAAACAAAATATTTTGTGTTGGTGTTTTACAGTTTTAAAGGACAGTGGCTTGCTTTAATTTGGTTCATGTCTGTAGACATGTCTGTTTTTTATACATTAGGCTGTCAAGTTTCTCAATTGATTTTTTTTTATGTCCAAGCCATATTTAGCCCACTATTCAGTATGAAATTTCTCATTGTCAAAGGAGGTATTTGCCTATAGTGTAATTACTTAATTATAAAGCTATTTCATTAGAACTTGCAATTGGTGGATAGTTGTCTCAATGGCAATCATACTACATCTCCTTATTTGATATAAAAACAGACAAATTGCATTAAAGTCTTTGTGTGACCATGTATTGCTTACATGTTTCCTGTTGACCCACGCCCCTCTTTAAAAAATCTGGATAAACTTAGAAATTATATAACCAACACTAACCAAATTAGATTTCTCATATAAATGTATATATATGTTGATTTTCAACTTTATATTTTTGAAAAATGATTCATTATTTAAAATAAAATCAGTTTATAAAACATGTAAAATCAGGATACCCAGCAATTAAAAAAAAAAACTGTAAATACTGAAAGTGTTGCATGCATCTATTATACTATTTCCAGTATATGATTATTTATTATTGCATTTATTCAAGAATGTATGCCTTAGCTGTTATCTGCTCTTTGGTTGGGTTGCCTCATTGACATGCACATTTGTAACCAAGAAATCCACAGTCTAAAACTAGGAGACTGATATGAGGATTCGGTCACAACTAAATGTTAAACCTAAATAACCAAGCACCATAAACTAGCAGTAGTACACAGAAGATTAATTCAACTTAGTATATGATTTATTTCCAAGACTGGAACTTGTCACTAATGCTGTTTGGAGACTTATTGTTTTTGGTCAGTTCTTATTATTTTTATTATTCTTCCTCTTCCTCTTCTTCCTCTTTTTCTTCTTCCGCCACTTTAAAAATGAACTTGTCCGCAGCGGTTCTCCTAAACGGCTTGTCAGATTTACTTAGGATTTTACAATATATTAGACTAACATGTCTAGGTGAGCCATCAATGTTTCGTTTGTGCATTGGGGTCTATTAAGGGGTATTTTAGGGGGTAGAAAGGAGGAAGGGTTTTACTATAGAACCCTATGGGATTTTATTTTCTAAAATTTTCAAATGAATATAACTTGAAAACTGTAAGTGATAGATACATGCAGTACATACATCTTGTAAACGGTCCAGATCCCCACCCCTAAACCATATATGTTCTTGAATGGGACGATAAAACAAATCAAATGAAATTAAAGGGAAGTCCCCGGGGGTCATCCCCACCCCGTTCAATTTGAGAATGTGCTATTATCTTGTAAACAGTCCAGATCCCCACCCCTAAACCATATATATTCTTGTAGGGGACAATAAAACAAATGAAATGAAATAAAAGTGATGTCCCTAGGGGCTCACCCCACCCCCTCTTGTTTGAAAACTTGTAAACGGTCAACATCCCCACCCCTAAACCATATCTATTCTTGTATGGGACAATAAAACTAATCAAATGAAATTAAATGGAAGTTCCTGGGGGTCACCCCCACCCCGTTCAATTTGAGAATGTGCTATTATCTTGTAAACAGTCCAGATCCCCACCCCTAAACCATATATATTCTTGTAGGGGACAATAAAACAAATGAAATGAAATAAAAGTGATGTCCCTAGGGGCTCACCCCACCCCCTCTTGTTTGAAAACTTGTAAACGGTCAACATCCCCACAACTAAACCATATATATACTTGTATGAGACAATAAAGCCAATCAAATGAAATTAAAGGGAAGTTCCTGGGGGTTGCCCCAACCCCGTTCAATTTGAGAATGTGCTATTATCTTGTAAATGGTCCAGATCCCCACCCCTAAACCATATTTATTCTTGTAGGGGACAATAAAACAAATGAAATGAAATAAAAGGGAAGTCCCGAGGGGGTCACCCCACCCCCTCTTGTTTGAAAACTTGTAAACGGTCAACATCCCCACCCCTAAACCACATATATTCTTGTATGGGATAATAAAACAAATCAAATGAAATGTAGGTAAAGTCTCTGGGGGTTACCACCTCCTCCTGTTTGAATACTTGTAAATGGTGGAGATCCCCACTCGTAAGCCATATATTTTCTTGTATTGGACAAAAAATCAAATCAAATGAACATGGGACCATATAAATGGCGAGTTATGGGAGCTTTGTTTGGGAGACTTCGTAACAGCATCCTGTTACAATTACTTCTTGTTTTGATAATGGAAATGGCAATATTTTATGATTACATGTACAATGTATCTGTATATTTAACACAACTGAAAGTATGTTTTCTGTCCAAATACAGTCTAATGGAACATACTTCAAGTTCAACTTTTACTGGGATTCATGTTTAGTACCAAATTGTTGCTTTTATATATGTTTAACTTCTTTAAATATTTCTTTAAGAGTCCTTGTGCATGTTTTGTGTGTTTTACATCAATCAAGTTTGATTGAGCTATTGATATATTTTTTTCTTTTTTCTGCATTGTCTGCAGACATGACCGAGTTTGAACTTCGTCAATTGCTGGTATTCATTGATATCTACATGTCATTCATGTTGACCGACACTCTTTACCTTATAGTAGATTCTTTTAAATACAATCATGACAATGTATATTGCAAGAATATAAAAATCCGAAATTTAGCTAGTGAACATGGTGAATGTACATGAAACTTTCCGTAACATTAGAATTAAAAGTACATGGTACCACCTTCTATTGAACAACCTGCATCTCAAACTTTGAACCTGTATTCCCCACTGCATGTTTCATGTGTTTCATTTGTCATTATTTACATAATTTTCTAAGGATTTTTCAAGGTTGAATTTTTTTTCTGGTTTCTTTTTATTGAATTTTGTACTTTAACACCCTCAATTGTTAAAGGCAGTACAATTTTCAAGACAAGCATTTCAGCTAAATGACTATGTTGTATGAAATTTGCTCGTAATTGTAGGCCTAACACTGACCTTTAGTTTTTTCCTTTTACGTCATTTAGTTGCTTGCCCTTATTTGGGAGAGTTGTCTCATTAGCAATGAAACCACATTTTCTTAATTTTGTATGTACCCATACATGTACATGATATTTAATGCCCTTTCTTAATCTGATATATGTTAATGTCACAGAAAAACTCTCAAAAACATGTTTACGATCACATGACTATTGTTTCATTGGCTATCATACCACATCTTCTTTTTTATATTTACTATGTCACATTTTATGTGCCAGTCTCTCAACATGCTTAAGCTAAAGCTTATGTTGTTCTTTTTTGGTTGCTGTCTGTCATTATTTGTTAATATGTGTATTTAAAAGGTAGCATACTTCATGTACAAATGTAATTGTATGTATAAATGCAAATGATAAAGAGTTTTACTCATTGTTGAAAGCTGTACAGTAACCTATAAATAGTTGTGATGAACATGATGAAACATCCAAGAACTTTCATAAAAATCTGAAATCAAACTGGCCTTATTACTCATGAAATTGTAATGTAAGTACAGTGCATAAATAGAAATATTTAATCAAATTAATGTTTTGATACACACGCTTGACAAAAAATTAATAGATGATGTTACTGTTCAAATGTTGATACTGCTGTTCTTATGAACATAATGTAAATTTACAGATATCTATTATAGGTTTCATAACGAGTGAGAATTAGATATCGATTGATATCAACTCGAGTTATTTAATTTCAATAATAATAAACGAGCCTATGGCGAGTTTATTATTATTGAAATTAAATAACGAGAGATGATATCAAGCGATATCTAATTCTCACAAGTTGTTAAACCTATTTCTCTTATGGCAAAAAGTTGTATGTACATGGCCTATTTGTTGCGAGTTGTGTTGCTACGGCCGTTTTTCTTTGCAACGCGTACTGATCTTTCTCTTATGGTTGGGGCCTGTTATCTAATTTGTAACAAGTGTATTGACACGTTATTTCTACAATAATTAACAAATAACTCACTTGTTCCACCTTAAAATCTTCTTTTCATCAAATTTTATTACATTCTGAAGTGGCACAGAAGCCAGAAAATGCCCGGTGTTTATGTATGACACCGGAAGCATACCTATGACGTCACGTAGTGTAGGGACCAAAGAAGATAACATCTTTTCGCGGAATTGTCTTGTTTTGCATTAGAATAGAGATAACTGTATTGTATTTGATGCTTACAGAGGGAAATTGAAATTGGAAGTTGTGCCAGTTATAATGCCCTTTGCTCCGTTACATAACCGTACACGGGTTCCTTTCTTTATTTCTTCGTCCATGATAAGATTTATATTAGATAAAGCAGACAAAATCACAAAAACCGGAAGTAAACAATCAGTTGTCAAGAAAAAAAGTAGTCCTGTCATGACCTTTTCCAGTGAATAATGACCTGATCAATGGCCAATGAAAATATTGGAAATTTACGAGATAAGCTAATCAAATTAACGTAATTTTGATATCACTTTTTCATATCACACTCCGTACGGTGTGATACAAAAATATCTTTTCACGTGGGAGTAAGATAACAGGCCCCAACCATAAGAGAATAACATTAAGCCCTTTTATGTTGGTCTTCTCTTCGTAATAAATTGCACATGCAATTTTCCACTATACAGGTACAAAATTGTACAACGTACATATATATGAGCACAAATTCTTTTTAATCAAATTGTACTTGTTTAGGTTAATCTCTGTTTGACATGTCTGTGTTCATGTTGAAAACTAGAACTGTTCTGTTCACCTTTGGTCATCCTAAACTGCTGTGGAACGATCTCTACGAGGCTGCTACAAGATGTTGAATTACTTTATAGATTACATGAGGTTTTTTCTTTACACATGTTTCCATCTGTAGGTTCCGTTAATTTTACAATTTAACAGTCACTTTCTGCATTCTATTTAAATGGAGGGTTTTCTTTCTGTCCAGAAAAAACAGGCAAGAAAAAGTGGGTGTCAAAAACTGGATCCTCCTCTCACCTTTTAACTGAGTCTTACTGTATTGTTTTTAATCATTTTTAACATGCTGTTTGACATCACCATGATCACACTGTGGAATGTCTGGTTGGAAAGTTATCTTTACTCCATTTCAAAAAGTTATGTTGCCTTGAACACATTGTTGTCCATGTTTTCTGTTCATACATCCTGCAGTCACGTATTGCAATTTTCATGTAAGGCTTATCTTTTGCACTTTTGTTCTCATCATTGTCATCTTGAACCTGTAATAAAAAAAAGTTTGACAATTGTGTACACAAAAAAAAAACCATCTAGTAAGCAGTATAACGGTATTACTGATAAAAATATTTTTCATATATATAAACATGAAGGACTAATTATAATGTAATCCACACTTACATGCAAAAATTCTGTGAAAAGCGATGTGTTAAAAACTTAACAATATCCACCTAACATTTTTGTAAAACAGTCACTAATTATCAAAATAACAAGTTTTTGCAAAATTAAAATAACTCCGCTACATTATGTATGTATGTAAATATTTGTGCCTGTCTCGTTTGAACATGTTGAATTGTTTTACATTGTAATTTCGGTGTCTTCTATAGCTGACTATGCGGCATGGTCTTTGCTCATTGTTGAAGTCCCGTACCGTGACCTATAGTTGTTAATTTGTGTGTCATTTTGTTCAGACTCTCTTGTGGAGAGTTGTCTCATTTGCATTTATACCATATTTTCTTTTTTATATTAGTTAATTTCATTTAATTCAAACCAAAACGAATTTAAATTATATGCTTGTTTCCAGCCTCCAATTTGAAACAAAAAGGTTCAGGTAGGTAATTCGCCTTTTCCATAATCTATATATAGGACTATGGGTAAATGGTAATCTCATTGTTCGTACACCAAAATGAAAATAACGCCACATAATTGGATGGAATTCAAATATTTAGTACGTGTTTAGCCAATCACTACTTTTTGGTGAACGCTTTTGAAAATATTAGCCAGAATGCATAAGATTCAGAAACGACAACTCTATTTTATGTCTTATTTTTTAAAATGATTATACAGGTACATTTCAGAACAGTGAATGTTCTAACTTCCAAGCCTATACCAAATTAGCATTAAACAGTAACACTAACCCAGTGTTCACATTCCGCAGGGTCTTTCAGTGTTTTCATGATGATGCTATACATGTATTTCTTGAATGTGATGCTATCTCAGTGGTGGATCCACAAATTTTCATAAGTTGGGGCCCACTGCACTGACTACCTAAGAAGGGTCAACAAATAAATTTCCTCCAGAAAAGGTGGGCCCAGAATAATTATAATATTAATTTTCCTTTTTAGGCCACACCAATTCATGATTTAGTTTCTTGTTTTACGGATTTTTGGACTCCAAAAATTGGGGCGAGCGATTAAAAAATATTCAATTTGCAATTTTTTTAGATGAAGAATTAACCAGGTGCTCCGCAGGGCACAGCTTTATACGACCCCAGTGGTTGAACCCTGAACAGATAGGGCAATTTTGGTCACAATATTCAAGCTTGAAGTTGATTCTGTCTGAAATTGGATTGTGATCGAATTTTTGACATAATATAGGTTTTTATCACAAAATTAATGTGGTCAAAGATTTCTTCTTGAAACTTTTCAAAAATTTTGAAAATTTTGAAAAAAAAGGAAGCCCTTCAAAAAATGGTAAACAAAAAATCCCCCCCCCCCCCATCTTTTTGAAACCCCCCTTGAGCAATAACCCTTAAACTCAATCCTATGCTTTCGATTGCATGTATTGAACCTTGTAGTACAATTTCAGAGAGATCCATACACTTAAACACAAGTTATTGTCATGATTGTTTGGAAACTAGAAACATGCTTCTTGTTGGCCCCTAATTCCTACATATTTTGGGCAATTAACCCAAAACTTACTCCCAGCCTCCCCTTTGTTATATGGTACATTGTGGTACAATTTCAGAGAGATCCATACAATTACACATAAGTTATTGTCTTGAAACTAGAAAAATAATTGTTTTTACCCCTTTTTGGCCCTTAATTCCTATATTCCGGTATGATTTCAGAGCAATTGAAATACTTCTACACAAGTTATTATCCTGAAACTAGAAAAATGCTTCTTTTGGGCCCCTTTTGGGCCCCTAATTCCTAATCGTTTGGGACCATCATCCCCAAAATCAATCCAAACCTTCCTTTTGTGGTATTGAACCTTCTGAAAAAATGTCATGACGATCTATTCACTTAAACTAAAGTTATTATCCGGAAACCAATGTGTCTACGATTATAATTTTTTTTTGTAAACATAAAATATTAGATTTTGACAATATTCATGATATTAAAGCTTGATTTATCACAAGTTCGTATCCTGACATTTCTTTAATTTATGAAGTGTTTTCCCCTGTACACCAAGAAATAATTGAATAATTAGATGTGGTATATGTATGTGTGCCAAAGAGAAAATCGCCATCCAAGTCATAATCAGGTTGGGAACCACCCCACAATGTTATAGAATATCCCTTTTATGAGGGGTCATTTAAGTTATTATATATTTTTTGTAAAAAAAAACACTTTTTAGTACAAAACGCCTCATCTTTTCTGAAAGAACTATATAGCTACATGTATCTGGTATTAAATGGTCAAAACATGTCTACAAATTTTGTAATATTTCTGGACTTTAATCAACCACACATATCATTTACTTTTATATTATTCAGAAAGTGCGGATTCCTCTTTTAGAAAAGTTGTTTCAAATATGATGTAGTTTTCCTCGTTTTAAGTAAAAAATTCTAAGCTTTCCAAGGATATGTATAGTAGTACTATACAAATCCTTGGTTTATTCTATTTTTCTTTTCTATAACCATGATAACAGTAAAATAACCCCTTACTTGAAGAAGGGTTCTTCCAAACCTGATAATAACAAATTCAAGTCATTTATCGGCCTTTTACACAGGCTAGGGCTATGACCCAGACTAAACAGCAAGCTATAAGGGCATAAGGGACCCCAACATAACTAGTGTACACAATTCAAACAGGAAAACCAACAATCTAATATATATACAAACTGAGAAATAACAGGCTAGCTATGAACCACATCAACAAACTACTGAACGACAGGCCCCCAAATCAATCCTGATGGGTACATAAACATGCAGCGAGTATAGGTTGTTTTGTTCTGCCGGCATACAATATATTTGCAATTGAAGCCAACTGTTTTTTAGAAGTTCTGACAACGAACATATTTTGTAAGTTAGGGGAAGGAAACCAATGTACAGGCATTTTTTCCTGTTATATATTTATAACGGAGTACTCCCACTTGGGATATATAGGTTTATAATTAACTATTAATAAAAAAAAAAATACACAAGATATTTATACAGTGTGGTCAGGTGCTTTATATATGTTTTAAACAATAAATACAGGTAAGACAGTGATTTGAAAACAAGTGCTAATATCTTTTTATAGTTTTTACAAAAAAAGATGCGAGAAATGGACATGATTACATTTCCAGTTGTGGGAAGGGGGAACATAAAAAAAAATCCTGTTTTGAAAAAAATAAGAGCGGGCGGGTTGGTCAAACAAGGAATTAAATTGGTGTGACCTTTATACATGTTACTTATTTCATAAAGACTGTAACTAGTATAGCAACAGAATGAACCTTATTCTGGTAGTACAAAATGTTGAACAGAAAGAACTTCTGTAGCTGTCTCATGATATATGATTATGTACACACAAAATGTACACCCTACAGGCCCGTAGCCAGGAATTTTCAAAAGGGGGGGGGGTGTTCGTTGGACTCACAAACTCGACTTCAACAGTCGCAATTCGAATAGAACACTGACTTTAACAGTGCTTATTTGTTTTCAAGGGAGGGGGGGGGGGGTCATCCGAACCCCCCTGGCTACGGGTATGCCTACATCTCCTTTTATTCATATACATATTAAAGAACTTAAACGTGAAGCATACAGAATAACATAAGGGTATATATTGTATATATAAAATTTACACTTAGGTACAGGACAAATAGCCCAGGTTTTTTAAAACTTCATTTAGGTCTGTCAGAATTTCTATTCAGTAAGTACTACATTTGCTTGTACACTACAGACAAATTAGTATACGTACTATGCAAAATTTTCTTTAGAAAATAAGAATCTTGCCTGCGGCAGCCTAAGAATAAAACATCAATCAGTATACTATACAGTTACAATTAAGTCTTTCAAGTCTTCATGTGAATAAAAATCTACAATTGTTTTAGAACGTAAAAAAACTGACCTTGCATTCATGATGCAGCTTTGTAATTGAGGAAAGTGTAGTTTGTGCATGTATGATCATGCACATACATGACATAGCTAACTTTAGAACATCTGGCAGTGTCTTGCCTACACACTGTCTGCAAAGTTATAAACTATGTGATATTAAAGGTGCTCACTACAGTTCCTATTAATAATATTGAGTTGGGGTCTTGGTTGAAAATTTAGTCTAGTGCCTTCTTCTACAGATTAAATTTTTTTAGACCAGCAACTTATTATTATAATTGCCAATCTCCTGTCTTATATCACTCGCTCTCAAAAAAAATTATATCCATGATTCATGAATTCAAACAGATTGACTGTCAGCTGGCCAACCATGGAATAGACTAGACCTTAAGTTTTTTTTACATCAACAAGTGAAACTATATATATATATATATAGCATAACAAACTTCCTGGACAGCTCATGGGTATTCTAAAACTTCACATAAATGGCACACAAACACTGTGGACCATGAAAGGACTTGAAATTAAGACAGTTCAGGCATAGTGCACTATGCAATTCCTTGGTTCACATGGTTCAGGGATAATTTCTAAAACAGATGAAAAAAAGGGGAAGAATTTCAACCTCAAGGGTAGATTTTTATCAAAATGAAGATAGTCGGCTACAGAAAACAGCAAAAAGACGACAGAATACTTACTCATAGTCAAGTTATGGCGTACTATTCGGCTTGTAAGCTGAAATCCTTGGGTACATGGGCCATTATTCGCCTCTTGCAACAAAAACATTCCGTCTGTTTAAAACATGTGGGTTTCAAGCTTCCTGTTGAATCGGTTTTCCAAATAAGGAAAACAAGCCACGCCTCCGTTGCGAGATCGACAAGTAGGATTTTCATACAATACAAGTTATGGCTTGTAAAATAATGTGACATTTTATTTTTATTTTCAATAAATTATCATTATTTATCTAATTCTGCATAGTTTATCAATAAAAAGATTAAAATACAAGAGCGATTGACGACCAAAGAAATGAAGCGGACAGCGTCATCACTATGGAGACGCAACGTTACTTATTAATATTCATGAGCATTGTAGTCATCCGATGTTTAGTCAATACATTGATTTCTTTTAAGATTGGTGAATGCTTGATTTCATCGTCTGTTTAAAGACAAAAACGGATATAGATAGTAAAAGGCACTGGAGAAAAAAATGTATTTTTATTGACATAAAACTTTTTGATGAGAAGCTCGAAGACACACTTTGCATAATTCTTTCAACATGAGGTTTCCCGCACACGGCACTTGAGATATGTTTCATTTTTATTCTAACGTTTTTATATTACTTATTTCATTGTATTTGACCAACATAATTTTTTTCTGAATAGTCTTATGATTTGAAAAAAATACATATGTTTTTCAGAAAGATCTTTAACTAAATAGATTGAAAAGTAATAAATCACCATGTTAAACAAAAACAAAAAAATGTGTGAAAAATCTTGATGAAAGTTCATTTAGAATTTAAATTTACTGCACACAATCATTTTTTCAAATTATTATACACAAAACGATTATAGAAATAAAAATTAACAGCTGTAACAACAAACAGCAATTAATCAGATTAAAATGTCCAGGGGCAATGCCACTATTACATGTATTTTATCTAATGAGCAAAATATTTGCTAAGATATAGACATTATATTCATTGTTTGTAATAAAAAATATTTTCAATGTTGTGACAAGCATACCTTTAAATAATTATTAAGTGATTTTTGTTTAAATTTATTTATAATTTCTTTATTCATGCTATGTTTTATTTAAATAACTTCATTTCTGAGATGTTAAAATACCCCTTAATGTATTGGCAAGTTAATAGGAACTAATTTCCTCTTATATCAACACATCTACTGGTTATGGAGGTATAATACCTCCATGTTCTAATCAAGCGATATATGCCTCAATACCTCCTATAGAATTATTTTTGAGAATGGCTGTCTAAGTGTACAGACCAGAGAGATGCAGACTAAATGACAAAACATTAAAATTACTCATGATTATCAAATGCAACGCTTAAACTATGTTAACAAATATTATGATGAAATGTAATGTGTAATTTAATTAATTACTTTAGTAAAGTAATTGTAATTTAATTAATTACATTTCAAAAACTGTGTAATGTGTAATTAGTGTAATTGACCATTTTTGCAATGTAATGTGTAATTTAATTAATTACATTCCAATGTAATTGACCCCAAGTCTGATGCCAACGTTAAACAGATTAGTAACCCATTCATTATGTTTTTAGAGAAAGAAAAACAAAGAGCAAAACTGTTATATACTTAAAGAACAACTATCAATATTTTACCGAATACCAGTACATTTTAGTTTCAACATTGGGGGGCCACCTTTTAATTGAAAACAAAAGTCTTCAAATAAATTTTCGCTAATTTTAAATTACTTGAATAATACTCTCTACGGGTTTATTGGTGGATCCGGGACATTTTATAATGGGTGCACTTGATGCATCAAGAGGATGCCAGTTACAGTCGTGCTTCAGATTATTTTGCCTAAAACAATTAAAGTTTGTGAGAAATATTACATGTAAATATATTATTATGAAATATACACAAAACGTAAAAGTGAATGACTGGTAAATTTTATAATTTATTTTTATTTATATATATTACCATAACTCAAAAGATAACAAAAAAATCAGAAATTAGTGAAACTGAATGGTGGAGCCGGGTTATTTGGAAGGGACATAACTCACTTTTATTGAATAAGAATATACAAAAGTTGCGTATTAAACAAGACGTACTCCCTCTGCACTCCCTATCGACTCTGGTATACGTTCTTAAATAATAATGAGCTCTTACTATGTCGTACAGACAACGAACAACTATAGTTTTAATTGTGTTGCTTATTGACGGTGAATATAATTATCAAAATTAAACGAAATCGAGAAATACATGATTTTCTATTTTGTATAAAATCCAATGACGTAAAAACCAAATATCTCTTTATTGAGGGGGGGCAAGGGGTTTAGCTGTTATGCTGTTATGGGGCATTTTAATTCTTTGTTATCTGTTATTCTGAAAATATATTTGCTGTTAGCTGTTATTGTCTTATTCTTTGTTAGCTGTTATTGGGCTTTTTGTTTTTTTGTTATCTGTTATTGTGATAATGTATTTGCTGTTAACTGTTATTGAAAATTGGAATGTTAGCATTTTGTTGACAGCCAAATTTTCGGTAGAAATTGAAGATCATTCATAGGACATTGGGGTCTACCACTACTAATATGTTGGTCCCGTATTCGGAGAAGGATTCCATTAACATATACCTATCACAGAAGTGAGGTCCAGGACAATTCCAGTATATCTTATGATTATCCTTTGTCATACATTCCATTTCTTTTGGAACATTTATTTAGAAGTATCTTAATTTTTTGTATGAGGATAATGTTCCTGGTTTCCCGTACGAACATATTAAATTAGAACAACTTTTAATATGACAAAAAGGAAAACATAAGGAATATAAGGAAAAAGGAATATCTGACAGGGATCTCAATTAAGGACTAGGTCCTTTCAACCAGTTTACCTTTTATATTATATTGGACATAGACTCAGCTCTTTTCAAAGCAGAACCAAATACATTGTACAATGAAAGTTCCCTTTCATGTACTGGGTTCCGAAGCTGCACATATAACTCATTACAAACAAAGATTTATTTTGTCTTCAAGCCATTGTTCCCCTACTAAACTATGTATTCTACTTACTAGTAGACTTGGTACAATGAAAAACCTGATAAAAAATTGTTCAAATAAGGCCTTTGAAAATAGTGGAATAAAGTACTTTTGGAGTGTCAAAATTGGTTCGAGGTACTTGATAAATTGCATGCATATAATTGGTGCTTTTGATTTTTCTACCCATTATACAACTTTGCCGCACAGTCTTATTCAGAAAAATCCACACACCTCATTAAATGGGCATTTAAAAAAGTCAGAATGCGAATATATATATTCAAACTCTTTTAGGTCATTTTTCAGTAGCAACAAACACAAGAACTATGTCAATTGGACCTTCTTTGATACCATAGCTGCTTTTGAATTTTTACTCGATATCATTTTTGTCTCTTTGACATATTCCTCATTTCCATTTTATTACACACTATTTAAATTACCAGCATGTGTGAGTTTCTATAACTGTACAAAAATAAATGCTGAAAAAAGTATTATATAACAAATAAACAGCTACGCCATGAGCGCATGATACGCCCGTCGCCTTTTTGAAATATTCGATAACTTCTCAATGTCATATCAGATATTCATAAAAACTGAAAGGAAGCTTCAGTCAATATATATCATGTATATAAACAATACATCAAAGTATCATGAGAACTGCTGAAAACATTTTTGAGTTATTGTCCGAAAACTGGAAAAATACCATCTTTTTTAATGAATAAACCCCTTAACTGAATAACATAAAATCGAAAATTAATAAAAATCGAAAGGGCGCTTACAACAATAGATATAAATAATTCAGCAAAGTTTCATGAGAACTGCTGAAACGTTTTTGTGTTAATGTCAGAAAACTAGAAAATCCCCCCTTTTTAAAGGCAGTGCTTTAAGGCCTGACTTTTAAGTCATGAGGTTCATCTTTTCATACGCAATCTTTGCAGGGGGTCTTTTGGCCAGAAATAGATCCGGAAATGTTCGAATTTCTCCTCTTCTTTTTATGGTATAATATGGTTTTTGTTTCTTTCATTTACATTGGGGACTAAAGAAACGATCAGTGTGTATTGTTCGTTTTATAGAACTTGTTATTAGTGTGTATTTTGCATTATAAGCAGTCAACCTGACTACAAACTATCATTATGTGTATTCTGTGTGGAAAGAGGTCGGGTCAATTTCGAGTGTTATCTGACATCTAAAGATTCTTTAATTAGTTCAGACGTTGATATAACAATGAAAAGTCGACTGAACATGATTAATATTGCATCTTCTATAATTCAAAGCGGAATTCGGTTTATGAACGAGAAACCGTAAAAGCGTTTCTAGTTATGTATGTTGTCTACGTATTATCCTGGTTCCCGGTACTACGTTCCGGGTATTAGCTATTTGATATATGTGATGTGTAACATTACGATCGGGTACCAGCCAATCTACGTGTGTATGTGTACATGATTTCCCGCCAAAATGGCCGATTTACACTAAAAAAATAGTCCATAAACGTTCCGTATTATGATATGCAAATTCATGATTAATCGTAACTTTTTTTTATCTTTGTATAATAAATATAACAAAATGGATTCCACAAAATTGAAAATAGCATTATTTTACGAGGATTTCTCATATTTTTCTCACTTCCGGGCGCAGTAATACGTATGTTTTGAAGAAGCTCGAAGGATTTGACAAAGTGAATTGAGAAGGAAACGGATAGATATACGTCCTTGCTATCAGGTAAAACAATTTAAATGTACAGAACAAAACATTTACTTCACGCAAATAGTACAGGCTTAAGCTTTTTACTGTCTTACACGACTGTAGTCGAGTGTTTAAACGACGGCGGTGGCCTACAAGGTACGGGTCATACTGGGTCAAGTCTAAATATGTAAACATATCCACGTGCTATTAGGTAGAAAGCATCGTAATGCAATGTCTACAATTTTTCCTCCTTTATACATCGTTTAACCAGATATATTTCTCTTTCAAATACTCTTTAACACGGATTGAATGTACGTATCTTTTCTAGTGTTTTCTTGTCCTTATTAAAGTTCATTTGTTGATGTTTAAATATTTTTGAACGACTGAACACAGGAGTGAATGAATGCAACAATTATATATACTGAAGACTTGGGCTGTAAAATCATAGTGTACGTATATCATACTGATACCGTGATCGATATTGTGTATATATATGTTGTACATATATAGTGTATATAAATGTGGTGATGGATATTATTGACATTATTGTGATGACGGATTACTGTTGTCTGTAGATAGTGAAGAAGGAAAACTGTACTCAATTGAGGTTGTCCCAACGTGGACGGAAAAAGAATACCAGAAGAAGAAGATAATTATTCTAGCAGTAATTATGTTAATTTAGGATGTAATGACAGGTATTCACGAGTTATGCCTCAGGCTTTCTGAAAAAATATCAATGACAATGTTAACAGGAACAAAACATTGACACGAATGATGCTCTCTTCTATGTTATAGTTATTTAGGTATGTGTGTTGCACAAGTTTCAAAAAAAACTTAAGTTATTAAACTTTTTTTCAGGGCACAAACCCACTTTAAAGAGACTTGTCTACTGCCATACCCATCCTATTTTCATGCTCCATTTGCAAGCAAGAGACTGAATGGTTTGCAAAATTAAAAATCAGGACGGTGTCCAATTAAAACAAAAGAACTAAACTGGATGAATATTGTAGGAGAAATCTAGAGGAAAGTTTTGATTTGTGATATTGGTTTTCCTGAAAAGTCATTCATCCTAGCCTGCAGAAAGGAACTATAACTGTCCACCACCAACTGACGAGCTAATGTTGAGCTTCACATATGGAATTACTCAAATACCATCAATGTCTATGTTTTCAGCACAGATTTCACAAGTTATGACAAAGCTGTGCTTTTTTTTATACCTGTTAAAGAGTTGTATACTAAATTTAATTTTTTTATCAATAAATATATATTGTGTCATTTAAGAACTTGTATTTAGCCAAAAAATGCATACTAGTGAATGAAAGTGGTGCAGTTCATTTTGCTTTGGTATATAGAATTGAATTACAATTGTTCATGTTATTGGAATGCTTATAAAAATAAGGAGATGTGGTACAATGTATATGATATTTAGTGAGTTTATCAAGCAAAAGTGAATAAGAAATAGGTATAAGCAGTTACAGGTACTACTGTACAATCTCAAACTATGAGAAAAACTCATACCGTAAAGAGAATTTCATATTTACAAGTAAGTTTTGTTTTTGCGTTGAATAATTTTCTTCTATTGTTTTAATTGCAAATATGGGAAGTGGTTAAATGCTAATGAGACAGCTGTTATGGCCACAGAGCTTTAATTGAAAACTTCTTTTTCATTCATACCGGTAGATTTTGCCTGGAGTTAGAAACATATCTGCCAACTTTTCAAAATGCACATGGGGGTTTTACGTGAAAGATGGTCAATATAGTCATACAAAACCTTCAAGGGGGCCTTCAAATGGAAGCAGGACAAGTTGCCCCACTGGCTAATCGCCCCACTTTTTTAAAAACTGCCACAAACTGATTTATCAAATCGCCCCACATGTGAAATTGGTTAAATCATGTTTAATATTACTCCTGTCAACTCGCCCTACTTATAAAAAAAACGGTAATATTTAGATTAATATATACAATTAAAAATAAAAACTCGCACCACTTTAACGAAAACTAATCTACACAGAATACAAACAAACCGAAAATTAATTTAATTACTATTATTGATATATACTGAAATTATAATTCTAAAAATAAAACTGGTTGTTGAAGAATAACTGTAAGTTTTGAAGCTTAGTTATTTGCATAACAGTTGAAAAGAAACCAGTTAAATGTATCAAAATGCAATATAAGGAATTTAACTTATATTTAATGGAATAACATCTTTTTCCATAAGTGGGGCAAGTTGGCATTACTAAATTAATCCTGGTTAATAATATATTTATCTAGATTTCACCCATTTCCATTAGGTGGGACCAGTTGGCAGGAGAAATATTAACGGGATTTATCACAGTTCACAAGTGGGGCGATTTGGTAATTCAGGTTGGGGCAGTTTTTTTGTTGAGCCTGCGACTTTTGTCGCAGAAAGCTCAACATACATTGTAGGGAAAGTGATAAGGCGGCGACGATGTTAGCTCAGTTCTTAATAGGTTTATATTTTAGAAGGTCGGAGACCTGGATGCTTCATACTTTGTATATGGTTGCCTCATGTTATGAAGATTCCGTCGGTCACATGTCCAATGTCCTTGACCTCATTTTCATGGTTCAGTTACTACTTGAAAAAAAAGTTAAAAATTTTTGTAATGTTAAATTCTCTCTTATTATAAGTAATAGGATAACTATATTTGGTATAGGCGTACCTTGCAAGGTCCTCTTGCCCGTCAGACAGTTTTCACTTGACCTCGACCTCATTTCATGGATCAGCGAACAAGGTTAAGTTTTGGTGGTCAAGTCCATATCTGAGATACTATAAGCAATAGGTCTAGTATATTCGGTGTATGGAAGCACTGTAAGGTGTACATGTCCAACTGGCAGGTGTCATCTGACCTTGACCTCATTTTCATGGTTTAGTGGTTATAGTTAAGTTTTGTGTTTTGGTCTGTTTTTCTTATACTGTTTGCAATAGGTCTTCTATATTTTGTGTATGGAATGGTTGTAAGGTGTACAGGTCTACCTGGCCGGTGTCATATGACCTTGACCTCATTTCCATCGTTCAGTGGTCAAAGTTAAGTTTTTGAGATTTGGCCTTTTTTTCTAATACTATATGCAATAGGTCAACTATATTTGGTGTATGGAAATATTTCATGATCTATATGTCAGTCGCACAGGTTTTATTTGACCTTGATCTCATTTTTTACGGTTCATTGCTCAGTGTTAAGCTTTTGTGTTTTGGTCTGTTTTTCTTAAACTATAAGCAATAAGTCAATTTTATTTGTTGTATGGAAGAATTGTAAGCTGTACATGTCTACCTGGCATGGTTTATCTGACCTTGACCTCATTTTCATGGTTCAAAGGTCAATGTTTAGTTTTCTTGGTTTATGTTAAGATTATGTGACAGTTGTAATAACGCTTTATTATTAGGACTATCAACATAATATCAATGATTAGTAAAGAAGGCGAGACATTTCAGTGTGTGCACCCTTGTTTTTAAAGTGGGGCGAGTTAGTGAAAAGTGGGTTGATTTGCCATGGATTCCCTTCAAATATATTCTAATGTGGATTTTGGCTTCTTCGTGCATTAGCAAGTTCATAGCCATTGTTAAATTAATTGTTTTCTTTAAAATAGTTGACAAAATTGCTCTTACAAAATTTCCATTTGGGAGCCTTGAGCTCGATTGGGGAAATACTCTGCAAAAACTGACAGTTGACAGGTATGGTCATCAAAAAAGTTGACATGTTACTATGTACATTTACCATTATGTTACTTGATGTCCTTGCTATACACACAGTACAGAGACTAGTCAATCTTTGTGAACTTTTTTTTATGGGAGTCATAGAATATGTGTATACAATCAATAATTAAAAATAGTCTATTTATATTGAAAAGGAAAAGTTCTTATATGTCTAAAGAAAAGGGACGAAAGACACCAAAGGGACAGTCAAACTCATAAATTTAAAGCAAAAGGCCATGGCTAAAAATGCATTTCATGGGAGGCACAGAAAATATACTGTAAACAGTAGACTAGAAATAGGTGAACTAGGTACAAAAGAACTCTAAATCTTAAATTCTACAAACCACCTCTGTTCTATCCATGGAAGATAATGATATAACTGGACTAGAAATACACACAACCTGTAATTAACTGCCTTTACAGCGCTTTCGCGCTTTGATTAATTAATAAAACCCCTTAACTCGGAAACGTAAAATCTTAAATTTATAAAAATTGAAAGGAGCTCATGTCAATAGATATAAACAATTCACCAAATTTCCTTGGAAATTTGTGAAAGGATTTTTGAGATATTATCAGAAAACTGAAGAAAAAAACACAATTTTTATTGAATAAAACCCCATTACTCAGAAACTTAAAATCTAAAATTTATAAAAAACAATAGAGAGCTCACGTCAATAGATATATCAATTTCCTAAAACTTTATGTAAATTGGTTAAAGAGTGTTTGAGTTAATGTCCGACATGTTGACGACGAACGGGCAAGAATATACCAAATACATATCTAGACACATAATTATAAAAACCATGTTCATAGAAAATGGAATTCATTACAAAGGATTATACCCGTAATAAGAAATACTGGACTTATTTTAATATTTCATTTTACTGTTATCTGTTTTTGTCCATTTTAATTCCTTGTTATCTGTTATAAGCCAAATCAATTTGCTGTTTTGCTGTTATTGGGACCCATTTGCCCCCCTCTTTATTGGTACGGTATCTTTTTTCTAATTAGAAATCTTTACTAAAATAAGGCGACTTTTGGTGTACGCAGAAAACAGATCTAAAGCCTTAAGTTAAGCCTTTTTCAACTGATTTTTATAGTTCTTTCTTAAGTTGTACTGTCCCAGGTAAGAGGGAGGGTTTGGATCCCGCTAACATGTTTAACCTTGAGACATTATGTTTGTATGTGTCTGTACAAAGTGAGGAGCCTATAATTCAGTGGTTGTCGTTTGTTTATGTGTTATATATATATATGGGGGTTCTTTGATATGCCAAATCTTACCGTGTATTTAGATTCCTAATTTTTGGTCCTTTTTATACGACCGCAAAAATTGAAAGTTATCAAGTTGGCGTCAGCATCGTCGTCGTTGTCATTGTCGTTGTCATTGTCGTCGTCGTTGTCGTTTGTTTTTCGCACTATAACTTTAGTTTAAGTAAATAGAAATCTATTAAATTTAAAAACAAGGTTTATGACACACAAAAAAATCAATATATGGGTTCATCAATATGCTTAATCTAACCATGTATTTAGATTTTTAGTATTTGGACCCGGTTATCAAATTGGTCCACCTTGAGGTCTAAAGGGTCTAAAATGAACATTATTTGATTTCATCAAAAATTGAATTTTTGGGGTTCTATGATATGCTGAATCTAACCATGTATTTAGATGCTGTATCAAGCTTAAATGTTGTGTTAATACTTGCCCCAACTGTTCAGGGTTTGACCTCTGCGGCCGTATAAAGCTGCCCCTGCGAAGCACCTGGTTTAATTTCAAATTAAAAACAAATTGAGGTAGGGGATTTTGTTTTTTCGTTGTTTTTTTGGGGGGGGGGGGGGGGGGGGGGGGGGGGTGGTTGTCATATTATTTTCTTCAAGATTGATCAAAATTTCAAAAAAATTGGGGGCGGGGTTCTCGTATCTAAGTAATTGAAAACCAATAAATTAAAGGAAGATTTTCATTCAGTACAGCTTTCTTTGGTTGGACTGTATACTTCAGACATCAGACAATTCAATGCAATTACAGCAAACCAGTCATATAAAATGTATAGGCCTTAAGTCTGTCAAAGGAGGTTATAAATGATTTGTGACAATGCAAATAAAAAAATTTAGAATTTAAATGAATACCTTTAACCAATGAATTCAAAATACTAATATCTATTCGATTTCACAAATATGTACTGAATAAGCATCATATAAATCATTAAATAAAGAAACATGAAAATTATAGTTTTAAACAAGGGAAATAACAATGAACATTCTGAAACTGATAATACTAGTAAGGGAGACAACTACATATGCACTTTCATATTTAGTCAACGTTCATCACTATGCATACTCTATAAATTATGTGGCGAAGAGAAATGATTTGTTCAATTACAATGACTGTGTGTACCTATTATAACAAATAGATGCAAACAACAGAATCAAAGTTGGAAATAAGCAAAGAATTACGGTCTATTCAAGATAATTGTCTGTGTCTAGTTAAAATAAGTTGTGATTGCATTGCGCATTTCAACTCCTGTAAAATATAGAGTTATTGTCCTTTAAATCTACTGGCAGATAGAAAGGCTATTAACATATATATGTATTAAAACTATTTTACAAGTTTTCACATGGGGAAGGATAGTTTATGGCATATTTTTCTTTTATAGACTGCCATGTCAAAGACATCCCCAGAAGTTACTCCTGGCACCCAATTACGGGAACCTGCAGCACCAGTAGTTGAAGGTAATCATCTAATGTTAATTATTCAGATACCGGCTGAAAAGATTTATAATTACTTGTTTCTAATATACGGAAACCTTGATATCTGCTTATAATGTTATAATGAAAAAAACCAACAAATTGATGGGAAAAGTGAAATAGGCTATTGATGAAGATTGATTGATTACAGATCACATTAACTTTAAAATCATTCTCATCTAATTTATACTTTCCTCAAAAGTGTTGAATATATTTTTGATAATCATTCTTACTAGTTCCTCTCACAAGGCATGTGACGTCACTATCATTCCTTCTTGTTTCGATTTCGATTTGAGCGTCACTGATGAGTCTTATGTAGACGAAACGCGCGTCTGGCGTACTAAATCATATTCCTGGTACTTTTGATAACATCAATATCGTTTTTACTTGTTCTCTCACAAGGCATGTGATGTCAATATCCTTTTTAGCTCACCTGACCTGATAGGTCAAGTGAGCTTTTCTCATCACTTGGCGTCCGTCGTCCCTCGTCCTTAAACTTTTACAAAAATCTTCTCCTCTGAAACTACTGTGCCAAATCTAACCAAACATGGCAAAAATTATTATTAGGGTATCTAGTTTAAAAATTGTGTCTGGTGACCTTGCCAACCAACAATGGTGGCCACCATCAGTTAGAGCTCAGACATAAATAAGTCTGAATCTGCTTTTGACTTATAAAGGTCTAAATTTGTTAGTTTTAGGATTTGTCTCCCTTTTATGCAAGACAAAATACGACTTTAATAAGTCAAATATTGTTAAGCAAGAAATAATTGACCAGAATCAAAAAGTTGCAAATGTCGACTCCTACAAGTCAATAAGTTACCAAAATTGGTTAACTTCAAGACCCACGCATATTTATAAAAAGGTCATGCATCTAAATCAAATAATAATTACATTGAAAAACAATGCTTTGTCTTCTAAAGAGTCTAAAAAATCGGAGATAATGTTAATTAACCTTACAATGCAACCACCTGGAACCACACTAAATGAGGTAAAACATCTGTGTTTATTAAGGATGTTCAATTAGATAATTAAATATAGATAGCTCAAGTCCTTGTGAACTCGCAGACAGGTTTTTACTGTCATAGGTGGTGTACTTTGGCCACAAATTAAAATTAATTTTTTTCATCAACAGAAATAGACCTAAACAAGTCTGTCATTTTTTGACTTAGATAAGTCTAAAATTGAAAACACATTTTTATAGTAAATACATGTTTTGACTTGTTTAAGTCAAATACAGAAATCGACCTGTTTATGTCTGAGCTCTGACTGACCATAGCTAAAAATAGAACATAGGGATAGAATGCCGTTTTTGGCTTATGACTCAAAAACCAAAGCATTTAGAGCAAATCTGCCTGGATTAAATTGTTTATGAAGTCAAGATCTATCTGCCCTGAAATTTTCAGATGAATCGGACAACCCGTTGTAAGGTTGCTGCCCCTGAACTGGTAATTTTAAGGAATTTTTGCTGTTTTTGTTTGTTACCTCGAATATTATTATAGATAGAGATAAACTGTAAACAGCAAAAATGTTCAGCAAAGTAAGATTTTCAAATAAGTCAACAGGACCAAAATGGTCAGTTGACTTCTTTAGGAGTTATTGCCCTTTATAGTTATTTTTAACCATTTTCATAAATC
Organism: Mytilus edulis; assembly: GCA_019925275.1. NCBI lineage: Eukaryota > Metazoa > Mollusca > Bivalvia > Mytilida > Mytilidae > Mytilus > Mytilus edulis. The sequence continues at coordinate 3,656,434 of CM034354.1, forward strand.
TTAGTTATCTTTTACAAATATCGTCCTCTGAAACTACTGGGACAAATTAAACCAAACTTGGCCACAATCATCATTGTATCCAGTTTGAAAATTGTGTCCAGTGACCCAGCCAACCAACCAAGATGGCTGCCATGGCTAAACATAAAACATAGGGGTAAAATGCAGTTTTTAGCTTATAACTCAAAAACCAAAGCATTTAGAGCAAATCTGACAGTGGTTGTTATTGTTTATCAGGTCAAGATCTATCTGCTCTAAAATTTCCAGATGATTTGGACAGCCTGTTATTGGGGTGCTGCCCCGAAATTAGTAATTTGAAGGAAATTTTGCCGTTTTCTGTTGTTATCTTGAATATTATTATAGATAGAGATACTGTAAACAGCAATAATTTACAGCAAAGTATGACCAAAAAATAAGCCAACATGACCAGAATGGTCAATTGACCTCTGTAGGAGTTATTGCCCTTAATATTTAATTTTAAACAATTTTCATAAAATTTGTAAATTTTTCCTAACATTTTCCTTGAAACTACTGGACCAATCATTACAGATAGAGATAATTGTAAGCAGCAAGAATGTTCAGTAAAGGAAGATCTACAAACACATCACCATCACCAAAACACAATTTTGTCATGAATCCATCTGTGTCCTTTGTTGAATATTCACATAGACCAAGGTATGGAAGCGCATATGGTACACCCCATGTAAAGTTATTCTGTTGCAAATAAGTCGGAACTGATAGTTATGTTGTGTGTAATAAGCTGGAATCAAATCATCGTGGGGAGTCAACTTGTCGGAATGATGAAGAAAAAATTGCATTACAATGTCGACTTGTTAGAATAAATGTATTGACAAAGTAACAAGAAGTCGACATGTTGATTTCATGAGATTGCTGCTGTCAGTTTAAACAGTTTATTTTTCTGTTACACGCAACATTTGAATCATAGTTTTTCTCTAGCTGCTTTGTCTTAAGCTTGATCTAGAATGTTTTATACAGAAACTCTAAATTATTTTTAGTTCACAAATAATGTTCATGTCAAAATCCAATAAAATGTGATATTACTTTTCTTTATCACAGAAATGCATTCAAGCAATTGTGCACGTCTTTCATCACTTTTACGCTCTTGTCACATGATTTCGTGTTTGTGCATTTTTGGAGAGGAGTAGGGTACAACAAGTCATAAGTTTTTTTTGTATTTTATAGGATAAAATACAATTAGATGTAAAAAAAAAGTTGGTCTGTTAAAATTATATTTTCGGTCTGGTAAAGCTAGGTTGTTTACCAGATCGAATGTCCTGTAAAAATAAAATTCATTCGTGTAGTATGTAACATTATTTACTTCGTCACATTATTCACATCCAATTTAATGAAAAATATATAACTATAGAATAATGTCTATCAAGAATTGATGTTTATTGATGAACATATGATTGTTTATATTATCATGCACTGATCGTAAATAAGGTATAAGTCATATTATTTTGATCAATGCAATAAGATTGGACAGTATGCTTTCATTTCCTTGTCTAAAGGAGATACGAAGATTTTTTGTCCCAAGTACAACCATACTTTCCCGAGAGTATTGCCACAGTGGCACATTGACAGACTCATGCATCAGCACATTGAATATTGACACACTGACATATCAACATATTACCAGACTCAAACATCAACACATTGACATATTGACACACTGAGAGATCAACATCTTACCAGACTCAAACATCAACACATTGACACACTGACAGATCAACATCTTACCAGACTCAAACATAAACACATTGGGAGATGAACACATCAACAGACTCATACATTGACACATTGACAGATCTACACATAAACAGACTGAAACATTTGCATATCGACAGATTTACACACTGACAAATCAACACATTAACAGACTAAAATATTCACACGTCGACATATTGACACATTGACAGGATCATACATCAATACATCAATACATAGACATATAGACACTCTTGACATATTGAACCACAAACATATTGAACAACTCATACATTAACACATTAACATATTGACACACTGACAAATCAACACATTAACAGTCTCTAACATCCACAAGTTAACATTACGACACATTAACAGACTCAAACAGCAACACATTGGCATATTGACACACTGACAGATGAACACTATAACAGATTAATAAATCTACACATGACATATCAACACATCAACATATCAACACATTAACATACTAAAACATCTACACATTAATACATCGACATACTGACAAATCAACCCGTTAACAGATTCAAACATCAACGCATTAACACACTGATATATCAATACCTTAACACTCATACATCGACACATAAACATATTGACACACTGACATATTTACTAAAATGTCAGACTCATACATTCACCTTGACATATTGGCACACTAACAGATCAACAAATTAACAGATTCGTATATCAACATGTAGACATATCAACACACTTATAAATTAACACATTAACAGATAAATTCATCCACACAGAGATATCGACAAACTGACATTTTGACATATTGACACATTGACAGGATCATACATCAATACATAGACATATAGACACTCTTGACATATTGAACCACAAACATATTGAACAATGCATACATTAACACATAGACATATTGACACACTGAAATGTTAACACATTAAAATATTCATATATCAACACATTAACATATTAAAACACTAACAATTTAACACATTAACAGACTTCTACATCATTACACCAATAATTCAATACATAAACAGGCTAATACATCAACACATAGACATAAAGACATTCTGACATATTTAACACATTGACATATCGAAAAGATGACATATCAACATATTAACCAACAAATGAGGAGAAATTATATATGAGTGTGTGTATGGATACATTTTTTTTCACAACAGAAACACATCAAAACTTTCCATTTTTTTTTTTTTTTTAGATTCCATCGGAAAAGGTCAACAGTCTGCCATGTTAAATCGTTTATATGGGAAGGGCAGCTATGAATCATTTGATATGAGATGCATGGTAACTGGCCAATTTTCTGTTGGGAAATCGACTCTTGTTAAGCTGTTAGCTGGAGAAATTATACCTGATGGTCGACACCGACAGATGGGATTTCTCTGGTAGAAGGTCGCTGTGGCCTCGATGTTCAGACAAAAGAATGGATTCTTGTTGATCCAGGTGAGAAAGAGCACAAGTAGAATATCTGACCACATTAAAAAAATCTATTGCATGGACTGCCCTATCAGCAGACATGTTATAGTACTGATTTAAATAGTTTCTCATTGTAGCCATTTTTTTGTGCCTTCTATTCACGCACCATATTAATTCAATATCAAATCTGATTTGTGTATGAAAATCTTGACATTTTACTAATCTTATTAGAAAGATGTTAAGGTTTTATATTTTGAAATTGAATTTAAATGTTAAAATTATTCAATGAATTAACATTATTTTCCATATTCAATAATGTCATCAATCAATCAGTTAAAATATGACTCTTTAAAATGTCTTAATAGCATTATGTTACACCTGATAAGATTTCATTCTAATCTTAATTACTGATTTTTCTTACATTCTTCACTTCGTTTTGACAGCCTGCAGCCGATTTTGATTTGATTTGCCTGATGTATTAAATATAATTTCAGACTCTTTTAATGCCCTGGATGTTGTGTACAGTAAGGTTTTAATGTCCTCTCTGGAAGAAGAGGAGGAGAGTGAACTAACCAAAAAGTTCATCAAAGCTTCAGATACAAGCCCAACTGGTTATGCCAAAGCTACACTTTCCTCTTTGCCCTCAGAACAGTCTGCAGCAGCACAATCTCTACCATCTACGAAATCCTCCAATGTGCCTCACACGGTAAAACAGATGGAAAAGAAAATGAGAACAAGAATGACAAAAGAAGAAATAAGAAAGAAAATGGAAAAGTTCCTCAAAAGTCGAAAGTATAAGATGAAAGTTGGACGTCTTATCTTCTGGGATTTTGGTGGACAATATGTTTATCTAACAACACATCAGACCTTCATGACGTTCCGGGCATTGTTTCTTGTAGTATTTGATGGGAGCAAAGATTTGCATGAACAGGTCCCTGATGTGATGAGTTTTCCAGGGCAGCACATGACGCCAACGCCAGCAGGTAATGTGCATGTTATTTACACTTAGATAATGAAAACAGGATACATTTCTATGACAGCAAGGTGATAGTTCAAAAAACAATTAGAATTGTCTAAATATTTAAGCCTAAATCTAAATGTTTACGTAACTTGTTTACATTGCCACTTTGAGCTTGTCACAAACTACAATATTAACCTTAATATGTCTCACATTTTGAAACATTGATATGAGGTAAGACAATAATATTTATAAAAGATACCAGGTTTGAATTTTTGTACGTCGGAAAGTGCTTTAGATTTTTGAATGAGTAAATTCTTACAAAAAAGGAGCTGATGATTTTATCATAAGCATGAACAGAGTGTTGCATTGATTGACAGACAACATTATATTTTTGCGGCCATATATTGGTATGAAGTTGGCGTCGTTGTCGTCGTCTGAAGACATATTGGTTTTTGCACAATAACTTAAGTTTAAGAAATGGATCTCTTTGAAATATTACCATAAGGTTCAATACCACAAAAGGAAGGTTGGGTTTGATTTTGGGGGTTATGGTACCAACATTTAAGGAAATAGGGGGCCAAAAATAAGCATTTTTGTAACTTCCAGACAATAACTTGTGTGTTAGTGTATGGATCTCTCTGACATTGTACCACAAGGTTCTATATCACAAAGGAAATGCTAGGATTGATGTTGGGGGTAATTGCCTCAAAATTTTTGGAATTAGCGGCCAAAAAGGGTAAAAAAACATGCATTTTTCTAGTTTGAGGACAATACCTTTTGTGTAAGTGTATGGATCTTTCTGAAATTATACTACAAGGTTCCATATCACTAAGGGAAGGCTGGTTTGAGTTTTGGGGTAATTGCCCTTAATGTTTAGGAATTTGGGACCAAAAAGGACACAAAAAGCTTTTTTTCTAGTTTCCATACAACAACTTGTGTTCAAGTGTATAGATCTCTCTGAAATTGTACTGCAAGGTATTATACCACAAAGGGAAGGCTGGGATTGAATTTGGGGTGATGAATCATAAGGGGTTCAAAAAATTTGGAGGGGATTTGTTTTCTGTTTTTTTTTTTTCTTTAATTTTTGTTTCTTTTAAGTTGTTTATTTCTGATATATATATATATATATATATTTAAAAGCAAATAATAATGATATGGCAGGAGATACACACCAAACAGGATAATGGGAATTATTATATTAAGTATTGTGCAATAGCAAGAAATTTTCAATTGCACAGTATTGCGCTATAGCAAGAAATCTTCAATTGCACAGTATTGCACAATAGCAAGAAATCTTCAAATGCACAGTATTGTAGATGTGATCTCACCTTAACCTCATTTTCATTTCATTGAGTTTTAGTATTTTTTCTAATACCATATGTAATAGGTCAACTATATTTGGTGTATGGAAATATTTTATGATGTACATGTCAGTCTCCATGTATCATCTGACCTTGACCTTATTTTCATGGATCATTGATCAATGTTAAGTTTTCATGGTTAAGTTTGTTTCTTAGATACTATAAGCAATAATTCGACTATATTTAATGCATAGATTGATTGTACGGTGTACATGTCTGCCTGGCATGGTTCGTCTGACCTTGACCTCCTTTTCATGGTTCATTGGTCAATGTTAAGTTTAATTTTTCTAGGTCATATCTATAAATTAACTGTTTACAAAACTTTTGAATTTTTAAAATACTAAGGCTTTTCTACCTCAGGAATAGATTACCTTGCGTGTATTTGGCAAAACTTTCAGGAATTTTGGTCCTCAATGCTCTTCAACCTCGTACTTTATTTGGCCTTTTTAACTTTTTTGGATTCGAGCGTCACTGATGAGTCCTTTGTAGACAGACTGGTCAACTACATTTAGTGAATTGAATGATTGTTAGGAGTACATGTATTTCTGTTTAGTTTATCTGACCTTGACCTCATTTTCTTGGATCATGCTAAGTTTTTTGTGATAGTTGTAGTAAAACTTTATATTTAGGACTTTCAACATAATATAAATGGTTAGTAAAGAAGGCGAGAAATTTCAGTGTGTGCACTATTGTTGTTATTCCTTAATTCTATTTTTGTTAAAAACTTTGAATCAAATAGCAGCAAAAACCAATGTTATCCTTACTTGTGTCAAAATATGTTTATTTGTTGTAAAAGTAAGTTAAGCAATGTATTGTCAAATTCACAATTAATGGCCTAGTCATTAAGCAATGTTAAAAACAATGTTTTCCTATAGAAAGTCAGATTGTTTTATAATGAGTAAACCAAAAAACATATTTAATGTTAGAATGTTAGCATACTGATTTCTCAAAATATCTACCCAAAGACTAAAAATTGTAGTTTTGATGAAATTTTTCTTCATACACCATCCAGATTTATTTCCTAAAATTTATGCCTAAAAAAGTAAGTAGGAAAATGGAATTACTTGTTAAATTTGTTCATGAATTTGTATTCCATCTGCTTCCTTTGTTTAATATTCACATAGACCAAGGTGAGAGACGCAGGCTCTTTAGAGCCTCTAGTTTATACTTTTTTTATGACAGATTTTGAATTTATTTTGTAGTATTCTTGCAATATTGGGTCAATTCCATCCTGACCTATTGTAAGGTTGTATATGAAGGCATACCAAAAATCTTGTTTGTTGCCACTCACAAGGACAAAGTACCAATGGTGAGTGATCTTATGTTAGAAATATAGTAGTAAGTCATTGCCATTTGAAACACTTGAATAATGTGTAAAAACTGCTTGCATAATGATAATATGCCCATATGTCTTAAATTGACCAAACTTCGTATAAAGCTACACTTTCGAAAGAACAAGATCCTAATTGATTTGTGGGTAATAGACTAAAGATCAGATTACAGGGCCTATAACTAGAGTAGAATATATGAAGAAACATTTATAGATAAGAAAATGATATTGGCTAGCATTTGTATCAATATTCAATTTGATATATCTCATTGTCATGGAGATTCTTTGCCCTGTCACTCTCGGTCATGGTCTATTGACTTTAAACAATTGTTCAGTTTACATGTTAAAGTTTGTATTTTCTTTGCCTTGTTACTCATTGGACTGGTCTATTGACTATAACAATTGCTCAGTTTAAATGTTAAAGTTTGTATTTTCTTTTTAAGTGAGTTTTATTTCAACAAATATGTTGACAATATGAAAGTTTAGAATTTAGTGGTACTGCACCAGATGCACATCTTAACAATAAATGTCTCTTCAGTGATGTTAGAGGCCAAAAATATTTGAAATTCCAAAACCTAATACAAATGTTGATGAGTTTGTGAAATAAAAGATTGTGACAGGGAATGCATGAGGACGATTCATGATTTGTTTTAAAATAAGTTCATTTTTTATCAACAAAAAATTGAAATTAAACAATATCCTTATGTTCATGCAAATACCCTCTTGACCTGTTTTAGATGTATTGCCAACTTATTAATTGTGACTTATTTTGTTTACTTGCAGGGGTTAAGAAATCCACTAGCCCAACGCCCGGGACTACAACATTTAGACCTCGGACAACCAAAACTTGTAACCCCTTATGCCCGACGGACTAGTAACAAAAAATTCTTGGCGTTTCTGAAATAGAATGAAAAAAATCCCCTCATCACTTTTCTATTTTAGCCAATCAGATTCCAAGAATTTGAACTGATTTTGTACAAGTTTCAAAATAGAACAAATAACTCTGGGTGGATCCCGTTCTTTCAAATATTGATGTGTCAATACAAGGGGTGGTATTGTACCTCCTTCTGATTAACTTATTGCAATATAAATGTGAATCCCTTTTGACAGCAGAAACCTGACTTTTGTCAGATATAAATTTGAAACATGTGCACATGTTATGGATGCCATTTTGTTTTTGTTTACATAATGTGAAGAAGCCTCCCGAACCATGAACTAAACATTAACAGTCTTCAGAAAACTTAACCTTGATGCAATAATATTTCATCAATCATGATTATCTTCATTGATATTCAAATGAATTCGATTTGAAGAAATAAAATTTATAACGAATACAGTTTCAGTTTAGAGACTGTGTTCAGGTTGTAATCTATTTATAGCCTACAAATAGCCTACCTGTGATAAATGTAAATATGGACATTACTGTACTTGGTTAATAAAACAATTATAAAAGACCCAAACTATGGATGATGAATTTATTCACATAAATATGTGAGGTCATTTAATTAATTTTAATAATATATAATTTTAAAACTAAAAACAAATATGAGTATTACGTAATTAACCAGCTGATAATTCTTTTACAAAAACATGATGATGTTATTGTATCTGATAAAAAAAAACCTCCAATCCTTTAACATACCCATGTATTATATAGCAGTGGTCAAAGACTTGTATCATCTCCAGATTTGGTCAACTCATTAGATCAGAATATTCAGTGAATATTCAATTATCGATTAATAGAATATATATGCTAAAGGAATATTTTTTGCTGACATAAGTTTTGAGTATCATGTTTGCAAAAATCTACTGTACAATGGATACAAATTGTTAAGTTTATAGAAATCATTGTTATTGCAGCAAACTCTGAATTTGTAGGGCATACTAGGGCTAGCAGGTCAGTTTTGTTGGGCTAGTAGTTCTTCCAACAGGGCTAGTAAAACTCTGCTACCAATTAGCCCTGGGCAAGTGAGCTATAACAAAATTTCTAAACCCCTGACTTGTGTTTCTTTACTAGGTAGGTAAAGTGAATTACCAAACAAAAATAATAACAGCAAGTTTTTCTTTCAAAATACCCTTTTCATTTTATTTTCTTTGGAATGTAAGATTTAACAACTGATAACAGTTGCAATCTGTTATCTTTGAAAGTATAAGATCTAGGTTAAAAGTGTAAAATCAACCTTTGAGAGAAGATGTATGTCACTTGAAAATTTGACATAAATCTAATTGTAGAACGCGTTATGAATGATGGTGATATCAACTTAACGGTCTTGTTGGATTTTAAGAAAGCTTTTGATGTAGTAGATCATGATATTCTCTGAAAACAATTTGAAATTTATGGATTTGATAATACTGCTGTTTCTTTTTTAAAATCATATTTGAATGAAAAAACTCAACAAGTACAAATTGGTAATGCTCATTCTGAAAATCTTTATATCAAAGTATGGTGTCCCCCAAGGCTCCATATTAGGCCCACTTCTGTTTATATTATACATAAACGACCTTCCTTTTTATATGAAAAATTGTTTCACTGTTATATGCCGATGATTCAACTTTACATCTTTCTGGTAATAGTTATCAAACTCTTTAGTCAAAGGTACAAGAAGATTTACGTGGTGTTGAGGAATGGTGCAATGATAACAATATGTTCATCAACAAAAATAAAACAAAATATATGATTATTGGAACGAAGCAAAGAGCAATGCCACATTACAATGAGAGTTGTTTAACTATTAACAATCAAGTGATACAATCTTCCACATGCGAAAGCCTTTTAGGAATTAAAATTGACCCTTCCCTCACATGGACAAACCAAATTGATGTGATCTGCTCAAAAATATCATTTAGACTATATCTACTATTAAAGATTAAAAAATTTCTAAATCTAGACAGCAGAAAATTATTCTATATTGGTTTTATCTTGCCACTAATTGATTATTGTTGTTAAGTGTGGAGTAGTTGTAGCAGTGAGGATATTAAAATTACAAAAGAGAGCTGCTAGATTAATACTAGAAACCAACCCTTTCTCTCCTTCTTCGCCCTTATTCAAACACTTAAACTGGTTGACAGTTGAACAGAGAATAAAATATCACAAGTTTGTGATGACATTTAAGTGCATTAAAAATGATGCCCCATCATATCCAACTGACAAGTTTCATTATGTTTCAGACAGAAATACATACCCCTTGAGAAATGCTGTTCAAGGAAACCTCATACTCCCTAAACCAAAAACAGAATTGATCAAAATCTTTTTTACGTATTCGAGACCATTCTTGTGGAATAATTTGCCAATACCGTGAAGAAAAATTACAAATGTTAATTCTTTCAAATACAACATTATAACAGATCAATTCCCATACAGAAAAAATGATCACTAGGCCAACTGCATTGCTCAACTGGCCGCCAGTTGAGCTAACAGTTGAGGGCAAGTTGAGGGCTAGCTGGCCATCAGTTGAGCAAATAGTTGAGGGCCAGTTGAGGGCTAGCTGGATTTTTGCCATGCAAATTAGGTAGCCCTCAACTATCAATGCTCAACTTTATGCAAATAAGTTGAGCAACGTTGAGAAAATATCATAGTTGAGGGCTAGGTGTCCAACAGTTGAGCAATTAGAGTTGAGGGCTACCTGTCCAACAGTTGAGCACCAGGTCATTAAAAGTTGAGGGCTAGGTGGCCAATAGATAAGGGCCAGGTCATTAAAAGTTGAGGGCTAGGTCTTAAAAAGTTGAGCATTATGTGGTAATTGAAAACTAATGACTACGTACACATTGTAGAAAAAATAAATTTAAATTGTGTATTTTTATAGCCAAAATACTGCTGAAAGATCCTTGCTCTTAAGAAGTTATCTAGCAAATAAGAATAGATCTCTAGTTTTATACCAAATTCATTATATTAGAATATTCTTATTTTATTAGTAATACTTTCTAAAACAATAATAAAATAAACATGTCTCCTGTCTTACACATTTTGACAATATATTGTCTCATTTGTTTCTTCACTCTTTAAAGTGTATAAAGAAAACACTTTAACAATGTTTAAATATCACTATTTTGAACTAAAAGAGCATAATTATACACTTATTCAAAATGGTGGAAATCAAATCTAATCCAATGTACTTACCAAAAGATGTTTCCAGAAATATGTGTTAAACGCCAATCTTCCTAAATCCAAGAGTCATGTCATCAGAAGAATACACTGCACTTTTCAATGTCAATACAGTTATTTGTAACTTTTTTTATCTACATTCATTGTAAAATTCATATTTTATTCATGAAAGCTGGAAGACATCTTTACTTGCCATGTGCATGCTCAAACCCAGTTCAAATTTTAAATGTTTGAGGTTCTTTTGGGTATTGTGACAGTGTGATCACTTTGAGATTTGCCCCTAATAATAACTGTTAATTACCTAATTCTTGAATATTTGATATATCTTATAATAAAAGAAATACTGTTTGTTTTTTATCTTTATGTCAAAGATTTAGTTAAGTTAAAGTACAGAAAAATGTATAAAATTGAAAACATGTGCTTCCCTTAATTTTGCCTCCAACTTTGTGTACATTTATAATAATACTTCCTGTCCATTTGCACTAAAGACAGATAAAACAGATGGCACATAACATTTATATCACTAGGTCATATTTCTAATTGCTCAACTTTTGCTCAACTATTAAAAAAAAGTCAAAGTCTGAATGCTCAACTTTTCCTCAGCTACAAAAATTTCAAAGTCTGAATGCTCAACTTTTCCTCAACTACAAAAATTTCAAAGTCTGAATGCTCAACTTTTGCTCAACTACAAAATTTCAAAGTCTGAAAGCCCAACTTTTCCTCAACTTATTGGCCAGCTTCAGTTGAGGGCCAGTTGAGCGACATCTATCCAACATACAGTGCTTGGCCAGGTTTGAGTTGAGCTAAGATGCTCAACACCTAGCCCTCAACTATTTTGCTTAAAACAGCTAGCCCTCAACTGTCCGCCACATGGCCATCAACTGGCCCTCAACTTTTTTTTCTGTAGGGGTTATTGAAATCAACCTAGCTGTGTAAATAATATTAAAAACTGATTATGTCATGTTTATTTATTCATCAAGTTGTAATGAACATTATTATCATATTTGACTTTTTATACTAATGTATGCAATGTATATGTTTGCATTTTGTTTGATTTTTCATGATGAGGGCCTCAGGGAAGATTAGCTAATTGTGTAACTCTCTTAAAATAAAGTATTGTTGTTGTTGTTATTCCACCATTGAAGATGCATTTAAATCACCAGGTGTGTGATACAGTATCTTTACAGTGTATTATTCTGTCAACTTTTTTATGTTTAACAGGAGAATATTGAGACCAGACGTGAAGAGCTTTACAGAGGAATTGAGGAGTTGTTTAAAGACCACGAGGGAAAACATCATCTGGTCCTTAGACCTCTAATATTTGTCAATGCCAAAGATCAAGCCGACCCAGAAATAGAAGTTCTGAAGAAAACAATAACAGAACTTACATTCGACCACCCATGCTGGGGTGAAAGAATGCCCAATGCTTGTGTTCCATTAGAGCTAGAGATCGCTGAACTAGTGGCAGAAGGAAAACAAATAATGTCATTGGCTGAAGTTAAAGAATTAAATGCTATCAGCGAGGTGTCTGTCCTGTCCCCTGAGCAGTTGACTGATTTCCTACATTTTCATCATTCTCTGGGGAAGATTGTTTATTTCGATACCCCCCAGCTGAGAGATAATGTAATCATCAACCCTCTTCTTATGGTGGAAGTTATGAGATCTTTTATCACAGGTGCGTATGTATTTTCATTGTGTAGTGAATATATATATTGCAGGTAAAAATGTTCCAATATCCAAAAAGTGTTTACCTACCTTTTATTAGAGCGTGACAGACTGTCGGATAATATCCTATACTAATATTTGTGTTGGTATGTGAGAACTTTTATGTAATATGATAAGTAAAAAGATAAATCTTTTTTTATCCACAGTGTTAAAAATTGTGAAATGCATGCAATTTTTTAACAGATTTCTGAATGAAAATGTTGTTTTTTAATTGGTGATGTACGGCAGCAGGCAACCGAGGAGTTTCCTTAGATACTTAGATCAAATTTGAATTGTGTGGCGTCACTTTTATTATACTAGAGTTATGTCCCTTTAATTTATAAATGGGAAAATTGCTGAATTTTTTGTTTCCATTTTCTTACTTAAGTTTGCCTCAACCAGGGACTTTCTATACTAACGGGACTCGTCTTTATTGATTTTAACTGATTACTCAGCCGCCTGTTTAAAGCTACCACCCAACAATAAACTTAGTTCTGATATACAATGCTAGTATATATTTGAGTACTTCACAGTACATTGTAATTGTATAATTATTATTAGTTGTATATATAAAATCTGATTAATAGCGATTTAAGATGACAAAAAATATAGGACTTTGAAAGAATGATGAATTATTTAACTGAGACGTATCATTTTGAAGAACACCCCAGTTGTGTAAAATGGTTACCATATCACACAAGATGGCAGCCACTGAAAATTCAACGAACAAATTCCTCAAAGTTTAAAGATCAATTAAGACGAGAAATCTTTTGAAAAACATGAAAAGCAGTTTGCAATGACAAAATGTATAAAATTTCATAAAAACGATTGTTTGTTAAACTTGAATATATAGTTATTTGTAGTTCTGTTAAATACTTCATAAATGTGAAATGATTTGCTATAAAGTCACGTGACATCAGCTACGGCCGAGATCAGTCTGATAATGTGTATAGATATTGTTATAAGTGACTAGTCCTGTTAGTATAGAAAGTCCCTGCCTCAAGGTTGCATTTCTGTAAATATTGACAATGCAATTTCCCATAGGAACTCCTTTTACGGCTAAAACTGTACCACTTTTACTATGAAGTTTTGAAAAAAATCTTATCCTAGAATTGAAAGTTCATATGCACCACAATTTTTTTCAAAGGTCAAAATATAGGGCTGTGCTGCATATTTTCAACGTTTATATGCCCTGAACTTCTCAGAGTTTAAACTTACACTAATTTTCTTAACTACCCCTACCTCGAATGAAAGGTTACCATAGATTTCAATGTAAACAATATGCACGTGTTTATTTACTGGTAACATTCCCAAGTTCTGTCTCTGCGATATGGAACACAGAGAGCATAACTGGGAACCAGTATGTAAACAAAATCAATTTTCTATGAATATTCAATTACTCCCCAAAAGAGGCGTGTTTAGAGAAACAGCTGTATTTACAAAGTGCAACCTATACAGACATTTATTCAAATAGAAAACTCTCTAAAATCAGTTTTTCTCACATTAATACTCATTTATCAGAATTAAAGTCTTAAAGAAATCACTGTGTATACTCTAAGGTTTTCTTTACTATACATTTTATACCCCCTCCCCTGTTTCAATTTTTTAAAGAATTTGAAAACAAGACTTTAATTATTGCCAGCTTACCCTATCTGCATATTTTCTGATAAAAAATGCCTAGAACCTGTTAAAAACTGTTTTGATAACATATTGAAAGCATATCAGAATATCATAAATGTAATGTTTAGCAGTCAATCATTACAACATTCAAGATTATATAAAGTATCCAATCCAGCCTCTATCTCCAATCCACATATTACTGTATGCCTATTTGTCAATTAAAGAACACATTTTCTGCCTCAAATGGTCAATTTAGAATTCGTGTCACAACAGTATCATCTGTAACCATATATCTGATACAATTTAGCTACTATATATACTAGAAGTGTTCAAACAAAGCTATATTTGCAATAGTTGTATGTATGCAGATACCAGTCTGAGATATAAATTCACTTAAAATGTTGTAGAGATGACTGCTAACATCTGATTTTTGCATAACTTCCAAGCATAGTTATTGTTTTCTATATCAAGAACTTTAAAATCATAAAATCATAGCATTTACAAGTTAAATTATTTGTTTTATGACCCAGGGGGTAGGCAATTTTTCTATGTTTTTTGCCCCTGGGGCCTCAAATTTCCTAAATCATTCTGCTGTTTCTAGCAATTTGGAATATTTAGTACATATTCAGGATAGAAGACACTATTGTAAGTTTTCTTGAGATATTTTTGTTTTTCTAGCTTGTATTTATTATGCCGTGGTGACAAAAAAGCAAATTTAGGTGTTGCGGCTTACTTTTGGGTTATCGAAAGGACACAAATACCCCATAAATAATATTCAGGAAGGATCTATGAGTTTCAATGACTGCGAAAAGTAAATATAAGCACTTCTTAACAATTTAACTTACAAGTATGCAAATATGATGATTTAATTTTGTATCCAGGACTTTAAGTAAACTATGCATACTGTAAACTGTGAATTTATGCTGAGTCATCATATTTAAGGCCCAGGATTCTATCAATCTTCATTAAATATTTATAAAACTTCTTATTTGAGTTAATTTCTTTAAAATCTGTGAAAAAAAGCACATTTGGGTAAATTCTGAATGTTCCCCTTTTTCACCCTATATAGGTTGCATTTCTGTAAATATTGACAATGCAATTTCCCATAGGAACTCCTTTTACGGCTAAAACTGTACCACTTTTACTATGAAGTTTTGAAAAAAATCTTATCCTAGAATTGAAAGTTCATATGCACCACAATTTTTTTCAAAGGTCAAAATATAGGGCTGTGCTGCATATTTTCAACGTTTATATGCCCTGAACTTCTCAGAGTTTAAACTTACACTAATTTTCTTAACTACCCCTACCTCGAATGAAAGGTTACCATAGATTTCAATGTAAACAATATGCACGTGTTTATTTACTGGTAACATTCCCAAGTTCTGTCTCTGCGATATGGAACGCAGAGAGCATAACTGGGAACCAGTATGTAAACAAAATCAATTTTCTATGAATATTCAATTACTCCCCAAAAGAGGCGTGTTTAGAGAAACAGCTGTATTTACAAAGTGCAACCTCAACCAAACTTTATGAATTCTATACAAAATGCTTATTACCACTAAACAAAAATCAAGTTTGAATTTTGGTGCCTTCCCTTTTACCATTCTAGAGTTATGCTTCTTACAAATGGAAACAATGCAGAATTTTTCGTTTCTGTTCTCTTTCTTAAGTTTACTTCATCAAAATTTTATGAAACTTAAATATAATATTTTTTTTTTTCAAGTTAAACTGAAACTGATATTTATTTAGTATAAAGGTATCGGTATAGATAGAACTACATGGTTTCAAAATATAAGATATATTTGAACAACATGAACAATGCTAAAAAACTTTGAGAATGCAAGTAGTTCTATCTCGTTATGAGTTGATTTCCAACACAATTATGTTTTGAGACAATGTGTAGTTTTTATATATTTAAACTGAAACTCTTATACTAGGCTTTTTATAGAAGGTGAATGTAGACGTGGTTAGTGTGACATTCAGTTTCACTAAACTAACATACATTATTGTTTAGGGACCAGCTGATGCACCCCTAGGGTTGCGAGATTTTTTCGATGTGTTGGTGTCCTTTGACTGTTTTTTGTGTTTTGGTCTATTTTTCTTGAACTATAAGTTACAGGTCAACTATATTTTTTGTATGGAAGCATTGTTAGCTGCACATGTCTGCCTGGCATGGTTCTTCTGACCTTGACCTCATTTTCATGGTTCATTGGTCTTTGTTTAGCTATCTTGGTTAATGTTAAGTTCAGTGACAGTTGTAATAAAGCTTTATACTTAGGACTTTCAACATAATATCAATGATTAGTAAAGAAGGCGAGACATTTCAGTGTGAAACACAATTGCAAAATGGTATAAGTGCCCATAATACACCTATCCATTCTCCTGCCAATCATCAGTTAATTGACCAATCACATGTGGTCAATTTGCCACATGTGTAAACATTTGATAGCAGCACGTGTTGTCGGACATAACCTCGGTCAAGCTTTCTTATCTGAACAGTTGATTTGATAGAATTTTTTTGATTTTTTTGCAATTAAATCATTAATAATATTGTTATAGGGAAAGTTATCAAAGTAAGAGGGTAGAGGAAGGTGAAGTTGTCAATTTCCAACAAAAAAAAAGGTTATTTCAATGAGTGAAACTAATTAATAAATCAATTAAAAAGGAATAGGATGGCAGTGCTTATTGATTTTAAAATATTGTTTACCTGCTTATAGTATTTCAATCAAAAAATGATAAAAAAATATATATTTTAAAACACAAGATTTCGATTGGTTTACAAATTGAATTAGAATTCAAATTGATTTTTTTTTCATTCATTTGAGAATTTATTATACTATAAAACATCCAAGTTAGAATGTGTTATTTCTTGAAATTACATTATATATACATGTATCATAATGAAAAGATGGTTTAAATTCCCCAATAATTCTTAACTTGAATAATAACAATAAATAGATATATATCAATAGATGCTTCACAAGTAAAATAAAGTGTAATTTTGATACGACTTGGTCTTCTGTGGGAATATTTACTGATTAAACGGGATTATTATATATTTTATAAAAAGAACAACAAAGTAGTAAGAAGTTTTGGATATATTTTTATTTTCTTAATTTGAAATTAAAAAGGTACAATGTGCAAATATTTCTATCTTAAAAGGATAAGATTCTATATGAATTTGAAGTTAAGACAAACTTCAATGACTAAATATATATCATTTGTACATGTAAGCAAAAAATAAATTAAATTTCTTTTGTTTTTACTTTTTACTTAGTGATAGGAATTTTAATTATCAGTATAAGTTATCTATCGTCAGATAAAAGAAGAAAATTGGTTAAATATTATTCAATATACAAATAATAGGTACTGGAGCAATGATGCTTGTTTTACTAGTTGACCCACTGCTGTGTTTGTCTACACAATAAACATACTTATTAACTGATCATTATCCATGCTTAATTAAACTTGTAATTTATCATCATTATTTATCTTATCAATCATATCATATTCTATATATTGTTGTGAAAACTACATTTTTGTGAATGGAAGTAATCTAGTATAGCTTCAAATTTCAATATTCTATTTGTTTCTTTTAATTTAGTTTTAATGGTCAGAATTTCTTAAATCTATCTCTGACAACTCTTGAGAAGTAAATATTTTATCATATTTTAACACATAAACATATATATATAATTATATATCTCTTCTTTATATTTTTAATAACATTTTCTTTACTTTGTTGTTATCCAATGTTCATAATAACCGCCATTTTGTTGATTAGCTTGACCTAAGATGCTGGGTTGCCATGTGTTGCTAAGGGGGGCGGGCTTATCAGAAGATAGTGGATAGGTGTATGATGCCTAGTGTTACAAATTATTCATTGGTTCCCATTTTTGAAATATTTTGTCAAAAGATACAAGTTTTATACACAGATTTAAATGAAACTTGTATTTTGATGGAAGATATCCTGGATTAATCAATTGTCTGAAAGTCTGCAGACATTTATTCTTCATAATCATGAAATATCAACTATTAATACTTAGTTCTCCCATCATGTTGTAACTGCGTCACTTTCTATTTATAATAGGGAACAAATTTCATCCAGAAATCTGAAACTCACCAATAGAGCAGAAATTCCTGCTAAATTAAGCCAAACGGTGAAGTTGAAAGTAATTTTTACGGACACCATCACGAGTTGGTTGACTGTTATGAAATATTAGTTTCACAGATGATAACGGATTATGTCGTATCTATGGCAACGTCAGTTTATGAGTATGAATGTCCCTCTGTTATATTTCGCTCCTGTTTTATAATATTATATTTGTCTGTTTGTCTTTTTCTTTTTTAGCCATGGCGATGTCAGTTTATGAATTTGAATTGTGCCTCTGTTATATTTCACCCCTATTTTATAATATCATATTTGTCTGTATGTCTTTCTTTTTTAGCCATGGCGATGTCAGTTTATGAATTTGAATGTGCCTCTGGTATATCTCGCCCCTATTTTATAATATGTATAATATCATATTTGTCTGTTTGTCTTTTTCTTTTTTAGCCTTGGCGATGTCAGTTTATGAATTTGAATTGTGCCTCTGTTATATTTCACCCCTATTTTATAATATGTATTATATCATATTTGTCTGTTTGTCTTTTTCTTTTTTAGCCATGGCATTTTCAGTTTATGAGTTTAAATGTCCCTCTGGTATATTTTGTCCTATTTTATGATATCATATTTGTCTGTTTGTCTTTTTCTTTTTAAGCCATGGCGATGTCAGTTTATGAGTATGAATGTCCCTCTGTTATATTTCGCTCCTATTTTATAATATCATATTTGTCTGTTTGTCTTTTTCTTTTTAGCCTTGGAGATGTCAGTTTATGAGTTTCAACAGGGATGATTCCGCTATATAGTTTAGGGCCGCTTAGCGGCCCTTAATTCTGCCAGCGGCCCCCAAAAAATATTTGTGAATATAAATTCCCAATTCAGGAAATTAAAATAAAAATCGGTATTTCCGAAAAAGGTTTAGACACCGATTACGGCAACTATAATTTTTCATAGTTTCAATGTCGCCAAAACGTGGTAAATGCTGACTACGATCGCATTTTATTAACAACGATTTAATTATGTCAACATGAGGTAAACAATTTTAGCAGCCAGATTCAAATGAATAAAATTTTATGGGAGCATTTGAATTCACAAAAGTAGATGGATCAAAAACATGCTTTTTGTCAAAATTGGTGTAAAAGCAGACCTCAGCAAAGAACAAATTCAAATTTTGATATAAGATTGATGAATAAATCTTAATGGGCGCCGATCTTATAAAAGCAGATCACCTAGCAGAGCCAGTTATGTAACTTGATTAAAACTTGTTTTGTAAAAGAAAATATTTTATATTTTGCTCTATTTCCTCAAAAGACAAAAGTTTGAGCGTTTTTGAAAATAATGTTGATGATGGACCATTCATGAATTGAGCCCCCCCCCTGTTTCAAAAGATATAAAAATGATTCAAATAATTTTATAATTTACTGGTGCCTGGTGCAATTGCTTAAAATATCTTATCGATTAAGTATATAACCTTTTGAATGAATGAATGAATGAATGAATGAATGAATGAATTTTATTTGCAAAAGCATATAGAACATGCTATGGCAATACATAATATATACAAAATGTGACAAAAGACTGGTAACAGAGAACAATACAATAATAACATACATGTTGTAGCTAACCAATAATATCAGATCTAGCTTTCCATGCACTCTTCAAATAGTTACAGAGCTTAATTGTTAGAGATCTAGAATTAGCTTTCAACAAACAAAATAGTTTAAAAATAGTAGGCCATGAACAATAATAGCCTAGCAAAAACAATATTCTAATTGCCCTTTTGTAATTGCTTTTCTGAATTAGACAATTGGCCAGTTAAATTTGAAATCCATTTGAATCAAGGTAAGTTTATAACCAGATGCTCCGCAGGGCGTAGCTTTATACGATCGCAGAGGTTGAACCCTGAACGGTTGGGGCAAGTATGGACACAACATTCAAGCTGGATTCAGCTCTAAATTTGGATTGTGATTAAATAGTTGACACAGCATAGGTTTCTGACACAGAATGAATGTGTTCTAATGAAATTAAAAAAACTGTTTTCTCTTAGAGCAATTCACTATGCTGTTGAATATTATTCCTCTCAAAAAAATGTTTGAAGAAATTTTCATTTTATTTATGAAATTTCAAATGAGAAAATTGAACCCAATTTTTTTAATCACATCCTCCTTTCCCTTATTCCAAAACTAATCTCAATTAAAATTTCTAATGGAGTTTGCCACAATTACTACTCATTTAAATACATCATAAAATATTAAGATGTAAAAAAACTGCTTGTTATCACTGAATGGTAAAGATTATTTTAATTTATCAGTTGGTAGTAAAAAGTGAATATACATTGTATTGCATATTGTATATATAACAAAGATTTAAGTTGATTCTGGACAAAGAAAGATAACTCAAAATAAAAAAAATTCTTACAATTAGATATTTCTTGCTTACTATTCTGGACAAAGAAAGATAACTCTAATTAAAAACAAAATTGCTACTTCACAATATTTTGCAATAAGATATTTCTTGCCATTGCGCAATACTGTGCAATTGAAAAGACTTGCTATTGCACAAAACTTAATATAATAATTTTAGATCCTGATTTGGACCAACTTGAAAACTGGGCCCATAATCAAAAATCTAAGTACATGTTTGGATTCAGCATATCAAAGAACCCCAAGATTTCAATTTTTGTTAAAATCAAACTAAGTTTAATTTTGGACCCTTTGGACTTTAATGTAGACCAATTTGAAAACAAGACCAAAAATGAGGAATCTACATACACAGTTAGATTTGGCATATCAAAGAACCCCATTTATTCAATTTTTGATGAAATCAAACAAAGTTTAATTTTGGACCCCGATTTGGACCAACTTGAAAACTGGGCCGATAATCAAGAATCTAAGTACATTTTTAGATTCAGCATATCAAAGACCCAACCGATTAATTTTTTGTCAAAATCAAACGAAGTTTAATTTTGGACCCTTTGGACCTTAATGTAGACCAATTTGAAAACGGGACCAAAAGTTAAAAATCTACATACACAGTTAGATTCGGCATATCAAAGAACCCCAATTATTCAATTTTGATGAAATCAAACAAAGTTTAATTTTGGACCCTTTGGGCCCCTTATTCCTAAACTGTTGGGACCAAAACTCCCAAAATCATTACCAACCTTCCTTTTATGGTCATAAACCTTGTGTTTAAATTTCATAGATTTCTATTTACTTATACTAAAGTTATGGTGCGAAAACCAAGAAAAATGCTTATTTGGGTCCCTTTTTGGCCCCTAATTCCTAAACTGTTGGGACCTAAACTCCCAAAATCAATACCAACCTTCCTTTTGTGGTCATAAACATTGTGTTTAAATTTCATTATTTTCTATTTACTTAAACTAAAGTTATTGTGCGAAAACCAAGAATAATGCTTATTTGGGCCCTTTTTTGGCCCCTAATTCCTACACTGTTGAAACCAAAACTCCCAAAATCAATCCCAACCTTTCTTTTGTGGTCATAAACCTTGTGTCAAAATTTCATAGATTTCTATTAACTTAAACTAAAGTTATAGTGCAAAAACCAAGAAAATGCTTATTTGGCCTTTTTGGCCCCTAATTCTTAAAATGTTGGGAACAAAACTCCCAAAATCAATACCAACCTTCCTTTTGTGGTCATAAACCTTGTGATAAAATTTTATAGATTTATATTTACTTTTACTAAAGTTAGAGTGCGAAAACTAAAAGTATTCGGACGACGACGACAACGACGACGACGACACAGACGACGACGCCAACGTGATAGCAATATACGACGAACATTTTTTCAAAATTTGCGGTCGTATAAAAATGATCTGCTAAAAAAAATACTGAATGGATGATTTTTTTCAGTGGTTAAAAGAGCAAGCCGTTTTGTTATTTAATCTCACTTCAAGATATCTCATAAACTTTATAAGATTTCTTATATACATGTAATCATGACAATAGTTCATTAGATATCTTATATAGTTTGTAAGATATCTTATAAAGTTTATAAGATATCTTATAAAGTTTATAAGATATCTTATAAAGTTTATAAGATATCTTATAAAGTTTACAAGATATCTTATAAAGTTTACAAGATATCTTATAAAGTTTATAAGATATCTTATAAAGTTTATAAGATATCTTACATAGTTCATGAGATATGTTATAAAATTTGTGAAATATCTTTTATAGTTTATAAGATATCTCATATAGTTTTCTTTATCAGATATCTTATGAATTGTATAAGATATCTTATAAACAATATGATATATCTTATAAACTATATACATGTATAAGATATCTTATATGAAGTTTATTTATAAGATATCTTATATGAAGTTTATTTATAAGATATCTATTTCTATAAGATATCTTATAAAAAAGATTATTTTAGATATCTTATTTCTCTAATTCTTCGTCAATTTATCCCTTTCTGCACCCATTTTATAATTTTTTTTTAATCAACGTGTGGTTCGTTTGATCTCAGTACTTCATTGGTTAAAATACAATTATGACGTCGAATGTTTTTGCTTTCCTCTGAATTTCCTATTGTGACGGCATGAAAAAATTCGACCATGCCTGATGACGTCACATAGAAAGAGCACATCTTTTTGCAGATCATTCGAAAAGAAGGAATAAGTTTGCCTGCATAATGTTAGAAAATCATTAGAGAAACAGATTCCACCACCAAACCTCGTGTAATACGATATTTATTCACTCCCGACAGTTAAATTTTAAATAATTAAAACGCTCGGGCAAGCCTTGTGTTTTAAATTTGAAAATTTAACTGTCTCAAGTGGATAAATATCGTATTATACTCGATGCAGTGGTAGAATCTATATATACCATATAAGAAATACCATTAGAGACATCGTATATAAATTATAAGATAATTCATATAATATATCTTAAATAATTTTCTTAAGATGATATCCAATAAAGTATATAAGATATCTTGTATAAAAAATATTTATAAGATATTTCATATACTTAATGAGATATCTTAGATGTCTTATAAACTTTAGAAGATATCTTATAAAGTATAAAAGATATCTTATAAGTATATAAGATATCTAAGTATAAAGTATATTATATATCTTATAAAGTTATTAAATATATAAGATATCTCATATTATATATAAGATAGCTTTAAAAAATAAATTTTATAAGATATCTCATATATTAAATGAGATATCTTATAAAAATCTAATCTGTTATATAAGATATCTTTTATATTATGAGATAATTTGAGATAATTTGAAATTCGAAAAAATAGCTAAACTGCTTAAGTGCCATAGGTATATGTTAGCTGGTATACATGCCTTGTTTACCAAAGTTAAGTGATAGTGCATCATGTGCAATGCTATTCATGTATTACAACTTGTGAATCGAATAACTTCTTCAATCGGTGAACAGGTAAAACTTCACATACATTTTCCGTTTTTACAGGTCAGGAAAATGATATTATTTCGTTTTAGATTGTATGCATAAAAAATTCCCAATTGGGATAAAATTCCCAATTTGATGTTCAAGGGACCCATTTGAAAACACATGGAATCATCCCTGTTCAATGTCCCTCTGGTATATCTCGCTCCTGTTTTATAATATCATATTTCATGTATTTGTCAAGGAAAAATAATCACATTCAGTGTGTTTAACATAAATGTCTTCTTTCTATATACGATCACAGCTTGGGAACTTACCTCAAAATTAATAAATTACCCACCGAAAAGGATCACAGCTTGGGAACTTACCTCAAAACTAATAAAACATGTAGAAACCATGCAAACATTTGAAAACTTTCAATTTTCCCACAGCAGCACATGCAAGCCTTGTTTCAGATTATTTTCTTCCAAATGGGAAATAATTCAACTTTGATCATCAAATCCTGATATAAAAGACTTTCAATTTAATCCAGTGATGATCTAAGTGAGCGATACAAATTGTTTGATCATGTAGCTTTTATAGACCGGTATAACCTCATAATATAAACTATATATTAAGTCTGATAACATCTTCTTTATTTCATATTTATAGATGTTGCATTTTGGCCCAAAGAAAATAAAACAAGGAAAACCTTCAAAAAAATGTCTGAAAATGGAATGATACAAAAAGTAGACCTCTACCAGATTTGGGAACAAGAAGAATTCCGTCAGATTTTACCATTTAAAGAGTACATATTTGATATGCTGATACATCTAGATATTGTATCCGAACAACGGAGATATGATACAAAAACAGGAAGCCGTCTACCAATAGAAAACTTCTTTGTACCCTGTATGCTTACACAAAGAAATAATACAGATTACCTGACACAAGAATGTACACCAGAGAGGACTGTAAATTTGGCCTTTGTTTTCAAAGGCACCATCATACCTCCAGCCTTACCAAACCGTCTAATATGTGCATGTCTGAGTATGTGGACATTAAAAGAATACCAAGGAAGGAAACTTATGTTTTCTGGGTTTGTTGGGTTATCATTTGATAAAGAGCATGATATTGTTGTCTGTGTAGAAGGACATAAGATCTTACTGTTCCTTGTCCACAAGCGCTCCAAGGGCCTGATAATACCTGATATAGCCACCAGTGTCCGGGATTGTTTGTTTGTTACTTTAGAAAGAATCTCCGAATTTTATCAGTCCTCCATTGATTGTAAAGCCAGCAGCAAGTTACCCTTCCTCACCGAGTACTCCTGCTCGACATTAAACTGTTTCACTTCAGAAAACAAGTTGGTCTCAGAAACTGAGGAATGTCTTTGTAAACACGGAGAAAACATTAAAAATAACTGGCGTATTTGGAACAAGAAAAAGGTATGTAAATACTTTTAAGGGAACAACACTGCGAGAAATTTAGAAATTTTTGCGCAAATATGGCCAAGTTCCCTTGGATAAGATAGTTACTTTATTTGCATTATATGTTAGACATTCAATCTTTCAACAATATGTAAGAAATATGATATGGTATATAATTGTCAACGCGACAACTCCCTACCATAAACCAAATGACGTAAAATTCAGCACCTTTAGGTTGCCGTAAGATCTTCAACAATGAGTAAAATATATGTTACATATCAAGCTCTTAAAGTCGTTACGTAAAAAGGTTTATACATTCAGAGACAAATTTATATCTGTACAAACTTGTTGATGCTGGTATGATAGTAACTAAACAGCAATAGACGAATGTATCAGACAGAGGGACAAAGGATGATAATTTTTCTATGACACCTCTATGTTAAAACCTTTTTTTATAAGGTAGAAAATCGGATTAACATTGATAATATTTACCTGACTTAGCTTGAAGTAACTGTCAGCATTTGTCAATATTGTATTTGTTTTATTATATGTGCTTTTGTCATTAGTTTCACACATTTTACAAAGTGAAATGTTCTTTTGTGGACCGATGAGCAAGTAGGTTGCTTACATGAAATTATACAGATACTGGAATTATTATTTTCTATTTTACAGGAACAAAAGCAGTGTGATGCTAATTGTCAAGGTAAATGTATCATTAATCTCTCTGCACTTCCATGTTATTGACTCGAGTTAACATTTAACTTATTAAAATATCCAATTTAATTCCAATCTCATGACATAAACCATGCTACTGATGTGCTTTTATTTTGTGCCGATGACATTCAAACAATACAATGATATTTCACATAATTCAGATTGAATCTTCTTTAGAAAAGTAATGGATTTTAACCATCTGTGTTTATACAATTACAAAAGATATATGTATTAGAAACTTTCAATTTAGAATATATGATTTGCATGTTAAGGTAAGATTAATTGCTGTAAATTACTAAAATATATCCTATATGTCTTATGAGTAAATTGTCTACGATTGCTGTCAACAAATACAACTGTGTGCTGTATATAAGATAATACATGTAGGTGTATTTTGTGAAGATAGCTTCGAAGAATTTAGAATTAGATTACTGCATATATTGCTAAAGTTGCGAACCCAACAACTTCCAATGTTGCATAATTTTCTCATCTTAACTCGGTATATAACGTACTTTCTACAACTTATCTTTCAGTGCTTTTAACAAGTTCCTTAACTGCTATCAAATAGCTTATTATAAACTATTATAATACAATATATGTACATAGTTGAATAAACTATTTTTGGAGTGTAAAAAGTTCTTTGGATGCTTTAAATAAATTACGTGTTTTGATGGTCCTTTTGATTCTGCTTTTATGTTTCTACTCTTTACACTACACTTCTACACTATTTTATCAAACAAAAGTGTTCCTATTTAATTAAATAGTCATTTGCAACTCATTTAAAGCCTTCTTCTCCAAAGAGAAAGGTACATATGCTAGGTATACTTAATGAAGGTGTGAGGAGATGATTGAAGCTGTTATTTTACCCCTTGATAATAGTTATGTACGTTTCTGGAACAAAGTTTGTCAATAGATTTTAGGTATCCCTATGGGCATTAATTGTGACCCTTTAATAATTGTATTGTGTTTGTACTGTTATGAATCACAGTTTATGACCAATCTCTGTAACGACCGGTTTAAATTGCATTTAATTGATAAATTCAACAACACTTATCGTTATCTTAATGCTATTTTGTCATTATATAATCTAGTATATTATCAATACACTGCTTAAATTTACCCAAAGGAACATACTTTGAATAAATCAAATTTAAACGGTAATAACTGTCCTTTCCTAGATTTAGATATTTCTGTTTTAAACAGGAAACTCCACACTAAAATTTACGACAAAAGGGACATTTTTTGGGTTCCCTATTGTCAATTTTCCATTTCTAGATGGTGATGTTCATTTGGCACTATCTTCAGTGTTTCGATGTCACAGCTCGTTCGCTATAGCTAAACTAAAGGTTGAGGGAATAAAAAAAGATATGTTTAAAAGACATAAAAAAGCACATAATATGATTTATTAAACAAATATATTATCTGATTGATAAACTATTTTTCAGTTGTGTATTAAGTATTACGCAATTACTCCAAAAAATACAATATTGCAATAATTTAATTGTGCATTTCAAAGAAGCACGGACAATGACGTTACGTCATAGTACATTTCATAGCATCAGAGTAAAAAAAAACAATGGCCCAAAAGTGGCCCCATGGCACTGAACGTAGTAAGAAAAAAATGGCCCAAAAGTGGCCCATGGCACAGAGATGGTTAAATGAGAGAGAAATGCAATGTTTTCCGAGCTTTCTACTTTTTTCGCAGCGAGTACAAACACAGGTTGTATATTTTCCTACAATGTACAAACTAATTGTTTAGCAGACAATTTATGATTTACGCATGAAAACATATGTACCTTTATGTTACCGACTTTAATTTTTCAATAAAATCGACAATATTTTAACGGGGTCCGCAAAGTAAACTGCAACATAAACAATTATTTCAATATATCCGTTAGCTTCTAATAGAAACAGGACAAAGGATACGTATGAGTATACTTTTGTATCTGTTTAGTAATTCCAGCACCCGGAAAAAACACATTTCCCCAGCCGACAATGCACGGTTATGTTTAAATTGAGTAAGTCATGGACATTTGGTTTAAAGTTGTTAATCAAATATTCTCTTTTATCTTGCGGCATGTTCATTTTTTGTTTGTATAAAAGACTGTTAAGGTCATAGTCCATAGTACGTTTATTATGTCTATACTTTCGCCGACCATCGCACTATAGCGTAGACCATCGCACTATAGCGTAGACCATCGCACTATAGCGTAACCAGCGTACTTTAGCGTCCCCATCGCACTTTAGAGTCCTACATATATATATATATATATATGTTACAGTGAATTTGTATAATCAGTGATTATGTAGAATCACTGGCCAGTTTAGGGATTATATATAATCACTAAAATTTTCAGGGATTATGTAGAATCACTAGAAATAACAACAGGGATTATACATAATAACTGAAATGAAGAAATAGTTTTATTTATAAAGAAAATGAATAAAAGTCAAATTATTTATGCTATGAAATCATATTGAAACAGCAATACACTATATAAACTTAAATTGATGACTGCTCAGAACAAAATATCAAAATGATAATTTGTTCTTTTTCAAAATGTTAAGCACAGTATATTAAAATGTTAAACATAATATATTAAAATAATACGCTTCACATCTGTTTTTACCACGTTGACAAAATCCAAATTTTAGAAAACATTTTTCTTCACATATCAGATCAGATTTTATGACCCGCCTGAGAATAAAGTGTTCAGTAAAAACATCTGTAAAAAAAGACAAATAAGCAACCTCGAACTAGTTCCATTAAGATATATTTTTTTTACCAGGCAATATCCTTTATCAGACTTTTGTTGAACAATTACCATTATGTTTTTTTTTTTAATTCCCTTTCCTTTTTTGCTATGAGAATATAACACCAAATGCTCTAAAACTTTGTTCTAATTGTCAATCCTTTGCTTTTCTATACATTACATGTGTAAGATTTCTCTGTTTGGATTTCTTGTTCATTTGAACCAGAAACATGTCTCTGCTTGAACAAAAACGAAAAAAACATCTTCCATAATCTTCTTCACCATTTGTTTTACATGTACCACAAATAACATGCTCTGTGGATTTAAGAATAGAACATGGATATCCATTTGAAGCTTGCTTTTAATAAACAAACACTACATGTAAAGTTATCGCTATAAAGGGAATCTTGATATTGTTAATTTTGAAGACTTAAACGTTATCTCGAAACCCTGTGCTGGTTATATCTTTAAAACCATCCTCTGTGTTCAAAAGCAAAATTATTTCATCTGGCGAGGAATATAAAAGTAAAAAATGAGAATTTGTTTATATATTTTCATTTTTTTTTATCAAACAAAGGATCCTTAAATTATTCATAATCCCTGAACTTATATTAGGGAATTTGTAGAATAATTATTAAAATGTTCAGTGATTATGTAAAATCACTGTTCATTTTCAGGGATTATATATAATTACTAATGATTTTAGTGATTCTACATATTCCCTGAAAAATCAGGGATTCTACATAATCCCTGATTATACAAATTCACTGTAACATATATATGTTTTTATTTTCATCTTAGGTTTGAGTGAAGATGCGTTATCTCAGATCCCAAATAACACAGAGTTGCTTCGTCTGTCTGTTAATTGTGAGACACGCATGCTACACGATTTGGCTCTCCATCTTGGAATGGGAGAAGTGGTATGGAGTGATATGGTAGAGAATTACCCAACAAATACACAGATGGTAAAATTTTTGACACTGATGCATTTGAAAGAGAATGATGAAATAACATTCACAGAATTGGCCAATGGATTGAGAGAAATGGAAATAACACCCCATACATTATGTGTGGTAAGTTATTACTGCAATGGACTTGTGCTATGTATTTTTTTTTTTATATATTTGGTATATGGTATGGTTTTAAGGTGTACATGTCTGTCTTGTAATGTTCATCTGCAATTGACCAAAAAATTGCATTGGAAAGTACCAAGACCTAATAGAGACATATGCAATGTCATATTAAATTATAGATTTTAGTTTTTATGTTGTGTTTGTTTCTTTCAATTTTACTTCAGTTTCCCTTTATTTGTCTTCGAGATATCATGTTTCTTTTGATTTTATGAACTTTGAATGACTCTCTATCTGAACATACTACAATCAGGTTGTTGTTGAGCCTACACAATAAATTTTGTGAAAGTGAAACATAGCAATCCTTGATTCTGGTTTAGGCGTCGGCTGCAACATCAACATGTAGGTCCAATCTGTGGTTAGAGTTCAATTAAATGTCATTAACTTGTTCAATCCTTTCTGGAATTTCTGGAATATTATGAAAGGTGGATAGATCCTTGTTAATTCCAAAAACACAGTATCCAGTTCTTGTTGATATCGGGTTATATGACCGAAGGCAGTCTTAGGAGGTCACTTCGATGGTTAATTAAATATCATCTAGACTAGAATACACACAAAATACTGATAAATATTATCGACCACATGCATCGTGAATTGTTAATTTAGAACTTTTTTTATAATTCAAATATACGTGTTAATAGTTTTAAATCATATGTTATAATTTGAGTCAAATAGATAAGCATGCATTTGCCAGCTAATGCCCCTTTAGTGATAAATAGACTTTTAACAGTTAACAAGTAGATCATGTAGATAGAGTCTAAGGTTAAAGTTTGTTTTACATCAAATACTTTGTCAAACCTTCCTAGAATTTTGTGAAACATTGGCAGAAGTTTTTTATTGATTACCCGTAAGAGATTATGTCTGATGCAACGTTTTGAAAATAGATTTCCATTTTCAGTATCCTTTTGAAAGATGGACTTACTTTTTAGTTAACATTTACAGACATTTTGTGATTATTTTCTTTTACATGCTATGTTTGTAAGCCTTCATAAAACTTGAACAAAAGTTTATCTTCTTGACCGAGAAGTAGCATTTACAGAAAGAAAATCGAAAAATTCTGTATTTTACTGATAAATGGACTGAGTTTTAATTAAGTCAACATTACACTTTGACACACAGCAGCAATCGGAGCGTAGACAAAGGGTTCCGTGGAACCCCTTAAGAATATTTCAAATAATTTTTACATTAGGCATTTCTGGTCCAGGAGAACCGTGAATATTAGGATACAAAATGTTTTTTTGTTATTATATTTCCTTTGTTTTTACTTAAGAGAAATTGTTTATACTATATACGGTATGTGATATATATATAACTTTACACTTTTTTGTTGATGTTAAAGTGAAACTTAAAATTCAGTATCTACTATTTTTTTGTCTTGGCGCTTTGCTACATTAGTTGGTCTTTTTGTAGGAATTGTTTAGTAATTTGAACTGTTATATATATCTGCCTGGGTTACTCACCCAATGGTGTCCCTTTAAAGAAAAAACAAACAACTGGCATACGAGTGTGAGGTTTAACTGGCTATAAACCAGATTGAACACGCTTTCTTTTCTGAAAAAGCTTGTACCACTTAATGAATATGGCCGCTGTTTTTCACCTTTTCAGTTGATTGATATCGTATACATTGGTGTAGTTTTGATAAGCGTCCTGTTTTTGAATATGTCTTTGAGTTTGGTACTATACCTTTTTACATTCAATTTTGCTAAGGTTAAGTTTATATGATATTAATCTTAGACTAAAACCGTCACAAGCAATGATTAATTTGAACATGTCTTTATGATTTTGTCTGAAACCTTTACTTCTGTAATAACTGTACGAACTTGTTTCCACATAACATGGATCAATGGTAGATGTAACTTATCACCCTGAAATAAATTAATGTTTAATATTATCGTATTTGCAGGTACGTCAGAGAAAACAAGTGAAATCTAGTAAGTACTTTGATATCTTAAGATTTTTACATGGTATATTCAAAAGTGTTATGTTTTTCATACTGTTCTGATTCGAAAAAAAATCATAAATGTAATGCTTACCTTGGTACACTATCTGATTAAGGGTAGTTAAGGAAAACAAACGGTCATCTTGATTCCTTTTCATCTAACTGTGCAACTTTTTAGCTTACCTGGCCCAAAGGGCCAAGTTAGCTTTTCTCATCACTTGGCGTCCGTTGTCGTCCTTTGTCTGTCGTCTGTCGTCCGTCGTTAACTTTTACAAAAATCTTCTCCTCTGAAACTACTGTGCCAAATTTAACCAAACTTGATCACAATCATTATTGGGGTATCTAATTTAAAAAAAATGTGTTCGTTGACCCAGCCAACCAACCAAGATGACTGCAATGGCTAAAAATAGAACATAGGGGTAAAATGTAGATGTTTGCTTATATCTATGAAACCAAACCATTTAGAGCAAATTTGATAAAAAAAGTAAAATTGTGTACAGTTCAAGATCTATCTGCACTGAAATTTTCAGATGAAGCGGACAACCCGTTGTTGGGTTCCTGCCCCTGAATTGGCCACTTCAAGGAAGTTTTGCTGTTTTGGGTTATTATCTTTATTATCTTGAATACTATTATAGATAGAGATAAACTATAAACAGTAATAATGTTCAGCAAAGTAAGATCTACAAATAAGTCAACCCTTAAGAAGTTATTGTCCTTTATAGTAATTTTTTGTAAATATTTGTAATCTTTTACAAAAATAATCTCCTGAAACTACTGAGACAAATTTAAACCAACTTGTTCATAATCATCATAAAGGTATCTAGTATAAAAATGTGTTCGATGACCCTGCCCTTGAACCAAGATGGACGACATGGCTAAAAATAGAACATAGGGTAAAATGCAGTTTTTGGCTCATATCTCTGAAACAAAAGCATTTTGAGCAAATCTGACAGGATTATATTGTTCATTAGGTCAAAATCTGTCTGCCTTGACATTTTCAGACCAATCAGGCAACCCGTTGTTGGGTTGCTGCCCCTAAATTGGTCATTTTAATAAAATTTTGCAGCTTTTGGTTAATATCTTGAATGCTATTATAGATAAGGATACACTGTACACAGCAATAATGTACAGCAAAGTAAGACCTACAAAAAGGTCAACATGATCAAAATGGTAAATTGACCCCTTTAGGAGTTATTGCCCTTTATTGTCAATTTTTAACAAATTTCATAAATTTCATAAATTTTTATAAATTTTTAAAAATATTTTCCACTGGTTACTACTGGACAAACTTCATTATAGATAGAGATATGTGTAAGCAGAAAGAATGATTAGTAAAGAAAGATTTACAAACACATCACCATCACCAAAACCCAATTTTGTCATGAATCCATCTGTGTCCTTTGTTTAATATGCACATAGCCCAAGGTGAGCTACACAGGCTCTTAAGAGGTTCTGGTTTTCACATTTCATAGGATTGAGTAATCATAAAAGTTTTATCTATATCATATAGTTATGTATCTTTTTTTATTACAAAGCAGTCAGCACATACTTTCGAAAATATAATCACCATCTTGAGAGATAAAATTGAGAATGGAAATGGGGAATGTGTCAAAGATGTTTATCTTCCATGCGTGATTTGGTTTTAAAAATGACTGCCTCCCTGAATTTATTCCAATTATAGTCCAGTCTAACTAAGATTTAACCTCAAACTAATTGCAACAGAAAATGTTTAGTTCTAATCTATAGCATTATGTCCTTTATATACACAGAAAAAAGTCCCATAAAATATAATTTTAGGAAAACTAAAAATCAGCATTTTTAATTTCCTTTGGAAATTAACATTGGAAGGGGAGATAACTCTTGCAAAAATCAGTCTTTTTTGGTCAGTTTTTGATTGTTTTTCTTGAAATTTATGTAAAGTATGATACTTTGATGGGGTTATAAGTTTGTATTTGACTAAATGATATAATCTTCCGCTCATGAAATGTACAAAACCGAAGTGTTATGGGTAGTTTTATTTTTTTTGTGCATTTCTCATAAAACAAATTGCAAATTTGAAGCTTTGTGACCATTTTGAAAAAATGATGTGAAAATTTGGTATTGTTAATATCTGTATATTATATTTTTTCAGCAACTTATGTAAAGAAACTTTAAACCACAAAAAGAAGAAGACATGCTTAATTATTTTGATTACATTTGAGATTCTTTACCTTGACATGTTGAAAAATTCAATAAAGGTCAACTAATGAATTACGAAATCTAGATCAAAGCTTGATAAAAGATATGAAAACACCTTTAGAATTGTTTGTTATACTCTAAAGACCGCTAAAAAATCAAGAATCAACTCATTCTCATGAATAGAAACGGTAAAGTTGTAATTTTGTATCAATTTTTAAAGATATTTCTGCCTTTTTTGCAAGAGTTATCTCCCTTTTCAATGCAAATCTCCATAGGAATTTTAAATGGTGATTTTTTTAAGTCTTCCTCAAGTTAGATTTTATGGGACTTTTTTCTGTGTATATTTGAGTTATAATGCTAAAGATAAAACTTAAAAATCTTCTGTTGCCATTACTTTCGGGTTAGGGTCAAATTTATGCTAGATTGACTGGACTATTAATAAAAAAACATTAAAAGTTTCTCTGTGTCCGTCATCTACTTTTATAAAAATAGTCACCTCTTCAGAAACTATTGAATCAATTTCAACAAAACCTAGAATGAATATTTCTTTGAGTATGCAGCATACATGTTGTTCTGACATGGTTGCTATGGCTAATCATTTAACATACGATTACAATGCATTGTTCTGTCTTAAAAGCCTGAATAAGACAAAACTATAACATAGGCCAAACGTTTTTACAAATTTTCCAAAACATTGGAGCTTAGTCTTTTGTAACACAATGTTATAAACTTAGCAATTGTGAATTTAATGATCATACTTCATTGCGTTTTGTATACTGTTATGTGTCTTTTGTCATTTTTGTCTCGCGTGTGACATAAGTTGCAGAATGTGAGCATTCTGGTGGCGTTAACTATTTTATAAAGCTTGATATTTCAGAAAGTAGAAGACGTGGATGGTTTATTTATACATTGTGTGTATAGATTCTTTACATTACGAAGTTTATGTTTTGTATACATCCGTCGTCATTGGCCTCATTTTCATGGTTCAACTGATGTTTAAAAAACAAAACTTGCAATTTTGAGTAATGGGAATTTCTCTCTTATGCTTATTCATACAACATATAGCTGGTTCATTTGAATGTCTTTTTGTCAATCAGACAGAAATCACCTGACCTTAACCTGTACTCATGGATCAATGATCAGGGTTATGTTTACTTGGTCAAGTTCGTATCTCAATACTATACATGCAACAAGACAACTTTATTTGGTGCATGTAATGAATGTATCGTATACATGTCTGACTAAACTTATCCTCATTTTCATGGTTCATTTAATTTGTAGATGTTATTCTTCATGATTAGACATATTTTCGATACTTTTATCAATACGTCAATCATATTTCATTGCATAACCTCAATTTGACGCTTCTGTAATCAAGGAGGAGTTTTCCTGGTGACGTCAATTGCACAGATCCTATAAGTCATATGCCAACTATATTTGATATATCAAATAATTGTAAGGTATACATTTTTTTCATAGTACATTGGTCAATGTGTTGTTTGGTAGTTTGCCGGGAAATAATGGAGCAGTTGCATTTGGTTTATGGCATGATTGTAAGGTGAGGTTGCCCGACTGGTAGGTTTCCACTGACCCATTTTTAGGATTTATTGTTCAATGTTCAGTTTGAGTGGTTTGCTTTGTTTCCGTAATACTAGTACTCTGAAATGTATACATTGTATGTGTAAATTTAATTTTTGATTTTAAACAGCCAGTTAATGAAATGACACTAATGATAATCGATCTGTAATGCTCTCTTAAATGCTGGTGATGATCCTTTAAGAATTATCCAGTAGACAATTAAAATAATTGGGATGAGACAATAATTAGAAGTTGGCAGTCCATTATGTGGGAAAATATGCCCTTGAATAATCATGATAATTATAAAATTAAAATGAAGTAATTGGGGAAATATTTAGGTCCAATTTTCAGTTTCAGCTATTGTCTCCTTTCCAGAGAGCATGAATTGAATGCAGAAACTGTATACATTAACATGTTTAATTTTTAGTGCCAGCTGGAAAATAAATGCAAAGGTTTACCCTTGTGTCTCACAAGCATAACACGCATTTGACTGTCCAGGATAAACAATATTCCATTGTTTAAAAAAGCATTCAAGGTAAAACTGCAATATGAGTCTTTGATTAGTTTTGAATAATGCTCTGTAGATAAAATTGTTTTGTTATTCCAGGTATTCCTGATGATATTCTAGACTGTATTCCATCAGATGAAATTGTAGACAGATTAGCACCATTGATTGGCAATATAGTCTTCCAACTAGGAATAGAACTGGGACTTTCTGTAGAAGAGATAGAGAGTATCAAAGAGAAACGTGATCGTGATTTGACAGCACAGAATAAGGAAGTCTTGTTTGCATGGAGGAAAGACAGAACAGTGAAACCTACAATACGGGTACTTGAGCAAGCATTTGTAGATATTGGTAAAGGGGCAAGGTGTTTAAAGGAAGTTGTAAAAGATGTTGATCCAAATACACTTCAAGCTGTAGAAACATTTATAGGTAATACTACTATGAAAAAAGTCTGAGTAAATAAATAAGACACTTTAGGTAAAATTTAGCTCATCTTATTAAATGAAAAACAAGGGCGTGAAATGGTTTTAATAAACTTCTACAAATACTTCAAACAGTAGATTCCATTCATTCAAAAGTTTTGAGCAAACTTAGTGTTGAAAAAAATCCTCTCCATTATATATCACATTAAGTAACAGTAGTTCTGGATTACTATAGCAATTTATATAGAAAAGTCTTTGGTTTATATTATGAGGGTGGATCATTTCCAGAAACCTAATTGTGAACTAACAAAAATCGTAAATCCAATGAAAAGCATATGAATAATAATGTAAAAAAGGAAACTACACAAAGACAATACAACAAAACATTACACAGGAAAGAATATTAAGTAACACAAAATCCGTGGTTGTTTTTGAGTGCTCCTTCAGTATCCTTGAATTCCCTTTATTGATATTTTTAGGACATTATTTTTTCATGTCCCCGGTACAAAATGTCGAAGGGCATATAAATTAACCCATGTCCGTATGTCCGTCCGCCCGTCCATCCGTCCGTCTGTCTGTCCGCCCGTCCATCCGTCCGTCCGTCCGTCTGTCCGCCCATCCGTCCATCCGGATTAGGATACATTGTTTGTCCGGCTGTATTTTCCTACAGTTTTGGAGGTACAACTTTAATATTTTGTGGGATGTTCACACATATAATGAAGGTGTGTAAGGCCACAGGATTTAGATTTTTTGTAATATTCTGAAAATGGCAGGTAGTTGGACTTAATAATGCTTTTTGTACTAGCTGCATAGAGAAATCATGGTACGTCAGGCTATCTCCTCCTACAGTTTTGGAGGTACATCTTAAATATTTTGTAGGATGTTCATACACATAATGGAGGTGTGCATGGCATTTTTATTTCTTTTGAATACATAGTTTTTATACGTTCATTTACGGGACGTATTATGGTATACCGTTGTTCCTCTGTCCGTCTGTCCATCCATCCGTCGTCAACATGTCGGAAAATAACTCAAAAACGTTTTAACAAAATAATCTGCACATTTACAGATAGAATCAGAGAAAATGCAAGCAAAATCATACAGGACATTCAAATCAGTCAGATTTTAGACCATATGATGACACATCTGGTGATATCAGCAGATGACAGACGCCGTATTGAACAAAATGCTGGACAAGATGATCAAAACAAAGCATTGCTTGATATTGTGGTTAAAAGGAGAGAACCTGTATATAGTGTGTTTGTTGATGGATTACGTAACTGTGGATACAAAGAGCTAGCAAATGATTTGAAATATAATTCTGAGGAAATGAGCCCAAGTACAACATCAGAACCTGCTGAAAATAAAGGTATAGTTAGTTTGTGTTGTGTACACTT
Source organism: Mytilus edulis (assembly GCA_019925275.1). Classification (NCBI taxonomy): domain Eukaryota; kingdom Metazoa; phylum Mollusca; class Bivalvia; order Mytilida; family Mytilidae; genus Mytilus; species Mytilus edulis. Next base: position 3,694,193 of record CM034354.1, read on the forward strand.
GCTCAGTTGCATTTTTACTGTTTCTTTATTACGTTGGCGCATTTGTATTTCAAATAACACCACTGACAAATTATTATGCAAAGCAGCTTACTTTTAACCAATCATCCTCATTTAAGCCCCCATCACACTAGACCAAGATCATGGAGATCGCATTACGATTTAAAAAAAAATAAGATCTCGGTGAGATCGTGGTATGGTCAGCTTGAATATTCAATATTTCATAGCGTGCATACCACGACCTTGCTACGATTCTGCTACAACAGTAACTCGTGTTAGTTAGATCTGGTCACACTCTTGCTACGTTTTATAAGACCTTACAACGACTCACGATCTCTGTACGCTTCTACCCAGACCTTACGGTTCGCATTACGATCTTGATATTAGTCTACTACGATTGAAACACGACTCCACAACGTTGTCACTATGTTCTTCGTCCTATCAATAGCTTGACTTTTCTATTGTACACACCAGTTTCCTTGAGAAAACATGCCACTAAAGGTATCAAAAACTCTTAAAGGTTGTGGGGATAAAAGAAAAAGTTCATAAAGAACTACAGGAACAAATAGAGCCAATATTACAGATTAAATTCAAAAAATCATTTGACACTGGGCAAACTCCTATGGACTGGAAACATGCCAGCATCGCTACAGTTTTTAAAAGGGGAGACACACATTACGCAGTAAATTACAGATCTACTTCATTAACTTTCATCTGTTACTAGTTAATAGAACACATGGTTACAAAACATTTAATACACCACCTTGAAATAACCCAAATTGAGATGATCCAACGACGAGATGCTCGGTATACATGGTATATCTGCAATAAATACCACTTTACGAGTAGTGTTAGAAACATGCTTACCACATTAAAATAACCATCACCAGCAGAACGTAGACTATGCACAAGATTGGTAATGATGTATAATATATCATACCATCTTGGTGCCATTCCATCTGACATACTCATTAAAATAGAACCCAGGAACTAGGAAAAACCATACACTCACATACAGGCATACATCTAACTACTCTTACAGAATTCATACTTTCCTTATACAATACCATTCATCGGAATCAGCGCCTTGTGGTACTTGTCCAGGCACCACCCGTTAATACCGTCAGGAAACAGCTCACTTATTTCCTAGCATGAATTAAGATGGTATATAGTTATTTTCATTGCAATAAATAATTATAATTTGTTTAAATTGGGGTAAATTTTATCAATAGTCCACGTATGCGACAAAATATTATAATCAGATGTCGATAGAATATTGTATACCAACGAAGAAGAAGAACAGAATGATGTCGTGCAATTATCAAGGCAAGGATGTGTGAAAAACAGGACATAGTAGCTGTGTATTATTGTCTTCCACATTGTAGTATAATCGTACAGTAGCAGAAGTATAATAAAGTTGTAATGAAATCAGTATAGTTGCAGTGAAATCGTAGTAAGGTCGCCATGAAATATTTTCCATTCCCTTATGAAAAGGTAAGGTTGCAGCAAACTAATGCGGCAATCTTTTTAGTTAGTCAGATGAATTGAAAGTTGTTCACCAGTATTCGCTGCTAGCAGCGACCTTTCGGCAAACGAATGTAAAAGTTTGCCGCAAACACTAAGCTTTCTTAAAATTGAAGGAACTTTGTAAACAGACTTTATAACAGGCCCAACGTTTGCTGGAACTTGCCCGCAAACTTTATTGCATTCCTTTACCATTATATGTAGCTTACTTCCAATACTGAGCATGCTCCATGCACTTAAACAGACTCCCTGCTTCTTTATATTGGAAATAGGAGGGAAGTTATTGTTTGTGTTTTCATGTAAAAAGTAATGGATGTTATATAAAGTAGATGTCTGAGTTAATATGTGATTCAATTAGTTCCTGGAACAGGCCATGCATCATTGATCATCACTTTGTAAGTCATTTTAGACACCAATTTGCATGTTAATTTGTTGTTATTGATACCAAATTTGTGGAAAAGGGCCCCAATTTGATGAAAATAACAGTTGAGTTACACCCTAACTGCCCTTAGAGAAATATAATTACAATTGTAAAATTGAACTTTGTGGATTAAATGATGTTTTGCAAGAATTGTCTTCTTAGGGTTAAAATATTGTAATTCTTCATTGTTTTTATAAATCAAATTTGATTAATTTGTTAAATAATTGTATGCTTATATTTGTATTTATAGTATACCTGTTGTCGTGCCTAAATCCCAGTAAATTCTCCATTATAAAAACAGATGTATTCTTGATTTTTGTTCATACATATGAATCTATTAATCAGCTCATTCTAAATTCTGCACTGAGTAATTTAACTCATGTACATTGATGTATACATGTTCCCAATTTAGTTTTTCTGGGGGTCTTTTGTGGTCACAATTTGTATTTCTCCCTTTCACATTTCTTTAAAACTGAAATTGTTATCAGCAGGTAAATAACAGGTAAATAACAGTTGGTTATAATTAATTCATACAATTCAAATGTTTTTCCCTATGTGCATCATTTGAATGAGACGTACAAAAAAAGCATTAAAAGGAAGGATTAGCATATTTGATTTGCCAGAAGTTCACCAAAAACTATGCAAGGCTTTGTAAGTTTGCCGGATGTTCACCATAAAAAGTTGCCAAAAGTTCGCCACATGTCTGATCTATCATTTTTTTCATGATCATCTAACAACTTAGTATTATAACAGTGCGATCATTTGTAATTTATGTCATGTTTTATGTATTTACAGGAACATTTATGAAGTTGTTACGTTGTTTACTTTATAGTTTAGTCATATTAAATCACTTTCGATAATGATCTTCTGGACAAAGTAAATGCTTCTGACATACATCTTTGTATTTTCATTAGTTGAAAGTCAGTGTTGACACTCCTATTATAAATAAATCACCCAGTGTTGCTTTGTTTTATTCCACACTATACCGGGTTATTTTTATTATCACCACCTTGTGATTACTGGAAATCTTATATTAAATGAAATATTCTATATTTTTGTAGGATTATCAGATAGGACGGTTCCATTGTTTAAAATTCGTCTGCAGAAAAATTATTCAGATATCATTACCAGTGTAAAGCATGATACAATAGTAGATCATTTGATATCATGTGATGTATTGACATTTGGAGATTGTCAAAGGATAAATGCTTGTCCATCACAAGAGCAAAAGAATAGACAGTTAATGGACATACTTTTGCATGGAAATGAAAATGGATTTACCGAATTTCTCAACGCTCTACGAAATGACTCTGCATATGCAGATCTAGCAAATAGAATAGCATCCACAGAAGTTACAAGCACAGATAGATCAAACATTCAGAGTTGTTACAATACATATAAAAGGAAATATGGACTGAATGTACAAGAGACAACAACCTTGCTGCCCAAAAAACCTAAAGAGAATTAGAGACGAACAATTGTTCAGGGAAATATCCTTTTGGGTAAAACTGTTGTTCATGTTTACTATACAATATGGGTTTTGCCCATTTTTTTATTGCCATACAATGACCTCTAGATGCTTACATTAACTCAATTTGTTTTTTTTTTGGTTCATAGTTGTCTCATTGACCATCATACCACATCTTTAATTTGTCTTGCACTTCAATAATGCAATATAGGTAAAACTGGTGAATTATAAAGCCAGTGATTTTGTTACGTCAAATTGATTAACACGTTTTATTAATTTGTTTCACTGACGCAATGCTTATTTTTTGAAATTTTAGCTGTACCTGTAGAAATATTTCAACTAACGAGATATTTGATTCTTATTTGTACTGACATATTTTTCTAGGCGCTCATGAATACCGATTGCTCCCTTTTCAACAGATAAGTCTTAGGATACATTTATTTTTCAAGGTTTTCAAATTTGCATTGTTCTTGCAAGTTTTCATCAAATATACTTACAATAATATATTGTTATCGCATATATGACAGATAAAAATGTTTGTCAAGTTCAGAAGCTTCGCTATTGGTAAGTCATTTTAAATGGAATCGCTTTTGGTAAATTGATGCATTTGGTATGCAGCTGTAGAAGTTTTAGCAGGTCTCATTTCCATCAGTTTAAAACAAATCAGTTATGGTATGTTAATTATATTTGGTATGCAGTTGTAATTACATTTATAAATCTAATTTGAATGGTTGCATGTTGATAAGTTTGTCCCCCACCCGCCCCCCTCCCCTCCCTTTCATGGACCAGTGTGTATGGAATTCGTCAGTTTATGAGGAACCAATCGTGGTATAACATCAATAATATATATAATGTTGCTTTGCAGTTGTATAAAAAAATTGTCACTTCTCATGTCCTTGGAGATTTGTTTTTTACTCTTGAGTACATTGACTTTGAACGTTTTGCAAAATTATAACATTAAAGTGTTGAGTTTAGTTTAATTTTGCATTATTGCATGAAGATCCGACACAGGTGAGGCATATTATCTCTGTGTAAACAGTTTATATGTTCAATAGTTTAATACACGACTTAAAATAATTGTTTGTCTCCATGACACAGTATTTCGCTAGTCGTAATTGTTTATTGTTAGTCAAAATCAGGCCGTTTGTTTTCATTTTTTTTATTTTCAACATTTTGTCTTCTTAGGGACTTGTATATCTTATTACGGTATGGACTTTGGTCATTTATGAAAACCGCAAGGTAATATGTAGCTGGTCGAATCTTTTGGTTGGTCTGTGGTATATAAAAATTGTTTTATTGACATTGACAAATATACAACTTTGACATAGTTTAAAATAAGATCTTCCATTACATAATTGTTTTTCGTTTAACTTGATTATCTTACATAAGGTCATAAAAATTACATGTAGTGATTTTTTAACAGATAGAATAACTTTGACGAAAACTATGTTCACCTCCAATTTCAACAAGTAAACGTTAAATACAGTTTTCTAAACGTATGACAATACTATCAAGACTATGACGTACAGTCATTGTAATAAAAAGTAACAAGAACACTGACTAACAGATAAAAGGAAAAAATATTAACGACAAAAGTTTTTATTTTCAAGACTATGAAGGACGCAGTCATTGTAATAAAAAGTAACAAGAACACTGACTAACAGATAAAAGGAAAAAATATTAACGACAAAAGTTTTTATTTTCAAGACTATGAAGTACGCAGTCATTGTAATAAAAAGTAACAAGAACACTGACTAACAGATAAAAGGAAAAAATATTAAAGACAAAAGTTTTATTTTCAAGACTATAAAGTACAGTCATTGTAAAAAACAAGTAACAAGAACACTGACTAACAGATAAAAGGGAAAAATATTAAAGACAAAAGTTTTTATTTTCAAGACTATAAAGTACAGTCATTGTAAAAAACAAGTAACAAGAACACTGACTAACAGATAGAAGGAAAAAATATTAAAGACAAAAGTTTTATTTTCAAGACAATTTCTGAAAATAATTTTGCATTTTTAGGAATGATGCATTTGGGAAGCATGTTTATGTCTACAGATATTGGTCCTCAAAAATCTTAAAGAGATAAAACAATATTCCAATATGAAAGTAAAATTATGAATATTTAAAATGTTGACTTACTGAAACTTAAATTATAAGTGAGGCAGTCCGCTCTTCAAAATGAAAGATTAATATTAAAACAACATTAGAAGAACAAGTTAAAAATTATTAATGCTTACAGAAGATAGTATCAGAATAAATGTTGTTGTTTGCAATGCAATTATTCCGCTTTTATAAAAATAAATGTTGACAATAGTATATAGTGTATGTAATGTTGACAATAGTATATAGTGTATGTAATAATTGTTGTTGAATGACATGCTATCACTATATTTTATCATAATCAATATAATATTCCATAACAATGTTATTCTTGTATACGAATTTATGTGACCATGATAGATGCTGTATGTCATAATAGATATTGTTCGCAATAGATGCTGTATGTCGTCAAACATGTTGTATGTACCATGATGTATGTTGTTTGCCTTATAGATACTGTATGCCATGATATATGTTGTATGCCATGATATATTTAAATAATACAAACAGGATTAAGACCAATTCAGTAAATTTAACAGATCAGACAACTGTTCTGTTGTCTGAAGATCTAAGAACGTGAACACTAGTGAGCTGAGATACAGACAGACACATCCTATCAGCCAGTTGATTTTCCCATATTAGTCTTTGTTGAATTTGAACTTTTTAAAAAAAATGTGCAGAATTTATCTTTGTTTCAAATAAAAAAATACTTTGCATGAGTAAAGCTTTATCCTGTCCAGTACTATAGACAAAATTCCACATAACATTTCATTGCATATAAGAAAATAACCATCACTGGAAGTTAACCAATCACAGTTTTACCTCTTTTTAGCTCACCTGGCCTAAAAGGCCATGTGAGCTTTTCTCATCACTTGGCGTCCGTCGTCGTCGTCGTCGTCGTTAACAATTTTTCAAACATCTTCTCCTCTGAAACTACTGAATGGATTTGAATGAAACTTAGCATGATTGTTCCTTAGATTATCCTGCATTATCTTGAATATTATTATAGATAAAGATAAACTGTAAACAGCAAAAATGATCAGCAAAGTAAGATCTACAAATAAGTTAATATGACCAAAATTGTCAATTGACCCCTTAAGCGGTTATTGTCCTTTAATGACAATTTTTCACAATTTGTTCATCACATTTGCTAACTTTAAAAAATCTTCTCCTCTGAAACTACTGAATGGATTTGGATGAAACTTAGCATGATTGTTCCTTAGATTATCCTGCACAAAGTGTGTGCTTTGATTTTTGATCCGTCAAAAAACATGGCCGCTATTACTTAAAATAGAACATAGGGGTCAAATGCAGTTTTTGGCTTATATCTCAAAAACGAAAGCATTTAGAGCAAATCTAACATGGGATAAAAATGTTCATTAGGTCAAGATCTATCAGCCCTGAAATTTTCAGATGAATCAAACAAACCATTGTTGGGTTGCTGCCACTTAATTGGTAATTTTAAGGAAATTTTGCAGTTTTTGGTCATTATCTTGAATATTATTATAGATAAAGATAAACTGTTAATAGCAAAAATGTTAAGCAAAGTAAGATCTACAAATAAGTCAATTTGACCAAAATTGTCAATTGACCCCTTAAGGAGTTATTGTCCTTTAAAGACTTTTTTCACAATTTGTTCATCATGTTGACTTACTTTAAAAAATCTTCTCCTTTGAAACTGCTGTATCAATTTCAGCCAATCTTAGGCTAAATGAGTTTCAGAGTATCTAGTATAAATTTTATATTTCATTTCCTTGTATGTCAGAATCATAGCTCCTATGGCTAAAATAGAACATAGGAGAAAATGATTTTTTTTTTGCTTTTGAAGAAAATAGGACGATTCAAAGAACATTTAAATAAATTGAAAAGCCAAAATAATCATTGATGAGAGATTTAACCAAAAAAATTAAGGTGAGCGATTCAGGCTCTTGAGAGCCTCTTGTTTTACCTCTTTTTAACATGTGTGCAAGCTTAATTAACCATGTAACCTCAAGTTTCCAAAATATTCTATAGAAACCCAAAATAAAAAAATAATGGTGCTATGAAATAACCAAGATATAAGTTTATGACCCAGACATGTTTTACTGCAATGAAATGTACGATAAATTACTGTCAAATTCAAGGGAATATATTTTATGACCCTTTTTTGTATGCAACCGGATGTGACGTACTATGATTTAGTGGTATTCGGTGGATAACAACTATTATTCTAGTTTTTTTTAATAGGGCAGTTGCCTCCTAAACAGGAAGTAGCTGTAGTTATCTATAATTATATTTCTGTGAATATATGCTCATATGAGCTGTGAAAAATGTGGGTCACTTCTTTAGATCCTTAGCCAGATTTAGTGACTTTATACATATTTTAAAATTAAGATTTACAATTTTAGCATGTCATGATACCATTGTGTTTTTGTTGTTTTTTAGCACTATTTGTGTTTAAGTAATGTCTTCTACTTGTTTATATCTGTATGAATTTCAATGAGAAAAAAAAATGTTCTTGTTCTAATTTATTGGCCAAAAAATCAAGGCAACATCGACACGTTGAACCTGACAGACCAACCTATCACAGCTACATCGACACGTTGAACCTGACAGACCAGCCTATCACAAAAAAGCAGCGTATTCGTACATATAAACTATAGAGTAAAATGTAACATAATATAAATACCGAACTCAAAGGAAAATTCGAATCGGAAAGTTCCTTATCAAATGGCAAAATCTAAAGCTCAAGCACTTACAACGAATGGAAAACAGCTGTCAGATATTCTTACTTGGTACATGCATTTCCTAATGTAGAAAATGGTGGATTAAACCTGGATTTATAGCTAGCTAAACCTCTCACTTGTATGACATACGCATAAAATTCCATTATATTGACAACAATGTGTGAACAAACAAACAGACATAATAGGTAAAAATGTAAAAAATAGGGATACAGCAGTCAACAATGTGTTATATTCTTATTCACCTTAAAAACAAAAGATGTAAAAAAACAATACAATTTCTTTGCAAATGATCGATTTCAAGTAATACATAGATGAAAGATACCAAAGACATATTCCAACGCATAAAGTCGGAGACAATCTGACAAAGACGTGGCCAAAAATAGATGACAAAAAGTCAAACAACAGTATACAAAACACAACATAGAAAACTAGACTGAACAGCACAAAGCACCAAATACAGTGAAATGAATGAACTTTGATATCTCTCTTTTTATATGTAAGGTTAAATTGCATGTTTATGCCCCCGCTGTAGCGGAGTGGGCATTGAGTTTTACCCTTGTCCGTCTGTACGTTCATACGTTCGTACGTCCCAAAGTTGGTTTCCGTTCTCTTACTTTAGTTTGCTTCTACCAAATGTTATGAAACTTATACACAATGCTCATTACCACACTACACAGATCAAGTTTGAATTTCGGTGGCGTCACTTTTAACATTCGAGAGTTAGGCCCCTTTAAAAATGGAAAAATTGCTGAGTTTTTCGTTTCCATTCTCTTACTTTAGTTTGCCTCAACCAAATGTTATGAAACTTATACACAATGCTTCACTGAAACACACAGATGAAGTTTGAATTTCTGTTGCGTCACTTAAACGGTTCTAGAGTTTTACTCCTTTAAAAATGGTAGAATTGCTGAATTTTTATACGCCCGTTTACGGGGTGTATTAGGTATACCGTTGTCCGTCTGCCCTTCTGTCCGTCCGTCGTCAACATGTCATGTCGGACATTAACTCAAACACGCTTTATCCAATTTGCATAAAACTTTGGTGAATTGTTTATATCTATTGACGTGAGCTCCCTTTCGTTTTTTATAAATTTAAGATTTTACGTTTCCGAGTTATGGTGTTTTATTCATAAAAAAGGGGGATGTTCCAGTTTTCGGACAATAACTCCAGAATGCTTTTACCAACTTCCAATAAATGTTGGTTACTTTTTTATATCTATTGACATGAGCTACCTTTTGATTTTTATAAATATTTGGATTTTACGTTTCAAAGTTACGGGGTTTTATTCATAAAAAAGGGGGATTTCCCAGTTTTCCGACAATAATTCAAAAATGCTTTCAGCAGTTCTCATGAAACTTTGATGAATTGTTGATATCTATTGACGTAAGCTCCCTTTATAATTTTTTAAATTGTATTTGTTTATAATCTGACAACAGATATTTATCAAAATCTTTAATTGAATATAAATTGAATTCATATAACCAATTTTAAGTTCTTTGACTACATTTATTCACAAACCTATAAGATGTCAGATATTTAATTACAATCAAAAATCAGACCTGTATCAAGCTTGAAAATTGTGTCCATTTTTGCCCCAACTGTTCAGGGTTGGAACTCTGCAGACGTATCCAGCTGTGCTCAGCGAAGCAGTTTGCTCGTTTCTGTTCTCTAACTTTAGTTTGATTCAACCAAATGTTATGAAACTGATACAAAATGCTTATTACCACAAAATACAGATCAAATTTGAATTTTGGTTACTTCACTTTTACTGTTCTAGAGTTGTCCTCCTTCACAAATGGAAAAAATGCTATATCTTTGGTTTCCGTTCTCTAACTTTAGTTTGCCTCAACCAAATGTTCTGAAATTATACACAATACGTTTTACCACAAAATTCAGATCAAGTACAACTTTGGGTAGTGTCACTTTTACCGTTCTTCAGATGTATTCCTTTATAAATTTATATGATATGCAAGCGGGAGCATCATCTGTGTCCCATAGACACATTCCCCATTTATATAGAAAGGTTTAGTAAAAGGTGCTTGAAAAAGGTTACCTTAGCTAGTACATAATTGACAAAAATATCCCACATGGAATAACCTGAGTAACTCACATACATCATATTTATCAGTAAGATTTCAATCATCGAATTCATCTGGAGTTTTGATAAATTCACATTTGAGGATCTTACAAAACATGTTAGTGATATATCCCGGCTACAATACAAGAAATAACAGGTATTCTATTCTCCCTTTTTGGAGATATAAATATGACACATGCATAGAAATTTTACAAGTATTTCTCAAAAGGTTAGTTGTCTATGGCCTCCCTCCCCTTTTAAAAATCCTTGATCTGCACCTGACCCTAATGAATACGTCCATCTCCTTTATATCAATGAATTTGAAATTAAGCAAAGTGTATCGAAAATGTCTTGGTTTTCTGCTTGCTTCTTCTTTCTGCAACTTCCTCCTGTGGTTAGGAGCACATCAATTGCTTGATTATTCACAGTGGGCTTATATTACTCGGTCGAAAATAGTTAAAATCACTTTAGTATTTTCCAGTATAAAACGCAATTGCATATTTAAAAGACGATGGGCTTATATTACACGGAAGATAATAAAAGTTACTCACTTTGTTATTTTTTTTTACTCCGAAGTTTCTAATAGTCTAAAATCTAAAATGTTCCTGATTGACTTTATGACAATAGTAAAACAGTGGTCTGACACTATTAAATATATGTATTGCTATTGACACGGAAATATTGATGACTTCCAACTAAAATCTATAGAATCCTAATGCGTTAACATATCTTCTAAGTAGAACTGTCAGAATCAGTTCTAGGTTGAACTGACTAAATCAGTTCTAGGTTGAACTGACTAAATCAGTTCTAGGTAGAACTGTCATGATGAGTTCTAGGGTAGAACTGTCTAAAACTGTCACGATCAGTTCTAGGGTAGAACTGTGCAAATCCGTTCTAACCGTAGAAATGTCAGCACAACTGACTAAATTAGTCAGGACTGTAGAACAGTTCTAAATGACGTCACTGCAGTAAGGACATCTTATAATTTAGAAAATAGCAGATTTTCTATATTTTAATGATCAAACGTTACATGTACAAATATCGAAGCGGATAGAGAGGTTATCCAACTCATCGGAGATATATTTCTATATGATTGCACATAAATATCGTGGTTTACGATGCTTCGTTGCCCGTTTTTAACAGTCTCTTCCTAAAATATAACTCTGCATTTAATTCATGGAATTTTAATCGTAATTTACCTTGATTGCCTTGGATTTACATTCACGATTTAAGATTCCGTTATGACATGTTCAAACGAAAATTGTACAGTGGATGAGTTATGGGATATTAATAAAAAGTGTTGTGTAACTTACATAATGATTTAAGGAGGCTTGCGGGTATAAGATTTTCAGAAAAAAATTAAACATTTATGTTTCATTACACATTTTATTAATTACCTTTAGTAGTTGTTACTTTATCATATGGTACAAAAAAAATCAGTTCTTATTACTTTACTGTATATAATAGCAGAAATATTAAATAAAAAAAATGATTTAGACCCGCGATCCCCATTAAGTAAAAAAATCGTTGTACATTTGCACAATCTCGTCAATTTAGACAGACTTATCCATAACGATTATAAATGATATCTGGGAGCCTGGGACGTCAGAAAAATTTACTCGATCTGAACATGAATGAAACATTTGCCCCTGGACGTTAGGCTACAAACAAAATCAATCATTCTTCTTTTCCTTCTTCAAAAAACCCAAACGAAAAATAAGAGGTACAACATATAACAATTTTGTAACTAAGAACATTATAGATCATACATTTAGTTACTAATAGTAAGACCAACCTGTTCAAAAACTCCATCTTTGTGTGCACTGCAGTAGATTGGAACCATCTAGGGGACTTTGTAGTGTGCGTCACTACAACCATAGAGTTTAAATCAATACTCATCAGCAAGCGCGAATAATGTATGCGAAAACTAACCCGTCACACAATAGTTGCAAGGAATCTGTGACGTACCCATCCGTATTACATGTATTACGATGTATTACAGAAGCGGGAAATACAGATACAGATAAAGAAATATATATTAACAGTAGACATTGTACTATTCCAAGAAGATAACTTCTCATACATGTACTTTTCATTTTAAAGTATATGAATCAGTCATGTGAGTGTTGAATGATGCCGTTAAATAGTTTTATTTAAAAAAAAAAAACCATCATGATATACTGACTTAAACAGTCACTTTAGTGAGGGTTCATAATATTATGGATACAGAGAGGAAAGAATGGCGCACTAAATAGATTTTTTAGATATGGTATACATTGTGTTCCAAAGTTGGTGTCATCTTTATCATACAATCCGTCCTAACATACATGTAGAAATATTATTGGTTTACATAAGGCCCTATATATTTACATGATGAAGTGTAAATATGTTTAGTTTTGGTTGATGCGGTTCAATAACTTTGTTAAAGCGACTCAGACTGATATATCGAAAATACTGTTGTTTGATTTATACGATTCAATATTTTGAATAAAAAGAGGACATGCTGGTACTCTAAATTGATTTGGAAATTTTGTTGTTGTCAATGTGTTCCAATATTGCTGTCATTTAAATTTTACAATCCATCGTCATATGTAAATATAACTATAAGTGAATTACTTTGCGGCTATATATATATATATATATATACATTTTTGTGTACTAAGATTTACATAGCAAAGTGTAAATATGGTCATTTCTGGTTGATGCTGTAAGATATGGTCAGTTTTGGTTGATACTGTCACATATGGTCAGTTTTGGTTGATGCTGTCAAATATGGTCAGTTTTGGTTGATGCTGTCAAATATGGTCAGTTTTGGTTGATGCGGACAAATAATTTCGTTATATGAGTCAGTCTGAGATATAAAAACTACTCAAATTAGTTTATGATTAAAAATTTTGAATAAAAAGAGGACATGCTGGCACTATAAACTGATGGGGTCATAATTTTCTAGTCATTGTTTTCCAATATTGCTTTCATTTATATTAAACAATCCATCCTAATATAAAAATATAAGTGATTTACTGTGTGGCTATTAAGATTTACATCATTTACATAATAAAGTACAAATATGGTCAGTTTTGGCTGATGCAAACAAATAATTTTGTTATACCAGTCAGTCTGACGTATGAAAACTACTGATATTAGTTTATGATTCAATATTTTGAATAAAAAGGGGACATGCTGGCACTATAAATTGATGCAAATGAAATTAGGGAGCATTGTTTTCCCATATTTCTATCATTTGTCTTATATAATCCATCCTTACATAAACATATTACAGATTTACTATGCGACTATAAGAGTAACATATAAAAGAGCAAATGTGGTCTGTTTTGTTTGATGCGGTCAACTATGGTCAGTTTTGATTGATGCTGTCAAATATGGTAAGTTTTGATTGATGCAGACAAATAATTGTGTTACATGAGTCAGTCTGAGGTATGAAAACTACAGTAACTGATATTTGTTTCTGATGGACAATTTGATAAAACATAGGAAATGCTTGCACTCTCAATTGATGCAACAAAAAATTGTGGTCATTGAATTCCAATATTGCAGTTTTTTATAGACAACAGTCCCTCTTGACCTAAAATTATAACGGAATAATGAATTACTGAGCAGCTATATAGATTTACATAAAAAAAAAGCAAACATGGTTAGTTTTGGTTGATGCGGTCAAAAAATTTTATTACACGACTCAGTTTGAAGTATGAAAACTAATAATATTTGTTTAGGATTAAATATTTTGAAGAAAAAGAGGACATGCTGGCACTATAAATTGCAAACAAAATTTTTAAGTCATTGTTTTGAAATATAATTGCTGTCATATGTGCAATACATCCTTTCCTAAAAATATAACTGGCCCCAGATAACTGCAGTGTGCTGCTAAATGTAAATAGATTTACATGTTGAAGAGCAAATATGGTCAGTTTAAGTTTAATTTAAAAACATATTTATTTACAATAGTGGATTGGGAAACAAGTTATTACATTTGGTTATTGAGGTCAGATAATTTTGTTATGTGAAACTGACTCTCGGAATGACAAATATAAAACAATTTAAAAATAAAATCGGCAAAATAGCAAAACTCTATATAATATTAATCGCTATTTTGCCGAAGCCTTTATATATAGACAAAAAGTTTTTAAAACTAGCCGTAGAATTTATACATCAATTTTAGCCGTAGAATTTATAAATCAATTTTAGCCGTAGAATTTATAAATCAATTCTAGCCGTAGAATTTATGAAACAATTAATATTCTAGCCGTAGAATTTGTAATCAATTCTAACCGTAGAACTGTTCTAGAAGTAGAACTGACCAACGATTTTGTAAGTTCTAGGTAGAACTGTCTAAAACTGTTCTAGGGTAAAACTGTCAGGATAAGTTCAGGTAGAACTGTCAGGATCAGTTCTACGTAGAACTGTCCAAATCAGTTCTAGGTAGAACTGACCAAATCAGTTCTAGGTTAGAACTGTTCTAGCTAGAACTGACTAAAAGGTGTCAGGCTGACAGTTCTACGTACTGTACTAAAACAGTTCTCCTGACAGATTCTGACAGATTTAATGAGAGGTTAGAAGTGATCTCCAGTGTATGTCTGTACTTATACTTGTCATGAAAAATTATACATATTGTTTTATTTTAAGTTCCTACTTCAATTATATAGAGGGGGATAATAGGGACTCAAATTATTCTCTTCTTTTTAACTGGGGACTGGTTATCTGTAACTGAAGAATGATTGGGGTGAAACTAAATAGCCTTGTAAAATATTGAGAATGGATACAGGGATTATCAAGCTACTTTTTAATACTTCGAATTTTGGGGAGGGGGTGGCATCGAACTTGAAAAAAGTAGATAAATATCAATGTTTCCTTCTTCTTGAATCCTGAAAAATAAGAATCTCCTCATCTTAACAAAAATTTAAAATATTCAGAATACCTACAACTTTCTTAAATTGTATAAGTATGAACATAAATAAAGGCAACAGTAGTATACCGCTGTTCAAACTCATAAATCCATGGACAAAAAACAAAATCGGGGTAACAAACTAAAACTGACGGACACGCATACATATAAGAGGAGAACAACGACACAACACTACAATGTAACTAACACACACAGAAACGGACCAAGCATCAGACAAAATCCCACGAAAACAACAAATATAACATCAAAACCAAATACATGAATTTGGAATTGACAAGTACCGTGGCACGTCTTATCGCAATGTCAATTTACACTCAAAAATAAGAGAAAACAAACGACGCAACGTTAAATTGTAACACACACAGAAACGAACTATAATATAACAATGGCCATATTCCTGACTTGGTACGGGACATTTTCAAAGGAAAAAATGGTGGGTTGAACCTGGTTTTGTGGCATGCCAAACCTCGCACTTTAATGGCAATGTTAAATATAACATAGAAATGACAACATAATATTACACATGTTACAGGACTAAATACAAATAGATAGGAAAACGTATTAGACAAAGAAACACATGATTAATGAATAACAAAAAGCATCAGATTTAAAAGGAGTATGGCCACGAAGTGCCTATATTGGCCCTGTGAAATGACAAAAAAATAAATATAAACAAGGTGGATCCATTATAGTTAAAACATATCTACTAATATCGTTGTTTGTTATTTAAAAAAAAAAATCATATTTTCATGACGTCACTAATGTGACGTAACCCCCGAAATCGAACCAGAACGCTCAAAACATCAAAATTTTCGAAGAATTTCACACTTTTTGGTTAAATTTCGCATTGGCCACAGCCCTCGACCAAAGTAATTATAATCTCATTTTAATTGTTTAACACTTTGAAATCGTTTGCAACATTTATTAGCGTGGTCGCGGCCTGTGGCCACATCGAAAAATAAACTTTTGCAAACAAGCAAATCCGGATTCGACACGGTTATTTCCGATGTACGATTGATTTTGTGGCGAAATGTCTAATGAATCTACCACGAACTTATATTAAAATAGAAACCATTTTTATAGTTCATCTTCTTTTTATAATATTTTGAATACATTCTATCATATTACGGTTTTTGTGTGTGTGTGTGTGTATTGGAATTACATTGCGCATGTTTGTTGCATTTACCAACAGAAATATGGATGAAGGCAGTTTTGCCGTACGGTGACATATTCGGTAATTTTTGTTTTCTCTGACATATACTGTAGAACCATTATGTGAATCTTTTCTTGCAACTGAAGTATGCTTTTCTTGAAGATTACTTATTGAGGTAAGTCAAACTTAATTTACAGATTTAAATAACAAACAAAATTGGAATAACAAGTTCCGTAGCTTCGTCAACTGTCGACGGAGATTTTTTTCCCGTAGTTACAACGTGATTTTTTATTGAAACACAGGAAAAATTTGTGGAAAATAAAATGGTAGATAATAAATTAATTAAGAGTTCATTGTGAACAACGTTATTTTAACACTTAAAAGGGATTTTACCGGAAATGTTATGTTTAAGATTGGTCGGCTTTGCTATAAAAAAAAAAATGGGGCAGCTTTAAATTAAGGCCGAATTTATTCTACGAAAACCCTCTTAAAAATATCCTTTTAAATAACTATGCTGAAGCAGTAATATATCTTTACTCAAGTATGTTCAAAACAAAAAAACAAAAACAAAACAAAGCAGACGACTAGCTTCAGTACCGACTTAAAATTTATATACCACTTGTTTTCCTTCTTTGGTATGTACGACGACGTGGTGTAATGGTTAGAGCGTTACTCTTTAGAGTGGCATGACAATGCTAGTAAGGGTTCGCGGCCCTTTGGTATACAAAGTTTTTTTTTTCTTTTTTGTTTGTTTGTATAATATCATTAAACCTAATGCATTACTTTCATTCCTGTGATTGTTTGAATGGATCCACTGATATTTTCTTCATTTTCTACTCTTCCTGATTAATTGATAACATTATTTTGAAACGTTTCTATTCGGCATTTGATCTTTTTTTTAAAAGAAATTGTTATCCAACAAATTATTTTTATATAGAACTTGCCTTTCTGATGTGTAATAGAAATTAAACAAGTTAAGATCCCTGCATATTCAGTCCCCCATAAATTATCAAATATGATATGATCTATAAATACTGTTTGTAGTGTGACTACTAGTGTTGGTGAGTTAGGACTGGGAACTAAATTATTTTATTACACATTGTCTGTTCAAGTTTCATTCCTGAACATATATGTTTATACACAATAATTAAAAATAAGATGTGTTACAAAATTGTTGCTCTGTTAAATATTGTTGGGTTGCTGTTCATTATCACATGCATCAAATCTCCTGTTCTAAACTGCAATTGTGGTTCGCGTACTAAGATTCATTTCTTTATTTCACTTCAGAATGCCTGGAAGCGGTCCACAGTATTACCCGTGCGTTCTATGCAATAAAAGGACTAAACCACATGAAAGAAGATCAATCAATAAATCTGTAGCAAAGTATTTGAAGAAGAATTTTTCGATAACACATAAACAAGAAGACAAAATATGCAATACGTGTAGGCACAAATACTATGTTCAGGAAACCAGACAATCCTCTGTTGTACAGCACATACTATCTGACGATGAAGAGTATGCTCCACCAGCAAAACGTAGATCTACTGTTTTATCCTGTCCACCATCAGTATCTCTTTCAATACCTTCTACATCAAAAAGCCATTCATACTGTTTCATATGCAAAAAGCCTGGGCCAAAGCTAATTGTTGTTCCATCACAAGCAAGATTTTCTGCATATCGTGATATTGTCCGATTATTAATAGAAAAAAGAGCAGACGTTAAAAAAACTCTGATATGGTCATATGAAAACAATAATACAGATATTTTCCGATTATTGATAGAAAAAAAGGAGCAGACGTTAATGTAGCTAATATCAGTTACGTTAACGTTTCTGATGTGTGCTTCGAATTCCCTCTAACATGATCATGTGCAAATAACAACAGTGAATTGTCCATTTATTTATAGAAAAAAGAAGCAGATATAGATGTATCTAATAGACGTGAAGAAACACCTCTTATGTTGGCATGTAGAAACGACAGTTATAATATGGTTCGATTGATCACGCAAACGGAGCAGCTGTTAACGTATGTGATACTTTTGGGATGACTGCTTTGTCATTGGCTTAAAAGCATGGTTTATTTCGAAATTGTTAAAGAAATAATTCTGAACGGGGCTGATTTGTTCTTAGCGGATATATACGGGAAAACGCCCTTGGAATACGCAAAAGAAACCGAAGATCATAGAATTGAAAACTTTTTATGTAAACGTCTATATAGATTACGAATATTCAATAGAAAGCGTAAAATACCTGAAAACGAAACTGATATTGAAGTCATTTATGAACGAGAAGCGAAGTTTCTAACAATTGACAAATATAAACAGTAACAGCAAGTGTTAGTTTTTAACCATAAAATGTGCAAGTAATTTCAAAACTCCGAATTATTTTTTGTTTTGTTAAAATTTGAATAAATTCTTATGGAATTGAAAAAAAACACTGATTTGATTTCAAACTACAATATGCACGATTCTGATTTGTTTTTGAAAAATGTTTACATTGTATTTTATGAAAAGTTGAGGCCACATAATGATTAATTACATCACGAAATTCAAATTACTAGTACACTAGTATTATTATTAAAATAAATAAACTATAACAGGTAACTGTATTTAATGAATGTTTGTTTTACTAATCAGTTTATTAACAGCGAACACAACAACACATTATATGTTATTAGTTTCGATGATGCTGAACGGGAGTTATTTATTACAATGTTTATCAAAAACAAGTAGCAATGTAAATTTGGGTTCTAAACTGTTGTTTCATTTTAATATATTTCCGCTTTAGATGTAATTTACACAATTTAACAAAATAAATCAATCTCAAAAGTCAGTTTTACTTTAGAATTGTCCGTTTGCCTATCAAATCAAGTTGTAACTGTTGTTATGTTTTCATTTATTTTCGCCTAAGATAAAAAAAAAATCACAATTAAACAAGAAAAAGTAAAGCCCACAATAACTAATGCAAGATTTAAGTTAATGATGAGTAGAAAATTGTGAGTAATGTTAATGTTCAGACAAGGACACTACCCGATATAGCCTTTAATTTGATAGGATGAGATGATTTTGAAAACGATTGAACTAATGATATGATGAGCCGAGTCCACTGAAAAAAAAATGTTTCTTAAATTTGATAACGATAATTTCAATCTTTAAAAAATGTTACTTTTCTGGTCTACACTCGATTCTATCGTAACATTTTTGCAATTACTACTTTTTTTTAATAGTCCTTTCGAATATTTATCATAATGGTTTTTGTCTCTAATGCTGTTGTATCTGATTTGATTCAGTAGCCAACACGCTATTTCTTTTTAGTTGAAACACTGAATAACTCTTATAGAATTAAATATTCTATTTTGTCAAAATTAAGAGAAATCTTTAAAATAATCAAAATTTCCTCATTACTCTGTCTCTGAAAATCGATGATTTACGTTGTACAGTAACAAGCTTGTGATGACCTGTACAGCTTAAAGACACATACTATAGCCTCAACGATTACTGTCATCTTATCAAAATTGTGTTATTGTTTTACGTTAGATTTATGTTGCTCAGTCCTCGGTTTTCTATGTTATGCTTTGTGTCCTGTTCTTTTTGTTTTTCTTTTTAACCATGGCGTTGTCAGTTTTCTAATTGTGAGTTTTAATGTCCCTGTTTGTATCTTTCGCTTCTCTTTAACAGTAGAGCCGGTAAATCAGTGGTTGTCGTTTGTTTATGTCTTACATACTTGTTTTTCGTTCATTTTTTACATAAATAAGGCCGATAGTTTTCTCGTTTGAATTGTTTTACATTGTCTTTTCGGGGCCTTTTATAGCTGATTATGCGGTATGGGCTTTGCTCATTGTTAAAGGCCGTACGGTTACCTATGCTTGTTAATGTCTGTGTCATTTTGGTCCTTTGTGGATAGTTGTTTCATTGGCAATTATACCACATCTTCTTTTTTATACTATCATAATTTCTTGAAAGAGAAATGGTGCTCACAAGGAAGCTATATAATCTAGAGTTCAATTTGGTGAATTTTAGAGACGCCGTTCCGAGTTGGTTGATGGATTTGGAATATCCGTTTCACGTATAATAGCGGATATATTCCTCGTGTCGTTACTACAATCTCGTATACTTTCCCTGAGTGTGACTTACCGAATTAGACATATTACCGGGTTTGTACTAGCATGAGCTACATGACAGACGCCATATTTTGAGCAGAATAATTTAGCCTTTCAAAGCACCTGTTATCACCGCCTGTTATAGGTTGTGTTTGTGTTTGATCAATCTTGAGTTTGAATGTCCCTTTGGCATTTATTTCAAAATATAGTCAGGCACTATTGACGTCAACAGACGTTGCCAAAGCCCGATTTTGGTAGGAATAAAGATACTGAAAAAAAAAACTGTTTGTCTTTTTATGCCCAATTTATGGGCATTATGCTTTCTGGTCTGTGCGGCCGTCCGTCTGTCCGTTCGTTATTCCGTTCGTTCGTCCGTTCGTCCGTTCGTCCGTTCGTCCGTTCGTCTGTCCCGCTTCAGGTTAAAGTTTTTAGTCGGGGTAGTTTTTGATGAAGTTGAAATCCAATAAATTGAAACTTAGTGAACGTGTTCCCTATGATATGATCTTTTTTAAATGTTAATGCCAAATTAGAGATTTTACCCCATTTGCACGGTCCACTGGACATAGAAAATAATAGTGCAGTTGGGGCATCCGTGTACTTGGGACACATTTTTGTTAAATATTTATAATGATTGCGAACAAATAATAATATAAGTACTATAATACCAACAATTTTATATAGTTACTTGTTATATTGTTTTTCATTTTCATGCGAAATAGAGCTTACATTCGAGTAACATTTTTTCATACTGCATTTATTTAAATGATTTTATTTTTCATCCGCTTTTCTTAATAAAAACTTATACTTGATTATTCGAAATATATAAATATTCCTATTCGATCGATAAAACGAGAACGTTTGATTTTTTTGTTAACCCGAATCGAAGCAAACCATCCAACATACAATCATTTCTCAATGACAATCTTAATGTACCGTCCTTTATCTCTGTCAATTTACTTTGATAAATTGACTGAACAACGGTTTTATTATCATGTTTTCTTTTAATATTGCATGCAAAAGTCTCCACTAGACGTTTATCAAACAATTAATCCGCCTATGAATATTTTGTTTTTAAAGACTGTATGTGTTGGGTTAATTCAGCAAAATAACAAACATCAAACATGAATACTTTAGGTTTATCATGTAACAGTCAATCTTTTGTTGACACATGATACCTTGCAACACAAATGATGTCATATAATCGACTGCTCATATTTGTTTTGTGATGCGGTGGTTTGAAATTGTATATTAAACTTAAGGCATTTTTCTTCGGTTATTATCAATTATGACAAGGTTTACTAAGGTAACAAGGACGAATAGATTTTAGCATTTTAAAGGGAGTGTGGACGTATACATTTAAGTTGACATAGATATAAAAAAAAACGCTCACTAAAAAATAAGCATCTTGTCATTTTGTAAGATTTAGGATGTAACAGAAGATCTTTATTACTCAGCAGCAATTGGATAAACGTCCAGTGACAAATACATAAAGACATATTCAAAATGTGAACATATTTTCTTTAAAAATAGTCAACGTGAAGCAAAGCTGAAATATCAAATCATTGCCAAAAAGGGTGTATTTTGGATTGGGTAGAAGTTTATATAACCTTGTAACAGATCACTCACGGATTCTTCATAAAGCGATCAGAAGATTAGTTCTCGTGCAAAGATCATGGTACTCTCTAAATACTAAGGCTTTTCTACCTCAGGCATAGATTACCTTAGCTGTATTTGGCAATACTTTTAGGAATTTTGGTCCGCAATGCTCTTCAACTGCGTACTTTATTTGGCCTTTTTAACTTTTTTGGATTCGAGCGTCACTGATGAGTCTTTTGTAGACGAAACACGCGTCTGGCGTATTTACAAAATTTAGACCTTGTATCTATGATGAGTTTATTTACTTCCACTGGGTCGATGCCACTGCTGGTGGAGATTTATTTCCACGAGGGTATCACATGCCCAGTAGTTAGCACGTTTGTGCTGACATGTATTATCAATGATATGGTAATATTTATAAATTTACTGTTCACACAATTTTTAACTTTTGAAATACTAAGGCTTTTCTACCTGAGGCATATATTACCTAAGCTGTATTTGGCAAAACTTTTAGGAATTTTGGTCCTCAATGCTCTTCAACTTTGTACTTTGGCAAAACTTTTAGGAATGTTGGTCCACAATGCTCTTCAACTTCGTACTTAATTTGGCCTTTTTAACTTTTTTGGATTCGAGCGTCACTGATGAGTCTTTTGTAGACTGGCGTATATGCAAAATTTAGTCCTTGTATCTATGATGAGTGTATTTATTTCCACTGGGTCGATGCCACTGCTGGTGGAGATTTATTTCCACTGGGTCGATGCCACTGCTGGTGGAGATTTATTTCCACGAGGGTATCACATGCCCAGTAGTTAGCACTTTTGTCCTGACATGAATTATCAATGATATGGTTATATTTATAAATCTACTGTTCACACAGTTTTGAACTTTTGAAATACTAAGGCCTTTTGTAGACGAAACGCGCGTCTGGCGTATATACAAAATTTAGTCCTTGTATCTATGATGAGTTTATTTACTCCATACAAGTTCGTCTCTAATAAAAACGGACATGTTTGCATATGTAAACAAAAAGCACAACCTTACGGTGCCCCTTTTCGATTCTTTTAATATTTTATCATTTGATTAGATACTTTCCGTTTAGAATTTTCCTCGAAGTTCAGTATTTTGAGATTTTATTTTTCATTCCCCATTCAACTACTCCGAGATATCAACAGATGGTTTTTTTTTTTATAAATGAAAGGTTTTAGATTATGAATGCCAACATAGTTGTCCACCGAGAAATTGTTTTACGCCTGCGATGTGGCCCTAATCGCTGCTGGTGGGCCCTAATAATGTGTTGATTGGTTTGTTTGCTCTTAATCAGAACAACAATACCATGACAATTGTGATGATAATATTTTACAAGAATTCTTCATAAATATTTAACGAAGAATATTGTAACTGTTGTTTGTCTTGTTGCAAAAGTCGTGCAAATTCTTCAATTGAAAGTTTTCATGATATTTTTTTGTGCTGCTTTCGTTTTGCATTTCTTTTCATCTGCCGCATTACAATATAGTTCTTTCATTTTAGTGTAGGGCGATTCATTTATATTGCACATGCTGTGTATTTTTTTCTGTAGGCTGCTATTCAGTTTTATTAAACAAACTCTTAATTCATTACGCTCGCCAACAAATACAATATAGTCAGGAGGATGTTCGATGCTAATAGTTCGACAGGATTTATACGAAGCATGACCGGTAAAGATATGCTACAGCCATTTTTTTTTGGCATCTTGACATCTAAAACCACAATTTATTGAAAATCCACCAATTTCAAATTATACCATCAAGATGTAATTTAGTCATCAGTCTATTGAATAAGAAATCGATATTGATATTTTTGAATATTGCCTCACATATTGGCATAGGGGCTTCACACTTTTTACATTTCTGTAGGTAGGCATAGATTAATGTGGTATGCGTGCCAATGAGACAACTTCCATTCAAGTAACAATTTATAAAAGTAAACCATTATAGGTCTCGGTACGGCTTTTAACACGGAGCCTTGGCACACATCGAACAGCAAGCTATAAAGGGCCCCAAAAATGATTAGTGTAAAATCATTCAAACGGGAAAACCAACGTTCTAATCTTTATAAAAAAACGAGAAACGAGAAACACTTACAAATCACATAAACAGACGACAACCACTGAACATCATATTCCTGACTAGTTGCAAACAATTGCAGCGGGATTAAACGTATAATAAGTAATGAGCAAAACTTGAACAAAACAGACCAATTCAATTAAGAACCACTTTATAAAGGAGTATGATATATGTTTCGTTAAAAAAAATCAAACGAACAGAACACAATTTAACTTAAGATCACTGGTAAAAGAACAGAAAGAGCAACAATTTGCTGCTTCCCATGTCAGCGTTATACAAACTTTTAGTTTAACGACCTAATATACCCTTGGATAATTAATAAAAACATACATATATCTTGGTCGAACATGTATTTTGTATTGTCAATATGTCATTGGTGTGTTCAACCATACGTTAACATGCGACAACAACGAGTTTCAAACCGTACAAAAGAGATCCTGATCATAAACATATATATATAAACAAAACAAAAAATTAATAGAGCACTAAAGACCACGCAGAACAGAATAAGCTCCTTAATCGTCTAACTCTGACTAGTGTCGGTGTTTACTCATAACCATAATATATCGATTGAGAGTAAAGGGTAGGTTCGCGTTTGTCAGAAACACTAGATACATTAAACAATATGTCTCTGGTAATATATCAGTATATCTCAAATAAATCATCCCCTTCTTATCATATGCACAAACATTATATAACAACATCCTCAAATTAAAAGAAATGATGTTTATATATAATAATCCGTCAATTGTGTTAGTTATTTTTCGTTAATAAACATTGGTTAATGAGTTTTTCTTATTGCACGTGACAGGTTACATTTAAGTGTTTAAGTTATGTGATTTACTTGTGATATAGATATACATATAATTATAAATAAAAAAAAATTATAATTCAAAATAATAATGGTTTTTCGGTTAATCATTTAATGTTGAATTTTTGCGCCCAGTGCCATTTTCGGTCAACGTTAGTTGAAACAAAATTAATTCAGATAAGTCATCATAAAACAATATTATACAAAGGAAATAATATTCAGGATTCAGAAACAAGCAATTTGCTTTTACAAAATCGGTCAACGTTGCAACCTTGATCCTAACGAAGCTAATTTTCACTCATCGTTGTAAATAATGGAATTTGATGCGACTGTCATACAAGTGAAAGGTTAAGTGCTATAAAAGTAGGTTCAATCCACCATTTTTAACATTTGAAAATGCCGTACCAAGTCAGGAATATGACAGTTGTCCATTCGTTTGATGTGTTTTGCTATTTGATCAGGAACGTTCTATTTTAGATATTTCCACGGAGTTCGGTAATTTTCTGATTTTTTTACTTTTTTCATATAAATTTTGAACAGATATAATAAAAAAAATAAGCTATAGCTGTTTCGATATTTCGAAAAGTAATAAAAGTATTTGAAAATATCACATGAAACCAACATTTCTTCAGGAGTAGTAAAAGTGCCATTCTATTTTCAAAATCGACAAAAATGCCAATTTATCGTAGTATATAGACACAGTGAGGAAACAATTGGTAAAATAAAAAAAAAAAACCAACATGATTATGTTTCTTATAATATTTATGATGAAGTACTGAATAGCACCATTCTTTTTCACGCAAATTTATAAGAGGGACGAAAGATACCGAAGAGACAGTCGCACTCATAAATCTAAAACAAACTGACAACGCCATGGCTAAAAATGAAAAAGACAAACAGACAAATCATAAGTTAAATTTATATATTACAGGATTATGGATTTCGATAACCTAGGCCTTTATTTCAAACTATTATACCTTACATATATTACAAACAATTCTATTGGATAACACCTTATCACGTGACATGTAATCATTCAGTTAATGTTCATTTAATTGCAAGGGAGGACGAATAACCTTTAAAATTTACACCAGGGGTGATTAATCCTATTATTCACCGGCAAACAACCTTTTGAATGTCTAGATTTGCACTCGAGTTATCTCCCATGAAAATGACGACAAAGACGTAAATAAACAAAATGGCAGCGTTCATGTTACACTGACAGCCCATCGAGTGACGAAGAAACAAGGCTTTAGAAATAAGTGCCAGGGCCAATGATATCTCTTATAAAGTAACGGTCCATTTCAGGGCCATCAATATTTTACAAAAAGATTCTGGCTTTGTTGTACTTTTGACCAATTTAAGAACACTAATGTATTTTCATGAGGTATTTTCAAAGCCAGCTGTGATGTAAAAATATACTAGGTGTTCAAAAGGCAATTGCACTGTTAGTTCGGTATATTAAAACAATTGTGGCCCCTCATATTCGATGAATATCCAAAATTGTCAACCCTTAAAAGATATTTCTGCGCCTTCACTGAAATAACCTTCTCGTGTTAACAATTTTTGATATATACCTTTTCAACGAGCCATCATTGTATATTATTTGTTTATTTAGAACAAATTATAATGATTATGTGATTATACAATGTAACGTATGTTATCCGACACAGTGAAAATATTTCAATGTTTTCAATATTAAATATGTACTTATTCCACTCTGTTGTTTAAAGCTCAAATGGACGAATAATTTATAACAAGGTATATTGTTATGCCTTTACTTTTCTACAGCTAGAGGTATAGGGGAGGGTTGAGATCTCATATACATGTTTAGCCCCGCTGCATTTTTGTGCCTGTCCCAAATCAAGAGCCTCTGGCCTTTGTTAGTTTTGTATTATTTTAATTTTAGTTTCTTGTGTACAATTTGGAGTTTTAGTATGGCGTTCACTGAACTAGTATATGTTTGTTTGTGGGCCAGCTGAAGGACGCCTCCGGGTGTGGGAATTTCTTGCTACATTGAAGAAATGTTGTGATCTTCTGCTGTTGTTTTTTCTATGGTCGGGTTGTTGTCTCTTTAACACATTCCCCATTTCCATTCTCAATTTTATCACAAGCAATAACGTGTCAAATAATATCATGACATCAAAAAACATAGAAATGTTTCAAGCCACGTTATACTGAGTCAAATTTAAAGGTTATAGAATTTATTATAACTCACCCCCCCCCCCCCCACACACACACACTCTTATCAACAAAATCATCTCCGCCATTTGCATTCACTATAATATAAACAGTTTATTTGTCCAATCGTATGAGCACTTATATACAGGTGTTTCCCCTAATAATTTCCTACGGTAAATTATCTAGATTTCTAACATGTTATCAAGGTTATCAATAATTTATCTAACGTTTCAATATATGTACAAACAAACGTGTACAGAGTTTAGGATGCTTGAGGTAAGTCTTTAAATAACTGTAATGTAAAATTTATGACTTTTAATATATTTATAGTGTATTCGTGTTATATATTGCTGGATCACTGTATCATATATCAATGTAAGCGTTACAGGACTAAACCAATTATCATAAGATTTCGAAAAAAACTACCTAAAGAAGATTTCCAAGTATTTCAAAAACACCTCCTGAAAACAATTGAAATCGTTGCTATGGTTTCATCACTAGCTGTTGAAATTAAAATTATAGTTAACATTTTTATTCGCGAATTGCTCGAAAAATAATGTTAAATCCTGCCCAGGTCGTCAATTATACATATTTTTGATAGACATCAATAAGGATAACTTTATAGCCTTGTATGTCTCATGATGATCGGACTTTCCCCATTAGATAACGACTGATAAAAACCTTAATTAGGCGAGTCGTGTTTGTTCAAATCTGATAATTTTACAAATACTGATATCCGGTATTTATATATATATAGTTGACCTTTTTAGATTTGGTCCTTTGTATATTAATCTTGTCGAACGTTTGTGTGCTATTGTTGTGCAATATATATTACTTTAGATCTGTAGAATATTTGACAAAGTTTATACAAACTGGTAAATTTAAGAACAGAATTAGTACTGGTATAATTTTTTTAGTCTTTTTTCTATTTAACTATAAGGTTAATCGACCTTTTTCTAACATTTAGAAAACACCTAATTTGAAAGCAGTTTAAACTGTTGTCTATGTAGATGGGATCTTGAATTTTTTTGTCTAGTACACGATAAACTAAAACTTTTTAAATTAAAACTTCAGTTTAATATTCATAATAACAAGTCAGGAATATGGCAGGTGTTTTTAAATTGTATATATATTATTTCGGTCAGTTCATTATAAAATATGCTAAATGTTATATATGTGAACTAAAATTTTGAAACTTAGCTATTTGCTTACGACATTGTTTATTAAACCCAAGTGGTACTGGCATTTTCAAATGTGTGTATGACAGTCTCGTCCAATTCTGTCATATTTACAACGATGCGTGAACAAAACAGACATAATAAGTAGAATTGTCAAAATATGGGTACAGCAGTCCACTAATAAGTTCTAATATTGATATAACAAAAACACCGCTATGATATTCTAAAAGTATTGCACTGATATTAGAACTAATAGCAGTTGTATATTTATGAATATAAGAAAAACACAGAACTTCAAATTTTACACAGACATAAACGTTTGCTTCTGACTAACTTCTGAATGTAAATTTAGACTCAATTGTTGTTTATATTTGAACTATAAGTTTTAAAGTAAGGATTTTCTTAATGTTTCGTTCCCGAAAACATTTTTCGCATGGAATGTCTGCATATTTACAATTGATAATATACAATACATGTATCGCTATGTGATATAAGAAAAGTTTTTATCGATTCGCTTATTCCATAGACTGATACCCATACATAGTGTACTGTAACTATCCATAATTTATGTCACACTGTTAGGTTAAAGTTCATTTTGTTACTACTTGTCTTCTCTGACTGACGTTGGTTATTTCAGGAACCATTGAACAATGTTACTTGGAAACAATTTCTTTTCCGCTGGCTATTCTAGTTATTTCATCTTGGTTCGTCGATTTATTTTTTATAGAATTATGTTTTTTAATGAGGTCGTGATAATAGCAAATGGTAATGGTTAAATGTATTTAGATATTCACAACTATAAGTTAGAGTTAGACATTATCACAAGATTTCAAGAATCGCATGGATTATGATCTGCTGTTTGTCTGTTTTTCTGGAGTGAATTTAGTTTTGCTTATGGTGATATCTTAGTTTCCTCGGTGATTTATATTGTTCCCGTAGTATCCCTTTCCCCCCAAGAAACGCGTTTAAAGCACAGAGAAAAAAACAACTGCACTCATGCTTTACTAACACTTAAAGGGATACCCAACACTATTGCCCCTAAACAAATGTTGGATTTTCTTTTCTTGTTTTTCTCTCATTGATAAACTAGGCATAGCTAGACATGTTATAAAACATTCAAACGATTTTAACAATGCAATTAAAAGATTTTGCTACTCGAATATGGCATCTTTTAGTGTCAATATCGGCCAAACTTGGAAGTTTCAGGTGTAACTAAGGTAAATTTTAGTTCACCGATTGGCTTTACTTGCATTTTTTTTATTCTGGATTTATATGTTTGACTGAACAAAAATTAGGGGTATCTGGGACCACAAAGTCGGTCTAGTATTTGAAGAAGACATTTGTTTTTAAACGTATATTTTAATCTTTTTTTAAAACCCTCACAATTTGTAGGGCAATATCAGTATGTTGTTCTTGAAAAAAAAATTAGCCGTCATATTTTTCGCATTCAAGTTTAAAATATGAGGTTTATATATTGTCTTGTATCATGATGATCTTCATGTTAGCTTATTGTATTTTTGTTCAGGAAGCACAACTAGACCCTTCTTCGTCTTTTGGACACTATACATTTTTGTCATGTGGATGTATTATCATGATGGGGTGTTCCCCCTTACAATTTTGACCTTCCCCGTGATATACAACTTTGACCTTGGGACGATAACTGTATTTTGACAAGAAAAACTTGAGCAGGTCATCCCTGTTGTGTTTTGACCTAGAATTGTGATTTATTTTAGCATGTCCGTCCATTCAATTCAATTGAATTGAAAGTTTTATTAAGAGTCAACATTTGGTTAACAAATAAATAATACACAAGCTCTCATCGACCATACAACAATATTCACACACATTTTGAAATATGAACTAATTCCATGCACGGAATATACAATGGACTTGTAGTAACATACAGTTTTAAAAAGATATAGTTTCTATCAACGCCAAGTTTACGTATTTAACTACTCCACAGAATATTTTACTAAATTCTGCTTTTAAAAGCAACAAGTAAAAAATTAAAAAAGTAGCCGTTTTTCGTTTTTGAGATACAATCTTAGATACAAACGTATGATACATAGGCGATATTTAAAATCGGCTGATATTTTACATAATCAAGTTCTCAAATTTGTTGGTTTACAGATTTAAAAAAAAGAAAGAATATACGACCCAAAAACGAACAACGAATCAATTGGTGCAAGGAACCATGGCTCTTGAAAATCTGATCTAGGAGATAAAAAAATAGAGCGGACCGTGCAAAATCTTTGTGTATAATTAGGTAAGTTGAACATAGAATTTGATAGTATTTCTGCTAAAATGCTATCGAAATATAAGAGACTAAACTCATTTCAGCTCTCATTCCACCAAATATCAAACTGCAGTTATAAGTGTCACATTATAGTTTGCCCTGCACCCCCCCCCCCCCCGTCCTGGAATCTTATGCAGTCATAATATTGAATTGAGACTTGAGAAGAAAAGTTTACTTCAAAATTGCTTGAGTATAAATCATGTCCTAAGATTTTCAGTTGCATAAAATAAAACATGCCAGCGTTTTACAACACACACATAAACATGTCATATATAAGTAATTAGTAACTTGCAATTTTACACTATTAAGTGTATTTCATTCATAACTACGGTTTTACAAAAAGTATCGATATCGTTGAGACAATTCTGACTTGAAATAAATCAATCTGCTACAAAAGGAAGCATAATTGTCCTTGGTTTATTTATTTTATTATTTTATTATATTTTCATTGTTATTTTTTTATGCTTCCTACATTATCATATTACATGTAAGGCATAGGGAAAATTACGTAAAAAGTATGTTCAGTCAACGATTTGAAAAAAAAATCTGACATTGTTTTCTTTTGTAATTCTTTTTTATTTTCAAATTTTCCTATTTTGTCTCTTTGAATATTCATGTATGGAAAATGTGTAGCTTTGATTTGATTAACATACTAAATGAATAACAATATGTTTATACCTGCTCTTAGCAACAATGTAAACATTCTGAACAAGATCTTTTAAGTTCTTGCGTATGCATATGATTTTAAAACGCTCAAATGAAACAGACTGTGCTGTGCGTAAGTGTTATCTTTTCTTAGGTAGTCTGTACCCCCTGAAGGGAAAGCGGTACTATTTATTCTGCAAACATTGTTACTAAATATATCAATATAGGAGCCGACTTTATATGAGTTGTATTAAAATATTTGATTTTTTTTTCTATTGATAACATCGGATAAAAATGTCCTGTTGTGTGGTCACTAGGCAACATTGCTAGGTTGCTAGGTTGCTATTTAGAGCTTCTTACAATGATAGATCCAACAATAATAAATATTCAAGTGTTTGGTAACACATTACCTTTCATTTTAATAGATTCAGAATTTTTTTCCTAAGGCAATTGCATTACCGATGGATATTATAGTTCATTTATAAAACCCGTTGCTAGGCAACCAAATAATCACATAAACTCCAAATTTCCAACACTTTTTTAAATCACTAGGCATATACTAGCCATGAATTGAATATGAAGTCATCTGAAGAGGGGACCAAAAATGCCCCTTATCATACCTTGTCCTTTAAAACTTTTTATGATAAAAACCTGGACAAACCAGTTATGTATGGTGTTAGTACTTTATAACTCTATATGGAAAATGATCCAAACTAGTATTATGACCAACATCCAACGGAGCTTTTTATGTTATCCATGCCTATCGTCATTTTGGTTCTCAATGCTCTTCAACTTCGTACTTTATATGGCATTTTTTACTTTTTTGGATTCGAGCGTCCCTGATGAGTCTTCTGTAGACGAAACGCGCGTCTGGCGTATATACTAAATTTAGTCCTGGTATCTATGATGAGTTTATTTACAACCACTGGGTCGATGCCACTGCTGGTGAAGAGTTATTTCCCCGAGGGTATCACAAGCCCAGTAGTAAGCACTTTTTGTCCTGACATGAATTGTCATTGATATGGTTATATTTATAAATTTACTGTTCACATCACTAGTAGCACGATTTCAGTCTGAAACGGTCATTTTGGTCTGATCACATCTTGATTGACTGGATTTACCGCTAGAAAAAATCGTCAAGATATTTAAGATAGTTAAGTCGCCGTTCAGATCGATAGCCTCGTCAGGTAAATCAGTTCGTTAAGGCGTGTCAAGACGGAAAAGACTGAATCGTCTAGCGGGTTGTTTAGACCCGTTAAGACCGTGTCAGACCAAAACAGACCATGGATACAAAAGAACGTTCAAAATTTTCAGACCCTGTTTTGATCCGTTCAGTATACCGGTTTGATACCACGAGTTGCGCCCCTTCTACTCGATAATGCATTTTAGATTAATACATGTATATATGTATTTTATTATTAGAATTTGAAGTATATTTTGATTAATTAAAAAAAAAAGATTAAATCTGGTGTTAATTCTTTATTTCTTTTCTTGTTTTGTTGAGGAACTAATAAATTATTCGTCTATATATATATGTTGTTTATTTTTTAATAAATGTTAGTTTATATAAATATATATTGATAATTAAATGCAAGGACGTACGTTAATTGTCTACACACCAGAATGTATGCCATAAATTTAACCTTGAAATGTTGTGAACACCGGTAAAAATGTGTTTTTGTATTTGAAGATTAGTAACGGAAAATCCTAAACGTAACCTAAAAAAGTTAAGGAGATGTGGTATGATTGCCAATGAGACAATCCACAGAAATGCAGCGGAGGCAAATTAACACAGTCATGCATATTTTTGTTTTATGCATGACAGTTTCTTTAATTCGTTTTCTGTTGATATATGTCCTAGTTTACCGTTGAAGCTGTTGCTTTTTTGGTATGTTTATTTTTATTCCGTGCGAGTTACTCTATTAAAGTTGGAAAAAAAATATTCCCGACATTCGGAAATTCGAAAAAAAGACTTCACGGATCCCGAAACCTGATCATATACTGCATTCAGTCTCTGTCGGGACGGTGTTAAAGTATCACCGTATAAAAATTTTCATTCAAACAATATATCCTTATAATATTTATTTTCTTATCCATATAATATGTATATAGTACTTTGTATATACTTTGTATATATATATATATATATATATGGCGTTGATTTAAAATAAAATCTGTTTTAGTTAAAACGGTCGAGTTCAATGGCACGTGCTAGTAATCAACCGGGTCAACAGGTAACAAAATCAATGATCCATAACGTAAGAAAGTACATGCCTATTATATTTTACAATTACTCTCATCATCATTCTTGATAAAAAGGTCTAAACTTTAATAAAGAATGAATGATCACGTATTAGTGATGTCTGACCTTCAGTTTTTAATATAAATTAATGCTTATGTTTTTTTTTATATTGAGCAAAGTAACGAATGTGAATCTATTATACGTTAAAGGTTCTTACAATATCAAATATGTCTAAACACTATACCAAAAGACCATGCAAAATATTTGAGCGCCGCATGTAAAACCATTAAAAAAACATGTACTGTTAGGAAGTTTGTTTAGTATTCAAAAGAAACGTTTCGCTTCTCTATATAGTTTAGAGAGTATTCCTTTAAATTGTGTCAGTTATATAAAGTAGTTTGTATTTGCATTCTATTTATTCATCTAAATGTATCATTATAATATACATTTTGTATTTCACAACTATATATACTATAAGTTGTAGTGTGATTGATTGTTGTTTAAAGTCCAGTGGCAAATACTTCATGCATGTTCAGGACCAGCTGTAAGTTTATGACATGTATTGAACTCATCGTTGTAGTTTTCACGTGTTATAATAGATAAAAGAATAATTAATTTTTAAGATATCGAAACATAAAGGAGGCAAGGCGCATGGATTACCCGCACTTATCAGTTCTTTTCTCTTTTTTGTCTTAAAAAAAATCGATTTTTTTTTTTATATGTTTATATAATTTACGATAACTGTGGTGTATACGTGCTGTCAGACGAAAGATACATATGTGCCCTCTAAATATCTTTATTTACTATGGATTGTTTGCTTTCCTATTGACGTTTAACACACAACTTTAATTACTGACTGTGATGTATGTAGAAATGCAAACGTACTGGAGAATGAAGGATGCAAATCCAAGCTTTAAATTAAAATGGTCATTAAATTTGCCACACAAATAACAGAACAAGTGTAAGTGTTGGAATGACATATACAATATATCAACATGTGCATTGTCGGAGAATTTAGTTTTGATTTTACTTTGGTAACTGGACAAAATTGAAGTGAGGCAGCCCAGTCTTTTCTCCTTTTTGTTACGAGTACAAATAGATTTTATTTGCTTTATAGACATCGAATAGAATTCAGGGCATAACATTACGGAATATGATCTTCAAAATATACAATTTAATACCAATAACATGTAACAAATACATTGTTTTTTATATATATATATATATAAGTAATTTTTTGATCATCAGTGCAAGCAGTAGCGTTTGTTTGATTTTAAAACACGAATCGATCTATACTATTTAAAATTACAATACGCAAGCTGAAACCGTACGAAGTGATTATTATTTTTGCACACGACATCTAGGCTGTCGTCCCACCTCTAACAGTAGACGGTTCTCTTGGTGGGGATATTGTGCATTCAACTGTGGATATGATAAAATATCTGTAATAAACAAAATTGTAATGTTTTGATTGTGTAATGTCTTAATTTTTAAGGTTACGCGGGTTCGGTATTAAGCGGGACAATTGGTATGAACACATTTCGATATACGTGTAAATTATATTAAAAGAAGCTTTCAAACGTAGTTATTTTTGAGGATATTTAAAGATACAAATAAAAAAATCCTTTTTATGTTTTTGAATTAGGCTTTTAATTTCCATTCCTAATTATATATCATTGTAGAAAAAATTTATTTTATACATTTAAAGTACATGTAATTCTTTATGCTAGCTAGTCTATGAATAAAATTGCATAAATCACAAAAACACAATTCGGGAATAGCAAGAAAGTTTACCAAAAAAGTAGTGGGAACTTTACTGTTTTTTTTTATCATATATATTTCTGATAGTTTTCCCGACCTAATCACCTATTTTCAAACTTGAAAAGGGACCTCTTTCAGCGACACGAGCCTGGAACATGTACACATGACAGTTGTGAGTAACAGCTATATAAATATACAAGAGAAGATGTGGTATGATTGCGAATGAGACAACTGTCCACAAGAGACCAAAATTACACAGACATTAACAACTATATGTCACCGTACGGTCGTCAACAATGAGCAAAGCACATACCGCATAGTCAGCTATAAAATGCATTTCAAAGATACTATAATTAGAATAAAAGTTTAACGTACTTACAAAATATGTCATCTTAAAGAATGTGATTTCACAAATAAATTATTTTCAAATTCGCAGTCCAAGTCAAACTAAAATTGGTTACACACATTTTTAATGTTATAAATTCATTCCAACAATATCATTTTAAACACACACTAGCTTGCCTTTTCATTAATTTGAATAATACAAATTCAGCTAAATTTTGTTTATTCCCATCAACAGAGAAATCTCACACTCAACCCAGACGTTAATAATACTCATGCACTTCAATTTTGATAAACAATTTATTGATACGGATGACAACGCTTTAACATACGGTTACATTAGGGTTAAAAAAAATGTGAACTTGTTTTTAATTGAATTCAAAGATAGATTAAACGGTAGCTTTAGGCAGCAACCATTTGATTATCTGGGGGTGGGAGGGGGGGGGGGCTATGTTTTTTTTTGGAAAAAAAAGTTTGTTTTGAACTATATGTAATGCTAATATTGAAAGAAACAAAATTTGTCGCCAAAAAAATGTTTGGGAAAAAAATCCATAGCCCCCCCCCCCCCCCAAGAAAATCAAATGGTTGCTGCCTTAATAGTGAAATGAACTATTTTTTTTGAAGACTCGCCTAAATGTATGTTGCATAGATGTATTTGACCCCAACAATTTTATTTAGATCATGCTGTAAATTATATTTATAAAACCATTTATTTGTGAATACCGCATAAATCAGTCTGTTCACTGTTTGAATATAGAAACTTGTCGATTTTATAATATTGAGAGATATCCGAGATTTTGTAATATGGTGTGATAAACAAGTAATTGAAGATGAATATCATTTTATTTTAGTATGTGAAAAGTATAATGAACTTCGAAAGAAATTTATCAAACCATATTGTTGGAGAAAACCGTCGAATATTAAACTTTTTAGACGATCAATGCATTTGAAAGGGGGCATATATATACAGTTGGAACTCGCCCCTTTTTTATGCTCGGTTGGGATCCCCTTTTAAAGTGGTTGGGTTCTCACCAGTATCTGTTCATAATGTAAAGGAACTAACCAATTAAAGGGAAGTTTTTTATTTCTGACTGAGAAGGTACGAAATTAAATTCATTCATTAATGCTAAAAATCCATTTGATCCTATCCTGCTGTACTGTTATAATGGTATACCTACTTATATGATTATTTGACTAATTGTTTAATGTAAATATGTTTCACTGATGTAATTGAATATTTGTAATAATTATTTTCTGTAAGTTGTATTGCTTACGAATAAAAGATTATATTATTAATAAAATAAATATTATAACTTTCCTTTTTTGATTGGATGACCATGCAGTGGTGTTGCAACGCCAAGGAACTGGTAATAGAAAGCTATTTTGATTTGATACATATGACAATGAATCTTAACAAAAGGTTCTATAAATTCAATTGTGAAAAAAATCACAATACCGTGCATTAACTCAACAACCGTCCATCGACAAATATTACTCGATATTCATTGAAATGATAACAAGTAAACAGTTATTGTAAAAGCAGAGCAGTCTTAAATTCTAATAGTTTTGTCAAAAATGATTCAAAGTTTTACCGATGCAACGATATTTTATATACTTTGAGTTGAAATGGCCTAGCGGTAGTCTGATCACTTCGAATGCAACACGCTTAATCTTTGCTGGGCATTCGTAAAGTTTTTAAACTAAAATAAGATCTTTATTATTAGTTATCAAAACATATGTTATATGTAAGCTATCTATTATAAATCTACGAGGAGTTTCAAGAAAAATGGGGGGGGGGGCATTAAATTCTAACTTTATATATATAAAAAAAATAAAAAAAAGATCGAGATGTGGTATTGATTGCCAATGAGACAACTCTCCAAAAGCATGAAAAGAGATTAACTTTATAAAGTTATAATAACTAACCCCTTTCAAGACAGACTTTGTCATTTCTGCGGCTCAAGAGATATCTGTGACGAATATCATTATATCATGACATGTTAAGTGTTGGATGTAGCTACAGATAGACAGACATTTTATACTGGAATATTGCTGCAAATTTTATATCAAAGGAATCGCTTTCACATTCTTTACTATTATGTACTATATTAATACACACTTAATCAAGTTTTTTAAAGTTCAAACTCTGAATTGAGACAGCACTATCGGTCATCTTACATAAAAATATTCTAAATTTCTACAAATGTTACAGGTAAATCGGTCCTGCAAACTACATGCAAGTTAAATCAAGGTGTTTTTTTCAACTAATGTGCATGGTATTAATAATTGTAAATATATATTTTCTCTGTTACTATGAAATGTAGTTTTAAGGTAATAAAGTTCATTCGTTCATCAGTGGCGGATGCAGGAATTTTCGAAAGCGGGGGTGCTAGCCCAGGGCAAAGGGGGGGGGGTGCAAAACATGTCCCGATTCAAATGCATTGATCGGCCAAAATAAAGGGGGGGTGCGCACCCCCGGAACCCCCCCTCTGGATCCGCCACTGTTCATTACAGTATTCTTTTTTAGATACTGATTTGTCTTATAAATATTTTAAATTCTAATTCTAAACACAAGGACACCAGTATGGGTTAAGCCAGAGAGCTTCCGAAAAGGGGAAATCCCACCTATGTTTACCTAACCAAATCACTCATTTCTGCTCAAAATATCAAAAAGAAATTTTACAGAAACTCTCTTAGATGACCTTACATTCACATTATAGCAAAAAAATGGGGAAAAATTCAAAGGAAAGGCAAAACAAAATTTAAGAAAAAATATACTGAAATTAAAGGGAACTATATTTGTGAACGAAAATTGACAACGAAAATTGAAGGGGGATAATTGTGTTCCCGGACCAGTACTAACAACACAATTCATAAACAAAAATAAGATAATCCGATCAATTTTGTTGATTCAGGGACTTTCCTGCTTGGTTGGATAATTCACGGCTCTGTAATTGGTGTCATTTTTTCAAAAGAATTAACAAATCTATCTTAGTTCGATTTCAAATTCTACCAAAATTTAACTCTTAGATAAGCAGCGTGTAACGAATATATGCATCCATCCTGCAAATACGATGAATATGAAGGATCCTGAGTGCACATTGTATGTCCTGAGTGCACTCAGGAGGTCATTAGCGGTATTCAGACGTACCTGAAATAAAAGATTTGATTTTTTTTCAAACTTAGCGAACATGCAATGCACCACCTCTTCGGAGTCCTCCAAAAGGGTAAAATTCACCTGTATTTGTATATCTAGTGTATGAAATTCATTGTGTATATGTTCCAGACCATATGAGTATTTGGACCGTACGCGTACGGTCCGGACCGTATACGTATACTCGTACGGTCCGACCATACGCGTACGGTCGGACCGTACGAGTATACGCGTATGGTCCAGTACGAGCTGACCATACATGTTATTAGATCATATGGGTTAAATTTAAAAAAATTAACATTAATCACAATCTTTATTTTCAGATTTACTAATTTAATATTATTACAATTACACGGATAAAATGAACAAATGAACAATTGAAATAAAATATTTGTTTAATTGTATATCTTAATCCTAATTTTGGTACTCTCAACCAATGTTACACTTGCTACCACAAGTAACGTACTAATATTTTTTACATTTACATTTTTGCAGTTCTGTATGTTCCTTAGCAAAAATATTTTTTGGTAAAGTTGCTAAATATTCTAAAACAATTGTCCTCCCACATTATATTTACTTCCGATATTTTCAATTTTAGTGATCATAATTCAATTATTTTACTGAGTGATCGACATGTTTTAAAATACAAGAGATTAACAGATTCAATTAGCGTGAATTTTCTAAATCATTAAAATATATAGTTGTTTTTTTTCAATTATAAAATTAAACTTTTTTATATCTATTTGAGAGTTAAGTTATATTGATCAGTTATATGGATCTAATTAACTTTGACAACTTCTTAATATTAGTTAGACCGTACGCGTACGGTCCGACCGTATGAGTATTTTGAAAAAGTACGCATACGGTCCAGACTGTACGCGTACGGCCCAAAAACTCATACGGTCTGGAACATATATTACAAGTTCCATCTACAATATACGGCGATGACACGGCCGGGTATTGTAAAGCTATTGAGGGACTTTTAATGTCAAATTCATATCCCTGGGCGAAAAAATTACCGGTTTGTGAAAACACTGTGTGAACGGCTTATTCTCATTTCGCCTTAGCTGTCAAAATATATATATATATAATTAATCCCAGTTTGCCTTAGTACAAATTTTTAGGTACACAAGAATTCACTAAGGTGAAATGGGAGCTTCTGTAAACAATGTAATTAAGTTAAGTTTTGTTAGTATTGCAATAAGTTGATATTTGTTATTTTAACCCATTTTGATGTCAAATTCTACCATGAAATACTTTTTAAAGGAAAGATATTTTTTTTAATTTTTGGGGTCGCACTTTTTATAGTTACTCTTTTTTTTCTGAAAGTGTTTTTTTTTACTCATGTGTTATATTTTGTAAATAAAGTCTTATTAGAGATTTATATTTTAATGAATAAATAAAGACAAATATCATACAAGTACAAGGCACTGATATACACATATGAATGTTCAGTGTTCATTTAGTTTCCAAGTTAGAGGATGTAAGATGCTGCATCACCATACTGAATATTATTAGTTACACAGTGTGCTAGTGACCTAATACGGTATATATGGGGTCAGTAAATTCCATATGGGGTGCCAGCCCTCTAAATGCTTATTTGTCCTTCTGTCTGGTGGTGGTTCCAAGTTGGTTGTGGGTATCTGCCATCTCTTCATATCACAATTATACGTTAACTTGGTGCAGGCATTAGTTTGTGGTGCGTTGGTTAAGTATTTGGTAAACGTGATTGCAGTTTTGTCTGATAGAGTACTAATCTCCTGCTTTCGAATACCATGACTTATAATAGTGTGGTTTTGGTCTTTCACGCTGTCCGACCTTTTGTGTAGACACCTGTTTCTTGTTGAAGACTAAACATGCGCTCTTGATTCATTTATGATTTTTTGTCGTTTGGTTGCTGTCAAATTGAAACATATCCCACATCTCCTATAGTATGTGTTCCGTTTGATTAAAAAAGGTAATTATAAAGAGATAGATTATTTAAATTCCAACAATCACAAATCTAATCTAAATCCGATATCAATTATTTCGTAAAATACGTTTTTTGACAGACATTACCTTTATCTGATTATCATAATATTCCCAGTTTAAGGAAAAGAAAAGACATTTTTTCTATATATTTTTTTACAAAGTTGCTAATGGTCTAATTATGTCGTAATTTGCTAGGTCAGTGTCGGATTCCGGGCGACATAGCGTACACTTTCCTTTTAATTTTTAGCGTTATTAATATCGTAATTTTTGTATCCTTTCTATCCTTCCTAAATCTTCTACTGTATATCACAGCTAGTGAATAAGTCTAAATGTCCGTACAGTGTATAGTAAGATCTTTTTTCAACACATGGACATTTCATTAGTATAGAAAGTTCGCTATAGTGTTCCCTCATGGTCTTAGTGCAGTTTCGAGAGCTTATAGTGCACCGAGGCGGCCTAGGTTATTTTTAGACGCACCGTAAAGTCCCAGTCACACCATTGCAGCAACGTCCTGTTTTGATAAATTTGTTAAAATGCTGGAACCATGATACTAGTCTAATAGTATAATATTTCCCTTTCAAATAGTAATTGTTATGAATGATAATATTTTATATGTATGCTGTCTTAGTTTTTAAATAGTTATTTGGTTAATATGGTGTCTCGTAAGTCATTTTTGGACAGGATATTTTTGTTTTATAGTGTATGTATATTCTGCACGAATAATTTTGATCGCTATCATTATAAAAAAACTAGACTATGTGAACCGTATGAGATCGCACACAAGACAGCTGATTGGATAAATGGGATGAATTGTTACGCCTACATGAAACTGATATCCAATCGAATGCCAGCAGACACCTGTCAGTAAAAACAAATTGTAAGCGTGGATGGTTAGAGATTTATTTGTGTATTCGATATTTGAAAAATAAGTTAGATAGTCACTATTCGTTTTCCCTTTTTTCAGCCGGATTTCAATAACTGTTTTTACACTTTCTTAATTTACAGAAAGGTATTTAAATAGAAGCGCACCACATGTAACAGAGATTTACAAGCATTTAATATAGCGACTTGTGTTTTCCGGAACGTCCTATTTTCAATTATTCACAGACTTTTGTAATAATATTAAACCTTTATTTTTTACCTTCAAAAACTGCTCAAACTTTTATTCTCAGACTAGACAGCATGAAAGACATAAACACTTTTATAAGTCAGTGTACACACGGTGTTTTCCAAACTTGGTAATTTCTTCGCCCAGGGATATGAATTTGACATTAAAAGTCCCTCAAA
Source organism: Mytilus edulis (assembly GCA_019925275.1). NCBI lineage: Eukaryota > Metazoa > Mollusca > Bivalvia > Mytilida > Mytilidae > Mytilus > Mytilus edulis. The sequence continues at coordinate 3,736,249 of CM034354.1, forward strand.
GCTTTACAATACCCGGTCGTGTCATTTCCGTATATTGTAGATGGAACGAGTGATAAACATACACCAGACATACATGTTCCCTTACAGGTGAATTTTACCTTTTTGGAGGACTCCTAAGTGGGGATGCGTTGCATGTGTGCTAATCTAAAAAAAAATCAAATCTTTTATTTTTCTAAACTGCGTTACATGCAAATGCGAAATAATTAGTGTTGTTTGTTCAGTCCAATTTATTTATAAATATTAATTTATTCTTTTGAATAAAAAAAAAACTACGCATGTAAACTTCAATGAATACAATAGTATTTAATACTAGTAGCCTAAATGTAAAACAATTGCAGCAAGATTTGAGGTTGAAGCGGCTCGATCAAAACGTGAATAGATGAGAAATTGTCATCATTCTTCTAATTAATTACAAAGTATTTTGTGAGAACAGATACTTATATTTTAGTGATGGTGATTCATTGTTGTTTGCCTCAGTCACCTCCAGTGGCAAATATTTCATTCGTGTTCATAACGAGAACACAAGTTTTAAATATAATAGGAAGCACTTCAAATAGTCGTTCGACAATAAGATTGATTAAAGTAAACTTGAAATACCACTGAATAATGAGAGAAGATTTAATAAGGATATAAATTTAGCCTTGCAACAGCTCGCTACAGTGGGACCACTAACATCATTGAGGAAGAGTTTTCAATTTGCAGAGAGCGATGGTCCTCTCAATCTACTCTGATGTCGGCCATCTCTATTCATACGTGTAGATACCAACATCACATAACGGTATATAATTTAGATAAGATCATGACTTTAAAATCGCATTAGTAACGGTGATAATTCTGTTAAACTGTATTGTTTATCATGCTCGAGTTTTTGGTATGACTATGCGACCTCTCTCCTGGATGGTCTCGTGAGAATAAGTTCACCTCGACAGCGAGAGGACTTTAGTCCGAATCCCAAACGGGTCTAACAAAGAGTTTTTTTCTTTCTTTCGAACTGTTAGCTTGTGAACTTACACGTTAAAAATCCATCTCAGTGTGTCGGTCTAGTACAAAGCAGGCTTAATTTTCATATTATATTTCCATATTATAGTGTTTTCCTAAATCTACTGCTTTATATCACACCTGCTATAATTTTCAACGATCGAAATAAAAAAAAATGGTACGTGAAATATTTCTACGGAACACTTGCATTTTTGTCTAAAAAAAATCACTGCTCCCGTATTATTTAGTCTTGTTGCGGTTTAGGCTTTTTATTCTGTATAGGTTTTTTCTATAACAAAAATCTGTTTGTTGACTCTTAATGTTTTGATTGATATGTGTCGTTGGGTTGATGTCGTATTAATGTATACCTTTAAAATTGTTTTCAAAACCAAATGATTGATTGGGTATAGAAATATTCACATCTCCCGTTCGACAGTATATCTTTGCTAAAATTGGGTGCTGATGTTTGGTTGTTCGGTTGTATAAATAAGCAGCCGCATTTGGTCGAAAAAAAAAAAGTCTATGCATGGTGTAGTGAGAGTTTCGCGCTATCTATACGTTAAAAAAAATTCAATAAATCGTTGAAGGGATATACGAACTTTGATTGAAATTTCTAAAAAACGAAAAAGGTCACCTGAATCTCCAAGTAAGCCAGTCGCATGGTTGAATTTAACACTTTAGAAGAAACGAAACGGCCAAAATAAGTTTAGTCTTATTATAAATTGTTGCCAACTTTTTCGTCCGTTTTTGCTTTTATGACAACTTTACCAGATATATATATATAAAGATTTGACAGTAATTGTTTCACCAAAACGAGCTCAACTACATGTCGTTGTTTTACGCTTCAACATAAATGCATATGTATGTATACAATGGAGACTGTTTTCTGTTCTACTGCCCTGGTCCTAGATTGGCTGTATACAGTCTAACCCCTGACATGGACTACTTTATTAAATGTTTACAAACAAATAAATGCAAAGAGAAAGATTCGGAAAGAAATTCTAAAATTTACGCTAAAAAATAAAATACACAAAAATGGAAACAGTTTTAGACAATTATCATTTGAGAACTATATATAATTAGCATGCATTACTAAATGAAACTGATAAATTGATTGCTCCCTTAATATCCAGTGGCAAATATATCACGCATATTCATGACGAGATGTGAAATGGATCGACCTGAAGCAAATGATTGATACATCACCAAGACAGTGAGTTCGCTGAGGTAAAACGTATGCCTTACTAGAATGCTGTATGGATTTTGCTCATTGTTAAAGGCCGTACAGTGACCTTTGAACGACTTTGACCCCCCCCCCCCCCCCCGCTGCAGAGCTATAGAAAAACAGTACATTAAGGGGTGTTACACAGACTCTTTTTCGATGATACACAGACTCTTCTTAATTGTTACACGGACACTTTTTATAAATAGAATCACTCGTGCATGATCAGTGAGTTCATGGGCACTTTAATTTTCAATTAGATTTGAACTTTTTGGTTCACCGACTTATTTCCTGTCTTTTTATTGGATAAAATATTTACGTTAGCATCAATATATATTTTCCGAAACATTTCCAGTAAAATACTATTCATATCAGTACACCAAGGGATTAGACATTTAACTTCAAGGGAGGGGGGGAGGGTATGGTATAATAAATCAAATTGTCATCACTGTTGGGTTTCTCGTCTGAATATTTTACATTAACTGTGTCAGATGCCTCATTACAGGCTGAACCTTTTATAGGGTGCTCATTATAAAGTTTTAGTTTTTGGTCATTGTTGAAGGGTGTGCAGTGACCTATTATATAGTGACTAACAAGTAAATCACTTGGTCTACATGGTTTAAATGGTTGATAGTCGTCTCACCATATCTCCTTAGGCCAAAATAAAAATTGTTTGTTTCCCCTCCCACACCCAGGTAAAAAATAAGCCCCCTGGGATGGGAAACAGACATTCTTTTAAATGTGGCCTTATTCATGATCTTTTTATTGAAATTCTGTAGTTATAAGATTTTACTAGTCTATAAGTATCACATAAACTTTACATTATCAATAATCCATTAAAATGAAGTCCAGTCAAAATAACCATGCCAGACAGATATATGACAGATAATTTCATGAATTTCATGAATTTTTGAATTTCACAGTTCTTCCATACCCCAAATTTATGGTTAAACGTTTATAGTAACCATAGAAACAGAGAAAAAGACTAAACATAAAAACCATGAAAATGGTGTCATTGTCAGATGAAATAAGCCATTCAAAAATGTCAAACATGTACAACTTACATTTATTCCATAATTATGCCAAAAGTAGTGATCCTATACATGTACAATGTAGCTTATAGCTTATGAGAAACATTGATGACCTTCGGCTATTGTCTGCTCTGAAGTTGGATTGTTGTCTTTTTTGGCACATTCCCCATTTCCAGTGTCAATTTTATTAGGAAGTATAAACTGAGAAACAAACCTAACCATGTTAACATTGTATCAAACTGAAATAACCTTAATCACTTAAATTATCCATGAAGGTCAAGGTCAGGTCAACCCAACCTGATAGACAAGTAGATCTTTCAAGATACTCATATACAATAAAATGTATCCAATTACATATATAAAATATACAGTATAAAAGAGCATTTCATTGATTAAGTAACAGTATATTTTACATGCAGTCATTGAACCATGAAAATGGGGTCAGGTGCAATGTACATATAATGGCAAACTGAAACATCATAACATATTAATTAGCTACTAGCATCTGAATACAAGACAAGAAACATCCAGCTCTTTTAGCTTTTAAAATGTAAAGCTCTATAAAATAGCTTACATCATCACCCCAAGACTGTCTACTATTTAATACTGATAGCGTTTGACATTTTTAGCCGAACAAATTTATCCATTTTATATACTTCAATTATTGTATGCTGGTTCATATTCTGGACGCCAATCTTTGCTCCTTTATTATATAATTCACTAACAAAACAATTATGAAGCTTAGAAATGGAAAATTACTAAATACTAAACTTGTTCAAAGGGTATCCACACGTCTCAATCTTCAAAATCGGTTATCTAAAAATACTACCATCGCTAACATTTTTAACAATAAAAAACGTGGTTACCCTTCTATCGATAAGTGTCATGCCAAAAAATGACTTACATGCCCCCGTCTTTCCACCAACAATACGGTAAGGTCCACGTTTAATGGTCGCACATTTTCTTTAAATTTTGAAACTGATATAACTTGAAAAACAAACAGTATTATTTATTTACTCACATGAAACAAACCGGGGTGTGGTATTCAGTACGTAGGAGAAACTGGACGATATTTATCTAAACGCACTCAAGAACATCTGTATCGTTTTAAAAGACCCAATAAATTCAAAAGTATCATTTACCAACACCTTAAGAAGCACAACCATCCTTTTAAATATTTAGCAGTTCAACCTTTAGAAGTAGTAAATAAGCAGCCTGGTGAATCGCATTCAAAGTTTGTACGATCACGGACAATAATTGAATTAAATTGGATTAAAAAAATACAGACAGTTTACCCTCTCGGTCTAAATGATAATATCATGGGAATAGGTAACATATCTAGAACCAATTCCGTTAACATTTTGGATATAGTTTCTAAAACTGTTCGTAAAAAACGTTCTCACGGTCGTAGAACAAATCGCAATCAAAGAAAATTTCGGGCCAATCATACCAATATTTCGGACCTAATTTCTATTTCAAAAAACAACGGCAGACATTATCTGTTAACAAAACTCTGTTCGTTACCGGTTAATAAGTTAAATAAAATTTTGGAGGACTGCAACACAATTTCATATAGCAGTCCTAAGTATGAAATTGTTCAAATTATTATGGCATATTGTTATTCTAAATTATTTCCCAAAATTGATCGCCCTGAAGATCATAAAAAACATTTTATTAAAATGAAGTATGTCAATAAAGGCTTTGATTTTGTAAATATTGCCGGTATATTTAACGACCATTCTGTTAAAGAACAAATTCCTGGATATTTTGACAATACTGAGCTACCTCTTATTTGTTATATTTACAAGAAATCTACCCGGAAATTTGTGTTTAATTATAGTCTATTGTGTAAAGATGTTAATATCAGTGAAAATACACCTACTTCATGTAATTGCAGTAATTCCTTATATATTTATGGACCCATTTCCCAGGAGATCTTAACATCGTTCAAGACCGAGAGTTAAAATCATTCCTCAGTAAAGGACCTAAATATCGTCCCCCGTCAATTATTAATTGGAATGAGTGTCGTAATATCATCCACGACTCACTCCATACTTACTGTATGAAATGGATAAAACGGGAAAAGGCTGACAAAAAATCTTTGGACTCTTTTTTTAATTCAGTAATGAAGATAGTTGATATACGTATTCAACATTTTAAAGAACATTTTACTATGAACAATAACAACAATAAACCTATTTCTCGTATCAAACATAAACTAAAAGAACTAGCCAAGGAATTTGTTTTTGTCCCGGCAGATATAGCTGCTAATAATATTATTATTGTTTGACGTAAATTTTACATTGAGGTTCTGAAAAAGGAAATCACCAATTCACCAACATTCCAACTGACTCCATTTTCAGAAAACGAAATCTGTAACAAACATAAACTTTTAGGCACCGCTTTACAAGCAGAGCCAAATACAATGAAAGTCCCAACTATGTATTGGCTTCCGAAGCTACACAAAACCCCGTACAAATATAGATTTATTTCGTCTTCAAGCCATTGTTCAACTACTAAATTGTCTATTCTTCTTACCAGCACACTTGGTACAATTAAAAACCTGATGATAAATTGTTCAAATAAGGCCTTCGAAAATAGTGGAATAAATTACTTTTGGAGTGTCAAGAACTCGTTGGAAGTACTTGATAAATTGCATGCTTATATTGGTGATTTTGAATCTGTTCAAAGTTTTGATTTTTCTACCCTGTATACCACATTGCCTCACATTCTTATTAAGAAAAAATTCAAACACTTAATTAAATGGGCATTCAAAAAATCAGAATGTGAATATATATGTTCAAACTCTTTTAGGTCATTTTTTAGTAGCAATAAACAAAAAAACTATGTTAATTGGACATGCTTTGATACTATATATGCCCTTGAATTTTTACTAGATAACATTTTTGTTCGCTTTGGGGATTCCGTATATCGTCAGATTATCGGAATTCCAATGGGGACTAACTGTGCACCACTTATTGCGGACCTGTTTTTGTATTGTTATGAGTTACAATTTATGACAAAAATAAGCAAAGACCCATCGAAACAACATCTGATAAACAAATCTAATAATACTTTTAGATATTTGGATGATATTTTGGCTCTCAATAATGACGACTTCAGTATGTATATTAATGAAATTTATCCTGTTGAACTTATTTTAAATAAAGCTAATACTAACAATGACCACTGCCCTTTTATCGATCTTGATATCTATATCACTAATGGAAAGCTGAATACTAAAATTTATGATAAAAGGGATGATTTTTCATTTCCTATCGTTAATTATCCGTTTTTAGATGGTGACGTTCCCTTGTCACCATCTTACGGTGTTTATATATCTCAACTTGTACGATTCGCGCGTGTATGTAACAATGTTTTAGATTTTAACGAGAGAAATTTATGTATTACTGAAAAATTATTACACCAGGGTTTTCGATATCACAAACTAGTCAAAACATTTACTAAATTTTATCATCGGTATAAAGACATCATTCGTAAATATAGCTCAACATGCAGACTTCTAATACGTTCAGGTATTTCACATCCAATTTTTATGGTAATATTCATTATAAAGCACAAAGGTGTCAGTATTCACCTCAGAAACTTACAAAACCTTTGAATAGACTTATTAAGAAGGGATATAATTACGATACTGTTGTCAAGTCATTAAAGATTGCATATTTTGGCGTTAATATTGAGTCACTGATAAGGTCTTTGCATCGGAACTAAACACATTTATTCTAAAAACAGTTGTTGGCATCACACGGGTTATGTTCTTCTCATATATGTTATGATGGTATGATACTAAACCCCTAACGGGAAGGATTGTGCCTGATGTTCATATGATGAAATCATAATCTTTCAGTCAGTTTAGTTGAAGTCTGGAGCTGGCATGTCAGTTAACTGCTAGTAGTCTGTTGTTATTTATGTATTATTGTCATTTTGTTTATTTTCTTTGGTTACATCTTCTGACATCAGACTCGGATTTCTCTTGAACTGAATTTTAATGTGCGTATTGTTATGCGTTTACTTTACTACATTGGTTAGAGGTATAGGGGGAGGGTTGAGATCTCACAAACATGTTTAACCCCGCCGCATTTTTGCGCCTGTCCTAAGCCAGGAGCCTCTGGCCTTTGTTAGTCTTGTATTATTTTAATTTTAGTTTCTTGTGTACAATTTGGAAATTAGTATGGGGTTCATTATCACTGGACTAGTATATATTTATTTAGGGGCCAGCTGAAGGACGCCTCCGGGTGCGGGTATTTCTCGCTACATTGAAGACCTGTTGGTGACCCTCTGCTGTTGTTTTTTATTTGGGCGGGTTGTTGTCTCTTTGACACATTCCCCATTTCCATTCTCAATTTTATGTAATACAAATTTCTTGTATACAACAAACGTTCATGACTTTTGTGTAAGGCGAGACAAAATAAAATGATACTTTGAAGTACATGTATTGTTTAATATGTTTGACTACTATTATAAAATGCCAGTTTCAGAATGAACAGTAATTTAGAAGATTATTAAAATACATGTAGATACATTCAGACTAGTATAACTATACAGCAAGCTGTCATTCGACTCTAACCAACAACCATGCCAGGGCTGTAAAGCTTGTCTAGGTTGGTAAAAACTTCCATCATCATGCATATATCTGACACTAACCAATAGTGATGGACCGTGACAGACCCTCATGGAAAGTAAAGGAGGTTTAACACTCCCTGGTGGTACATGTAGCCAACAATAGCAATGGCAGCATAGAAACTCTTATTATATCCAAATTCTTATTTCAAATGAATAATTATCCAAGGTGAATCAGATGATTTATGATCATGATGCTGCACTTTTAGTTTTGACAATGATTGATATTCACTGAAACTAGAAATTTCCATTATTCCAATTTTCTATTCTTAATGATATAACTATCCAAGATAATCATGGAATTAAGATATGATGCACTACTAAAAATTCCTAGAAAACTTTAAATTCTCTTTATTTCAAATTGTTAATATTACTTATTTATATATATATCAAAGGTATGCTCTGTCACCAAGTAATGTAGTACATTGTATTTCCTACATTTTTTCTATGAATTGTAAGTTTGCTATTTGTTCAATTCACAATTCTCTTTTTGTCCAATCAGATCATCCCATCAACTGTACACCATGACATAATGCTGTTAGCTCTATCAACGTTATTTCCAAATCAATAAGTAACACAAAATTATGAATGAATCCACCATTTCACAATTTATAGCTACAGGTACAAATGAGGTACCATATGAGAGTAACTTAGTGACACTATATATTTCCTATATATACAGTGATATACATGATATATGCCGCTTCATAATCTGGCTGGGAATCATGCTCAAACCAATGTGATATCTTATCTACAAAAAAAATATACATTAAGAATAAAGTATTTATTATATATAAACTTGTATTTATCTACAAGAAAAACTAGCAATCATAATTTGCTTGACAACAAAGTTTACTGATGTAAAGAAATGAATTTATGACTTATACAATTTAATTGATAAGTCCCTTATGAGAAGAAGAATAAAACCCTTTTTTGAGGTTCTATTTCTAAAACAAAATGTTCTCTCTTTCTACATCAATGTTTTCTTAGGTGTATACTTCATTGAAGGGTTACTGTCTAATAGAGGCTATAGCACTATACTTGTTGTGATCAATTTATAATACTTTTTTATTTTAAAATAGAATTTGTTGAATATTACTACCAACGTGACATGGTGACAAAGCAAATAGTATTTATAAGATTCTTCTTCTTCTTCTTTATAATCCATCAACATACTAATGATAACATGTCGGGCACTTATTTAACTATGCCGCGCATGCGTGGGATCTAATTTTTATTTAGTCATGACAGTCATGACAGTGAATAATATACAAAAGATAAAAATAAAAATTTCAACATAATTTCTTTTTCTTGTTATAACATATATTTAAGTTTACAAAATTTAGAGCATAACAAATCATTTATAACAAAATAATGAATCATACCCGGTCAAATCTTAAATTTCTTATCACAAAAGATGAAAAGTGTTAAAAATTGTTGTTAAGGACGCAATGCCGTCTCATCATTTGGAATCAGGCATGTCAGGGCACAATATCAATATACTCTCTTTTTTTGCCCCGGGCAATTTTGACGTTATTGCATATATACAAACCCAAGCCTTGAACATGTTGAAGGTATTCATAACACATATGTGACAAATTATAATTATTGTACATCACCCACCAGTGGCTATATAAATAGGTATATCATCGTCGTAACTAGTCCGAGATTACTCTGACGTCCAAACGGCTGTTTTGCCAGACAAGCTTGTCTATCGTAACATGTGAAGATTGGTTGGTTATTGGTTAATAAAAAAAAGTGACAAATATTTCATGCAAATTTAGGACGTGACAGTTATCAATACATTAACATACAATATGTAGGATTACTCGATCAGGGGTTTAGGTCTTGTAACTGTTGTATAGGCCATCCCGCACAACGATACCATTGTGAATACCCCACATGTCAATGCATGTTAGGCAATAAACAGGGGTGGATCCAGCCATTTTTAAAAGGGGGTTTAAACCATACTAGTTTATATGTAACTTTTTAAATCATGCATTGATCTTCCAAACAACATGAAAAAGGGGGGGGGGGGGCAATCACAGGAACAATTTTTTAACAAGCCCAAATTCTGACTTTGCCTTTGAACAGGCTACTATCCAAGAGTGTGGAATATTGGAACGTCGATTCATACCTGTATGCACAAATTTAACAAATGTGAACATTTTTTCTTCAAACTCTTGGGTGATGATCCATGATCAATGATTATTCTGATAGACATGTATTAAAATATTCATTTCTACTCACCAATTGCAATTTCCAGCTCAGCTTATATTGTACTATAGTTTCCTTCTACCATGTCAACGATTTTGTGTAAAATAAGTTAGCTATTAGAAGCGCTGACACTGCCGACACACATGCGACATGAATGCAACAAAAATAAAGAGGGTACGGTAACGTTAAATCGTTTACGGGCGAAGAATTATTTTCCGTTTTTAATTAAACTTGTCAGATTTGATTAATTATCGTCAAAAAATGTCCCTAATGGATAGTCATTCAAATTAAACCAGCTTTATTATGCTGTATGCATGTAATATATATGTAACCTGGTCTTTAAATGTACTTTAAGTACAGTGTCTGACGTATTTATAAACATTTTCTTGATTATTTATCCTATTTCAAATATAAATTTGAATGAATTTATCAGCCTTTTTCTGCTATAATATTCAAACTTTATTTATTAGCGAAGGCTTCTGGTATGTAGTTTTTTTTACAAAAGGCTCTCGAATTATAGAAACATTAAAAAATAAAGATGGAAAGTCAAACGCATGAGTCTGGCAAAAATAAAGTAAACGGACAATGTCATGACAATAAACGGAAAACGATAAAAGACAGAGTTATATCTATATATTTTTTTCCCTGCCTCAAATTTACTCAAATGCAATTTATATAGGTAACATAAAAAGATAAATGATAATGCATTCATTTACAATATTTAAAAATAGTTACATCTTAAATTTAATTTAACATATTAAGATCACGTTTTCAAGTGTTCACGGCCGACATCCGTTATTATTAGATAAGGGTGTAAAAATGAATGACAAATTCTTCACCACGTACGGCAGTCTGTAATTGCATATAAAACGTATTGCAATCACTTGTAAACCATTAAATATAAAGGTTCAGGTGCTTATATTCAATAATCAAATATAATTTCGGCAATCTGTTGATTTTTTTTAGTCAATTCGCGGCGATTTGTGCAGCAGTATGACTTTGAGCTACTTTTTTTATTTATATAATTATAAAACAGTGTTAAATAATTAAATAGGAAGAAGTTAGAATTCAAATTGAATATTTGTTTTATTTAAATAACATGATTAAGGGACGTGGTAGACTTTCAGTTAAAAAAATCGTCTTCCTTCACAGTTTTATTTTATTCTTGAAAGGGGAGCAACCCCTGATAAATAATGGGAAAGTTTCACTCGTTTTGTGTCCAAATTATTAAAATCTGAACACGACTGGACACGGTCTGACAACATCTTGACGTCAGTTTGTATCCATGGTCTGTTTTGGTCTGACACGGTCTTAACGGATCTAAACAGATCGCTAGAAGATACAGTCCTAAATATCTTGACATGCCTTAACGGGACTAATTTACCTAATGAGACTATCGATCCGAATGGAGACTTAACGATCTGACAAATCTTGACGTTTTCCTCTAGCGGTAAATCCAGTCAATTAAGATACGATCAGACCAAAATGACCGTTTCAGACTGAAATCGTGCTACTAGTGCATTTTTGAATCTTTTGAAATACTAAGGCTTTTTTTTTACCTCAGGCATAGATTAACTTAGCTGTATTTGGCAAAACTTTTAGGAATTTTGGTTCTCAATGCTCTTCAACTTCGTACTTTATTTGGTAATTTTAACTTCTTTGGATTCGAGCGTCTCTGATGAGTCTTTTGTAGACGAAATGCGCGTCTGGCGTATATACTAAATATAGTCCTGGTATCTATGATGAGTTTATTTACACCATATTTGAAATTCTGGAAGTCTTTTAGAATAATTCTCTTTAAAATATATCAATGGGTTTCAACATTTATATTGCAAATATACACACTGCAGTTATTCATAGCGAAATAAAAATGTTCCCTAACATCCAATCACCTGCCTTGGGTACAATAGAGGCCAACCAAATGCTGAGAAAATGTAATAGTACTATTTTCCCTACACTGTGGCAAGAAGTTTTAAAGAGTTTTTACATCACCATTAATGTAATACTGGATTTATTGTGAAAACTTATGGCTAAAATAAATTATTGATGTCCCCATAACTTAAAGAAATTTTGATCATTTTATGTCCCCACCCCTACATGCTGGTTTACCTCTTTCCATACTTCTTTCATATAGGGATAAGTTTACAACCTGTATCCAATCATATCTTATGTAAATAAAATGTAAACAGTACCATTTAAACAGACGAAAATGACAGTTCCATTAATTAGTAATTAAAAATTACAGCATGAATTAAGGTGAAAAGAAATACATAATAATTAGAGTTTGGTGCATTTTATACAATTAATCTTAGAATAAAGTGTTATATCAGTACCCATCAATTTGACTTATTATGACGATTCAGCACTTTTCTCAACTCAGTATTTGTCTCAAAGAAAAATTTCTATTCTTGGTAATAAATCAAATGTTTTAGTCAAAAACTTCAAAATAGTGTAATACAACTGGTCTGATTGATTTTGATATCTCAATTATAGGGAAAGCAGTACTATTTATTCTGCAATAGGTGACAATACTAATATTTTCTAAATTAACAACTTTTTATAATAAAAACCTGGAAAAAACAGTTATGTGTGTTGTGAGTACTTTATTACTCTGTTTAAAAAATTGAAACCAACGAGTATCATGACCAACTTCCAAACAAGTTTATTTATGTTATCAATGCCCACCGTCATTTTACACCATATTTATTAAATTTCGGAAGTGTTTTAGAATAATTCTCTAGAAAATATTTCAATGGAATTTCAAAATGTATATTGCAAATAAACGCACTGCATAGAGAAATAAAAATATATATTGTACACTCACATTCAATTGCAGCGCTCCTAAATTGACTTCCTGCACCTGCCTTGAGTACACATTAGGCCAACATAATGCTGGGAAAATGTAAAAGTACTATTTTCCCTATAGTAGATTTCTTTTTGATATGATTTTCAAAATACATAACTCCAAACCAACTGGTGTTGGCACGTAATTTATTTTTGACTTTGATGAGTAAAGAAAAAGGAAACATGATAAACTCCAATCGTTGAAACCATGCACCTAACAGTTGACATTAAAAGAGAGCACTAAAACATTTTTCGTTTATGAAATCATAATTTATTAGAATAATAAAATTAATTAAATCTTTGAAGCTAAGATTGAAAGTTTTGGTTACTATACTATGTAGTTTTTCTGATATAATTATGTTTGCTGTAGCTGATTCAAACACCAACATTGAATAACTTAATTTGTAGGTCAACAACTTTCAAAGTATACAAAGGCCGAGGGGATATAAAAGTTAGGGTAAAGAAACGATTTTTTTTCATTTTTTCTGTAAAATTCTGTTTGGAGAATCTTTCTCCAATTCAAGAGCATCTCAATTGATGAGTAATTGTCCACTAACATAAAGGTTAATGTATCTGCACACATAAATGTGACATTTAGTATATGATTAGTAGTCTACCATTATAACTAAATTTTGTGTACCAACATTTTCATTGTAATGGTAGAAAAATATCAAATTAAGAATGTTGCATTTTGCAGTTTTAACCTATTTATTAATGAAATTTACAAATATTTCAAAATGTAGTATCTAGAAACAAGCTTCAGTTTACATCAATCATCTTGTTTGTTATTAGTACAGGTATCCCTGTGATGAGGGTTGTTACTGGGAACTTAATCAATGGAAATTTAAAACTGAATAGATTTTTTAGTCGTAACTTTCTTAAGAAAAAATTCAATATCTTAGAATACTGTCTCAAAATATGGAAAATGGCCCAACCCTTCAGTTCAGTGGTACACAATTCAGATTTAAAAAAAAAAATGTAGTTGTTATTAAATGACAGAATTAAGTTGAATTTTAGATAATTAACTATCAACTTTAATCAAATGATTAGATTTAGAAATGCAGATCTCTTCCTTTATATGAAAAATATCAAAAGATACCCCTACCCCCCCCCCCCCCCCCCCCCCCCCCCCCGCCCCCTTCCCCATAGAAACAAGTGTCGTCTTTCCCCTCATAGCTATTCAGCTCTTTCATTTCAGACTTAATTTTAAATGCTTAAACTATTTTTTCTGTTTAATAAATAATGTTATTTTCCAGACTACTGACGGGTTTTACTATCATCACTTTTAAATAATTTTATTTTCAAGAATTTCCATTTTTGAAACACTCAATTATAATATGTGATACATGTTTTCAAACAACAATAAAAAACAACAATTTTTTACACAAATTATTCATATAAATAATAATTTTTATTTAACTTCCACAGGTAAAATTACCTGTGACCTAATTAGACACTAATAACTAAACAAACATATTTTGCAATAACAACATGTATTGTTCTTCCCATAATCTCCCATGTAGGAGGAGATAGGGGCAAACAAATAGGCAAAAAACAAGCATTTTTCTAGTTTCATGACAATAACTTGTGTGTAAGTGTATGAATCTTTCTGAAATTGTACTACAAGGATCCATATCACAAAGGGAAAGCTGGAATTGAGTGTGGGGATTATTGCTCAAAATGTTTAGGAATAAGGGGCAAGAAAGAGGCCAAAAATAAGCATTTTTCTAGTTTCCAGACAATAATTTGTGTTCAAGTGTATGGATCTCTCTGAAATTGTACTGCAAGGTACCATACCACAATCGGTAAGCTCGGATTGATTTTAGGGGTAATTCCCTCAAAATTTTAAGAATTAGGGGCGAAAAAGGGACAAAAAAAATCAAGCATTTTTCTCGTTGCAGTACAATAACTTGTGTGTAAGTGTATGGATCCTTATGAAATTGTACTACAAGGTTCCATATCACAAAGGGATAGCTGGGTTTGAGTGTCGGGGTAATTGCCCTTAACGTTTAGGAATTTAAGGCCAAAAAGAGGCCAAACAAAAATTGAATATATTGGATTATTTGATATGCTCAATCTAACCATGTATTTACATTTTTTTATTTTTGGGCCCCGCTATCAAATTGGTTCATATACATTTTTTTAAATTGGTCTACATTAAGTAGCAACATTCCAGCAGCACCTGCATACGGGGTATATATCTCCCAATTGATATGACATCCCCATGCTTGCATTTCCTATCATGATTTTCTTGATAGAGGGTTGCTGCTCATAAGGAAGCTATTAAACCACGAGTTTCAAATGGTGAAGTTGAAATCATCCCTTCGTAAATTTTACGGACGCCATCACGAGTTGGTTTACCGTTATGGAAAACCGATTCACAAATGATATCGGATATGTTCCTCACGTCGTAACTACAATCCCCTTCCCTTTCATGAAGGTGACCTCATTTACACATGGCCTGGGCCTGGGCCGTGATATTCGTTAATTTTATCCCTCGCTGACGCTCAGGATAAAATTCGAATATCACGGCCCAGGCCATGTGTAAATTTCCAACAATATATGGCTTCCATGAATTATTTCGATTCTAATAGGACAAATATGGTCATTAAACAACTGAGGCGAGGGTGGGTATGCTGTGTGTGTGGCTGTTCTTTTTTACTCCCTGGTAGATAAAGATCAAATATATCTTTATAAATATGTAGCTTGCGTAGGTTAGTTTGTGAATAACTGCTAGAAAAAAAAAACTGTTTAATTCTTTTTAAATTCTCAAACCCAACATTTGCCATTTTAAATTTACATGTTTTTCTCGTAAGCTTCCTTTAAATTCAAAGTTGACATTTTGTAACTAAGGAGCCGCCATGTTTACTTGCTGAAACGAGTAAATATGCGAATAATGCAATAGAATAGAAAATAAAACAAAACCTACCTCAAAAATCAGTTTTAATACAATATCATATGAATTCCGATGGTTCATGCAACAGAAAACTTTCAACTTTAGCGGTTTCATTTGTATGATGTCATGTTTTGAAATGACTTAAATGCGCCAAAAAGATTAAAAAACTTTCGCGGAATTTTATTTAATTTTTATTTTGTTGATTTCTCCGAGCTCTTGTGCATTACTTCTTTTTATTATGCATACGAATAAGAAAAAAAGTTATTTTGTCTTTTTTTAATTGCCCTTTTTAAAACAATAAAATCGGCAGAGGGTCTGCAAATAGGTTCCAATACATGTAGATTTACGTGGGAAGTATATTGTAACAGCCATTATTATGTATATCTCTGAGTCTGCGCTAAGTATATTTTATCGAGAATTTTATCACAGTGTTGTTTACAAAGCTGAAGAAGCACGTCATATTATAATTGTTTTTCGTAAATAGGTTTGTTATAAATTAGGCTTAAGTTTTCTCAATTGAATTATTTCATATTTTTTCATGTTGGGGCCTTTATAGCTGACTATACAGTATGGGTGTTTAACCAGATTTTTGAAGTAAAAATCAGTTATCAATTTTTGGATGTACAGCTGGCGTGCGGGCAGGCGGCTGTCAATTAGTGTATACATTTCTATACAAACATGACAAAGGGAAATAACAATTGTTTTAAAAGATTTTTAAAAGACATTGTATAAATGATAAATGACAGTTTATGTTTTTTTCTCGTTTCTTTGGTCAAATGTTAGTAAATTGTTTGAAGAATTTTGTGGTAGATTTTTTTTTTATATAAACTCATTTTTTGAATGTTATTTATATAATTATATGAAGTGAACCACTCTAATTAGATAATAATCTATTTTTATTAAAGGATATAATTCATTGCATTTAAAGTTGTTGCCATGGATAGAGAAGCTGCAGATTAGTTTGTGACAAATGAAAGAAAAAAACTTTACCTATTAATTATAATATACCTATAATTTGACAATAGATATAACATTGTGTTACATCATATGTAATTTTAGAGAACTATTTTTAGTGATTAAATCAAGATTACTACAGTGAACAGAATTTCAATAAACAAATTCCAGGAGACAAAAAAAAAAAAGAAACGTAAGATATTGTAGGACATTCACAACTCTTTAAGTCGAAAAGAATCTGTCAACGCCATGGAAAAAAATGAAATACAAATCAAAATTTAACAGTGTACATTAGTCATTTCAGGGCCTTTTATAGCTGACTATGCCATATGGGCTTTGATCATTGTTGAAGGATGTACGGTGACCTATAGTTGTTATTTTCTGTGTCATTTGGTCTATTTTGTTAAACCATATTTCTGTTCAAAGGGAAATAACTAAAACTTATTCCATGAACCAGTAATAATAATATCAACATTTCTTTTTGACTTTTTTTTTTAATTCATTTGTGTTATGAAGGTAGATGTCACAGTTGTTATGTGGTATTTTATTTTTGCTCAGTGTGTTAATTTTGTTACATGAACCTGTTTGTGGTTCAGATTTGCAAATATCTTTTTAATATTAATCAAAAATGTAGTTTCAATAAATTTTAGGGAGGAAGCTTGATGGTTTGTGGCATTCCCTCTTAATTAGAAAATAATCTATTATAAATATCCAATCAGAATCCAAATTCAGAGTTGTTTTAAGCTTAAATGTTGTGTCCATACTTGTTCAACTGTTCAGGGTTCGACCTACATTGTATGCAGGAAAAACCAGTTTGCTGTCACTTGACAGCCTCTTGTTCTTATTGTTGAAGGCCGTACCGTTGCCTATAATTGCTTACATCTACTTCATTTGAACTTAAGTGGATAGTTGTCTCATTGGTAATCATATCTCCTTATTTTTATAACATTGTATATATATCATGTATATACAATGATTTCATTTTCTTTTACAGGATATAATGGCAAGTTGGGATGGGGTAAGTTTTTCTTCTTAAAATTCAGTGTCATGTGACCTATGTCATGTGACCTATGTTGTCTATAAACTGTACATAAGATACAGGCATGCAGTATTCTCAGGGGGAGAACAGGAGAAATCAAAATGTCTACAGTGAACAGAATTTCAATATACAAAATTCCAGGAGACAAAAAAAAAGAAACGTAAGATATTGTAGGACATTCACAACTCTTTAAGTCGAAGAGAATCTGACAACGCCATGGAAAAAAATGAAAAACAAACAAAATTCAACAGTCTACTTTAGTCATTTCAGGGCCTTTTATAGCTGACTATGCCATATGGGCTTTGATCATTGTTGAAGGCTGTACAGTGACCTATAGTTGTTATTTTCTGTGTCATTTTGTCTATTTTGTAAAATTGTCTCATTGGCAATCATACCACGTCTTCTTTTTATATTCAAAACATTACATAAAAAACTAAAGACCGAGCAACACAAACCTCAACAAAAACTTAGGCTGATCTCCAAAACTGATGCATAATACAATTGTCTACAGACTTTTCTAAAAAAAAAACTCTGAAATTATACACAACAATTTCACTCCTTCTTGGTAATCACTGTTTTTGGTATAAACTGTTGAAAAACTGTAAACATGTAGCTTATTAAATCCAATTATTACATTTATAATACATTTGTATGTTTAAGAGGAAAATTTAAAAGCTTTGTTTTGCTTACAGAAACTTCTTACAGCTTCAGAGAAGGGGAATATAAAAGAGGTAGAATTATGTATAAAGAACAGAGCTAACTTGGAATGTAGAGATCGTATAGTAAGTGAAGTAAACTGTTTAGCACATATAAAGTTATTTATTATATAGTACAAATTATATGAATCAGTCCAATATTACTCTTGTTTATGTTCAGCGATTCAATGTTAATTTTTGGTTATTGCAAATAATCTTGTCTCAAAATATTAAGAAACATCATCACACAACCTGAATGTAGATAGAACTCTTGTATTCAACAAAAACAGTGTGAAACATCATTACACACCACCAAAATATACAGCTCCTGTATTCAACACCAATACCCAAGTAAAAAAGTGAAAAACCACATTAAGTACATGAAGTAGTAGAAGAATGCCATGGCCAGATGAAAAGACACACAACAGCCACAAACAAACATGACATACTTCATTACACCAATGAATACCACTCCAGTTTGTATGTCATAAAGTTTGCTGTCTGATACTTCATAACTGCATACAACTGAAATATTGTGATTTACTTCATTACACTGATGAATACCACTCCAGTTTGTATGTCAAAGGGTTGCTGTCTGATACTTCCTTACTGTTTACAACTGAAATATTGTGATTTACTTCATTACACTGATGAATACCACTCCAGTTTGTATGTCAAAGGGTTGCTGTATGAAACTTCCTTACTGTATACAACTGAAATATTGAGATTTATTTTATTATACTTTATGACACTTAAGATACACTTTCATGGTATTCTACAAAAAAATACATAAATATTGCATCATCATGACACAAGACATGACACATGATCATACAACAATCATTTACCACTTCTGTATTAAACATGACATATGACACCTGATCATACAACATTTATTTACCACTCTTGTACTGAACATGACATGTAACACCTGATCATACATCATTCATTTACCACTCTTGTACTGAATATGACATGTGACACCTGATTATACAACATGCATTTACCACTCCTGTACTGAACATGACATGTGACACCACATCATACAACATTCATTTACCACTCCTGTACTGAACATGACATGTGACACCTGATCATACAACATGCCTTTACTACTCCTGTACTAAACATGACATGTGACACCTGATCATACAACATGTGACATAGCAATGACACTCTTATAGTCAACACCAACATGTGACATAGCAATGACACTCTTATAGTCAACACCAACATGTGACATAGCAATTTCACTATTTACCTCAACACCAACATGTGACATACCAATGACACTCTACCTCAACACCAACATTTGACATAGCAATGACACTGTTTACCTCAACACCAACATGTGACATACCAATGACACTCTTATAGTCAAAACTAACTTTTGACATAGCAATGACACTCTGATAGTCAACACCAACATGTGACATAGCAATGACACTATTTACCTCAACACCAACATGTGACATACCAATGACACTCTACCTCAACACCAACATGTGACATAGCAATGACACTCTGATAGTAAACACCAACATGTGACATAGCAATGACACTATTATAGTCAACACCAACATGTCACTTAGCAATGACACTCTTATAGTCAACACTAACATGTGACATAGCAATAACACTCTTATAGTCAACACCAACATGTGACTTAACAATGACACTCTTATACTCAACACCAACATGTGACATAGCAATGACACTCTTATAGTCAACACCAACATGTGACATAGCAATGACACTCTTATACTCAACACCAACATGTGACATAGCAATGACATTATTATACTCAACACCAACATGTGACATAACAATGACACTCTTATAGTCAACACCAACATGTGACATAACAATGACACTCTTTACCTCAACACCAACATGTGACATAGCAGTGACACTCTTGTATTCAACACCAACATGTGACATGGCAATGACACTCTTATAGTCAACACCAACATGTGACAAAGCAATGACACTCTTATAGTCAACACCAACATGTGACATAGCAATGACACTCTTATAGTCAACACCAACATGTGACATAGCAATGACACTCTTATAGTCAACACCAACATGTGACATAGCAATGACACTCATATACTCAATACCAACATGTGACATAGCAATGACACTCTTATAGTCAACACCAACATGTGACATAACAATGACACTCTTTACCTCAACACCAACATGTGACATAGCAGTGACACTCTTGTATTCAACACCAACATGTGACATGGCAATGACACTCTCATAGTCAACACCAACATGTGTTAAAGCAATGACACTCTTATAGTCAACACCAACATGTGACATAGCAATGACACTCTTATAGTCAACACCAACATGTGACATAGCAATGACACTCTTATAGTCAACACCAACATGTGACATAGCAATGACACTCATATACTCAATACCAACATGTGACATAGCAATGACACTCTTATACTCAACACCAACATGTGACATAACAATGACACTCTTGTACTCAACACCAACATGTGACATAGCAATGACATTATTACACTCATCACAAACAAGTTACAGATCACACTTATAGGCAATGCAAACTTGAAAAAAATAAACATGGCTTATTGCAGTTCTTTACTTATACTCACCACAAACATGTACACCATTGCTATATTACCCTTATACTCACCACAAACATACACCATTGCTATATTACCCTTATACTCACCACAAACATACACCATTGCTATATTACCCTTATACTCACCACAAACAAACACCATTGCTATATTACCCTTATACTCACCACAAACATACACCATTGCTATATTACCCTTATACACAACAACTCATATGATATGAAGCAGCTGGTAGACACCCAACATTTTACACGGAAATACCACTAAATATTTTCTAAGCTTTGATCATTATTTTGAAAAGACACAAAATACTGTTAATCAGACAGGTTTAATGGACAACACATATTTGTTAGAATTATATAAAGTGGGGTCTCATTTTATTCGTAACACAGAACTGAATCAGATAGTTAAGGGTTTTTTTTGTTTCTTGACGAAAAATTATTTTGTAAACATCTGATTTTAATGAGAAGTTGTGTTAACATCTTTAGTTAGATAATGTAAATTCTACAGATCTAATGTAAAATGTCTTTTAAAAATAACAAATAGTTGACAGAATTATATAAAGTGGGGTCTTATTTTTCTTGTCTCTTCGTACTGAATTAGAAAATATTACTCGTTTTAATGTTTCTTGAAAAAAGTTTTTTTTTTAACTTTGATCATTCTACGTAATCATTGTTAATCAGACAGATTAAATGGACAACAAATATTTGTTAGAATTATATAAAGTGGGGTCTTATTTTAATTGTCTTGTCCAGCTGAGTCCATTGATATAAATATTGTTTGTTTCTAGATTTTTTTTTTTTTTAACCTGACAGTTCTGATGGAAGCTCTGACATCTCACAATAAAACATGTTGTTTATTTGTTGTTTATGTAGAATATAAATACAAGTGTGACTGGTCATTTTATTCAGTGTTGACCCCTGATTCATGTGATATATATTTTGTTTATATTTATTACACAACATTGTCCAGTTTATGACACAAGTTTTGATGTCTGTTATATGTTGATATTACAGGATGGGTGGACACCATTACTGTTGGCGGCTGAGGAAGGACACCTGGAGGTAGTGACTTTCCTGGTCAGTCACGGCAGTCAGTTAGAAGCTACATCCCCGGTAATGATAGATATAATCAGCTTACTCTGACCAAACATCACTTTATACAGAATCTACACAAAATCATGTTGTTAATCAGACAGGTTTAATGGACAACAAATATTTGTTAGAATTATATAAAGTGGGGCCTCATTTTATTCGTAACACAGAACTGAATCAGATAGTTAAGGTTTTATTTTGTTTCTTGACAAAAAATTATTTTGTAAACATTTGATTTTAATGAGAAGTTGATGAGAACAAGTTGTGTTAACATCTTTAGTCAGATAATGTTAATTCTACAGATCTAATGTAAAACATCTTTTAAAAATAACAAATACTTGACAGAATTATATAAAGTGGGGTCTTATTTTTCTTGTCTCTTCGTACTGAATCAGAAAATATAACTCGTTTTAATGTTTCTTGAAAAAAGTTTTTTTTTTAAAGTAATCTGAAATGCCAAAATCGTTTTTTTTTAGTTTACTGAAATAATCGGATATAAGTAACCCTTTATCAATTATAAATTGAAAATATTTTACTTTTTTGAAAGATACGATGTTGTTTGTGAAAAAACGTCATTTTATTCTGTTTTCGATAACGCTTGCTTCCTGGACAACGATGCTAATCATATGCAATGACCCCAGATTTGCACTCAATCGGTAAACGTTATGCGCATGCTCGGTAATTATGGTTGCTGAAGAAAATGTCGGAAGCAAAGAAAATGAAACCGGGCCCTCAGCGTAAATTGAGTGATTCTGGCAGAAAAAGGAACAAAAAAGTGGTAAATGCAAAGTTAAACAAAAGTCGAATTTACATTGGCAATGAATATGATCGTTGGATGGAGATAAAGACCGCTCTACGTCTGGAAACGAACTCGGAAGTGGCAAAAATTCTTCTTGACAGGTAACTTAATTTTCTTTTTGATTTTGTATTCTATTTTTTGTTTAATTCATGATAAATATATTTTTCCTCATCTTAACTTTAGACAAGGTTCTCATTACATAGAAAATAAATATGTATTACCACATAAACCGTTGAGAAAACATCGTTTGACTGCATTGTGTAAACGGGTACATTTTTGGGGGCCCAATAAGGGGACAATACACAAGCAACTTCTATTTATGCTGAAAAACCATGTTTTTAGTAAGAACAACAGCAGCACTGCATGCTTTATTGAATCAATAATGTTTTAAAGCTGCTTTCAATGTGATTGTCATAATTAAAATATTCATTTAAAAATGTAGCCATGTTTTGTTGAGGTAAAAAAATAATGGTTTTACTTGAATATTTGTTTTACAAACAATCATTAATTTGATTTAAGATTATATGCAATACTTTTTTATATTTCTTGTACTCCTATATTTGGTCTTCAGGCCACATGACTTTAATGGGGTTCTTGGTTGTATTTATTACAAAGCTGTCTAAAGAGCTAGATAAAATGAACATGATTCTATTATCTAAAATAGTGTTGGCTGTATTTTTTTTCTGAGCTATTCAAAGTTTTATCTAAATTTTAAACAAACAGTTAAACTGTTAAATCCAAAAAAAGCATATTGTAGAATCCAAAGGCAACAATAAAATGTTTCACTTTATACACGTGGAAAATTAATATAAAGCTGTAAGTTGTTTTTTTCATACTAAAACCTATAAAGTACATTTTTCATCTATATTTTAAAATTTACAAGAATCACAATATTTATACCTCCCCCTTAAAATTATACCCCCACTTTAAAAAAGGGGGGTATACTGTTTTACCTCTGTCTGTCCGTCAGTCAGTCCGTCCCATGAATATTTTTTTCGGATTCATCACTCGACAACTTCCTGTTTATCGAACACTTGCATATTTTTACACTATTTATATTATCCACTTGCGGCGGAGGTATCGTCAGTGAGCAGTAGCTCGCAGTTTCACTTGTTGAAAAAACATTAATTTGTACAAGGTTGTCTCCTGTCAATGCTTATTGGGGAAAATGACTTTTGTCGAAATAAAAATTTATGTTGAAGGTGATTTTGCCCAAATTATTTTTTTTTGTCTCAGTGAATTTGATTAAACCAATTTTAATTTCAAATTTCGTTTACAGGTATGCAGTAACTGCAGCATTTTCAGAATCATTGCCAATCAGAACTCCTGCAACTGCATGTGCAACCCCCTCTGGAGCTGCACATGTTTCTACACCTGCCCAATGTGCAACCCCCTGTGGAGCTGCATATGTTTCTACACCTGCACATTCGGCTTGGAAAATGTTCAGTGCACATTTATCTGATGTTTCTGGGATGTCATCTGAACATGAACAGGTTGAAAGGTAAGATAAAAAAACTAATGTACAATGTAGATGTGCATATTGACAGGAAATTATGATTCAAATTTTTTTCTTATACAATTTTTTTTTCTTGCACATATTTTATTTCTCCATTGACAATGTGGGAACCTGGGGTGTGTGAGCGCACTCACTAAGGTTCTTTAATTTTATTGGTGTTTTTCAACAATAAATATTTTTATTGAAAAATTAGAAAATTTATCATTATGCTTCTGTTTGTTTTGATGGTTTAATTTGTTAACTAAAAATAATAAAATATGTTCCTACCTACAATGTACCTACCCATATATTTTTTCCTTAGGTAGGGGAACAGCAAACAAACTATTAGTTAGGACCAAAGTGTTACATTTGCTAACATTTTTCCTACTGTATGTTCCTAAGTCTGTTTCCAATCTCTAACTTTAAATGTCTCAATTAGATATTTTGAAACTTTCTGTTTCAGTACAATATTATGCAATGCTACAGTGTTTTATTTAAAGCCATAACCCATGCATCTTGATGAACCTTGTCCAGACATTTTTTTTGTCCTTAAAGACAGGTCTGATTCAATGATTCTAAATTTAGCAGATGATATAAAAAAGAAGATTTGGTATGATTGCCAATGAGACAACTATCCACCAAAGACCAAAATGACACAAACATTTACAACTATAGGTCACCGTATGACCTTCAATAATGAGCAAAGCCCATACCGCATAGTCAGCTATAAAAGGCCCCGATAAGACAATGTAAAACAATTCAAACGACAAAAATAACGGCCTTATTTAAGTAAAAAAATGAACGAAACTCAAATATGTAACACATAAACAAACGACAACCACTGAATTACAGGCTCCTGACTTGGGACAAGCACATACATAAATAATGTGGCAGGGTGAGACATTTTATAGTTCCCTAGTGGCAAAAGTGTGTTATATATGTCTGTATATTATGATTTCAGGAGAGATGATCCATGCATGTCTGGCATTGAAGAAATGGGCCTAGAAAAATCAGCTTTACAGAAATCTTGTAGTTTTATAAATCCATTTAAGTAAGTTTGTATACAACATGTACAATGTACCTATAGAACTGTAAATACTACATTATTATACATTTAATGTTTTTTTCTAACTTTTTGTCGCACTAACTTTGCAAATAGATTTTACGTAAAAATGAGGCAAAAGACACACATTTTTTTATTTGATCATTAGGAAGAATAAGGTCAACAGTTCCTTAAAAGGTATCACTCATAGGCATTGAAATTCTAGTTTGATTCAAATTTTTGAGGTAGTTTTTGATGAAGTTGAAGTCCAATCAACTTGAAACTTAGTAAAATCAACTTGAAACTTAGTAAACATGTTCCCTACATGATCTTTCTAATTTTAATGCCAATTTAGAAATTTTATCCCATTTTCACGGTCCACTAAACATAGAAAATGATAGTACGGAAGGGACACATTCTTGTTATGATCTATAATGCCAATCAGCAGTTGCACCTGACATCAGTCTCTCATTATGAAAATGTACATGTAAATATAAAAAAGAAGATGTGGTATGATTGCCAATGAGACAACTCTCCACAAGAAACCCAAATGACACAGAAATTAACAAAATGTAAGTTCCTTCAATAGGCATTTAAGAGAATGTCAGTGGTAACGTTTCTACAATGTCAATGAATATACATGTACATGTACATGTCTGTTGTACCATGTTGTAGAAGAGTGTGAGCTGTTGTTTTTCTTGAAGAGTTTCATATACAATGTATGCCACAAAGAGTAAAAGGTTTTAAGTGTTTTCTGTTAGTACAAATGTAACAAATATTGATTTACAAGCATGAAATTCATAAATATATTTGAATGAAAGGGTTAGAAAGTATGAGATCAATCATCATCTAATATTGTCTTACATTTTCAGTCTGACTATGAACAATTCTGAAAAGAACTTTATTGGTGACTGGAATGAAGATGATGACTCAGCAAGTGATTATCAACCTAGTTTGGATGCCACTTTAAGGTAAGATGAATATGTTAGATTCTCTCCTCATTCATTTTAACAACAACCAAAAATATGTCATCCTCAGGTCACCTTAAGGTCTTCAACACACTTGAAACTCTTCAAGAAAACCAACAACTTGCAATGAGCTCTTTAAATTATTTTGCACATGTAAAATATGGACAAGTTTCAGAAAAAAAAGAGTTTTTGCCTCCCACACCACCATTTTGGAAAGGGAAGGATGAGATTCTTACGATTAAGCTATCACAGTTTTCTATAAGATAATATTGTCAAGTTCCAACAATATCTTGGTTCCCAAGATACATTTCATACTGCAAGGAAACAAAAATGTGTAAAATAATAAAAAGACATTTGGTTAAACGCTACAATGGATGGATAAAATAACTAAAAGTGGAAGGATAAAACATACCCACATTGTTCATTATATAAGATATATGACTATGCATTTCAAACCACAATTCTTTATTGGTTTTCAAACTGGATATGCTTTCAGTCACCAATTTTATATCTTAATGATAATCCATATTTCAGACAGGACCACAATATAAGAATGGACTTAGATTCTGATGATGAAGACATAGATATTGATATTGAAAAAGGAGACAGTATTGCTGATGAACCAGCAGTTGAACTAGGGCCAAACATTAGCAGAATAAAAACTGATAATGATTTAACTGCACTGCTTGAAGACAGAACATTTTTGGTTTTTTTAAACCAAATTTTGGTATTGGCAAAAATGAAAGTTGAAAACTGTGCAGTAGTGGGTTGCCATGAAGAAGTTGTTATTAGCACTGAAGTGATTTCATCTGCATTGTATTTAAAATGGGTATGTATTATTACAGTTTGTGCTAAAACTGTTCAAAATTACTTGAGTAAATTTCAAATTAAATTAATTTAGACATCAGCATCAAGCTAGTGGCACAGGCTGTACTGAGATAAAATATAATAATACTCAACTCAATACACATTCACACAAAAACAACACATACATGTTTAATTTTATTTTACATACAAAATATTTTTTTTATCAATGATTAAATTTAATATTGTTTATATAGGTAACTACAAAATGTATATCTACATAACCCATCTGAAAAGGTTCGTCACTCTTGTAAAATGTAGTTCACTAAATTTTAGTAAGTAACTTCTGGTTTTCATTTTAATCTTGTACTGTATTAAAGGGGACAAAACAGAACACTTTTTTGTGATATATGACAAAATTATATTTGTTTACAAATGCAAGAATATTTCATGATCCATAATCTAAATTGTAGAAAACAGTGCAGACTGTGTTGTTTACATAAATGACGTCAGAAATAAAATCCCCTAATATTGACAGCACAACCAACTTTGGACCCATTCCTTATTCGCTGGTATTTCTCATATTAAGATTAAACACATCAGTAATGTTCTATTTATTTTCTATTTCAGACTTGTAAAAATAACCACTTGGTAAACAAATGGTGCTCTCAGCCAGTATTGAATCGTAGGTTACACAGTGGAGACCTTCTTTTTTCATCAGCTCTATTGGTATCAGGATGTAACTTCCAAAAGATTTCCCTGTTTGCAAGATTTTTAAAACTGGCAATTCCACTTTCTGTATCTTATCTAAAGATTCAGCGGACATATTTGGCTCCAACATTAGATGAGATCTGGGAGAAAGAACAGAATCAGGTTTTCCTTGAATTTAAAGACAAAGAACTTATTTTACTGGGTAACTTTTTACTTAAATAATAGTTTACTATGTTACTTTGGATTTGAGATTCAATATTTATCAATTCAAAGTAAATAATAAAGTAGAGGTATTTGTTTTTTGGCCATGGGTAAAAATCTCTGCTATATGTTTGCAAAGTTATTGCAACAATTGGATCTTATAACCAAATGAAAAGGGAGACTGTGAGGCATTTTTTTATGAACTACAATCTTAATGAAATTTTATCTCTCATTTCTTCAATGTGAACACATAACATGCGTCGGTCGTAGTGAAGTTATTAGCCTGGAACCTTTAATAAGTATTTCTAATATATTTTTAGGGATAATTTAACAAAACCCCATTAGGCATTTAGTGGTGATGTGTGGGTCTTTCAAACACATTCTTGTAAAATTATGTTTTTGATATTCAAATTATTTAAGGTGATGGAAGGATGGACAGTCCTGGCCATTGTGCCCAGTACTGCACCTACACATTTATGGAAATGGATACCAAAAAGATTGTATGCATAGTGACTATGGACAAACGGATGACCGATAAAAAAAGTACAAATCTGGAGAAGGCCTGTTTCCTGAAAGGTTTACTGTTTCTATTAGGAAAAGGATTGAAAATAGCTGAAATAGTCACTGATGCCCATGTCCAAGTGGAAGCATTAATGAGTAAGTTGTATAACGATTTCTTATATACAATGTATGCATAAGTTATAGTATAGTAAAAAATTGTAAAAAGTATTTACACCAGGAGTAATTGTTTCTTTTGTCAAAATATTGCACTAAGTATGTACACATTAAAATACAACTGAAGCAAAAAGTTTAAAAAAAAATGTACATTAATAAACGTCAGGTTTCAGTTGAGAACCCATGATTCTATGGTAAATATTGTATCTGGTCTATATCAGTATATGTTGAGAACCGTTATTTTTTCAAACTAGTAGTTGACATACATTGATTGTGTCACAATGTATGTAATGTACGTCAAAGGTCAAGGTAAACAACTTCGGTTGGAGTTGAGTACCCTGCATCCATATGCTGAATAAAGTATGTTCAGTGCACTGCATGGATATTTAAAACTGTTTAATTATGTATAATCTTCTTTCAGGGAGAGAATTTCCAAATATCAAACATTCCTTTGATATTTGGCATGGGGCCAAAAATCTTGGAAAGAAGATCATAAAGGTAGGTATCAAAGAAACAGTTTAATTTATATACATGTACTAATATTATTCATTTTTGTTTGTCAATCAACTTATTTATCTAATCTGAAACTCAGCCTTAACAAGTGAATGAATTTTGAAAATAAACCCTCATGGAGTCATTATTAATTGAAATCATGATGCCATTTCATTATTGATTGCATTGGTTTTTTTTATTTTCTACAAATACATCTTAAAATTTAGGTGGTATTATTTTTTTTATTTTGAATATTGAACAGTTATAATAAGCTTTAAAAATACATATTATCATGAATATACACAATAATCTTTTGTTCTACAAGAATCTGCTCTTTATTTTTATGTAACTTATTTTTAATAGGCTGGGCAGGAAAAGGAAAAGAAATGTCTACTGGAATGGACTAGAGATATTGTAAATCACTTTTGGTATTCTGCAGATGTATCAAAGTCTATTCAAGAATTCATGGTATGTTATGATATGGTAGTACATGTTCTTGTTTTGGATATGGTTATTGTTTGATCTGTTTATATTTTAGGATTAAATACCATCTCATCCAGTAAAATTCAGAATAGAAATCATTTTAAAAAGAAGCGACTAAAAATCAGTATTGAATGCTTTGAAGACATAAGAGACATGTATCAAAAAAAAAAATTATGAATGAATATTTTATTCCAGGCTTGAAAAAATATCATTGTCTCATAGACGAAAATCTAAGTGTATCGTGTGAGAAAAACATTTTTGTTGTCCAGATATATTCTCATTTCCCTATTTCTTTGTAATTTGCACTATAAGGTTGTATTTCTAATTTGAATTTATTCCTCAATTGCTATTTTGAATTTACAGGGTGTGTGGTGTGGAATGATACACCATGTTGTTAACGAGCATGAATGGTCTATGTCTTACACTGACGATGGAACATATGCCTGTAAACATGGTCCGTTATGTGCAGAGAGGGAAAAGGGTTGGTTGAAAGCTGGTTCACCAGCTCATGATGCAGCCATTGGAATTGTGATGGACAAAAGATTCTTTAAGAAAATTCCTTACTACTTAAACTGCAGGTATGATATAAGTTATCTATGTTCATATCCTAAGATATGGGTATTTTAATCACATAAAGTAACCAAGTAGTACATCTGAGGTGGGCCAAAGGTTGTACAAGGTATTGGAAGGGTGTAAAAATACCAATATTTACCAATATGCAGGGATCTCCATGGCCTGTTTAACGATGGCGCCCCGCCATCGTTCAAATGTCTTGCACCATCGTCAAATGACTCGCTCCATCGTTAAATTATCTTGCGCCATCGTTAAATTGTCTTCCGCCATCGTTCAAAACTTCATCATTTTTTGTAGCCCGACGCCATTTTTTTTATCAATTATAATCAAATGCATGTAATTGCATAACCCTCAGGCTTTTTGTGTTATAATCCAACACAGTTCTAACGCCTGAGGGATATCCGGATTAAGATCGCTAATCACTTGTACCTGAGCTTGTACAGGTAGATCAACAAACCAGACAGGAGAATACTATCTGAGGATAGACGATCCATTTGTCAAATTAATCAACTAAGTTTCAGCAAATGATTATGATAATTTGGATTAAATAAATAAATTAATAATCCAGTTACAAAGAAAACAGTTTAACAAGTCGAACACGTGCTTTATTTTGACTTACGCAATCAGCATCCCCCTTTTTTAAGAAGTACAAAATAAGACGCAAAACAGTAAATATTATTTCATCACAAATAACTCGAGTACTGCTGTAACGATACTTTAAAATGACTTTAAAAGTTTAAAAGTAAAAACTTATAAATATTTCCTGTAAAGAAATATCGTATCGTAATTCCGAATTCATTTCGTATATTACAATCAAATTGATACATCCGCGTTTCCGGTTTATATTCAGACTCGAAAGATGCATGTTGCACAGCATCAATTTGTCAGATAAAGTCATTAAAAACCTTTTCATTTGCTTTACAAATCTCTTTAACCTTTTACATAACCCGTACGAATCGTTTTGTTGTTGCTGCAAATCAGCCATACCGGTAATGGGTTCTGAATTTGACTGTCCATGAAAAATAAGCTTCCACATCATATGATTTTTGACCCCCATAACAATTACCAAAAATACAAGAGATCTACATGGGGACCTTCATGACAGCTTTTGGTCATTCTCGACTAAGGGGGGACCATGAAGACTTGGTATTTGAATGGTTAAAAACGGCAATAAATGAACATATTGACACTTCTAATTCTATAATGAAAATTCAAATAAATATATTTTCAATAAGCAATGAATTAGCATGTTCACCATTCCTTGTATGGAGGGATAAAATACTTCCGATCGCGCTACACTGTACAGCGTATACACGGTTTGTAATGGTGATAGTTCCTCCATGGTTCAATTTTCATCCATGGAGATCCCTGAATATGTATGTAGATAACAATGGGAAATGGTTAGCGACATCCAGGAATATGTCTTTGCAACAAGCTGGGAATATAGGTTTTTTAACGACATGTCATTAGCCAATCAATACCCAATTTTACAGTCCATTGAACATGGAAAATGCAAGTCATGTGGGGCATCCGTGTACCTCGGACACATTTTTGTTTTTACTAATTTTCAACAAACTACACATTACGGCTCTTTGAAATATGGTATTAAGGTTTATATGAGCATGCTTTACTGTGCAGTATGTTTTCAATTTCGTTACTTAACTTCCTGTTTACCTTATAATTTAAATGGGGGTATCATTAGTGAGCAGTAGCTTACAGATTTACTTATTATTTACTTTTTTTCAGGAGCACAGCTGAATTGGAAAATTTCCAGAATTTGATCCTTAAATATGCTTCCAAGCGCCATTCATTTAATCCAGTTTCATACAGAGCTCGCAATCTGTTAGCAGCCCTGGATAATAATGCTCATTGCCAAAGGCAAATGATGGTCAACAAAGATGGAAGCACTAGGTAAACTATTATTGTTATTCCCCATCTACGATAGGAGTAGGGGCATTATGTTTTCTTGTCTGTGCGTCTGTTCCGCTTTAGGTCTGGTTAAGATTTTGGTCAAGGCAGTTTTTGATGAAGTTGAAGTCGAATCAACCTGAAACTTAGTACACATATTCCCAATGTTAAGAACTTTATCATTTAAATGCCAAATTAGATTTTTTACCCCAATTTCAAGATCCACTAAACAGAGTATATGATAGTGCGAGTGGGGCATCCATGTACAATGGACACATTATTGTTTTTATTTGGAAAAAATATGGAATACTGTGAAGGTACTTTAATTTGTGGGTATCAATTTTCGTGGTTTAAGCAACATTTACATGTTCATGGAATTTTAAATTCGTTGATTTAATTTAAAAAAAATTAAAAACAAAGAAAAAATGAAAAATTGAAGCCATTAGAAGCGATGGATAAAATTGTTAACTGAGATAGAGTAATCAACAGATTAAAGACCATCAAAGGTGTTAATAAGGCCATAAACATGTCGCCTATAGAAAACAGTTACAAAAATCAAATAGTATAAACATATCTTGAATTGTAAATTGCATTTTCGTGGATATTTGATTTCGTGGTTATGCCAATATCTGCATACAAAGCATAATAGAAATTTTACGTTTCGTTCAACATTTAAATTCGTGGTTATCATGTACCCACGAAATCCACGAAAATTGGTATCCAACGAATATTAATGAATCCACAGTATTTGCTCTCTGACCACTCCGTGTATTGTAATATTCTCCGACAGATCGCCGATATTCAATATACTTTCTAGATTATAACAGTAGTCAAACCTACATGGGGATATTTCTATGTCTTGGTTTGAACAAATGTTGTTTTATTTCGTTGGACACTTAAATTCGTGGATAAAGTCATCCACAAAAAACCACGAAAATTGCTACCCCACGAATAAAAGTACTTTCACAGTAGTACAATACTGTCAGCCTCCATAATATGTAGACTGCAACACAAACTTTTTTGGGAAGTCCGTAAATATTAGATCTGTTCGGTTGTCTATCACTTGGTACACTATTGAGTATTTTTATACATGTACATTAAAAAAAAATTTTTTAGGTATCAGAGATACTACAGCAAGACTGGTATTCAGTGGTCAGTGTATGCTAAAAGGGAGGACAAAGACTATCACCATGTCCCTACCATAATAAAAACCATAGTAGAAAACCGACTACAAGATCCTGTTGGGATGAACAGAAAAGTGCTACTAGATGTCAATGACCCAAGGAGAGTGTCAGCAGTACTTGCACCAACCTTGCCACCATCAACAGCTGATCTTGTCGCACAAAAAATATCAAGATTTAACAAGGAAGACCCAGAAAAAACTCTCGATTACAGTTGGACTGATGTCCATTTAAGTACCAGTTGATTATAATGTTTTATGCATTATGAATTGTTGAAGCATTTTAGAAAGTTTTTTATGTTCAGACAAAAATAAAATTGCCCAACATTTTATTCTAGATTAGCTCTTATTGATTTTGTACCTGTATTGTACAAATTAGAATAGACCTTGTACATGTTGTATGCTAATGATACTAATTCATTGTAATTTTGTACTAAATATTTGCCTGAAAGTTATATCCCAGGGTGCTATACCATGTAAAGTGATATTATTGTCATTGATCATGAACTTCCTGTTAAACCTTGTCATTTCTCGGCGACATGTGTTTTCAATGAAAACTCACAAACATTTTTTTTTTTTTACTTGTTTGCTGTTTTTTCAAAAAGTCATATGGAATAGGTGAAATATATTTGGTTTATGCAAGGTGTAGATTTTTTGTCTGGTTAGTAATATCTGACCTTTACATTATTTGCATAATTCATTGGTCAATGATAAATTTCTCTGATTTGGTCTGTTGTTCCAATTCTATAAGGATAGTATGACTACTGGCACATTTAATTTATTAAATAATTGAAAAATGTGTGTGTCTTTCTGGGAGGTGTCCGTTGATCTTGACCTTATTTTCATGGTTCTTTGGTCAACGTTCAATTATATTGATGTGTGTGTTAGAGCAATGAAATCTTATATATAGATGCACCTGTGGTAGCACTACAAGACCAAAGCAAAATAATAATTGCGAGTGCCATTTCACAGTTCAACAACTTGCATCTATGGTAGTCAATCAACATCAAGACAAAATAAGATCATTGTAACATATATTTCATGGTTCACTGACTTAAAATTTCATAAGAAGATATGGTATGAAGGCCGATGAGACAACACTCCCTCGAAAACACCATATAGTTGAAGTAAGCAATTTAATGTTACAATACAGTCTTCAACACAGATCTTTGGCTCAAACCTAACATCAAGCTATAAAAGTCACAAAATAGATCCGTGTAAAACAATTCAAACAGGAAACCTGATTAAAATATACAAATCGAGAACGAAAACAATAACAAACAACAACCAATGAACAGTGTTAGTTCATCAGTATCGAGACTAAAATTAAATCGGTGTAATCTATATTTCATAGCACTGACTGACTATTTATTAAAAAAGAAGATGTGGTATGATTGCCAATGAGACAACTATCCACAAGAGACAAAAATGACACAGAAATTAACATTTATAGGTCACCGTACAGCCTTCAACAATGAGCAAAGCACATACAGCATAGTCAGCTATTAATGGCCCCAAATTGACAATGTAAAACAATTCAAACGAGAGAACTAACAGCCTCATTTACGTACAAAAAATGAATATGTTGTAATCTCAGGAAACTTTTCCCATTTGTAATTTTTTTATCTATATGCTTTGTGCTATTGTTGATTCAGATCATTATTCTTCAGTTTGGTGTTCAAAAAATAAAACCTTTCATATTACTTTTTTATTTAGCCAAGTCTGCCACCAACAAAGCCAACATACTGCCCAGTTCCATCGGGATACTTGTCCCTTATTCTCCATACGCAACAGCTGGGTATAACCCTCCTATTGCCGGCCCCCAAATATCCATGTATCCATAGTATGTATTGTCTATAGGCAGCATGGCGATGACACCTGTTGTAGTTGTCATCTTCAGGCTGTGCCAGAAAATCATTCCGGTACCGGATTGCCAGCTCCAAAACAAGTTCATCTAGGACACATTGCTGGAAATCCTAGAAATAAAGAAGATTATTTATTATTTAATGTATTTTTCAAAAAATACAAATATTGTAGCATAAATATTATACCAATACAGTGTCAAATGAGAAATGTCAAACCAACTACAATGAAAGCTTTACAGCACAAGAAAAGAAAACGGGGAAAAAATGTAAATCATATAATGCAGACAGATTGTGCAACAAGAACAGTATGACGACAGAGATGACACTAACAAAAAGAACAAGTGAAACTGCGAGCTACTGCTCACTGATGATACCCCCGCCGCAAGTGGATAATATTAATAGTGTAAAAATATGCAAGTGTTCGGTAAACAGGAAGTTGACGAGTGATGAATCTGAAAACGCATCACATGGTATAGCTGACTTATATAAATCCTGAAACCAAATTTCAGAAATCCTTGTATTGTAGTTCCTGAGAAAATGTGATGAAAATTTTCACAGATCCTAACAAGAGTAACATCAAGGTGCAACAGAAAAGGAAGCAAGCTATATTTTTCTCTATTAATTCTATTTTTTCTACAAGTCAAATTGTATTTATGTTACTGTAATCTTACCGGTAACCTTGAATGGCAGTTCACAGGCTGTCTTTTGCAACAGAGCCTCTCCTGCTGTGTTGGCATCTCTCTGCAATTAGAGCAGGAGCACCATGATGGCTGGTCTGGTTTTGGTGGTTCTGGTCCAGCTGGCTGCCCATTGCCAACATTTGAATTGTCCAGGATGTTGAGTATGAAACTGGGCTGTGCCTTTGCAATTTGTTTGAGAATAATGCGCATGTCATCAACGGACATTGAATTGACTCTATTCTGAAAAAAAAGCGATTAAAATTGAAAGTAGTACAGTCCAATGTTACAACTATTGAGGGTCACTATTTACAGATGATCAGACTTTGCTGATTTACCTCCATGAAAGTTTAAGCCGACGAATCACCAAAAAATAATGTTTTTGTTTCAAAATCATATTAAACACAATGTTTTTTTCGAAAATTTAAATGGTAAATGATTAACGAGCGTACGTAAAATGTTTCCTGGAATCCATAAAGATGCGTGAAACTAAACACATACACAGAAACATCAATATAGGATTTTACAGATGAAATAATTATAGATTGTATGTTTCTGATCACTTTGAAAATAACTTTGATATGACTTTTTTTTCCTTACAATATAAATAAGAAGATGTGGTATGAGTGCCAGTGCACATTTCAAATCCAATTATTATAAGTAGGAGCTGAGAAAGCTACAGGACATTGGTAAGGCGGGCACAATAATTTGAAGATAATGATTTTGGTACTATTTTCTGTTGCTGATCAATACCTCAAGTTGAGCTATCCTGTTTTCTCTATTGACCTCTTGGAGCTGGCCTCTGTTTCCCTGTCCTCTGCCTCTTCTGCTGCCTCTCGCCTGACCTCTACCTCTTCCACGTCCACGTCCACTGCCCCTTCCACGACCTCTCTTTGGTTTTCTCTCCATAGGCTGACCATTGTCAGAGCTAAGGTCAGATGTTGGCGACCTGCTCCTGTTACTTGATGCATCTGAAAACTGTAAATAAGATATTTTATTCCATATGTATCTTATATATAAGGACAAACAATATTTGGTCAAGACAAAAATTCAAGCGCCCCCCTTATTGTTTGTTTTGTTAATAAATATTTTGATCCTGAACTTTGATAAAATAAATAATTTGACCAGCAAGAGGATAAAAAATATTCTGACAGGATATTTACCATAAAAAATTGTGAAATTTGAAAAAAAAGGTTGTCGCACCACTTACCAAATCAAAAAATTCTGACCAGAAAAAAAAAACATCACCCCACCCCACCCCAAGTTAAATTGTCCGTCCCTTAAGAGCATAAAGCTTAAAAACATATTCTGAGCTGCCTTACCTAAAATATATGTATACCGGTAAGAAAAGTAAAAAAAAAAACAACAACAAAAAATTAAATCATGTTACAGAAAAAGTTTCTGTTGCTTTGCGACTTTTTCCAAATCATTTTTCAATAAGGTAAAAGCACAAAACTTGTAGAAAAATATGCTGAGCTGTCTAGCAAAACTCACATCTTCAGAAAAAGATATGAAATAAAACTATTTACTAGAATTGCAATAATGCATTGCATACATATGCTTACATTTTCCCTTTATATTTGTGACTACATTATGACCATAGATAAATTGATAGATTCTATGTTCTATTTTCTTTTCCCCAATTGGGGCCCCTAGCAATGATTCTTCACGATTTTAACGTTTTCAGTCCAATTTTTGAATATATATCGAGGAAGTAAGGATGAAATATTACAACTGATATTCTTTTTTGATAAACAGTTAAAAGAATTTCTCTGCAAGGCACTTTAACGCTTGAAATTTAACTTCTTTCTGAACCAGTATAACGTGGACTTACCTCAGCATCCATCGTTGACGTCATCATTGTTTACACTGGTGAAGATCGGCAATCATCGGAACAGTGCTTACGAAAGTTAATTAACCTCCATTGTTATGAAAAAACTCGTAGCAGATGGACTTGTTTTCTGGTTTGCATGCCATATAATCGCGATTTTCGTACTGAAACCGCCACGAATGGTTTAGTTTTTAGGGAATGTAAACATAACAAGTATATTTTTTAAGACATTTTTTTTACCCAAAACTCGTTTCATATTACTTTAACTTTCATCATTCTACGTAATCATTGTTACTCAGACAGATTTAATGGACAACACATGTTTGATAGAATTATATAAAGTGGGGTCTCATTTTAATTGTCTTGTCCAGCTGAGTCCATTGATATAAATATTGTTTATGTTTCTTGAAATTTTTTTTTTTTTTAACCTGACAGTTCTGATGGAAGTCCTGACATCTCACAATAAAACATGTTGTTTATTTGTTGTTTATGTAGAATATAAATAAAAGTGTGACTGGTCATTTTATTCAGTTTTGACCACTGATTGATGTGATATATATTTTGTTTATATTTATTACACAACATTGTCCAGTTTATGACACAAGTTTTGATGTCTGTTATATGTTGATATTACAGGG
This sequence comes from Mytilus edulis, assembly GCA_019925275.1. Taxonomy (NCBI): domain Eukaryota; kingdom Metazoa; phylum Mollusca; class Bivalvia; order Mytilida; family Mytilidae; genus Mytilus; species Mytilus edulis. Next base: position 3,774,829 of record CM034354.1, read on the forward strand.
AGGATGGACACCATTAATGTTGGCGGCTGTGAACGGATTCCTGGAGGTGGTGACTTTCCTAGTCACTCACAAAAGTCAGTTAGAAGCCACAGACCTGGTAATGATAGATATAATGACCTTACTCTGACCAAACATTACATTATACAGAATCTACACAAAATGATGTTGTTAATCAGAATGTAGAATATAAATATAAGTGTGACTGGTCATTTTATTCAGTTTTGACCACTGATTCATGTGATATATATTTTGTTTATATTTATTACACAACATTGTCCAGTTTATGACACAAGTTTTGATGTCTGTTCTATGTTGATATTACAGGTAGGAAGGACACCATTAATGTTCGCGGCTGGGGGAGGACAGCTGGAGGTCGTGTCTTTCCTAGTCACTCAGGGAAGTCAGTTAGAGGCCACAAACAAGGTAATGATAGATATAATCACCTTACTCTGACTAAACACCACTTTATACAGAATCTACACAAACTCATGTTGTTAATCAGGCAGATTTAATAGACAACAAATATTTGTTAGAATTATATAAAGTGGGGTCTCATTTTATTCGTAACACAGAACTGAATCAGATAGTTAAGGTTTTATTTTGTTTCCTGACAAAAAAATTATTTTGTTAACATCTGATTTTAATGAGAAGTTAAAGAGAACGAGTTGTCTTAACATCTTTAGTCAGATAATGTTAATTCTACAGATCTAATGTAAAACATCTTTTAAAAATAACAAATACTTGACAGAATTATTTAAAGTGGGGTCTTATTTTTCTTGTCTCTTCGTACTGAATCAGAAAATATTACTCGTTTTAATGTTTCTTGAAAAAAGTTTGTTTTTCAACTTTGGTCATTCTACTGAATCAAAATAAAATCATGTTGTTGATCATACATGTTAAATGGACAACAAATACTTGTTTGACATATATAAAGTGAGGGTTGCTATTATTTGACTTGTTACACTTATATAATTAAGACTTTACTATTTTGTTACATGTTTTGTTTCACTGAATCAGAAAATATGCATTGAATTTATATATCTTAATCTACCATTTAATAGTTTATACACAAATATAATTGGATATTTTCTTACCCGATGTTATATTTCTTACATTTGGTAAATTGTTTGACTCCTCTTGTGATTTTATTATCACACACCATTAACATGTTTATATTTTTATATTGTTATAGGATGGAGAAACAGCTTTACATCTTGCTGCTGAGAGTGGACAGATTGATGTAACAAAATTGTTGATAGATCAAGGATGCAGTCCTTGGGTGAAAACAAAAGAGGTAACATTCAGTTTTATTCTTATTTGATAGATAGATATTTTATTCTCTAAAAACTAAATACAAGTCAACAGAGAAAGTACAAATACAATATAAATACAAATACAATAGTTGAGAGTAAACAGCTGCAGATAAAATATAATAAAGTACAACTTTTAAGTTTATGATGAAATACCTGTATAATAAACAGGTTAAACTAAATATGAAGAAATCAGTCTGTGCTTAACTTTTACATGGAGGGAAAAACCTTTTTATTAATACACTTAATGAATGATACCAACAGTTTTCTTAAGGAGGCTTGCGGGTATAAGATTTTCAGAAAAAATTAAACAATAATTTTTCATTACAAATTTCATTTATTACCTTAAGTAGTTATTACTTTATCATTATGGTACAAGAATCATTCCAAAAAATCAATACATGTTGGCCTCAGGTGACTTTTAAAATGTAGATATCATTGAAAAAGCTCCAAATTATCTCCCTTTGGTGCAAAAATGCCATTTTTGGCATTAAAATTGAAATATCTTTTTTAACTCATATATTTTATATTGTTGTTTTCGAAAAAGCTGTACATAAACTAAATAACTGTAAAAGGAGTATGTTCGATAAGGTCCTAAAATGGCCCCCTTTTTTAGCATAAATTTCAAAGTCGGATTTATTGACCAATATCACGATAAATTTTAGCTAATACATTGACTAGATAGGATATAAGCCATTCTGTTGAAAATTTTACGTTTCTGCGTTTCATTATGACGTCACAAGTTGTACTCATATTGATTTTTCACGAAAAAATCAATGAAAATGGGCAAATTTCCACAGATTATTTGACAGGAAGTATAGAGCGCATATGTCGACAACAAAGATCTTTTAAGATAATGTTTGTGAAGACATTTAACATGTCTTATTTGAATATTAAGCTTGTCGACGCCTGTGCTCTATGTTTCCTGGTCCTTTATTTGGTTGAAATCCAGCTGATTTTGTCAAATTTCACCAAAATCCCTTATCTTGACCTTTTTGGGATGTAAAAATCAACGTGTTAGAATTAAACTTCGACAAAACAGCTCTGTTTAACTTTCTCACATGTCTTTAAGGCAACTTAAAACAATTATTGTCTTGTAACCATGAACTTTATAATTGGAGCCAAATATGGCACTTACCGAACTTACTCCTTTAAGCAATTTCTGTAATTTGGTTCTTTTTTTATTTAAATATTACAACTATTTCCCCTATTAAGTCAACAGAAAAAAAGGACATTAACAAAAATGTATGCTTCTTTCGAAGGCAGATTGTGAGCGTAAATGAATGGTGACCCCATTTTTTTTTTTTTTAAAAAAATGATTTAGACCCGCGAGCCCCTTAAAACTGATTGTTTAACAGTTTTTTGTCGAGCTTGCGACTTTAATCTCAGAAAGCTCGGCATAGGGATAGTGATCAAGCAGTGGCGGCGTCATTAGCTAATTTCTTAAAAGCTTTATATTTTAGAAGGTGGAAGACCTGGATGCTTCATACTTTGTATATGGATGCCTCATGTTACGAAGATTCCGCCAGTCACATGTCCAATGTCCTTGACCTCATTTTCATGGTTCAGTGACTACTTGGAAAAAAAAAATTTTGTAATGTTAAATTCTCTTTTATAAGTAATAGTATAACTATATTTGGTATGTGCGTACCTTGCAAGGTCCTCATGCTCGTCAGGCAGTTTTCACTTGACCTCGACCTCATTTCATGAATCCGTGAACAAGGTTAATTATTGGTGGTCAAGTCCATATCTCAGATACTATTAGCAATAGGTCTTGTATATTCGGTGTATGGAAGGACTGTAAGGTGTACATGTCCAACTGGCAGGTGTCATCTGACCTTGACCTCATTTTCATGGTTCAGTGGTTATAGTTAAGTGTTTGTGTTTTGGTCTGTTTTTCTTATACTGTATGCAATAGGTCTACTATATTTGGTGTATGGAATGATTGTAAAGTGTACAGGTCTAGCTGGCAGGTGTCAATTGACCTTGACCTCATTTTCATGGTTTAATGGTCAAATATAAATAAAAGATGTGGTATGATTACCAATGAGACAACTGTCCACAAGAGACCAAAATGACACAGACATTAACTGTATGGCCTTCAACAATGAGCAAAGCCTATACTGCATAGTCAGCTATAAAAGGCCCCGATAAGACAATGTAAAACATTTCTAACGAGAAAACTAACGGCCTTATTTATATAAAAAAATGAACGACAAGTTAAGTTTTTGAGTTTTGGTCTTTTTAGCTCACCTGACCTGAAAGGTCAAGTGAGCTTTTCTCATCACTTGGCGTCCGTCGTCCGTCGTCCGGCGTCCTGCGTCCATCGTCCGTAAACTTTTACAAAAATCTTCTCCTCTGAAACTACTTGTCCAAATTTAACTAAACTTGGCCACAATCATCCTTGGGGTATCTAGTTTGAAAAATGTGTCTGATGACCTGGCCATCCAATCAAGATGGCCGCCATGGCTAAAAATAGAACAGAGGAGTAAAATGTATATTTTGGCTAATATCTTTGAAACCAAAGCATTTAGAGCAAATCTGACATCGGTAAAATTGTTGATCAGGTCAAGATCTATCTGCCCTGAAATTTTCAGACGAATCGGACAACCTGTTGTTGGGTGCTGCCCCTGAATTGGTTATTTTAAGGAAATTTTGCAGTTTTTATGCCCCACCTACGATAGTAGAGGGGCAATATGTTTTCTGGTCTGTACGTCCGTTCATCCGTCCGTCCGTCTGTTCCTCCGTCTGTCCCGCTTCAGGTTAAAGTTTTTGGTCAAGGTAGTTTTTGATGAAGTTGAAGTCCAATCAACTTGAAACTTAGTATACATGTCAGGCATGGGGTAATTGTAATCAGTAATTGTAATCAGCTGTAATCGATTACATTTTGCAGTGTAATCCTATGTAATCAGTAATCATGCCATTTCTGATTACAAGTAATCGTAATGTAATCGATTACATTGCCAAAAACAGGTGTAATCATGATTACTTTTAGATTACTTTAAGATTACATTTATATGATTACTTGCTGATTACAAATTTATATATATATATGAAAATAGTTTTTGATAGACAAGATGAAAATAAGAAAATGTAAAGCTTGAATGAAAAATCATGAAACTAGTATCCACAATGATGGGACTTGTTTAATGTGATAAATTGTATCATTGTATAACAGAGTGTTTTATTTTGTTAACAGTTTACTAAAGGAAATTGCCTCTCCTATATATTGTTGTGAGATTGAGCTTTAATGAAACAAGAATATGCCTTGAAGGCATTTTTTTTTCTTGATTGAAAACTAATGATATTAACTCTAATTTCATAAGTTTACCAAATATTTTAACATAAATAAATTGAAATTCAAATGCAGAAAACATTTAGTTCCAATTTGACCTTTATTGTCGACATAAATATATGAACCCACTTAATTCAAAATGGAAGTTAAAACCAGATTTTATTTATTTATAAATTGAATAAATTTTGGTCTATAAATTAGGGTATAATATGTGCATTCTAATTATTATTTTTTATTAACTTTGAGCCTTACGACTCATCAGTATAAACAAGTACATGTACAGTGTATACATATGGCATAATATTACAAACAATATGCATAGTTAAGTAAACAATAGGTGACGTCAGAAGTATCATCAATACAAAATATCTTTTATTACAATAAACTGTTTTTTAATTTAAAGAGAAATGTATATACTTTCCTAAGTTACAAAGCTGTTTTGTGTTTTCACCTGACAATAATTCTATCAATTATTAATTAGATCAAGTATTAAAAATTTTCAAACAAATAATGCCAATCAACCACTTATAACTTTATTGATATTGTTATTAAGACAATAAAATTTTAATACCCAAGCTCATCTATTGTTTGTTAAAACACCTGTAAAAACATTAATGGATGTGTCAATTATGTCACAACAGACCATAAAACTATACTTAATTAAGTTTTCCTTATTTGTTCAGGTTTTTTGTTAATTAGGCAGTTGGATATAATTTGTAGAAAAAAACAAAATAATTAATTTTTTTACATAGAGAAAGGACACTTGTCTATAGCTATTTTATGAAGTTACACATGTTACACTGTACTTGTCCATAAATTCTTTTAAATAAGATAAATAAATCATACATGTCAACCTCTGACAATGGGAAATCATGTCATGACATGACATGACATGTCAAAAAGCGTGTAAAAACGCGTGACGTAGATGTGGACTTTTAATATGAATGTGGTAATGTTCATAATTTCACATAAAAATTTGTTTTATACAAAAAACAATATATATTCTACTGTGAACTTTTATTGTATCAAACAGTGGTCTGTTATGTTGTTTTTAAGGCACCACCACTAGGCACATATTCAAAACAACTGCCAGTTTCAAATTTAGTTACATTTATTTGATAACAGCATACAACAATGTACAATATAAATCTAACATAGTCAAGTTCTGATCAGAATTCAGTGTCAATATTTCTTTATAATTGAAAAAGCTCTCCCACAGTAGGTATTGATATTTGAAAGAATGTCATTATGTTGTTTTTTTTGGCAATGTAAAATGTCATCTATTATCTCTGCCATTGCTCCCATTGCCTGGTCAAAACTGGGTAGTTCATCAGAAGATAGCTGGTACTATGAGAGCTGATCCAACAGTTCTGTGATATTTTCATCCCCATGGCCTCAGCATACAACAATGTACAATATAAATCTAACATAGTCAAGTTCTGATCAGAATTCAGTGTCAATATTTCTTTATAATTGAAAAAGCTCTCCCACAGTAGGTATTGATATTTGAAAGAATGTCATTATGTTTTTTTTTTTGGCAATGTAAAATGTCATCTATTATCTCTGCCATTGCTCCCATTGCCTGGTCAAAACTGGGTAGTTCATCAGAAGATAGCTGGTACTATGAGAGCTGATCCAACAGTTCTGTGATATTTTCATCCCCATGGCCTGTAGTGAGTGTAGAATCTGTTGGCTATATTTGAAACTGAAATTAAAAGAGAAAAATGTTTTATAAATTTGATTTCCATTAAATAAACATTTTAAATGGTTATTCAACTAGCTACATTGTATTTCTCCTCTCACATGTATTGTTTTTGATCATTGCAATAAAGAATGCACAATACGTTACTTGTCACTCGATCAATAAAACTCGAACTCCAAAATATAATTTATAAACATTGAATCTTGGTACGTACACATCGTTTTGAATTAACAATCAGCGCTTTAGACGACGGTACAGGCCTGGAAGCGACCTCTTTCTGTGCACATTTCCCCTATAAAGTGAATTTGAAAGAAAGTAACAAAATCGTTAAAACTAATCACAAACTACTTACCTTTTAATGTTATGGGTATATAGAAAAATAAACAATATGGCAGACAAACTTCGAAATTTTCGGTATTTATCGCCGAATAAGGAAAAAAAACCGAGAATAGCGATATCACTAACGACCACAAAGTGAAAAGAACGAACATGCGTGTAAAGTGTTGAAAAGCGTGTACACGCCATGTGACAAAATCCTCGCGTGTAAACTGTTGAAAAAGCGTGTATTACACGCGAATATCATGTCACTTGACATGTATGAAATAAATTAAGGCTTTTAAAAAGATCACCAAAATTAGCTTTTTGTGAGGATAAAAAGTTATAAAAAAAAAAAGACTTTGATACTGCAATATACAATGTAATCATAAGTAATCTAAAGTAATCATGATAATTTTCAAGAAAAGTAATCTAATGTAATTGATTACTTATGAAATAGGGTGTAATTGTAATGTAATCGATTACATTTTATTAGTAAAGTAATTGTAATTTAATCAATTACATTTTAAAGTAATCGACCCCATGCCTGATACATGTGCCCTATGATATGATCTTTCTAATTTAAATGCCAAATTAGAGTTTTGACCCCAATTTTACGGTTCACTGAACATAGAAAATGATGGTGCAAATTTCAGGTTAAAGTTTTTGGTCAAGGTAGTTTTTGATAAAGTAGAAGTCCAATCAACTTGAAACTTAGTATACATGTTCCCTTTGGTAGGATCATTCCAATTTTAATGCCAAATTAGAGATTTTATTCCAATTTCACGGTCCACTAAACATAGAAAATGATAGTGCGAGTGGGGCATCCGTGTACTGTGGACACATTCTTGTTGGTTATTATCTTGAATACTATTATAGATAGAGATAAACTGTAAACAGCAATAATGTTCAGCAAAGTAAGATCTACAAATAGTCAACATGACCAAAATTGTCAGTCAACCTCTTAAGGAGTTATTGCCCTTTATAGTAAATTTTTAACAACTTTTCATCATTTTTGTAACTTGAATACACTAGTTAGATCGAATCTCTGATTTCACGGTCCACTAAACATAGAAAATGATAGTGCGAGTGGGGCATCCGTGTACTGTGGACACATTCTTGTTGGTTATTATCTTGAATACTATTATAGATAGAGATAAACTGTAAACAGCAATAATGTTCAGCAAAGTAAGATCTACAAATAGTCAACATGACCAAAATTGTCAGTCAACCTCTTAAGGAGTTATTGCCCTTTATAGTAAATTTTTAACAACTTTTCATCATTTTTGTAACTTGTACAAAAATCTTCTTCTCTGAAACTACTAAGCCAAATTTAACCGAACTTGGCCACAATTATCATTGTGGTATATAGTTTAAAAAATGTGTCTGATGACCCCACCTACCAAACAAAATGGCCGACATGGCTAAAATTAGAACATAGTGTTAAAATGCAGTTTTTGCTTTTTATCTTTGAAACTAAGACATTTAGGGCAAATCTTTCAAGATTTAAATGTCCATCAGAATAAGATCTATCCCCTCTCAAAATTTCTGACAACCCGTTGTTGGGTTGCTGCCCTTAAATTGGTAATTTTAATGAAATTTTGCAGTTTTTATGCCCCACCTACGATAGTAGAGGGTCATTATGTTTTCTGGTCTGTGCGTCCGTTCCTCCGTCAGTCTGTCTCTCCGTTCGTTCGTTCGTTCGTTCGTCCGTCTGTCCCGCTTCAGGTTAAAGTTTTTGGTCAAGGTAGTTTTTGATGAAGTTGAAGTCCAATCAACTTGAAACTTAGTACACATGTTCCTTATGATATGATCTTTCTAATTTTAAAGCCAAATTAAACTTTTGACCCCAATTTCACGGTCCACTGAACATAGAAAATGAAAGTGCATGTTTCAGGTTAAAGTTTTTGGTCAAGGTAGTTTTTGATGAAGTTGAAGTCCAATCAACTTGAAACTTAGTACACATGTTCCCTATGATATTATCTTTCTAATTTTAATGCCTTGTTATATTTTTTATCCAATTTCACGGTCCATTGAACATGGAAAATGATAGTGGGAGTGGGGCATCCGTGTACTTTGGACACATTCTTGTTGGTTATTATCTTGAATACTATTATAGATAGAGATAAACTGTAAACAACAATAATGTTCAACAAAGTAAGATCTACAAATTAGTCAACATGATTAAAATTATTAAAGGACCCCTTAAGGAGTTATTGCCCTTTATAGTCAATACTGAACAACTTTTTGTCTTTTTTGTAACTTGTATAAAAATTTCTTTTCTATAACTATGGGCCAAATTTAACCAAACTTGGCCACAATCATTACTAGGGAATCTATTTAAAAAAAAAGTGTCTAATGACCCCACCTACCACCCAAGATGGCCGACATCAGTAAATACAGTAACAGGTGAGCGACACAGGCTCTTGAGAGCCTCTAGTTTTCTAATAATATATACAATAGGTCAACTATATTTGGTGTATGGAAATATTTTATGATCAATATGTCAGTTGCGTAGGTTTTGTTTGACCCTGACCTCATTTTCAGGGTTCATTGCTCAGTGTTAAGTTTTTGTGTTTTGGTCTGTTTTTCTTAAACTATAAGCAATAGGTCAACTATATTTGTTGTATGGAAGCATTGTTAGCTGTACATGTCTGCCTGGCATATGGTTCAACTGACCTTGACCTCATTTTCATGGTTCATGTTAAGTTTATGTGACAGTCTTAATAAAGCTTTATATTTAGGAGTATCAACATAATATCAATGATTAGTAAAGAAGGCGAGACATTTCAGTGTGTGCACTCTTGTTATTTCAAGTACTGTATATATAAAAAAGACAACATTCTGCGTTGCATAGGTAAAATTAATGCAACAGTTAACTATTATTTAATGTTTTACAGTTTTTGAAATAAAAGATGTATATGTGTATAATAAATGAAAGATTATTTGATTGTATTTCAGGATAAGACTCCTTATGATCTGGTAACAATATCAAGGTATTGTTCTGAAGAGAAGAAGAAAGAAGTGATGGACTTCCTTAAGGTAAATATCCTTGTCTTACTTTAAAAGATATTCACAGATTATAAGAGACAAAACAGACTTGGTACAAAGAAATTACAATAAAACGGTTTCCTGTAGTTTTCAATGTCATTGTAGTATTTGTTGTCAGTTAACAATGTAAGTTGACAATTCCAAGCTTGTTGCCTAATATACATGTTGGCATATGTGAAAGACAAATGTTTAAAATCTGTGTTCTCATCTGTTGGATGTCTCTTATTTTTTGTGTCATCAGCTTGGTATCTCCTAGGTATAAACACTACAGTCCAGGTGGACTTTGTCATTTCCACTCGCCCACAATGGACAAACCAATGCCGTCCACTCTCTGTCCATCGTGGGCGTAGTGCCCACCCTATGCCGTGGACATTGGTGGGCGTAGTGCCCACCCTATACCGAGGACAGCCGTGGGCGTGGTGTCCACCCTATATTGAGGACAGCCTTGGACATACAATGCCCACAGTATACGGCGGAAAGAAGTGTGCTTTAAAAATTTTAAAGATTTAAAAATGTGCAATAATATCTTATGAATTGATTTCAAATCAATTCTACGGATTTTAAAATGTATTAGAATTGATCAGAGATTCGATCTAACTAGTGTATTCATATTGTTTAACCTGTCGTTCTTTCTAAAGGGTTCTTTCTTTGTTTGATAAATACTTTGTAATGAATTTCAACTGGTATTACAAAAATCTGTATCAGCTATTCTCATTGTCAGGTACATGTACATTTGTATCATACATTTGTACTTGCAGGATGATATGTGATTTTCCGACGGGGAGGGACAAGGGTTGGGAACTACAAAAAATGTATGAAAATCTAAATACATCCTTTACGAGAAATGCTATTTTCTGTTACAGACGCTTTCTTTTAACCTTGCGTAGACTTGAAATTTTTTTTTTCAAGATACAAAATAATAAGTCCTTTAAAGAATGATACGTAAAGATTCTGAATTTTCTAAAGATAAGGCTATTCAAATACGGTAAAATTAAACATGTTAAATTACTGTACACGTTTGCTTTCTGACAAATTATGTATGTGCCTGTCCCATATCATTAGTTTGTAATTCATGGGCTGTCTTTTGTTGCTATTTAACATATTTGATTTCCGTTCATGATTTTGTACGTAGCCAAATGGAGAAGACACATGTAAAATTTTGCAAATATATACTGGGGCTTAGTAAACAATCTGTCAATATAGCTGCAAGAGCAGAACTAGACCAGTATCCAATAGATGTCTTTATTAAAGTCAATCATTGAAGTACTTAGCAAGAATTTCTAGTGATGAAAATAACCCTTTATTATATGATGCTTTCTGTTTATCTAAATGGCTTAGCACAAACGGTATATTTTCATGGTTTTCATATTTAGAAAATATAGCTCATGCAAATAAATTAGACATAAATAAAATACAGGATGTAAACTATAAACAAGAATAGAGTTCATTCTCAAAATATTTTAAAAAAGAAATAAAAGATAGCTTTGGAAATATTTTCTTTGAAAAACTAAAATTAAATGTAACTAATGACACCAGTAAAATAAAGACAAAATATGAAATAGACAAATACATTTCTAAAAATAGTTTTGAAAATGTAAAATTATTATGTAAAATGCGAGTAAGCCGATCATTTCTTGGAAATAGAGACTCAGAGGGGTAGGTATAAAAGAATTCAAAGAGAAAATAGAATATTTTAACATTGTAATATAAATGCGGTTTAAGATGAAACCCACTTTTTCTTAAAATGTAAAATTAATAAATCTTACGTAATCAGCTTGAAAATGATATAAATAATATATGTCCAGAATACTTTAAATTGTCTGAAACAGATATTACAATTAATTCTATCTTCATTTCATATTATGCAGCTTACTGTTCTGATCATTTAAAAAGTCATTTATATATGATGTTTAATATGTTAATTTTTCCATTGTGTATATTGTATTGTATTGTTTGTATATGCCTTCAACCACTAGGGTTATAAATGTGCATTTCATACATTAAAAAAATAGTTCTATCCAATTCTTTATTACTCTAAGCACAGACATGATGCTTATCAGTGCAATAAATACAAATATATATTTTTAATATGACCATATGGCATACTACATCAGAGAAGCAAATAAACATCAAGAATTGACAAATAACAGTTCGGTCCTATGATTTAATGCATTTATCAAGAGTTTACACAATTTACGCAAATCTTTTATATTTTCAGTACTGAGGAGTTGCACTAATTTGGACGTCAATAATAATAAGGTTTCATAAACTGCCTTCTTGAGTCTCTATAGCATTCACATTGTAAAACAAAATGGAATTCATCTTCAGTAATATTCAAAGTACAAAGAGTACACTTTCGACCTATAAACCTGAGACTACTATAAGTTATAACGTTGTTTTCACGTTACAGTTTGTACGCGAATTTCCCTAAAACTCACCCGATTCGGACTAAGACCGGGGATAAATTTGCCTCAGGGTGTACTGGGGTATTACAGGGTGTTAGAATACCCATATCTACGGATATGAACGTAGATAACTTATATTATAGTAGTCTCAGATCTAACTTATTTACTCAATAATAATGGCCTACTTCAACAAATAAATCATGTGAAAACTCTAAGCCGAGTTAATTACACTCTAAAATTCATGTTTAGTAAGATTATACTGTAAACAAAAATTATTAACAACTAACACTTAGATGTAACACTTAGATGAAATATTCATTTGATAAAACCTTAAATAACTTCTCAAATATTGAATTAACTTTAATAAAAAACAAAGAGTTTGAATTTCAAAAGTCGGACTTGGTTATAACAAGGATTTATATATTAATCTAAACAAATCCGTTTTTATAGTCAACAGTTACAATGTATGATTTTAAACTATGATTTTTTTTAAAAAGCAAACTACGGATTTCCCATATTGACTTAGTTATATCAAATGTTTTAATTTCCATACAAAAAAACAATTCTCTAAAATATTATCCCAGTGAGAGAAACCAAAATTTCCAAAGTACAGATATTCACTTCGTTTAATCAATTGTTTTAATTTCAATACCAGAAAAAAAAATCTCTTTAAAATATCAAAAGATATTAAACAAATAAATATCAACCTGAAATATTCTTATAAATTTTGAGAATCTTTATTGTTTATTAGAGGAATAATTGGGACTGTATATATCTATAGTTTAATTATTTCGTTTGGTTGCTGTCTCGTTAAAAGGACCAATAATGGTTTTCAAGGTGAGACGTGGTTAAATTTAATAGTTGCACTGTGTATTTAGAAAATTATGTTTCTCTATAAACATGATAAAAAAAAGCAATGAAAGAAAACTATAGATATCAACTTTACAGAGTTTCTTAATGAAATGCCAGTATATAATTGCAAATGGGGATGCATATCTTTCTTCTGTTTAATTTGTGTCGCTTTGTTTTTGTCTCATTGAAGTATAAACATTATCTCCATTTGATTTTGTTGCATTCAAGTTCATATTGTAAAAGACAGAGTACGTGAAAAACAAATCCCTTCACATAATTACAAAGATTTCAGTTGTGAGGATTAAAACATTTTGAATGACTAACTCTTTAGACTAACATGATATCTGTATTATTTTTCTTTATTGTTTTACTCTGAAGTATATACAATTCAAGCAATTAAAAACAAATGTAAGATATGATCAGAACGTTCAAACTTGAGATGCGTCAGTGCTTTAAAATGATCTTAAGTCCATCCCAAAATCTGTCTTATAGTGTGTCTTCAAACGAAAAGATACTTCCGAGAACACCACGCCTGGTTATGACAAACCGAAAATGTTTGGGGCATTGAGGACATATTTTAGATTTTTAAAATGTTCCAAAAAAAAAAAAAAAAACTTATGCAACCATTTCTAGAAGTTTAAATGTTCTTATTATACAATTTTAGCTTGAAATACATTTTTATCGCTTTTAAGTGTTATTCTTTTACCCAGGCTAAAAACTATCGCGAAAACTATCATTTCTTTTAAGAAAATGAAATTGTGAAATTAAGCTTATAATAAAGGCAGTGTCTGCGTCATGCCGGTACACGTGGCATAATTGGACTTTGGAGGGTACGTGTAACCGCCAAATATTCATATATTATTGGATAGAGATAATTGTGTATTAAACTGGTAAATTATCAAAATAAGTGAAACAAAAATATAATTCACAGAGATTTTAAGATATGAGATGTCAACATTTTGACTTTAAAAACAATCAGTAATCCGATTTCATTTTTACTACGTCCCTAATACGCTTTTGTAGAAACGATCCTGGCTAGTTTTTTAATATTTAATTTTAAATATTAACTATAATTATAGATTATCTATGCATATATATATATATATATAACAAATTATTTATTCAAATAAATTAGTTCATCATATATAACCGTGACTTAATTTTCATTTTAAATTCTAAATATGAAGACCTGAAACGAAATTAACAAGCAAATATTCCGGCGTTCTAAATGAATATATAATTATTAATTTGTTGTTTGTCCAGAGGTTGTTGGTCTAAATGTGGAACTTGTTGTCGGTCCAGAAATTGTTGGTCTAGAGGTGAAATTTGTTGTCCGCCCTGAGGTTGTTCGTCTACAGGTGGAATTTGTTGTCGGCCCTGAGGTTGTTTGTCTAGAGGTGAAATTTGTTGGTCCTGGGGATACGGTAGTTGATGATTGTGGTGTAGTTGGAGGCTTTGCCCTTGACAAACTTTGGCTAGTCTAAATATAATGAATTTTTATTTAGATTGTTTTTAGTTCACCTGGCCCGAAGGGCAAGTGAGCTTTTCATATCACTTGGCGTCCGTCGTCCGTCGGCATTGTCCGTCGTCCGTCGGCGTTGTCCGTCGTCCGTCGTCGTTAACTTTTACAAAAATCTTCTCCTCTGAAACTACTGGGCCAAATTTAACCAAACTTGATCACAATCATCATTGGGGTATCTAGTTTAAAAAATGTATTCGGTTACCCGGCCAACCAATCAAGATGGCCACCATGGCTAAAAATAGAACATAGAGGTAAAATGCAGTTTTTGGCTTATAACTCAAAAACCAAAGCGTTTAGAGCAAATCTGACATGGGGTTAAATTGTTTACCAGGTCAAGATCTATCTGCCCCGATATTTTCAGATGAATCGTACAACCCGTTGTTGGGTTGCTGCCCCTGAATTGGTAATTTTAAGGAAATTTTGCTGTTTTTGGTTATTGTCTTGAATATTATTATAGATAGAGATAAACTGTAAACAGCAATATTGTTCAACAAAGTAAGATTTACAAATAAGTCAACATAACCGAAATGGTCAATTGACCCCCTAAGGAGTTATTGTCCTTTATAGTCAATTTTCAACAATTTTTATAAAATTTGTAAATTTTTACTAACATTTTCCACTGAAACTACTGGGCCAAGTTCATTATAGATAGAGATAATAATAAGCAGCAAGGATGTTCAGTAAAGTAAGATGTACAAACACATCACCATCACCGAAATACAATTTTGTCATGAATCCATCTGCTTCCTTTGTTTAATAGTCACATAGACCAAGGTGAGCGACACAGGCTCTTTAGAGCCTCTAGTTTTACAATGCCAACAATAAACAGATTATATACCTGTTCATTATGTGTTATTGCGAACCACATATTTGTCTGCTCTTGACCAAGGTATTTAAACTTTGGAAGTTTACCTGTCCCATTGAATCAATACAATAGCAATTGTGTTCTGTGTAGTTTATTCATTTGAGAGTCAGTGACTGTGCCAAAAACTATTTGAAGCACTAGACCTATGGGCTAGTTAAAAAATAAAATTACTAGCCCGAATTTATATGTACTGGACCGAATAAAAGTTGTGTCACCGGTGAGGATCACGAAGTTATCCGAACCAGCAATGAGGGGTTGGGGGCATGACCCCCCCCCCAAATTTTTTTTTTTTTTTTTGGAATATTAGATGTAAAATCCTGAATTCTGAGGTTACATTTTTGTATCTGGAAGTGTATATAACTTTTCAAAAATATAGAGTTTTTTCTCCATTTGATATAAAAAATTCTACTTTCCTTAAAAAAAAACCTTTTCAAAACTGTTGTCAAGACTGTTTCAGAATCTTTGCTTTGAATTTAAGACATACATGTAAAATAAATGTATACATGTAGATATAAACCCCTTGCCATCACATTTTGTTAAATTAATTTCTCATTCAAATTTGACTTTGAAAGTTAAAGAGATCATCCTTTCTGATGCAGACCAAGAAAAGAAGAAAATCAATCAGTTAAAATTTTATTCTTCAATTTGCTGAACAACTCCTGTTTATATACTAATACAGTAACAGATACAAATCTGCCTCCTTTTCCCTGCTCCGTATAATTAGTAGCTACAAAACATTACTAGATGATCCTAGAGTCTCGTACTAGACATGTGGAGCCAGGGTCAGGGACGACCATCCGTCTAATGAGTTTTAAATTCTCGGTCCCGTTTATCCTCGTATTTTTTTTAGTCTCCGTAACTTGGTCGGACTTTCGAGACGGCCTTTTTGGTGCCTTTCATGGTCTTGCACTTTCCGACTGTGAAGTCATGTATATTAAACGATGTTTGTGAACATTCGAAATGAAAACAAAACTGGTTCCACTTCTTCATAAAATTAACGATAACCAGTCACTGAAGTCGTCCTAATAACCAATCGTCTAAAATACACAAGATGTCAAGCGGGCAGTTACGAATTAATATCTTCCGACGCAAAAATGTTCAATGTTTTTTTTTATTTTCTGTTATGATTATATTTTTTTCAGTCTATGCAACATAAATCGATCAATAATTACCAAAATTTGACATTTTCAAAACACGTGGTACTGACCGTTTTTGCGCTTTTTTTTAATTTTGAACAATCGGTCATTAGGGAGACCGTCAAAACTGGTTTACGGAATTTTTGCAAGGAAAAGAAAATCAGTTTATTAATATCGATGGCGTTGAGTGACATTCTGCGTTAACTTACAGTAAAGATTAACAAAGTGCACACAGATATGCACTAGACCGGTCGGACTATCGGCAGTGTACGTTAACTAGTCCGAGCTTATTTAAACTAGACACGGGCTTCGGGCTACCGCTTAACGTCGCAGACTATGAGACCTTTAAATTTCTTCTTGGAAAAATCTATCGCTCATTGATTAATTTACCTGACCAAAAAAATATCCTCTTTGTTGGTTGAAATACATATATAACCTGCATATGATACAGTATTTATTCAATATCAATAATATATTTTCAATCTGTACATTATAAACACTGATTCAATTATAAAAAGTTTAATTTCGGATTTCCAATATGTTAAAGGAAGATTTGCATTCAGTACAGCTTTCATTGGTTGGACTGTATACTTCAGACATCAGACAATTCAATGCAATTACACCAAGCCAGTCAAATCAAATGTATAGGCCTAAAGTCTGTCAATGGAGGTTATAAATGATTTGTGACAATGCAAATACTAGATTTTAGAATATAAATGAATATCTTTAACCAATGAATTCAAAATACTAATATCTTTATTCAATTTCACAAATAGGTACTGAATAAACATCATGTTAATCATTAAATAAAGAAACATGAAATTTATAGTTTTAAACAAGGGAAATAACAATGAACATTCTGAAACTGATTATACTAGTAAGGGAGACAACTACATATTTAGTCAACGTGCATCACTATGCATTATCTATAAATTATGTGTCGAAGAGAAATGATTGTGTTCAATACAATGACTGTACCTATTATAACAAATAGATGCAAACAACAGATTCAAAGGTGGAAATAAGCAAAGAATTACGGTCCATTCAAGATAATTGTCTGTGTCTACTCAAAATAAGTTGTGATTTCATTGCGAATTCCAACTTCCTGTAAAATATAGAGTTATTGTCCTTTATATCTACTGGCAAGTAGAAAGGCTGTTAAAATATGTGTATTAAACTATTTGACAAGTTTTCACATGGGGCATGATAGTTTATAGCATATTTTTCTTTTGTAGACTGTCATGTCAAACACATTCCCAGAAGTAACTCCTGACACCCATTTACAGGAACCTGCAGCACCAGTAGTTAAAGGTAATCATCTAATGTTAATTATTCAGATACCGACTGAAATGATTTATAATTACTTGTTTCTAATATACAGAAACCTTGATTTCTGCTTATAATGTTATAATGAAAAATGATGAAAAAAACCAACAGATTGATGGGAAAAAGTTGAGTAGGCTATTGATGAAGATTGATTGATGACAGATCACATTAACTTTATAAATCATTCTCATCTAATTTATACTTTCCTTAACCTGTTGAATATATTTTTGATAATCATTCTTACTAGTTCTTCTCAAAAGGCATGTGACATCAATTATAGCATTCTTACTTTTTGCTGTCACAAGGCATGTGACGTCAATATAATTCTTAGTTGTTCCTCTCACAAGGCATGTGATAGCAGATAATAGACGAAGGCATCCAATGGGTCTTTAACGCAGCGAGAATTCCTTGTAAAATACGGAAATAACAGAAAATCTTGTATAATTGCCGATCCGACACATGTATTGTAGCTATCCATGCACCCGATGAATCAATCCAAGAGCTCGACATGCCACCTTCGACAATAAACCAACACATGCGAAGTTTATACACGTAATAATTTATAAAATGTCCCGATTTGACAAAATGTAAAACAATAGCCTAGAGTATGTTAAAACAAGAAGAAAACAAAAAAACCATTTTGACAGAAAGCAACCATCATGACCATCGGATCCATGAAAAATAACTTTCAATTCAGAGACTAAAATTTATTACGGTTTTAGAAATCTTAGAATTCATGGTTATAAAACTGAAAAGAAATGTTTAAGCAAACTGAGCACTATAAGGTTTAGATTTTTTATAAGTATCAACTGCAATTTCAAGCTTATTTTATGACTCCACTTTCATCGAAGGGTATATTAATTTATCGCCTACAGGTTCGTTCGTCTACCCGTTCGTCTGTTCGTCCAGCTATAGATTAGTTTGTCTGGCTATCACCTCGTACAGCTTTTGATCGAGTTGCAACTGAAACATTTTAAGTCAAATATTGAAATATTCTCAAAATGCAAGGTAGTTGGATATATTTTATTATAAAATGCAGAGAGAGATCATGGTTTGTCCTGCTTCCTTTTCCGACATTTTTAGCTCACCTGGCCTGAAGGGCCAAGTGAGCTTTTCTCATCACTTGGCGTCCGGCGTCCGTCGTCGTCCGGCGTCCGTCGGCGTCCGGCGTCCATCGTTTGGCGTCGTTAACTTTTACAAAAATCTTCTCCTCTGAAACTGCTGGGCCAAATTTATCCAAACATTGCCAAAATCATTATTAGGGTATCTAGTTTAAAAATTGTGTCCGGTGACCCGGTCAACCAACCAAGATGGCCGCCATGGCTAAAAATAGAACATAGGGGGTAAAATGCAGTTTTTGGCTTATAACTCAATAACCAAAGCATTTAAAGCAAATCTGACTGGAGTAAAATTGTTCATCAGGTCAAGACCTATCTGCCCTGAAATTTTCAGATGAATCGGACAACCCGTTGTTGGGTTGCTGCCCCTGAATTGGTAATTTTAAGGAATTTTTGCTGTTTTTGGTTATTATCTTGAATATTATTATAGATAGAGATAACCTGTGAACAGCAATAATGTTCAGCAAAGTAAGATTTACAAATAAGTCAACATGACCGAAATTGTCAGTTGACCCCTTTAGGAGTTATTGCCCTTTATAGTCAATTTTTAACCATTTTTCGTAAATCTTAGTTATCTCTTACAAAAATCTTCACCTCTGAAACAACTGGGCCAAATTAAACCAAACTTGGCCACAACTATCATTGGGGTATTTAGTTTAAAAATTGTGTGGCATGACCCGGCCAAAAATCAAGATGGCTGCCACAGCTAAAAATAGAACATAGTGGTAAAATGCAGTTTTTGGCTTATAACTCAAAAACCAAAGCATTAAGAGCAAATTTGACAAGAAGTAAAATTGTTTATCAGGTCAAAATCTATCTGCCCTGAAATTTTCAGATGAATCGGACAACCCGTTGTTGGGTTGCTGCCCCTGAATTGGTAATTTTAAGGAAATTTTGCTGTTTTTAGTTATTATCTTGAATATTATTATAGATAGAGATAAACTGTAAACAGCAATAATGTTCAGCAAAGTAAGATTTACAAATAAGTCAACATGACTGAAATTGTCAGTTGACCCCTTTAGGAGGTATTGCCCTTTATAGTCAATTTTTAACAATTTTTCGTAAATCTTAGTAATCTTTAACAAAAATCTTCTCCTCTGATACTACCTAGCCAAATTAAACCAAACTTGGCCACAATCATCTTTTGGGTATCTAGTTGTAAAAATGTGTGGCGGGACCCGGTCAAACAACCAAGATGGCCGCCACGGCTAAAAATAGAGCATAGGGGTAAAATTCAGTTTTTGGCTTATAACTCAAAAACCAAAGCATTTAAAGCAAATCTGACAAGAAGTAAAATTGGTTATCAGGTCAAAATCTATCTGCCCTGAAATTTTCAGATGAATTGGACGACCCGTTGTTGGGTTGCTGCCCCTGAACTGGTAATTTTAAGGAAATTTTGCTGTTTTTGGTTATTATCTTGAATATTATTATAGATAGAGATAAACTTTAAAATACAATAAATGTTGGCAAAGTAAGATCTATAAATAAGTCAATATGACCGAAATTGTCAGTTGACCCCTTAAGGAGTTATTGCCCTTTATAGTCAAGTTTTAACCATTTTTTCGTAAATCTTAGTAATCTTTTACAAAAATCTTCTCCTCTGAAACTACTGGGCCAAGTTAATTATAGATAGAGATAATTGTAAGCAGCTAAAATGTTCAGTAAACTAAGATGTACAAGCACATCACCATCACCAAAACACAATTTTGTCATGAATCCATCTGCGTCCTTTGTTTAAAATTCACATAGACCAAGGTGAGCGACACAGGCTCTTTAGAGCCTCTAGTTTGAACTACAGTTTTAATATTTCAGAGGTTGCCTGGACAAACACACAATTAAGATGTTCATGCATGTATATCTCAGCATTTTGAATTTTGTCATATATTCTCAAATGCCAGGAAGTTGAACCTTAACAATTATGTATATTACCAGCATCTAGAGCTACTCCTACAATTATACACAAGAAACTATAATTAAAAATCATACAAGACTAACAAAGGCCAGTGGCTCATGACTTGGGTCAGGCGCAAAAATTCGGCGGGATTAAACATTTTTTACGTCTAAACCTCTCCCCCTCTATACACTCATTTTTAACCAAAGTGACGCCCTATCACTTTGATTTGTCATGGAAAAGATCTCGCTATCTGCATCAATTATCTGCAATATGCTTACACTAATTTTATTTCTCCATGAAAATATTTGCACATGTTTTGGTATTTGGCCCAGGGGTATGTATTGGATCATTTTTAGATACTGACTGATTTTCTCGACAGAAGGGACAGGCGGACTACAACATGGTTTGTGAACTGAATATTAGGGTTATATTGTTACGAATTCATTGCAAATGGTTTTTTTTTTTTTTTTATATGACATGCAATTTTAAAATAAAGAAGTTTTATTGATTAACATCGAGACTCATTTCGGTTAGTTAACAAAATCAACTAATATTAGATTAGGTAAGGTTGCCGGGCTATGAGGAGATGTGACACCAGGTGGGGGGTTTATATAGGGAGGGCAGGGCGTTTAACAGCTGTTGAGATCGAGGGACTCGTTAATATTTTGTTTTCTTTATTGTTAATTTTTATAGAACGGAAATCTGGCAGTGGCAATTTTTAAGTTTCTTGACCAGAAACATTCAGTAGGCATGCATGTATATTAACATACATATATATATATGTCAGCCCAAGCTTTCCCCTCCTGTCAGAATAAAATGGTCCAATAATAGCATTTTGGGATTAATAGAACTCGTTTATTACTAGAACCTGGGTTTTCCAGTAATGATGTAACCTTTTATAGCCGACTATATGGTATTAGGTTTCCTCATTGTTGAAGGCCGTAGGTTGCCTATACTTACTTACATCGACTTTATTTGAACTTCGCTTTGGTCGATAGTTGTCTCATTGGCAATCATACGGTTTATTACCACATCTCCTTATTGTATTTATCTGAATAATCCAGTCGTAATATTCCACTGACCAACGACTATTTTTTTTTAGTGTATAAGCTCTCTCATATGTATAATTCTTGTCAAATGTTTATCAAACTTACATGTATATCAGAGAAACATCATCAGCAAGGGTTCGGACAAGATTGCAAATATGGTACGAGCAATTTTTTTTTGGTTTCCAGACAATAACTTGTGTATACTGAGTGTATTGTTTATATAAAATAGTACTACAAATATACATACAACATTGGATTGACTCTGTTGGTTATTGCTCAAACCGTTCAGGAATTAGGAGAACAAAAGGGGATTTTTTTATGGTTTAGCCAGTCGTAACATCATTGATTCAACTTGATACTGAAATATATAATTATATACAATTTCACTGTTTGTTTGTATGTTTAATTTGAATGATCATTGGTAAAGAAGCACTAGTGTCCTGGTCTTCAGAGGGGAAAATATGTTGTATTGTAAGAAATGATCTGATTCAAAATCTATTTTTTTGTTTATCTCTGATCATGTTTCATTGAATGATGTGGTGTATCATCAGCATGGGGGGGGGGGGGGGGGGGGGTGTTAATATAAATGACATATTAATTTGAAGTTATGTAGTTAACAGGTAAAATTACTGATACCTAAGGTGCCTAGTCAAAAGTTCAACAACCCCACCATAGAACAGACAACAGCACCAATAGGTCTTCAATGCAGCGAGCAACTCCTGCACCCAGAGGCGTCGAGAAGTTAAAATAAAAAATCATACAAGACTAACCATCCATTTAAATTTGATAGGATTAGTTTTTAATTATGTAATTTAATCATAAGTCTTAAAACATGTAAAAGGATATTTGACAATTTTCTCTCTGCTTTATTAGTTCTACACCAAAATGATGCCATCCTAAGTTTTATAGAGATATCTAAAGGAACCCAACCTAATTTTCCGTAAATAATAAAAATTGGTGGACTATTCCAAACCCCAGGATTATTTTTACGGCATTGGCTATTTGTCCTGTGTGAGGTAGTCAAAAATGTCTTATTGTTCCGGCAAACCTCCTATTTGTCCGGCCACAAATCTAATGATGAAGATATAACACCGTGTTTTGAAGGAAATACATAAAGACCCCCCTTTCCATTAAGGCTGTGTAGTAATGACACATGTTCTACCATAGTTTTATGAAAAGGAACTCATTAGAATAAAAAGAGAAATAAAGAGAAGTGGCTGATTTGATCTCAAATCGGACTTTTATAATATTATTTATACAGTTTTAGGTTGAAGGTCTAGTTGGTGCTCATAACGTATCAAGCTAAAGTTCTGAATATGCATGTAAAAGTCACCAAAAACAAATTACAAATGAATATACAATAAAGTATACATTTTATTCAGATTTTTTTTTCTATTCTTGAGGAATTGTGGGGGGAGAGGGGGGAAGGGCTAAAATGATTCTCTCTTTTTTAAACGAATTTCCTATGAATTTCCTATAAGGTAAATAATCGGACCATTGATTATTGGCTTCAGTAGATATATACAATGGAGATCACTTCAAACCTTTCACCAAAACTGTCAGAAGCTGTCAGGACAGGAGAACTGTTCTATGACACCTTTAAGACAGTTCTAGTTCTATCTGGGACAGTTCTGACCTACAACTGATTTGGACAGTTTTACCTAGAACTGATCCTGACAGTTTTACCCTAGAAGAGTTTCAGATAGTTCTACTACTAGAACAGTTTTACGATTAGAACTGAGTTGGCTCGATTTGATTTAGTCAGTTCTATCCATCATTTGTCCATAGAACAGTTTAAAGACCTCTTTGTTTTAACTTAAATAAGTCTAAAGAATAATATATATATATATATATAAATGTATATGTAAAATGTCTAAAAATAGCAACAATCAACATTCCATCTATTTAAGGTGGATCAGTTTGTGAAAATAAACATACAGTTACTGAATTAAATTATATAAATGTCTAATACTATAACTAAAACACGCTAATTAATACATTAAAAGTTCTATTAGATTTTAAATAGAAATACGCAATATTTCGCTAAACAAATAACTTCATTAGCCGTGTGCTTCTCTTAAGGTGAAATCGGATGCATGACAACAAAATATTTTTGTAGCTTAATCTAGAGATTTTAGGAAAAGTGTAACATATTGATTGATGTTGCAAAAAATATGTTTGTAGCTACAACTACATGAAGTTGGAATAAAAGTTTAATACATTTATAGATGTTCGATTAATTGTATGAATTTCTATAAATTAATTTGTATGATTTCAAGATAATTATGGTTTTGATTTGCTTTTAAATCTTTTTTCGTCTCTTTCATTGAGTCTCATCAAGAGTTTGTATTACTGGTGCATCCAAAATCTCTCTCTTTTTGTCTTCCTTGTGTATCCCAATTTTGATTTTTCTCAATGATTTGAAATGTGACGTTTTCAAAATCATGTCCTGCTCTTAAAAGGTGTCTTGTAATTGGGCAGTTTATTTCTTTTGTATAAAATGACCGATGGTTATTATTCGAATGTTAAATGGTGTTTCTGTTTCACCAACATATTGTAATTTGCAAGTTCCACACGTTAGAACATAAATGCAATTTTGTGTTTTGCAATTTGATGTTATAAATATGTTGTATTTTTTCTTTGTGACTGTGCTGACGAATTGGGTTTCGATGTTGACGACTTTGAAGCCTTTGCATATATATATATATATATATATATATAATATATGCAAAAATTTGCGAAAGCAAATTTACAGATCTAACATTGTTGGGTTGATGTTTAGACGAGTTGTATATATATATATATATATACATATAACTAGTAATCTATTAAGTCAGGGATTTTGCTACCATGAATTACTTAAAAACATGACTAAATGCTTTCATAGATAAACAGATTTAGTCTGCAAGTTTAGCTGCACTTGTAGAAAACTTATTTAAACGGAATAGCATATCCTAAATTTTACGGTGATGTTGTAAACCGAGCCCGGATATTTTGGTACGATCCTGGTAAACATATCAATCCTTTAAATAAACGTATTCTAAAATGTCACCTATTCAACACTGAAATTAAATCTTTGAATACTGTTTTATTGGTGGAGGTATTGATTCTGTTATCAATAAATTCAAAACCATACTAAATATTACACATATGCACCTTCATGGTGCTACAATTTGTGGATACTTATGGTTTGCCATTGAACAAGGGCATGTTTTTCTATAACTGTAAATTTAAAAAAAAACATATTAGCATAAAAAACATATTAATATTTATAGCGAGTGTCAATAGTTATTTGAAGTTGACAATCATCATGATCACACACATACATTATTATGCTGTGCTTTTAATTTGATACCTCATGATACCTCAGGATAGATAACACATGGAGCAAAATTTCCTTTTTATATTAAAATTTTGACCATGCATGTGATTGGATCATTTGGGTTATATTTAAACAATTTATCACAATCTTTATTTTGTAGTTTTACAAATTGTTATTATTACAATTAGATGGATAAACTGAATAGACGACCAATTGAAATTAAACATTTGTTTAATTGTAAATCTGAAATCTATTTTGGTACAATCGCCCAAGGTGACACTTGCTACAACAATTGTAATATTTTTTTACATTTGAAAATGTACATGTTTCCAGTTCATGCATGTTCCTTTGCAATTGCATTTTTTTGTAAAGTTGATAAACATTCTATGACAACTGTCCTCCCATATTACGTTTACTTCAGACATTTTCAATATAGTGATCATAATTCAATTGATATATAACTGATAGGCATGTTAAGTACAAGATTATCAGAGTTGATTAGAATGATTTTTTTAAATAGTTAGAATATAAAGTTTTTATTTCAATTACAATTGAACTTGTTTTATATTAATTTGAGAGTAAAGTTATGTTGATCTGTAATATGCATTTGTATCTAATGAACTTGACCAATTTCTTAATATTAGTCAGACCGTACGCGTACAGTCGGACCGTACGCGTACAGTCGGACCGTATGAGTATTTTGAAAAAGTGCGCGTACAGTCCGACCGTATGAGTATTTTGAAAAAGTATGCATATGGTCCAAATACTCAAACGGTCTGGAACATAACCACGAAAGGATGGTTGTGACTAATTTTTGTGGTTATGGTCCGAATAGTTTAGGAATTAGAGGCCAAATAAGCATTTAAAATTCTAGTTTACAGACAAAAATAACTTGTGGAATGGTGTATGGATCTCTCAGAAATTGTACAACAAGTTTCCATACACCAAAGGGATGGTTAGGATTGGCTTTTTTTCCTTACATTGCTTTAAAATTATGTATACAGAAATTTTGTATTCTCTTGAGATGATTAGCTGTCAATTTATTTTTAGAAGATCCTAATGCTGATTAAAGATATTATACTTTTAGACATGATTAGGTAACATTTTGTATTTTAAGACTTTTATTTTATTTTGATATGAGCGTCACCGATGAGTGTTATGTAGACGAAACGTGCGTCGGGCGTTCTAAATTGTAATCCTGGTACTTTTGATAACAAATTATGATGTATTTAAATGGGAAACTATGGTTGCAAACTCCATTGGAAATTTGAATTATTATTTTCTTTTGGAAAAAGGGAGGGGGAGGGGAGTTGAAAAAAAAATTGGGGGTGGGGGGTTAAAAGAAATTGCAGATTTCAGAAATTAAAAAAAAAATCAAATATTTTTTTTGGCAAAAAAAAGGATGGAGTGTGAAAAAAAAATCTTTGCCAAAAAAAAGTGGTTGGTTTTTTTTTGGGGGGGAGGGGGGCAATTTGCAATAGCAAAGTGTATTGCACAAAAGCAAATCATAAAGGCAACAGTAGGATACCGCTGTTCAAAATTCATAAATCGATTGAGAAGGACCTAGTATGAACCGTATGTCTCAGAGCTAATATGTATAAATCGGTAGACGAGTATGACCTCTTACTAATGATCTTTAGGATACACATTTATTTATTTACATTTCAGACAGCAAAATACCAGAACAAATAAAAAAGATGGATTATGAGTCGATTGCCATTTATATGAAGGCCCTTGAATCGGGTTCAGAACGAAGACGGGATATAAATTTAATAATTGTTGGAAAAAAATCTGTTGGAAAGACTTCCTTAGTACGAAGATTGTTCGGAGAGGAGTTACAAAGCGTAAAAAGCACAAATGGTATAGAAATTCATCGGCGGAGATGTCGAATAAATCTAAGTAACTGGGAATGGAATAAAGTGTTAGGTAAATATGCCATTTTTTTCTCACCGTCGTTTTACATGTTTTATTTATTGCAAAGTTATCATAGAAAAACTAAAACATAGTAAACATAATTTTAATTTTTTTTTAAGTTCTGTGTATGCTGTTTTTATGTATTTACTCTTTTTTTTATTTTTCAATTCTTGGAAACACATTTTTGCTAGACCCTAGTATGAACCGTATGTCTCAGACCTAATATGAATATTCAATATTTAATTAATGGAATTAAAGATAGGCATGTTGGATGTAATTTAAACTAAAATACAGACTAATGATCTCTCCTACATTATCACAAAATATTTTTTTTGCAAAAATGACTGCTTATGTAAACTTATCCTCGCATCCGTTTTATTATATGTAAAAATGTTTTTTTTTTTTTATAATTATACTGTTTTCCAGTCTACTCTTTTATACTTGAGACAAGCTGTGTAATTAGGATTTTTTTTAATAAATTTTTAGTGCCTGCATTTCATGTTTATATGATCTTCAACGTCTTATTAAAAATTGTTCTCAAGAATACAATCCAATCAGCGCAAAAAAACTAAATGAAAATGTCTTATCAGATGGATATCTAATCAGATGGATGTGTAATCAGATGGATGTCTAATCAGATGGATGTCTAATCAGATGGATGTCTAATCAGATGGATGTGTAATCAGATGGATGTCTAATCAGATGGATATCTAATCAGATGGATGTCTAATCAGATGGATGTCTAATCAGATGGATGTCTAATCAGATGGATTTCTAATCAGATGGATGTCTAATCAGATAGATGTCTAATCAGATGGATATCTAATCAGATGGATGTGTAATCAGATGGATGTCTAATCAGATGGATGTCTAATCAGATGGATGTCTAATCAGATGGATGTGTAATCAGATGGATGTCTAATCAGATGGATGTGTAATCCGATGGATGTGTAATTCCGATGGATGTCTAATCAGATGGATGTCTAATCAGATGGATGTGTAATCAGATGGATGTCTAATCAGATGGATGTGTAATCAGATGGATGTGTAATCCGATGGATGTCTAATCAGATGGATGTCTAATCAGATGGATATCTAATCAGATGGATGTCTAATCAGATGGATGTGTAATCAGATGGATGTCTAATCAGATGGATGTCTAATCAGATGGATGTGTAATCAGATGGATGTGTAATCAGATGGATGTGTAATCATATGGATGTCTAATCAGATGGATGTCTAATCAGATGGATGTCTAATCAGATGGATGTCTAATCAGATGGATGTGTAATCAGATGGATGTCTAATCAGATGGATGTGTAATCAGATGGATGTGTAATCCGATGGATGTCTAATCAGATGGATGTCTAATCAGATGGATGTGTAATCAGATGGATGTCTAATCAGATGGATGTGTAATCAGATGGATGTGTAATCCGATGGATGTCTAATCAGATGGATGTCTAATCAGATGGATGTGTAATCAGATGGATGTCTAATCAGATGGATGTGTAATCAGATGGATGTCTAATCAGATGGATGTCTAATCAGATGGATGTCTAATCAGATGGATGTGTAATCATATGGATGTCTAATCAGATGGATGTGTAATCAGATGGATGTCTAATCAGATGGATATCTAATCAGATGGATGTCTAATCAGATGGATGTCTTATCAGATGGATATCTAATCAGATGAATGTGTAATCAGATGGATATCTAATCAGATGGATGTCTAATCAGATGGATATCTAATCAAATGAATGTGTAATCAGATGGATATCTAATCAGATGGATGTCTAATCAGATGGATGTCTAATCAGATGGATATCTAATCAGATGGATGTCTAATCAGATGGATATCTAATCAGATGGATGTCTAATCAGATGGATATCTAATCAGATGAATGTGTAATCAGATGGATGTCTAATCAAATGGATGTCTTATCAGATGGATATCTAATCAGATGAATGTGTAATCAGATGGATGTCTAATCAGATAGATGTCTAATCAGATGGATGTCTAATCAGATGGATGTCTAATCAGATGAATGTCTAATCAGATGGATGTCTAATCAGATGGATGTCTAATCAGATGGTTGTCTAATCAGATGGATGTCTAATCAGATGGATGTCTAATCAGATGAATGTCTAATCAGATGGATGTCTAATCAGATGGATGTCTAATCAGATGAATGTCTAATCAGATGGATGTCTAATCAGATGGATGTCTAATCAGATGGATGTCTAATCAGATGGATGTCTAATCAGATGGATGTGTAATCAGATGGATGTCTAATCAGATGGATGTCTAATCAGATGGATGTCTAATCAGATGGATGTCTAATCAGATGGATGTCTAATCAGATGGATGTCTAATCAGATGGATGTGTAATCAGATGGATGTCTAATCAGATGGATATCTAATCAGATGGATGTCTAATCAGATGGATGTCTAATCAAATGGATGTCTTATCAGATGGATATCTAATCAGATGAATGTGTAATCAGATGGATGTCTAATCAGATAGATGTCTAATCAGATGGATGTCTAATCAGATGGATGTGTAATCAGATGGATGTCTAATCAGATGGATATCTAATCAGATGGATGTCTAATCAGATGGATGTCTAATCAGATGGATGTCTAATCAGATGAATGTCTAATCAGATGGATGTCTAATCAGATGGATGTCTAATCAGATGGATGTGTAATCAGATGGATGTCTAATCAGATGGATGTCTAATCAGATGGATGTCTAATCAGATGGATGTCTGGATTAAGTGTTGTATATGGCAATTTAATCCTTTAGCAAATACTTTATTTCTACTGGAATTTCATGATTTCAATTACTGTGATAGTTGTTACTGTAAAGGTTTTAAATGAAAAGAAAATGTTATTGATATCTATATTTTTTAAAAGCAGAATCCCTTATTCGTTTGATGTGTTTGAGCTTTGATTTTGCCATTTGAATACGGATTTCCGTTTTGAATTTTCCTCAGAGTTCGGTATTTTTGTTAATTTACTTTTTACTTGATAATGACCTGTTGCCTTAACAGATTATTCTGTATGTGTTTAGTTTCTGAGAAAGGGGTGGATGTGGTTTTCTTTATTGTTTCTTTATTGTATAACATATGAAATCGGTGAATTTTAATCATAACTTCCATAGATTTCTCCTAAACTATGAACACTTTTTACTATTTTTTTTGTAGATACAAGATTAGTGAAAGAAACAAGTATCAACAATAGAATATTGCAGTCAATTGTCAAAGAGTTGCACCAAGATAAAGAAAAACCAAAGCATGACATATTGGAAATATCTTCATCAGATCAGATATCAACAGATGATAAAAAGGGCACAATCACCAAAAATATTGAACATGACGAAGAACCTCAACCCAAACGTGCCAAAATGAATTATCAGTTTGCTTATCCGGAGATTACAGAATCTCCGTTGTCTAAACTGGCAAAGGATGAGCTGTTAAGTATAATCGGATCTGCTGTAGACTTACAAGACGAAGACGGCTATGCAAATTTAACAGTGTGGGATTTTGCTGGTGACATTGAGTATTACAACACACATCAATCGTTTTTGAATTCAGAAGCAATTTTTCTTGTCGTAGCAAATTTACATGACATAGATGACACAGTATCCTACGGTTTGTAAAGTCAATTTGTGCTTCCTTATCAAATTTAAAGATATAATTATATTAAACGTAGATACGAATTATTCTTGATGTTCAGATCATATAAAAACAATGAAACTAAACATTTAAGACAGCAAATTTTAATAAGTTTTTTTTTGTTAAATGATTTTTATTATTTGCTCTAAACAACACTACTTTTCGTGTTTCATTTAATATAGCCATTTACTATCTTGACTTGCATCTAGAAATTGACAATGAGGATCGGATGAAAACAAAAGTTCGTGACAAAAGAGATGACTTCAGCTTCCCAATTGTTCTTTCATTTTCTATGTAGCAACATTCTAGCAGTGTCTTCCCATGAAGTATATATCTCCAAATTGATACGATATTCTAGGACTTGTATTTCCTATCATGATGTCCTTATAAGAAGGTTGCTGCTCTCCAAAAAGCTATCAAGCCAAGTGTTAAAGAGGTGCAGTTGAAATTATCCCTTCTAAAAATTTACAGACGCCTTCAATAGTTGGTTTAACGTCATTGAATATCTGTTTTAAAGATGACGATGGATATGTTCCAAAAGTCGTAACTAGAATCCTGTCCAATTTTGTCTCGTATGTAACCTATCGAATTATACTTATCACCAGGTTTTTAAATACACGAACAACACGACGGGTGCACATGTAAAGTAGAATCTTCCCTGAGTGCATGAAATCACTCCCGGTTTTTGGTTGGGTTTTCTGTTGCTGAGTCTTAAGTTTTCTACGTTGTGTTTTGAATATGTTTGATTGTCGTTTTAGTCTTAAGCGTTCTTTGTCATGTCTTTGTCAGTTTATTTTCGTCTTATGATTATAAATGTTCCTTTGGTACCTTTCCCCTCTCTTTTATACGTAAAATCGTGTAATATACTTGTAGCTAACCTATTTTATATCGTGTATTATACTTGTAGCTAACCTATTTTATATAGTGCTTAAAAAGATATCACCACAAATGTTGTTTTCTTCTTATCTCATACAAACATCCTTTGTTATACGACCGCAAATATCTTGCTTTGTCCTAAGATTTGATTTCCAAACAATAGCTTACATATTAGTGATTGGATCTTGGTGAAATGTTACCACAAGGTTTCATATAAAAAAAATTAAGGTTTGGATTGATTTTTGGGGCAATGGTCTGAACTGTTTAGAATAAACGAAACAAAAACAAAACTTTTCTGATACAAATGTATCAATTGTTCATTTCTTGACCATATTCAATGGGATTTAATTCAAAGTCTAGAACATGGTAGGTTCTTTATTATGCTAAATGTAACTTTAGATTTTGGATTTTTTGCACCGTGTTTAAATTGATCCACATTGAGGTCCTATGGGTCCAAATTAAATTTAGTTTGATTTTAACAACATTTGAATTCAATGGTGGTTTTTTTATATGCTTAATCTAACTATGCAGAACTTCATGGTAGGTTTGTTTATAATTTTGTAAAAATTAATTTTTAGAAAGCTTTATATATGTGTCAAATATTTTATCAGAATCCAAATTCAGATCTGTATCAAGCTTGCATGAATGAAGTTTCGATTTTCGCCCAAACTGTTTAAGGTTCGACCTTTTCGCTCGTATCAAGCTGCGCCTAGCATTGTGTTTTATTAATGTATAGCATTTTGCTTTCTGTACATGGAAAATTTATGGACTCCATCATTAAATTGGCTTTATTACCAGATTACCATAGGCATGTTCCATTTGTAGTTACCACAATATCGTTCTATTTACGTCGACTCTGTCGTACAAGTGAGACTTATCGCCGAATTTGCACTTACCACAAACAACAAGACGGGTGCTGAATGTGATATAGGATCTGCGTACCCTTCTTGAGCACCTCGCTTCAACCCTAATGTATGCAAGGTTCATTTTGTTCTCTCGCTTGTGTTCTATATAATGTTGTGCATACTTTTGTTGTTTATTCTTTGGGTTCTTTTTTATATGCCCGATCGTTATCGCTTTCTTTTTGACTGATGAATTTTGATTCGCCCGTGTGTAACTTTTGCCTCCTTTTAAACACTGATTTCAATAGTTATATTTTTTACTTGCAATATTATAACGGTCTGCATGATAAATCATTATATATTTTTATATTTAATGAAGTAATTATATTCTTAAGAATCATTTCTAGTGCAGTCATCCACCGAAATATTTAAACATTAATTTGTCTTTAATCACAGACACATTCAATTTCTGGATGGATACAATACATTGTTATGGAAGCATAAACAACAAAACTGAAGCTGTATTGCTCGAAGGAGCTCACAACCTTCTAGATCCACCAGTTATTGCAATTGGTACACACAAGGACAAATTTCAGGTATTTATATCAAAGTAACAGTGGAGTAGACATGTTAATTTAGTCTCTGTTTATAAAAACTTGACGACTGAATTTGCGCCTTTGAAAATATTTATTTTTTATTTTGGTGTGCTCTTCAAACATTTGTGTCAGACCATTGAGTTTGTCGTTAAATGAATATGTTTGTATGATCTTAAAAGATATCATTCCTTAAATGTTATTGTATTTTTTTTTAAACTGACTAAACATAAAATATACATGAACGTATTTGTTTCTAGTTACAATTGCCAAACTAGAGGCTCTCAAGAGCCGGTCTCGCTCACCTGATTCTACTTGGGTTTTTGAAATCATATAAAAGTTATATATAAAATTTGTCTAAAAGTAACAACACTTGGCCAGCACCTCATAAGGTAAGGAACATTCATGATATGTTTGATTTCATTCAATTCAGTGGTTCTTTAGAAGAAGACTTTTGTATGCATTTCCCATAGGGTCCTATGTTAAACTAAGTCCCCCTGATGGCTGCCATCTTGGATGTTGCAATGACAACAAAGTAACAACACTTGGTTAGCATCTCATTAGGAACATTCATGCTATGTTTTATTTCATCCCGTACAGTGGTTCACTAAAAGAAGACATTTATATGTATTTCCCATAGGGTCCTATTTTAAACTAAGTCCCCCACTGGCGGCCATCTTGGATGATGGATCGGCTACAAAGTAACAACACTTGGTCAGCATCTCATAAGGATCATTTATGCTATGTTTGGTGTCATTCCATTCAATGGTTCTCTACAAGAAGACATTTATATGTATTTCCCATAGGGTCCTATGTTAAACTAAGTCCCCCACTGGCGGCCATCTTGGATGATGGATCGGCTACAAAGCAACAACACTTGGTCAGCACCTCATAAGGAATATGCATGCCATGTTTGGTTTTATTCCATTCAGTGGTTCACTAAGAGAAGACATTTGTATGTATTTCCCATAGGGTTTTATGTTGAACTAAGTCCCCCGCTGGTGGCCATCTTGAAAGATGGATCGGCTACAAAGTAAGAAAACTTGGTCAGCACCTCATAAGGAACATTCATGCTATATTTTGTTTTATTCCATTCAGTGGTTCTCTAAACGAAGTCATTTGTATGCATTTCCCATAGGGTCCTATGTTAAACTAAGCCCCCTGCTGACGGCCATCTTTGATGTTGGATCGGCTACAAAGTAACAACACTTGATCAGCACCTCACAAAGAACATTCATGCTATGTTTTGTTTAATTCCATTCATTGGTTCTCTAAAAGAAGTCATTTGTATGCATTTCCCATAGGGTCCTATGTTAAACTAAGTCCCCCGCTGGCGGCCATCTTGGATGATGGATCAGCTACAAAGTAACAACACTTGGTCAGCACCTCATAAGGAACATTCATGCCATATTTGGTTACATTCCATTCAGTGGTTCTCTAGAAGAAGTTCAAAATGTAAAAAGTTAACGACGACGACGGACGACGATGGACGCCAAGTGATGAGAAAAGCTCACTTAGCCCTTCGGGCCAGGTGAGCTAAAAAGGAAAAGAGAATAAAGGAGTGGTACAATATCAACTCAAATACAAAAAGTCCAAGTTTAAAAAATGTTTTTATGTGTATCCACACTACTCGAAGATGTTATTACTATAACAGTGTATGTAAATAAGGAGATGTGGTATGACAATGAGACAACTACCGACCAGATAAAAATGATAAGCACTCATACAATGTAGGTAACCGTACAACAACGACAATAATACACACCGTATAGTCCGCGAAATGAAAAATTTGAAACAACGGAAAAACTTATGGCCTTATTTATAGCGATACAATTTATTAAATACTAATTGACAGACATGCTTGAATCAACGACAGCCACTGAATTACAGGCTACTGACGTCGGACAGACACATAGACACATTAAGAATGTTGTGGGGTTAAGCATGTTTGTGAACACGCAACCCTCCCCATTGAATCGGTACGAAGCACAAACCAATCAGCATAAAAACAAGAGACTCAAAGCACTGATCTATAGTTACTGAAAGTTAGTTCAAAGCCAGTTACAACTATTGAATAAATCATGTTCTCCCCGACTAAAGTATCAATCAGTTCACATCTATTGGATTTAGTATAAAGACGTTATAAGCGGTCTGTGAAACAAATGATGTTGCGGTTTCAACATATAAGTAAAATGAGCATTGATTAAAAAATACTCTCACACACAATCTACACTGATGCAAAGACCTATATACAATAAGTAATTAGTGGTAACACATTACTGAATGATAATTTACTAGATTACGCTCATTTAAATCCAAACCATTACTACAAGCACGAGCATAAGATGGTGCACATTGAACATCACGATCCAAAAAGGGAAAAGTAATAATAGGGAAAGAAAAACTATCCCTTTTGTAGTAAATTGTTGTGTAGAGTCTGCTATTAAACAGGCACAATTGGTGCGAATAGAAATGCCTTTAATTTGTCGATAAACTTTATTGCCGAAACGTACATAAATGTGTAACAGGACAAACTTTAGTGCTTTAATAATCTCATCACAACTATAGTAAGTATATCTAGCATATTAACCTTTCTCATTAGAGAAAAGGGCTTTATGTGGGTTGCAGCAAATACATTTGCAACATAATTTATCAAAGGACCATTTCAATAGATAGGAAAACTTTGGTTTGATAAGATTGTGTGGAAGTGTTGTACTAGTATAAAGAGTGAAAAAGTCAAAACTGGCAACCAAATCAATAGGACCACAAAAAGCACGTAACTTATCTAAAACATCTGAAGAATCTTTTACACTCTAAAATGGTCAATTCCTCCACTGTTTGCATATGATTTTACAAAAATTAACGAAACGTTCTTTGATAATAGTTACGGAACTCGTCAGAAAGATTAGTAGTAGATCACTTACAAGAGGCCGAAATGAAACGATATTTTACCGTTTTTTTTGTAGTTTAGGTAACCAATACATAGTGGGAACCTTCAAATGTCTCGAGGAGGCCTTAAGCTGTGCTGTGGTAGTGACATAGTTATTTAGTATATGGCTCTATTTGGAGTGTACGGCCTTGAATGAAGTTGAAGGCAAAATTTCATTCTTAACGACTTCCGTTCAGTATTTACTTCATACCACCACCACATTGCTGGCTGCTCTTTCAACTAATACGAACACAAAACGCTTTGGTAGAACTTAAATTTTTTTGTAGTCCAAGAAAAGGGCGTATTACCTACTTTTATTTATTTTAAAAAAACTTTTCGAAGGGTGATTTGCGAATATAAACAATATTCATACATATATTTAAATCAAGTGACTTTTTGTAAGATTTCTTCCGTTTTCAACATTTTTTTAAATAGCATTAAAGAGCATCTTTAATAGCCTGAGAACACTGTTCTCAATTGATTTTCGACCGTGGACGATATTTTGCTACTTTTGTCAGAAAATTTATAACCTCACGGTCTTGAACGATGTTGGGGTCATGACCATAGGAACCATATCTAAACGTGGATGAGTCATAGTCTATATTTGAATAAATAGTCTTCTGTTATGTAGTAGCGTCCGGAGACGTTTCAATCACTCGATATTACCTTTAAAAATCTTTAGAGAACTGTGATCCAAATATTTCATTTAAACTCGAAAGTTTCTATTGTCTATAAATTGACACATAGTAAAGAAAACTAGTGTTTAACAAGTCAATAATATTGCAAATAATTTGACATTTAATATGAAAAAAATTGTATCAACTTTGTATTAGTAGTTTTAGTCTCTAGTCTAACTCTAAAGACATTTTTTACGGATGTTGCGATTTGAGTTTCCTTTGGTATTGACAGGTTTATCAACATTTCCTTATTTGTCAAAATTATGATTATTCAAATCACTAGACAGAAAGGATTTATGTCACCATCAATTTGATTATTACAATTACTATATACACTTTTTTCTCTTAGCATGTGTTTGTGTCTGCTAATTTCAATAAGTAGTGTTTTATCACTTATTCTTAATTTTTGTCAACTTCCGTTCTTAAATAGTAAAATATTTTTTGCCCCAGTGTTCGATTCTTTATGAATATAGAAAATAAAAACTTTCATTAAAAACCCAACAGTATACAGAACACAATGTTCATAGAAAAATTAAAACTGAGCAACATGAACCCTCTGAAAAACGGGGATTATTCTCAGATGCCCTGGGTGGGTTAACAGATGCTGATGAAAAACCCGTACCATATAGCCAGCTTAAAAACATCCCGATTGGAAACATATGAAACAATTCAATGCCAAAAACTAACCGCCTAACTTATATC
The DNA here is from genome assembly GCA_019925275.1 of Mytilus edulis. Classification (NCBI taxonomy): domain Eukaryota; kingdom Metazoa; phylum Mollusca; class Bivalvia; order Mytilida; family Mytilidae; genus Mytilus; species Mytilus edulis. The sequence goes on from CM034354.1 coordinate 3,812,208, forward strand.
ATAACAATTTACGAAAGCCAGAGTCTTTATACATCCGCTCTAGAAAAAAATCATAGAAAAGTACAGATATGAGAATAGTAATAATTACTGACAGCCAAAAACATCATAAGAAATCATGTATCTAAGACTGTTTAAGTTAAATGATAATGAAATAATACAATATCACTGTTTTTGTTTTTGCGAAAGGACGAAGAACAATGCAGAAAACGTCTCGAATCCTACACTGATAAAATATTTAAAGATTCCAAGCTTCACCTGAGATCAATTCACCTGATCTCCAACACAGAGGATGAAGAAGATGCTTTTGGAAAATTGAGAAATAATATATTTGCCACAGCAAAGAGTAGCGCAAATTGGAATCGAGAATACCCTGTTAAATTTATTCAGATGGAAAAAGCCATCAACTCTGAACTTACGATCGGAAAACAAATAATTTCTTTTGCAAGAGTAAAAGAACTAGGTGAGAAAATACCACTTCCGATAACTGATGACAATGAGCTTCATCTCTTTCTCAGGTATCAACATGAAATTGGTAACGTGATATTTTTTGAAGATATTCCGTCATACATCATACTTGATCCCCAATGGTTAGCAAATGCCTTTACATGCATTGTTACAGCCCAACAGTTTCAACTGGAATTACCACACTTACAATGGGACAACTTCAAACAAACAGGAAAGATGGATCCTAAGCTATTGGAAGAAATATTCAATAAACAATCAGCAGACATGAGGATTCATAAAGAGCATATACTGGAAGTAATCGAAAAGTTTGACATTATCATCTATCCATTGCTACTGACGGAAAGTGGAAATGTACAAAGGGAGCATAGTGTTTTTTACGTTCCATGCATGCTTCAAACATTAAAAATCAAGGATATTGATGTATTGTTTAACGTTCCAAATGCTAGCAAATCTACATGTTTGTGTTTTGTCTTTAGTTTTTTACCGCCGTATCTAATCAGCAATCTGATTGTCTCTTGTCTACGAGAATATCCTCTAGCAGTGGTAAAGGGCGAGATAGGTCTCTTCAAGGATTGTTGTGTATTCAATATTGACAGAACTGGCTGTTCAAAATTTGTATTAGCAAAGAGTAGTCATATGATTCAGCTGCAAGTATGGCAATGGGATGAAGTAGATACACAGGTTAACCAAGCTGTTTTAAAAATTGTCGAAAGAGAAATCAACAGAATTATCAACACGCGATACAAGTTGAAAACAGTTTCTTTCAAGAAAAAATGGAAGTGTGAGACCACCAGTTTCTCCTTTGACACAGGATTCTTTGAATTTGATCAAGTAAATGATGGGGAAAAATATTATTGCAAAGAACATGCGACAACTCATAAATATAAAGACTATTGGTCTGATGAGAAATCAAAGGTAATGTTTCTATTTTTTTTAGATTATTTTCATTTAGTGGGCATAATATTTGTGACAAGATGAAATCCAATTATTGGTAATTTGTATATATATTCCTTTGATGTGTACTCGTTGCTTATGTCAGTATCATTCAGTGTGGACTGGTTGTGATAAAGATAAAAGTATTGGGTCCATTCGCAATTGATATGCGCGACTGTACCACGTCAGGATCTACTGTCAGTTCCATTCACAAAATCGTGCATGACTTTGTTTTCTTCACAGACATGCACGTGTTGTTTTGTTAATTAAACGCTTGTCATTTTGTATCTTACTTTTTTGTATCAGTAAAGATAGTTAAGTTTTTAAGATCGACTTTGTCTAACTAGTTATCAAAAGTACCAGGATTATAATTTAGTACGCCAGACGCGCGTTTCGTCTACTTAAGACTCATCAGTGACGCTCATGTCAAAATATTTATAAGGCCAAACATACACACTTTTTACATTTTTTGTGGGACCTTCATATAAAATAAAGGTTGCATTGTTAATATATAAATAGCTTTTCATAGATCAAAGAACAATGTGCAAAAAAATACAGGTTAGCCTAGGGTGTTCATCGATTCATATTTCTGTTCCGGGTTATAAACAAATAACATGACACGAAAAGCGAAAAGCGAAAGTAAAACAGTTGAGTTATATCTATTTATATCTATTTATATCTATTTATATCTATTTATATCTATTTAAATGTGTGAAATCAGAAATGAACTTTCAGATGATTTTCAGCCAGCCTACAGGCTCCACGCCCACACCTGACAATTTTTTTAAGTGCCTACTTTTTAAGCATGTTAATTGCTTTCCTAAAATTAAAGTGATCGTCTACAGGATTAACGCTGTATAACGAAAATATTAATATGATTTTTAAGCAACTTATCCATCCTATTTTACTTGTTTATGATCGTATCATACTATGCTATATGAACAATAAAGAAATGTTACTGACCGGTATGTTGCTATTATATTCTGAGTTGGTTTATGTATGTTCAAGGCAGAAGTAATGCAATGCATGTAATAATGCATCTTCAATCAATTGAAAAGAACGTCATGTTTACTTGGTTGTGTTAAATATCATAGCAGCTTGAATAGCCCCTATGTCCTAAATATCTATCTTTGTCGAACAACATACTACGTAGCTAGCTCATTTAAACAAAAATGCTCGACTGTAAAATAATTGTTGAATGGAAATACTTCTAGTATATCTTTAAGAACATTGTGCTTTGTACAAATCTCGCATGCTTGCAATGATATATATATGTATATCTTTTTTTTTTTTTTTTTAATTATTCAAATAAATTTGACGTAATTTTGAATATTCTGACGTCACATTGAATTTTCTGTCTATCATTAATTCTGTGTTCTATCCTTTTTCACTGTCCCGGTGTATTTACTGCCTTGACTATTTGTAAGGCTACCTACCTGTTAATAGATGGCAATTATATAGCATTAGTTTGTATCATTACATATTTCATTGATATTATAGGCTCCCGGTAGATTAAGTAGTGAGGAACAGAATTACGTCAGAATGTCAAAGATAGTTCTAGAGGTATTATCAGGCGTTTTATACGATCGCTTATACTTAGATACAAAGACTGGAGAAATACTTGATCGTAAAAAGTTGGACATAACAGAAATGTGTAAGAAATATTGTGCTTTAAAAATAAACTCTCCAAGTAAAGGCTTTAGGAAAATAGAAAAGGTTGACGAGATTTCTACCATTGAAGATACTATTGGTGACGACATTCAACGGATACGTGTGATCAGAAATGAAATGCAGCATTCTTCTGTCTTTGCATTAGATGACACACGATACCAAACACTAATCACTATAGTTCATGATATGCTAACTAGATTTGACCAGCGTAACAATCCAGCAGGTGAATCCTATGTAAAACGATTAGACGAAATCAGGAAAATGGAATTAGAGACAAGGAGTTTTGAAGAGATAAAAAAACGAATGAAAGCAGGTAACTTAAGTGATATCTTTTTTCATGTTTACAGTACAGGAATAAATCCTAAATCTTGAAAGACAGATAACACCACGCCCAAATAGAAATCGATGGAAAAGAGTACAACAGTAAAAAATCACTACACTAAACAGTAAAACCAATGCTTTGAAGCCAACAAAAAAACGTTCCCCTTCGTTCTCGACTATTGACGATTACGATCGGAAAACGTGAATACAAAAGTTTATCCTGTTTACATTTCCTTGTTGATAAAGGTAAATAAACTGCAACTTCCAATTAACAAGTCTCGTCAGATGATATAATACTTTTCTAAAACTATTAGAAAAATACTTGCTTTTATACAGAAAAGAAAAATAGGAATGCAAGTATGCAAAACCAAATATATCAACCCCGAATTTAGAAAACCTAACCATTTGTTTGCACGATGTGCTTGTTATTTTTGTGACTTTTGTATAATAGATTAGGCAATGAAGAACGTGTCCATTACAATACCTCCTAATCAAAACAAATGAACAAATCATCTGGATAAAGCGAACACAACTAAGTTATTCTTCATGTTAAGGTAAACGAATAAAGATATATTGCTCTAATTAGGTACATTATATTATCTTAGTATCGGTTGCAAACACGTTTTGCAAATGATTTTTTGACGGAATTTTTTTTTTTACTTTTCAGGATTGATAGAAAAGATGCATGCAGTTTTCGATAGTATGGTATCTGATGCTTTGAACGATATTTGTTAATTTATTTTTGTATTCACCATTTACGGTCAATAGGATAAATATTGAATATGTGAAAACTTCGCATATTAGAAAAATGTAATGAACTACTCTTAACTATAATTTACTAATTTAATTGACAAAAAAGTCAATGGTAAACGATAAATATAAACAAGAAGATGTGGTTTGAACACTGTCCATTGGAGTCCCAATGTAATAAAAGTTAACTATAGGTCAAAGTACGAAGCCGCGGCGCGCACCAATCAGCAAACTATAAATTATAGTGTAAAACCAATGATACAGGAAGACTGAGGACTTATAGCAGAGAAACACATATGAACCAAACCAACAAACCACATCCATCGAACAATAGGTTACTGACTTAGGACAAGCGCATACAAATGCAGAATGTGTTTGATATATTAACTAGTATTTCAAGATAAGTTAAAACATAGCTGTTAATCATAAAGCTAAATCATCAATATGTTTTATCATTAAAAGAAAGCTTCGTGTCGAAAGTTGTGAAATCAAGGTAACATTTTTAGAACAGTTCATTAAAGAATGAGTGTCTAGCTGGCTAGTTTTGTCATTTTCATAAGGTGAGCGTACTGATATAATACCAGTTAGACACCATTTGAAGCAATAATTTCAATGTCCAACATTCTTAACATATTGACCAAATTACTTATTAACTTCAGTTTTACATATTTAATCAATCAATCAATCAAAATTGTGTCATTTCAACGCAAAGTAATCAATATACTTTGCGTTGAAATGACACAATGTTGATTGATTGAATGCTTGATTGTTAATTGCTAAACGTACGGTGGCAAATGTTTCATGAATGTTCAGGACAAAAACAAAATAACAATGAATACCACCACAGCTCCTGTAATAGAAGCCGTCTGGGATTAAGGGCAGTGAAATTTACCTGTATAGGTGTGTATGATCCTGGTAAAGATGGTTTATGAACAATAACATAACAATTTATTCAACTATACATAGAAAAGGACTTTGAAAAAAACAAGATCATTATTCATATTTATTTATATAATTATCATTAGATTGCATTCTTTCTTAGCAGTTATCGATAAAGTTTAAAATCGTTGTTCCCTCCAACTTTTTATATTTTTTTGTTAAATGATCATGTGAAAATTCCGCGAAATTATCAAGTCTGAATCCGCCTTTTAGCTCATCTGGTCAAATAGGCCAAATTTACTAACCACAACCATCATTAGGAAATCTAGTTTATAAAATAAAAGTGTCCGATGACCCTGCTTGTCAACCAAGATGGCCAAAATGGCTAAACTAGTCTAATGGGTAGTAAAATACAAGTTTTGACTATTACTTTGAATACCGTTATAAATAGAGAAAATCTGACAAGAGCTGTTCAGAATGTTAAGCTCTATCAATTTTCAAAACTATCAGACGCCTTACTTTAGGAGTTGTTGCACTTAAAACAATGATAAATGTTTCCATTTGTTTGTCATGTTTTCCTTTTATCTTGAAAACTATTATAGTTAGAGAGAAACTTTAAATAGCAAAAATGATAAGCACGACAAGTTCTACAAATAAGACTAAAAAGGTCAAAATCGTCAGTCGACTCCTTATTAGAGTTAGCTTAAAACTCATAAAAGATAGACAAATGATAGATACAACTTGAAATAAGCAAACATGATCTTTAGTCTAGCACTGGAGATGAAAAGTCTAGTGGTATAGATATACATGCATAATATATCTGTTCTGTCAATTGTACTAATCTTTCATCCATCAGAAAACAGTTTGTTTTAATCCAAACAGACACGTGATAGCCGTTGGGTTAATTTTTTTTCTTCAAGTATTTGAAAGTGTTTTAGATAATATCAAGTGTCAAAAACGTTCGTAGACCCAACTCCCAGCATATTTTAGGCCTGTACAAAGTCAGGCTATCTACACCATGTGTTTGTTGGTAGTTTACCGAAATATTTTTGCCTTAAACTTTTTAATCGAGTGCCACTTTTTGTAAACGAAACACACAATGATAAGCCTGGAATCTTTTATGAGTTGTTTTTCTGTGTTGCACGTCTGTTTTTCTGTGTTGCACGTCTGTTTTTTTATTAAAGAGAAGACGAGTTTGTTAATTCAGAATGGAATTATTTATTGGCAGTTCTACAAAATGTAACTTTTCATTTCATCACCATTATCAATATATGTATAGTTAGGGTTAGGGTTAGGGTTATGGTTAGGGTTAGGGTTAGGTTAGGGTTAGGGTTAGGGTTAGGGTTCTTCAACTTATTCGTTTATTCATTTATCAGTTATTTTTATAGGTACTGTGTAAACATGTGAATGTTTATATATTCTATAATATTGTCAGAAAAGTTGTTGCAACAGTTATAATAATCCCATGATAATAATTTCATACATAATATATTTCTTCTTGTATTCAATCATTCCAAACGTGTAAATAAAAGTCCTTGTCCAGATTTAGTGACTTTATACATATCTTGAAAAATTCAGATTTACAAATTTAATATGTCATGATACCATTGTGTTTTTGTTGTTTTTCATTTTGTTATTTTAGCACTATTTGTCTTTAAATAGTGTCTTTTACTTGTGCATATCTGTATGAACTTTTGATGAGTACTTCTGTCAAAAAATAAATAAATAAATGTTCTTGTTCTAATCTTTTGGCCAAAAAACAAAGCAACATCGACACGTTGAACCTGACAGGCCAACCTATCACAGCAACATCGACACGTTGAACCTGAATTCCTTATCAAATGGCAAAATTCAAAGCTCACGCACTTAAAACGAATGGAAAACAATTGTCATATATTCTTACTTGGTACATGCATTTCCTTATGTAGAAACTGGTGGATTAAATCTGGCTTTATAGCTAGCTAAACCTCTCACTTGTATGACATACGGATAAAATTCCAATATATTGACAACAATGTGTGAACAAAACAAACAGACATAATAGGTAAAAATTTCAAAAATAGGGGTACAGCAGTCAACAATGTGTTATATTCTAATTCACTTTTAAAACAAAAGATGTCAAAAACGAAAAAAACCGAATCAATTTATTTGCAAATGATCGATTTCAGGTAATACATAGGTGAAAGTTACCAAAGGCATTTTCAAACTCATAAAGTCGGAGACATAATTCATAGATGCCAACCATTACGATTTTTCCGTATTTTTTCCGATTTTGTGATCAAAACTACGCTATTACGGTTTAAGTTGAATAGTTACTGTTCAACTTTGTAAATTGCGGGTTTTGATCATTGCTTTCCGGCCTGGTCCGGTATTTAGAACACGCCAATGTAGTGCTTCTGGTTTCTCAGGAGTTATTGACCTTTCTTTTGGTTACTAAGTGACTTCCAAAGAGGCAAACTTGCATTTTATGAAGTAGTTTCCTCTTTTCCCTACTTCTCCTTGACAAAACGAAAATGTATGAGTAGATGGGGCAATATGCGCAATTGTTTCTACATAGGCGGTAATGGTAACGTTTTCTTCTGTTGCTCAGCCCATATCATAAACTTGTATATGTATGATGGCTTGTTTCGAAGCTGAGACATTTTTACATATGTGGTTAAATTTTCGGGTACAAAGTGTGATTCATTTTCCCGTAAATTAGCAAACCACGAGTATCCTTTGGCGATGTGGCTCCTCATGGTAAAAAAAAGTTTTTACACATTTATTCTGTGTTCCCTTACTTTCTAAATTAACACAAATGATTCAGCTCAGTCATTTGTTTATCATAGAAATGTGTCAAATATCACTACACAGAGATTTTTTGTTTACACGTGACTTTTGAGTTCCTCATTTCAAGGCGCATTAGGGATATTGTCCAATATTGAAATCCATAGTTCTGATTTTTCCAAATATTTTTAGGTGATCTTCATCGGTATGACATTCTGAATAAATCTGTGTATTTTTGTCCATTTCTGAAAAAAAATAAAGTCGTTTCAGCACTATATGGCAATGACACTTTTATCGCTATATTCATTTATTTTTAATACAATGTGTATGTATAATTAATTTCTTCCAGGATACCTTCACTATTCAAAACAAGGACAAAACTTCTGATGATAACCTTAAATTACAATACACAGACCCTGTTAAAGCATTCCATAACATTTTCTTGTGTCTAAAAGTGCATTTTGACAGAGAAATTATGCAAAAATGTAGATTTTATAAAAAAAAAAAACAAAATAATTATTCTTACTAGTGGACATCTGGTATCTTATACTGTCGAAACCACTCGAAACTACTGAGAAATTCATTCTTATCATGTAATTAGAGTGCAATGAAGTGCAAATTTTCAAAAGTTGTCCTTTCACATAATTTTATTTGAGAAAAAAAGGCTTTTTACATGTATTTCAGTGAAAACTTTTATCAGTGAGAAATCCACATGAGGTATTAAAGGAAACATTGTGACATCACATGTATTATGGCGTCATTAAATAACGACAGATCAAAATAGTGCTAAATATAGTTTGCAGTGTTACATGGGAAACAGTTGCCGCAAGATTTAACTCGAAATATCGAGTCGAAAAGATCAGTAACCAAGCCTTTTCATTTAATATCAAGACCATAGCAACAGTTTTCATATTAGCATATTTCTAACATACCGACTGTAATTTCAATTGCACAAATACCATAAATAAATAATTTAGAGCTTGCCTAATAAAACAAAATGCTTACCAGTTATTCAGGACTTTTTAAAACCTTTAGTTTGCCATGTCATGTAAAAAAGTTATGATATGTCTGGAACTGAAATAAGACAAAACAATTTACTCAGGCTGTGTTATCATTTAATTTAAATACATAAGTATTATTGAGAGAGAAAAATCTAACTTTTGAAAGTTTTATCGCAAAGAAAGAAAAAAGCTTCTCCCTTGTTGCTTAGCCACCTCCATTTAAACCGTTTATATTAGAAGCAATGAGTAGTAGCTAACTAGCTTAATAGTTGAATAGCAATATTGTTTTCAAGAAGGTTTGACCCTCGTGTGTATTAAAAATAGTAATTCATGATTTTCTTAATACATGTACATGTTTGTTTTCTGTTTATTTGCATATATGATATCTACTGACCAGGGTCAAATCATTGGATAAAAGCACATGTGATGATGTATCTCACTTTACTCGTGTGAAGTGTGTTATCTCCCTTGATTGTCAGTTATTCCTGTAGACCAGAGTTATAATTACATAACCAAGACTATATTGTGTCATGTTTACTTACAATTTAATAATATTACATGTAAGATATTTCTTGCCTTTTTCAATTAAATAAACAATTCCTTTCGGATCTCTCGGGGGTAAACAAAGTTATGATTGTGCCTAAAAAAAGTGTTCAGCCCCGTGCCAGTAATGCATTTTAAAAGCGAAAATGTCATTGCCTGATCTTTATCAATAATATTTATCTTAAATTGTTTATGATAACTAGGTATAAATGAAAAAATACTAACCATCATTTTCACAATTTTCTGTGGTGTACAAGGTGAAATCATCTTAAGATATCTCTGGATTTTTTGTTAGAAGATGGGGCAATATGCGCAATTGTTTCTACATAGGCGGTAATGGTAACGTTTTCTTCTGTTGCTCAGCCCATATCATAAACTTGTATATGTATGATGGCTTGTTTCGAAGCTGAGACATTTTTACATATGTGGTTAAATTTTCGGGGTACGAAGTGTGATTCATTTTTCCGTAAATTAGCAAACCCCGAGTATCCTTTGTCGATGTGGCTCCTCATGGTAAAACATCCCATTTTTGACACAATAAGTTCTCTAAAAATTTAATACTTTGAACACATTAAATGGCTCCATAGTTTTTACACATTTATTCTGTGTTCCCTTACTTTCTAAATTAACACAAATGGTTCAGCTCAGTCATTTGTTTATCATAAAAATGTGTCAAATATCACTACACAGAGATTTTTTGTTTACACGTGACTTTTGAGTTCCTCATTTCAAGGCGCATTAGGGATATTGTCCCAGATGCTGTTTTCACAAAAAATGTATTTAATAGATAACATGTTTATACACAATGCTCATTACCACAAAACACAGTTCATGGGTGCATTTCGGTTGCGTCACTTGAACCGTTCTAGAGTTATACCCTTTAAAAATGAAAGAATTGCTGATTTTTCGTTTCCGTTCTCCAACTTTAGTTTTCCTCAACCAAATGTTATGAAACTTATACACAATGCTTATTTCTACAAAACACAGAACAAGTTTGAATTTCTGTGGCGTCACTTAAACGGTTCTAGAGTTAGACCTCTTTAAAAATGGAAGAATTGCTGAATTTTTATACGACCGTTTCCGGGACGTATTATAGTAAACCGTTGTCCGTCTGCCCTTCTGTCGTCCGTCGTCAACATGTCATGTCGGACATTAACTCAAAAACGCTTTAACAAATTTGCATAAAACTTTGGTGAATTGTTTATATCTATTGACATGCGCTCCCTTTTGATTTTTATAAATTTTAGATTTCATGTTTCCAAGTAACGGGGTTTTATTCATATTAGGGGGATTTCCTAGTTTTCTGACAATAACTCAAAAATACTTTTCGCAGTTCTCATGAAACTTTGATGAATTGTTGATACCTATTGATGTAAGCTCCCTTTAGAATTGTATAAATTGTATTTGTTAATAGTCTGACAACAGATTTACTAAGTACTGCGCAACAGCATAGTGTATTGCACAACTGCAATAACTCTTTTGAGAAAGTTAAGAAGTTAGCAATATATTTTAACTCTACTTTCTGCTATATAGATGATGTTCTTTCACTAAATAATTCAAAATCTGGTGACTATGTGGAACGCATCTATCCCATTGGAACTAGAGATAAAGGATACTACAGATACAGTTAAGTCGGCTTCATATCTTGACTTACATCTAGAAATTGACAATGAGGGTCGATTGAAAACAAAACTTTACGACAAAAGAGATGATTTCAGCTTTCCAATTGTGAACTTTCAATTTCTAAGTAGCAACATTCCAGCGGCACTTGCATACGGGGTATATATCTCCCAATTGATACGATATTTCCGTGCTTGCATTTCCTATCATGATATCTTGATAGAGGGTTGCTGCTCACAAGGAAGCTATTAAACCAAGAGTTGCAAATGGTGAAGTTGAAATCATTCCTTCGTAAATTTTACGGACGCCATCACGAGTTTGTTTACCGTTATGGAATAACCGTTTCACAAATGATATGGGATATGTTCCTTACGTCGTAACTACAATCCCCTTCCCTTTCATGAATGTGACCTACCGAATTAGACTATTTACCGGATTTGTTTTCACATAATCAACACGACGGGTGCCACATGTTGAGCAGGATCTGCTTACCCTTCCGGAGCACCTGATATCACCCCTAGTTTTTGGTGGGGTTCGTGTTGTTTATTCTTTAGTTTTCTATATTGTGTCATGTGTACTTTTGTTTGTCTTTTTGTCTTTTTCATTTTTAGCCATGGCGTTGTCAGTTTGTTTTAGATTTATGAGTTTGACTGTCCTTTTGGTATCTTTCGTCCCTCTTTTAATTGAATATAAATTCCAGTCATACATGTATAACCATTTCCAAGTTCTTTGACTACATTTATTCAGAAACCTATACTATGTCAAATATTTAATTACAATTTAAATTCAGACCAGTATCAAGCTTGAATATTGTGTCCATTTTTGCCCCAACTGTTCAAGGTTGTACCTCTGCGGGCGTATCCTGCTGCGCTCAGTGAAGCAGTTCACTCGTTTCTGTTCTCTAAATTTTAGTTTGCTTCAACCAAATGTTATGAAACTTATACACAATGGTTGTTACCACAAAATACAGATCAAATTTGAATTTGTGTTGCGTCACTTTTACTGTTTTAGAGTTCACAAATGGAAAAAATGCTATATTTTTGGTTTCCTTTCTCTAACTTAAGTTTGCCTCAACCAAATGTTCTGAAACTTATACAAAATATTTTTCTCTTTAAAGTTTCTCCCGATCTTTCATAATATGTGCAAAAAACTATTGAAATGGTTATCTTTCAATCCGAATAACTCATATAAGGGATCATTTCACAATTTCCGTCATGTTGCCTTATTTTGCTGATCATTTTTGCTGTTTAAGGTTTCTTTCTTTCAATCATTGTTTCTGAAAAAAATCCAAAATGTTTAATCAAAAAAGACTTTTAAGGACAATAACTCCAAATTGGGTTGTCCGATTCGGCTGAAAATGTCCTCATTTAAAAAAAATGTATGACTACCATTGCTGCGAAGCAAATAATGACACTAACTCACATGGCTCTTTGGGTCAGGTGATCTACACAAACGTACTAACCCAGTCAAACACATCTGATACAGGTTAGTGCATCCTCAAAAATCCAGAACGAAAACCGCCAGTGTTTACAAGCATATGTTTATTATAACAGTTTTGAATACAAAAGAAATATGTAAGTGTTGTTATATACATCGTTATAGAAATATATCAAAAAAATTTATTTCAATACCCCCATCCCATAAAAAAAGCCCAACAACTCTGCCCTTACGTAGTCAGTAGATTTCACCTTCATTTTGTTATCATCACATGATTTTAATTGAATTCAATTAAATTAAAATTTAACAAAATATAAATATATATTTACAAATGAGATGAATCGGTTATTTCATCTTCCTGACTGAAGATATCCGGGAAAGTATACATATACCTTCCTATAATCTTTATGGATCAAAGGGCCAACTTCAAATTGTCTACCCTTGGTAGACCAGAAAAGGTAAGATTGCTACAGTACATCCAACAATAATACATGCATGTGAATTTTATTGCTGAATACATGTTTACTAAAGGACTAAGTGTTTGCGAGTTTTGTGAAATCATCATTGGTTAGTATGTATTCGATCAACAATATCATAGCTAGAACAAACACAACATATACAGACTATGATTTAACTATTTGTGGATTCTTATAAATTCTATATATAACTTTTGGACTAGTTTAAATCTCGGTCTTTTTCTGAAATTTATTCTTACATACTTTTGATTTTTTAACCCTGTATGCTAACATTGCCAATTTACAATTTTAAAATCGTTTATATGCACATTGAACGACAAATTTATGTGACGTATACAATTTTCTGACGTCAGACACTCAAATCAATGAATGTGTTCGTAGATAATAGATATTTTTGTGTTCTGGTAAATTGTTCATTTGAAATTGTTATACGATGATGACTGATGTACCCATATGTTGACTATTTTATTTATTGTGTCTGTTCATTTAACGCATCAATGTAAATATAACGGAATTTGATGAGACTGTCATTAAAGTGAGAGGGTTAGCGCTATAGAGCCAGGTTTAATCCACCATTTTCTACATTTGAAAATGCCTGTACCAAGTCAGGGATATGACAGTTCTTGTCCATTCCATTTTGATACGTTTTGTTTTTTGATTTTGCCATGTGATTATGGACTTTCCGAATTGATTTTCCTCTAAGTTCAGTATTTTTGTGATTTTACCTTTAAGCTGTTTTTGGCAAAACTTTTAGGAATTTTGGTTCTCAATGCTCTTCAACTTCTTACTTTATTTGAACTTTTTTTTAACTTTTATGGATTCGAGCGTCACTGATGAGTCTTTTGTAGACGAAACGCGCGTCTGGCGTATATAATAAATCTAGTCCTGGTATCTATAATGAGTTTACTTTCATTGTATTTTTTTTATATGATGATAAAAAGATGTCCAGGGACTCTTTTTTATTATGTTATAAGTGTCACTTTGCTTCTGTCGTTGTCGTTGTTATCAGTTACATTTCATTCTTGTCTTAGGAAACTACTGGGCCAAATGTTACCAAACTTGTCCTTAATCTTCCTTTCGGAATCTATATAGAAATAATTTCGAGGATTTTATCAATCAACAATTTTCAACAAGTTTTGTCATTCAGCAAGTGGATATTGAATACAATTTCACTGTGCTGCTTTCGTTTTGCATTTCTTTTCAACTGCCCCATTACAATATAGTTCTTTCGTTTCAGTGTAGGGTGATTCATTTGTATTGCACAGGCTGTGTATTTTTTTTCTGTAGGCTGTTATTCAGTTTTATTTAACAAAGTCTCAATTCAATACGATCGCCAACAAATACAATAAAGTCAGAAGGATGTTCAATGCTAATATTTCGACAAGATTTATACGAAGCCTGACAGGTAAAGATATGATACAGCCATTTTTTTTTTTGCATCTTGACATCGAAAACCACAATTTATTGAAAATCTATCAATTTCAAATAACACCATTAAGATGTAAATAAGTCATCAGTCTATTGAATAAGAAATCGGTATTTATATTTTTGAATATTGCCTATCATATTAGCATTGGGGCTTCAAACTTGTTACATTTCTGTAGGTAGACATAGATTAATGTGGTATGAGTGCCAATGAGACAACTTTCATCCAAGTAACAATTTATAAAAGTTAACCATTATAGGGCACGGTACGGCCTTCAACACGGAGCCTTGGAACACATCCAACAGAAAGCTATAAAGGGCCCCAAAAATTATTAGTGTAAAATCATTCAAACGGGAAAACCAACGATCTAATCTATATAAAAAACGAGAAACACTTACGAACCACATAATCAGACGACAACCACTGAACATCATATTCCTGACTAAGGACAGGTGCAAACAATTGCAGCGGGATCAATTGTTTCATAAGTAATGAGCAAAACTTGAACAAAACAGACCTATTCTATTAAGAACCACTTTATAAAGGAGTATGATATATGTTTCATTTAAAAAAAAAAGCAAACGAACAGGACAAAATTTAACTTAAGATAACTGATAAAATGACAGAAAGAGCAACAATTTGTTGCTCCCATGTCAGCGTTATACAAACTTTTAGTTTAACGACCTATTATACCCTTGGATTATTAATAAAAACATACATATGTCAATATCTTGGACGAACATGTATTTTGTAGTGTCAATATGTCATTGGTGTGTTTAACCATACGTTAACATGCGACAATAACGAGTGTCAAACCGTACAAAAGAGATCCTGATCATAAACAAAAACAAATATTTTATAGAGCACTAAAGACCACGCAGAACATAATAAGCTCCTTAATCGTCTAACTCTGACTAGTGTCGGTGTTAACTCATACACATGATATATCGATTGAGAGTAAAGAGTATGATCTCTTTTGTCAGAAACACTAGATACATTAAACAAATAATATATCAGTATATCTCAAATAAATCATCCCCTTTTTATCATATGCACAAACATTATATAACAACATCCTCAATTTAAAAAGAAATGATGTCTATATATAATAATCCGTCAATTGTGTTAGTTATTTTTCGTTAATAAACATTGGTTAAGGAGTTTTTCTTATTGCACATGACAGGTTACATGTAAGTGCTTAAGTTATGTGATTTACTTATAAATATATAGATATACATATAATTATAAATATGTTTTTTTTTATAATTCAAAATAATAATGGTTTGTCGGTAAATCATTTAATGTTGATTTTTTGCGCCCAGTGCCAATTTTGGTCAACGTTAGTTAAAACAAAATTAATTCAGATAATTCATCATAAAACGATATTATACAAAGGAAATAGTATTCAGGATTCAGAAACAAGCAATTTGCTTTTACAAAATCGGTAAACGTTGCAACCTTGATCCTAACGAAGCTAATTTTCACTCATCGTTGTAAAAAATGGAATTTGATGCGACTGTCATACAAGTGAAAGGTTAAGTGCTATAAAAGTAGGTTCAATCCACCATTTTCAACATTTGAAAACGCCGTACCAAGTCAGGAATATGACACTTGTTGTCCATTCGTTTGATGTGTTTTGCTTTTTGATCAGGAACGTTCTATTTTAGATTTTTCCACGGAGTTCGGTAGTTTTCTGATTTTTTTACTTTTTTCATATACATGTTGAACAGATATAATAAAAAAGTAAGCTATTGCTGTTTCGATATTTCGAAAAGTAATGAATGTATTTGAAAATATCACATGAAACTTACATTTCTTCAGGAGTAGTAAAAGTGCCATTCTATTTTCAAAATCGACAAAAATGCCAATTTATCGTAGTATATAGACAACGCAAGGAAACAATTGGTAAAAAAAAAAAAAAAAAACCAACATGATTATATTTCTAATAATATTTATGATGAAGTACTGAATAACACCATTTTTTTTTCACGCAAATTTAAAGGAGGGACGAAAGATACTTAAGGGACAGTCACAAATATAAATCTAAAACAAACTGACAACGCCATGGCTAAAAATGAAAAAGACAAACAGACAAACAATAAGTAAAATTTATATATAACAGGATTATGAATTTCGATAACCTAGGCCTTTATTTCAAATTATTATGCCTTACATATTTTACAAACAATTCTATTGGATAACACCTTATCACGTGACATGGAATCATTCCGTTAATGTTCATTTAATTGCATGGGAGGACGAATAACCTTTAAAATTTACACCAGGGGTGATTAACCCTATTATTCACCGGCAAACAACCTTTTGAATGTCTAGATTTGCACTCGAGTTATCTCCCATGAACATGACGTCACAGACGTAAATGAACAAAATGGCAGCGTTCATGTTACACTGACAGCCCATCGAGTGACGAGGAAACAAGGCTTTAGAAATAAGTGCCAGCGGCCAATGATATCTCTTATAAAGTAACGGTCCATTTCAGGGCCATCAATATTTTACAAAAAGATTCTGGCTTTGTTTTACTTTTGACCAATTTAAGAACACTAATGTATTTTCATGAGGGATTTTCAAAGCCAGCTGTTATGTAAAAATATATTAGGTGTTCGAAAGGCAATTGCACTGTTAGTTCGGTATAATAAAACAATTGTGGCCCCTTATAATCGATGAATATCCAAAATTGTCAACCCTTAAAAGATATTTCTGCGCCTTCACTGAAATAACCTTCTCGTGTTGACAATTTTTGATATATACCTTTTCAACGATAAAATTGAGAATGAAAATGGGGAATGTGCCAAAGAGACAACAACCCGACCATAGAAAAAAACAACAGCATAATTGTATATTATGTGTTTATTTAGAACAAATTATAATGATTATGTGATTATACAATGTAACGTATGTTATCCGACACAGTGAAAATATTTCAAAGTTTTCAATGTTAAATCTGTACTTATTCCACTCTGTTGTTAAAGGCTCAAATGGACGAATAATTTATAACAAGGTATATTGTTATGCCTTTACTTTTCTACATTGGCTAGAGGTATAGGGGGAGGGTTGAGATCTCATATACATGTTTAACCCCGCTGCATTTTTGCGCCTGTCCCAAGTCAGGAGCCTCTGGCCTTTGTTAGTCTTGTATTATTTTAATTTTAGTTTCTTGTGTACAATTTGGAGTATGGCGTTCATTATCACTGAACTAGTATATGTTTGTTTGGAGGACAGCTGAAGGACACCTCCGGGTGTGGGAATTTCTTGCTACATTGACGAAATGTTGTGATCTTCTGCTGTTGTTTGTTCTATGGTCGGGTTGTTGTCTCTTTAACACATTCCCCATTTCCATTCTCAATTTTATCACAAGCAATAACGTGTCAAATAATATCATGACATCAAATAACATAGAAATGTTTCAAGCCACGTTAGACTGAGTCACATTTTAAAGGTTATAGAATATATTCATAACTCCCCCCACACACTCTTATCAACAACATCATCTCCGCCATCTACATTCATTACAATATAAACAGTTTATTTGTCCAATCCTATGAGCACTTATATACAGGTATTTCCCCTAATAATTTCCTACGGTAAATTATCTTGATTTCTAACATGTTATCAAGGTTATCAATAATTTATCTAACGTTTCAATATATGTACAAACATACGTGTACAGAGTTTAGGATGCTTCAGGTAAGTCGTTAAATAACTGTAATGTATAATTTATGACTTTTAATATATTATTATTATATTGATATTTTGGGAGGCGACTTTCCTGATATGGAACTTGCGCCCTATATATTTTAATATATTTATAGTGTATTTGTGTTATATATTGCTGGATCACTGTATCATATATCAATGTAAGCGTCACAGGACTAAACCAATTATCATAAGATTTCGAAAAAAACTACCTAAAGAAGATTTCCAAGTATTTCAAAAACACCTCCTGAAAACAATTGAAATTGTTGCTATGGTTTCATCACTAGCTGTTGAAATTAAAATTATAGTTAACATTTTTATTCGTGAATTGCTCGAAAAATAAGGTTAAATCCTGCCCAGGTCGTCAATTATACATATTTTTGATAGACATCAATAAGGATAACTTTATAGCCTTGTATGTCTCATGATCATCGGACTTTCCCCATTAGATAACGACTGATACAAACCTTAATTAGGCGAGTCGTGTTTGTTCAAATCTGATAATTTTACAAATCTGATATCCGGTATTTATATATATAAATGACCTTTTTAGATTTGGTCTTTTGTATATTAATCTTGTCGAACGTTTGTGTGCTATTGTTATGCAATATATATTACTTTAGATCTGTAGAATATTTGACAAAGTTGATAAAAACTGGTAAATTTAAGAACAGAATTAGTACTGGTATATTTATTTTAGTCTTTTTTTTATTTAACTATAAGGTTAATCGACCTTTTTCTAACATTTAGAAAACACCTAATTTGAAAGCAGATAAACTATTATCTATGTAAATTGGATCTTGAATTTTTTTTTTTTGGTACACGATAAATTAAAACTTTTTTAATTAAAACTTTAGTTTAATATTCATAATACCAAGTCAGGATTATAGCAGGTGTTTTTAAATTGTATATATATTATTTCGGTGCGTTCATTATAAAATTTGCTAAATGTTATATATGTGAACTAAAATTTTGATACTTAGCTATTTGCTTACGACATTGTTTATTACACCCCAGCGGTACTGGCATTGTTTATTAAACCCCAGCGGTACTGGCATTTTCAAATGTGAGTATGACAGTCTCGTCAAATTCTGTCATATTAACAACGATGCATGAACAAAACAGACATAATAGGTAAAATTTTCAAAATATGGGTACAGCAGTCCACTAATAAGTACTAATATTGATATAACAAAAACACCGCTATGATATTCTAAAAGTATCGCACTGATATTAGAACTAATAGCATTTGTATACTTATGAATATAATTAAAACACAGAACTTCAAATTTTACACGTTTGCTTTTGACTAACTTCTGGATGTAAATTTAGACTCAATTGTTGTTTATATTTGAACAATAAGTTTTAAAGTAAGGATTTTCTTAATTTTTCGTTCCCGAAAACAACATTTTCCTCATGGAATGTCTGCATATTTACAATTGATAATATACAATACATGTATCGCTATGTGATATAAGAAAAGTTTTTATCGATTCGCTTCTTCCATAGACTGATACCCATACATAGTGTAATGTAACTATCCTTTATTTATGTCACAATGTTAGGTTAAAGTTCATTGTGTTACTACTTGTCTTCTCTGACCGACGTTAGTTATTTCAGGAACCATTGAACAATGTTAACTTGGAAACAATTTCTTTTCCGCTGGCTATTCTAGTTATTTGATCTAGATTCGTCGATTTTTTATTATAGAATTACGTTTTTAAATGAGGTCGTGATAATGGCAAATGGTAATGGTGAAATGTATTTGATATTCACAACTATAAGTTAGAGCTGGGCATTATCACAAGATTTCAAGGATCGAATGGATTATGATCTGCTGTTTGTCTGTTTGTCTGGAGTGTTTTTTGTTTTTGTTTATGGTGATACCTTAGTTTCCTCGGTGTTTTACATTGTTCCCGTAGTATTCCTTTTCCCCAAGAAACGCTTTTAAAGCACAGAAAAGAAAAACAATTGCACTAATGCTTTTCTAACATTTAAAGGGATACTCAACACTATTGCCCCTTAACAAATTTTGGTTTTTCTTTTCTTGTTTTTCTCTCATTGATAAACTAGGCATAACTAGAAATCTTATAAAACATTCAAACGATTTTAACAATGCATTTAAAAGATTTTGCAACTCGAATATGGCATCTTTTACGTGTCAATATCGGCCAAACTTGGAAGTTTCAGGTGTAACTAAGGCAAATTTTAGTTCAGTGATAACTAAGCAAATTTTAGTTCACCGATTGGCTTTACTTGAATTTTTGTTTATTCTGGATTTATATGTTTGACTGAACAAAAATTAGGGTGTATCTGGGACCTCAAAGTCGGTCTAGTATTTGAAGAAGACATTTGTTTTTAAACGTATGTTTTAATGTTTTTTTTTAAAACCCTCAACATTTGTAGGGCAATATCAGTATATTGTTCTTGAAAAAAAAAATAAACCGTCATATTTTTCGTATTTACGTTTAAAATATGCTTCTACTTTCGAATTGGCTCAATAAATAAAAGAAAGATCCATCCCATAGTACATAATCGGCATACAGTTTTTGATCTATCCCTTAGATATTTGACATGTGGCTGTATCATGAGGTTTATATATTGTCTTGTATCATGATGATCTTCATGTTAACTTCAAATATGATCCCAAAGTTAGCTTATTGTATATTTTTTCAGGAAACACAACCAGACCCTTCTTCGTGTTTTGGACACTTTACATCTTTGTCATGTGGATGTATTATCATGATGGGGTGTTCCCCCTTACAATTTTGACCTTCCCCGTGATATTCAACTTTGACCTTGGGAACGATAACTGTATTTTGGCAAGAAAAACTAGAGCAGGTCATCCCTGTTGTGTGTTGTGATTTTTAGCATGTCCATTCAATTCAATTGAATTCAAAGTTTTATTAAGAGTCAACATTTGGTTAACAAATAAATAATACACAAGCTCTAATCGACCATACAACAATATTCACACACATTTTGAAATATGAACTAATGCCATGCACGGAATCCACAAAGGACTTGTAGTAACATAAAGTTTTAAAAAAGGTATAGTTTCTATCAACGCCAAGTTTACGTACTTAACTACTCCACAGAATATTTTACTAAATTCCATCTACGAATTCTGCTTTTAAAAGTTACAAGTAAAAAATTAAAAAAGTAACCGTTTTTCGTTTTTGAGATACAATCTTAGATACAAACGTAGGATACATAGGGGAAATCTAAAATCGGCTGATATTATACATAATCAAGTTTTCAAATTAAATTTGTTGGTTTACAGATTTAAAAAAAAAAAAAGAAAGAATATACGATCCAAAACCGAACAACGAATCAATTGGTGCAAGGAACCATGGCTCTTGAAAATCTGATCTAGGAGATAAAAAATAGAGCGGACCGTGCGAAATCTGTGTGTATAATCAAGTAAGTTAAACATAGATTTTGAAAGTATTTCTGCACAGATTATGAAAATTAGATACAACTGGTGTGAAGTTTAAACCAAATCAGTTTAAAAAATGCTATCTAAATACTAAAAATAAGAGACTAAACTCATTTCATCTCTCATTCAACCAAATATCAAACTGCAGTTACAGGTGTCACATTATATATTTGCCCCCCCCCCCCCCCCCCCCCCCGTCCTGGAACCTTATGCAGTCATAATATTGAATTGAGACTTGAGTATCCCCTTGGTATCTTCTGGCTTTTTATTGAAAATAAATCATGTCCTAAGATTTTCAGTGGCATAAAATAAAGCATGCCAGCATTTTACAACACACACATATACATGTCATATATAAGTAATAAGTAACTTGCAATTTTACACTATTACGTGTATTTCATTCATAACTACGGTTTTGCAAAAAGAATCGATATCGTTGAGACAATTCTGACTTGAAATTAACCAATCTGCTACAAAAGGAAGCATAATTGTCCTTGGTTTATTTATTTTATTATTTGATTATAATTTCATTGTTATTTTTTTTATGCTTCCTACATTATCATAGTACATGTAAGGCATTAAAAAAAGTACGTAAAAAGTATGTTCAGTTAACGATTTGAAAAAAAAATCTGACATTGTTTTCTTTTGTAATTTTTGTTTACTTCCAAATTTTCATATTTTGTCTCTTTGAATATTCATACATGGAAAATGTGTAGCTTTGATTTGATTAACATATTAAATGAATAACAATATGTTTATACCTGCTCTTAGCAACAATGTAAACATTCTGAACAAGATCTTTTAAGTTCTTGCGTAATGCATATGATTTTAAAACGCTACAATGAAACATTCTGTGCGTAAGTGTTATCTTTTCTTAGGTAGTCTGTACCCCCTGAAGAGAAAGAGGTACTATTTTTTCTGCATACATTGTTACTTAATATATCAATATAGGAGCCGACTTTGTATGAGTTGTATGAAAATATTTGAATTTTTCATTTTTTTTTTATTGATAACATTGGATAAAAATGTCCTGTTGTGTGGTCACTAGGCAACATTGTGGTTGCTAGGTTGCTATTTAGAGCGTCTTAAAATGATAGATCCAACAAAAATAAATATTCAAGTGTTTGTTAACACATTACCTTTCATTTTAATAGATTCAAAAAAAATTTCTTAGGCAAAAGCATTAAAGATGGATATTATAGTTCATTTATAAAACCCGTTGCTAGGCAACCAAATAATCACATCAACTCTAAATTTCCAACATTATTTTATGTCACTAGGCATATACTAGCCATGAATTGAATATGAAGTCATTTGAACAGGGGGCCAAAAATGCCCCTTATCATACCTTGTCCTTTACAACTTTTTATGATAAAATCCTGGACAAAACATTTATGTATGGTGTTAGTACTTTATAACTCTATATGAAAAATGAACCCAACTAGTATTATGACCAACATCCAACGGAGCTTGTTTATGTTATTCATGCTTATCGTCATTTTACACCAAATTTTTAAATTTTGGAAGTCTTTTAGAATAATTCTCTTTAAAATATATCAATGGGTTTCAACATTTATATTGCAAATATACACTCTGCAGTTATTCATAGAGAAATAAAATGTTCTCTTACATCAATCACCTGCCTTGGGTACAAATGAGGCCAACCTAATGCTGATAAAATGTAATAGTACTATTTTCCCTATACTGTTGCATGAAGTTTTAAAGAGTTTTAATTAAGGTAATACTGGGTTTATCATTGTGAAACTTTGGCTAAAAAAAAATATTGATGTCCCCATAACTTAAAGAAACTTTGACCATTTTTTGTCCCCACCCCTACATGCTGGTTTACCTTTTTCCGTACTTCTCTCAAATAAGGATAAGTTTACAACCTGTATCCAATTAGATCTTATATTATGTAAAAAAATAGATAAAAATGACAGTTCCATTCAAGTTGTATTCAATTTATTCAAAAATTACAGCATGACCACAAAGTCAAGATTTTTCATACTTATCTCCGTTCCATGCTTTAATATATGCCATATTGTTGTTCATAATTTCAGAACTTGCTATAAAATCCTTTATTCTGTCTTGAGATGACAAAAACAAAGATATCATACACTTAAAACATTAAATATGCAAAATACTCAGCTGTAAAGTTGTCTTTATTGCCAGTATTAATCTATGAAAAGGCTGAATTATGTCCTTTGGGAGTATTAATTTCCAACAATAGTCCTCCCGAAGCAGTAGAAAATGATAATTACATATGCTTGATGTAGTACAAAAAATAACTAGATTTGTAATTGCTAGCAATAACGGATGGCACCCTCGTCCCCCATTGCCAGGCGAGCGGCAGCCATTTTTGGAAATTTTAAAGTCAAAGAAGGCATCTACCCTTGCAAGTTATCATTTTTGCAAAATTTCATGAAGTTTGAAGCATTTTGAAATTTTGGACAATTTTGCTGTTTCCATGGTTACGGCAGCCATTTTGGAAATTCCAACTTCAAAATGCAACTCCGCACATGTCAGTCACTATTCCTGTAAAGTTTCATCCAGTTTGCAGCATTTCGATTTTTTTGGAAATTTTGAACATTTGTGCTGCAACCATGGTTACAGTAGATAATTCCAAAATTCTAAAAGCGTACATCTCTTTGCCACATGTGATGTTATATATCAATACAGTTTCATTGACTTTGGTGCACTACTCTCTGAGAAAATGCAGATTTTATGCATTTTTCCATAGGGTCAATGCAAAACTTGGCCCCAGTTTCCATGACAACGGCGGCCATTTTGAACTATCCAAATATTGTCTTGACATCTTGGCATACTGGAGAACATTTTCATAAAGTTTCATCCAGTTGGATGTTATAACGAAAGAGTTCGAATTTTTGATATTTTAGCTGTTTCCATGGTAACGGCGGCCATTTTGAAAATTCCAAAGTCAAACTGGAAATCAGCACATGCCAGTTAACATTCCTGTGGAGTTTCTTCCAGTTTGGACCACTTTGATTTATTTCGCATTTGTGCTGTTTCCATGGAAACGGCGGCCATCTTTTACCATTCCATAGCAAGGTGCACAACTTCAAATGGGGGTCCTCATTATGTTATAGTTCCAACAATATTGGATCACTCAATTCTTAGAAACACGATGGACAAAATGTGTGGAAGAATAATAAAAATAACTAGATTTGCCATTGCAAGCAATAGCGGATGGCACCCTTCCCACATTGCCAGGCGAGCGGCAGCAATCTAGAAAATTCCAAAGTCAAAGTGTGCATCTACACATTCAAATTATCATATTTGTTAAGTTTCATTAAGTTTGGAGCATTTTGAAGTTTTTGACATTTTTGCTGTTTCCATGGTTACGGCGGCCATTTTGAAAATTCCAACTTCAAATGTCAACTTTGCTTATGCCAGTGACCATTCCTGTAAAGTTTCATCCAGTTTACAGCATTTTTATTTTTTTTGAAATTTTTGACCTTTTTGCATTGTTTCCATGGTAACAACAGATATTTTGGAAATTCCAACGCCAAATTCCACATCTTCCAATGTTGCTCATCGTTACTGTGAAGTTTCATGAAGTTTGGAGCATTTTGATATTTTTGAAATTTTTGGTATAGTTTCCATGGCAACATAGTAGTTCCAATGAGTGCCAAAATCATCCAACACCTGTATATGGCCGGCACCTACATTGTATCAAAATATAATGGTTCTGAGTTTAAGCATATCAAAACAGTTCACCCAAACAAAAAACAGGATTTTTTCACATTTGTTTCGTTTCCATGGCAACGGCAGCCATCTTGATGGTGCCATACCCCACTGCACTATAGAATGTGGTGGTCTACATAATGGTATAGTTCCATCAATATTGTTCAAGCCAATTCCGAGAAATAGAATGGACAAAAAAGTGTGGAAGAATAAAAATAATAACTAGAATTGCCATTGCAAGCAATAGCGGATGTCACCCTTCCCCATTTGCCACTAAGCGGCAGCCATTTGAAAACAATTTAACAGTGAATGCAGATCTATGAATTGCGATATATCTTTCTATAAATTTTCAGTACATTTAGACCATTGTAAAAACTTTCATATTTCTGCTGTTTCCATGGCAACGGCAGCCATTTTGAAAATTCCAAAGTAAAAAATCTCATCTATACATGCCAGCTAACAATAATATTAAGTTTCATTAAGTTTGGAGCATTTCGAAAATATTTGACATTTTTGCAGTTTCCATGGCAATGGTGGCCATTTTGGAAATTCCAACTTGAAAAGTCTCATGCAGTCTTGACAGTCAACAATCATATGAAGTTTCATTAATTTTGGAGCATTTTGAAATTTTTGAAATATTTGATCCTGTATCCATGGTAACATAGTAGTTCCAATGATTGTCAAAATCATTCAAAACCTGGATATAGTGGACAACTATATTCCATAAAAATTTGAGGATTTTAAGTTCAAGCATACCAAAGTTATTCACCAAACCCGGAAGTTTTTGGAGCATTTTGACCTTTTTGCATTGTTTCCATGGAAACGGCAGACATTTTGGAAATTCCGACGCCAAATTCCACATCTACCAAAGTTGCTCATCGTTATGCTAAAGTTTCAAAAAATTTGGAGCATTTTCATATTTTTGAAATTTTTGGTGTAGTTTCCATGGCAACATAGTAGTTCCAATGATTGCCAAAATCATCCAAAACCAGTATACGGGTGGCACCTCCATTGTATCAAAATATAATGATTCTGAGTTTAAGCATCTCCAAATTATTCACAAAAACCAAAAAGTGGAATTTTTCACAATTGTTCCGTTTCCATGGAAACGGCAGCCATTTTTTATGGTCTTAGACCCTACTGCAACCCGGAATTTTGTGTTCCCTATTATACTTAACTATCATTAAGATTGGTTCCATTGGCTACGAGAAAAGTGGCGGACAAAATAGTTGGAAGAATAATAATAATAACTAGAATTGCCATTGCAAGCAATAGCGGATGTCACCCTTCCCCCCATTGCCACTAAGTTGCAGCCATTTGAGAATCGTTAAACAGTGAATGCACATATAATATGCATGGCAATACATCTTTCTGTAAATTTTCAGTACATTCACAGCATTTTAAAAATTTCACATTTGTGCCGTTTCCATGGCAACGGCAGCCATTTTGAAAATTTCAAAGTCAAAAGCCTCATCATTACTTGTCAGTTAACAATAATATCAAGTTTTATTAAGTTCAAAGCATTTAGAGAATTTTTGACTTTTTTGCAGTTTCCATGGCAACGGTGGCCATTTTGGAAATTCCAAAGTCAAAAGTCTCATCCAGACTTGGCAGTCAACAATCATATTAAGTTTGATCAATTTATGAGCATTTTGAAATTTTTGAAATATTTGGTCCTGTATCCATGGTAACAGAAGAGTTCCAATGATTGTCAAAATCATTCAAAAGCTGTATATAGTGGACAACTATATTGTGTAAAAATTTGATGATTTCAAGTTCAAGCATACCAAAATTATTTACCAAACCCTGAGGTTTTTAGAGCATTTTGACACTTATGCACTGTTTCCATGGTAACGGCAGACATTTTGGAAATTCCAATGCCAAATTACGCATCTACCAAAGTTGCTCATCGTTACTATGAAGTTTCAAAAAATTTGGAGCATTTTGAAATTTTTGAAATTTTTGGGGTAGTTTCCATGGCAACATAGTGGTTCCAATGATTGCCAATATCATCCAAAACCAATATATGGCTGGCACCTACATTGTGATAAAATATGATGATTCTGAGTTTAAGCATCTCTAAATTATTCACAAAACCAAAAACTGGAATTTTTCACAATTGTTCCGTTTCCATGGAAACGGCAGCCATTTTTTATGGTCTTAGACCCTACTGCAACCCGAAATTTTGTGTTCCTCCTTATAGTGAATTATCGTTAAGATTGGTTCCATTTTACTCCAAAAAACCTGTCGGACAAAAAAAGGTGGAAGAATAATAATAATAACAAAGAAACATAAGAAAAGCAATATGTCACCCGACATTGTCGATCGGGTGACATAACTAGATTTGTAATTGCTAGCAATAACGGATGGCACCCTCGTCCCCCCATTGCCAGGCGAGCGGCAGCCATTTTGAAAATTTCAAAGTCAAAGATTGCATCTACACATGCAAGTCATCATTTTTGTAAAATTTCATTAAGTTTGGAGCATTTTGAAATTTTGGACAATTTGCTGTTTCCATGGTTACGGCGGCCATTTTGGAAATTTCAACTTCAAAATGCAACTCCGCACATGTCAACCACTATTTCTGTAAAGTTTCATCCAGTTTGCAGCACTTAATTTTTTTTGGAAATTTTGAACATTTGTGCTGCAACCATGGTTACAGTAGATAATTCCAAAATTCTAAAAGCGTACATCTCATTGCCACATGTCATGTTATATATCAATACAGTTTCATTTACTTTGGTGCAATACTCTCTGAGAAAATGCAGATTTTATGCATTTTTTCATAGGGTCAATGCAAAACTTGGCCCCAGTTTCCATGACAACGGCGGCCATTTTGAACTATCCAAATATTGTCTTGACATCTTGGCATACTGGAGAACATTTTCATAAAGTTTCATCCAGTTGCATTTTATAACGAAAGAGTTAGAATTTTTGATATTTTAGCTGTTTCCATGGTAACGGCAGCCATTTTGAAAATTCCAAAGTCAAACTGGAAATCAGCACATGCCAGTTACCATTCCTGTGGAGTTTCTTCCAGTTTGGAACACTTTGATTTTTTTCGCATTTGTGGTGTTTCCATGGAAACGGCGGCCATCTTTTACCATTCCATAGCAAGGTGCACAACTTCAAATGGGGGTCCTCATTATGTTATAGTTCCAACAATATTGGATCACTCAATTCTTAGAAACACGATGGACAAAATGTGTGGAAGAATAATAAAAATAACTAGAATTGCCATTGCAAGCAATAGCGGATGGCACCCTTCCCCTATTGCCAGGTGAGCGGTAGCCATGGTAACGGCGGCCATTTTGGAAATTCCAAACTCAAAAGTCAAGTCTACATTAGCTGAGCAACATTTGTTTCAATAAATTTGTAGCATTTTGAAGTTTTTGGTATTTTTGCTGTTTCCATGGTAACGGCGGCCATTTTGAATATTCCAAAGTCAGACCCCCGCTGCAATTTGTTTCCTCCATAATCATATACCATTTAATGTCTCTAGAATAAATTTAACATTGATGTTCTGGAATGTTCTGTGAAAATTCAAAGTTTTGACCTTTTTGCATTGTTTCCATGGTAACAACAGCGATTTTGGAAATTCCGACGCCAAATTCCACATCTTCCAATGTTGCTCATCGTTACTGTGAAGTTTCATTAAGTTTGGAGCATTTTGAGATTTTTGAAATTTTTGGTGTAGTTTCCATGACAACATAAGTAGTTCCAATGATCGTCAAAATCATCCAACACCTGTATATAGTGGGCACCTACATTGTATTAAAATATGATGATTCTGAGTTAAAGCATTACCATACAGTTCACCGAAACTAAAAACTGTATTTTTTCACATTTTATCAGTTTCCTTGGCAACGGCGGCCATTTTTTACCATTCCAATGTCTTTTGCACTACTTCACATGGCGGTTCATATTATGGTATAGTTCCATCAACATGGGTCTGACCAATCCAGAGAAATAGTATGGACAAAATGTGTGGAAGAATAAAAATAATAATAATAATAATAAAAAGAAAAAAAAGAAACGAACAATAACAAGATGTCACCCCAACTCCGTTGAGGGTGCCATAACTAGAATTGCCATTGCAAGCAATAGCGGATGGCACCCTTCCCCCATTGCCAGGTGAGCAGCAGTCATTTTGAAAAAAAAAACCAATGCCAAAGACGGCATCTCCAGATGTCTATTAACCTTTTTGTAACTTTTCATTAATTTTGGAGCATTTTGGAATTTGAGAATTTTTTGCTATTTCGATGGTAACTGGTACCATTTCCAAAATTGTTCAAGCCCTTAAAATATTGTATGATATGAACAAAGGAAATTTAAAACATTATTTACATCTAAGGTAAGTATTAAAAGATAGATCCATCCTAGCACATGGTAAAGACATTTGGAAATGAACTCAAAAACATTATTTACATTTCAATCCTTGATTTTGTGAATATGACAATGTATTCACTGTTCGAGCAGCCGTTAAAACATGGTAAACGATATACAAAAGAAATTAAAAAGATTATTTACATCATAGGTGAGTACAAAAAGATAGATCCTTCCTATCACATGGTAAAGACATTTGGAAATGAACTCAAAAACATTATTTGCATTTCAATCCTTGATTTTGTGAATATGACAATGTATTCACTTGTTCGAGCAGCCACAAGAAATTAAAAACATTATTTACATCTTAGGTGAGTACAAAAAGATAGATCCCTTCCAGCATATGGCAAAGACATGGAAAATGAAACCAAAAACATGATCAACATTTCAATCCTTGCTTGTTTTTAATATAACAATGAATTCATTTGTTCAAGCCCTTAAAATATTGTATGATAGGAACAAAGGAAATTTAAAACATTATTTACATCTAAGGTAAATATAAAAAGATAGATCCCTACTAGCACATGATAAAGACATAGGAAAATGAACTCAAAAACATTATTTACATTTCAATCCTTGATTTTGTGAACATGGCAGTGTATTCACTTGTTCAAGCAGCCGTTAAAACATGGTCAACGATATACAAAAGAAATTAAAAACCTTATTTACATCTAAGGTAAGTATAAAAAGATAGATCCCTACTAGCACATGGTAAAGACATTTGGAAATGAACTCAAAAACATTATTTACATTTCAATCCTTGATTTTGTGAATATTACTACGTATTCACTTGTTCAAGCAGCCGTTAAAACATGGTAAACGATATTCAAAATAAATAAAAAAGATAATGTACATCTTAGGTGAGTACAAAAAGATAGATCCCTACTAGCACATGGTAAAGACATTTGAAAATGAAACCAACAACATTATCAACTTTTAAATCCTTGATTGTTTTTATAATATCACAATGAATTCATTTGTTCAAGCCGTTAAAATAGTGTATGATATAGGCAACGGAAATTTAAAACATTATTTACATCTAAAGTGAGTATAAAAAGATAGATCCCTTATTTCAATCCTTGCTTGTTTTTAATATAACAATGAATTCATTTGTTCAAGCCCTTAAAATATTGTATGATATGAACAAAGGAAATTTAAAACATTATTTACATCTAAGGTAAATATAAAAAGATAGATCCCTACTAGCACATGATAAAGACATAGGAAAATGAACTCAAAAACATTATTTACATTTCAATCCTTGATTTTGTGAACATGGCAGTGTATTCACTTGTTCAAGCAGCCGTTAAAACTAACCAACGATATACAAAAGAAATTAAAAACCTTATTTACATCTAAGGTAAGTATTAAAAGATAGATCCCTCCTAGCACATGGTAAAGACATTTGGAAATGAACTCAAAAACATTATTTACATTTCAATCCTTGATTTTGTGAATATGACTACGTATTCACTTGTTCAAGCAGCCGTTAAAACATGGTAAACGATATTCAAAAGAAATAAAAAAGATAATGTACATCTTAGGTGAGTACAAAAAGATAGATCCCTACTAGCACATGGTAAAGACATTTGAAAATGAAACCAACAACATTATCAACTTTTAAATCCTTAATTGTTTTTATAATATCACAATGAATTCATTTGTTCAAGCCGTTAAAATAGTGTATGATATAGGCAACGGAAATTTAAAACATTATTTACATCTAAAGTGAGCATAAAAGGATAGATCCCTGTCAGCACATGGTAAATACATTAGAAAATGAACTCAACAATATTTCTAATATTTCAATCCTTGATTTTGTCAATATGATAATTCACTTGTTTGAGCAGACGTTAACACATGAAAAACGGTATACAAAAGAAATTTCAAATATTATATCATCTATGGTGAGTAAAAAAAGATAGACACGGTAAAGACATTGGAAAATGAAATCAAAAACATTATCAAAATTTCAATGCTTGATTGTTTTTAATATAACAATGAATTCATTTGTTCAAGCCCTTACAATATTGTATGATATGAACAAAGGAAATTTAAAACATTATTTACATCTAAGGTAAGTATTAAAGATAGATCCCTACTAGCACATGTTAAAGACATTTGGAAATGAACTCAAAAACATTAGTTACATTTCAATCCTTGATTTTGTGAATATGACTACGTATTCACTTGTTCAAGCAGCCGTATAAAACATGGTCAACGATATACAAAAGAAATTAAAAACATAATTTACATCTAAGGTGAGTACGAAAAGAGATCCCTACCAGCACATGGCAAAGACATCGGAAAACGAAACCAAAAACATTATTAACATTTCAATCCTTGATTTTGTCCATATGACTACGTATTCACTTGTTCAAGCAGCCGTTAAAACATGGTAAACGATATACAAAAGAAATTAAAAACATAATTCACATCTAAGGTGAGTACGAAAAGACAGACCCCTACCAGCACATGGCAAAGACATTGGAAAATGAAACCAAAACATTACCAACATTTCAATCAAAAAGAAATTTAAAACATTATTTACATCTATGGTGAGTACAAAAAGATAGACCCCTACCAGCACATGGTAAAGACATTGGAAAATGAAATCAAAAACATTATCAACATGTCAATGCTTGATTGTTTTTAATACATCTATATCAATGAATTTGTTCAAGCCCTTACAATATTGGGAAGAAGCATTTTTTTTAAAATGCACAAGCATACATATAAAGTTCTAGAGCATGCTAAAATAATTCAAAAAGCCTATTTCCATTTTTTAAATGAAGTCATGAAACATATTTAATGATGTTCACTGCAGACGACCATTTAAAACCTTTAAAATTGGCTGTTGATTTATACGGTCGGAAGTTTGATACGCAAAGACACCATGTTATGGTAACTGTAGTAGGTCTGAATAACCTCTACAGAAATTTGTAAATTGCCATGGAGATATACATGGTCAATAAGTGTGTCTCCATCTGTTGTTGGCTCTGAAACTATTTGAGCGAAACCTTGTTTTGCCATAAAAACATTAATAGAGGAGTTTGTCTTAAGAATATCCTGATTAAAGTCTCCCAGCACTATGGTCGACGTATTTATGTCTTCATGTGGTACAGAAATAAGCACTTGATATAATTCCTCAAGAAACAATGATGTAGTGTATGTCTCTGGTTTATATACAAGGACTAAATTGGTATTTATCTCCTTGATGTACATAACTAAACATTCTATATTCATTGAGCCATATGTTACCTGACAGAACTGTTGATGATTTTCTACATAAATTCCAACACCACCGTGTTTTTTTCGTTGGAGTTCTTGAAATTCAGCCTTTTCTGATGGATACGAAGAATATCTGTCTTTATGTAAAAGGCTGAAACCTTCCAAAGATGGTATAACAGTTTTCTTTTCCAACCACGTTTCTGT
This sequence comes from Mytilus edulis, assembly GCA_019925275.1. Classification (NCBI taxonomy): domain Eukaryota; kingdom Metazoa; phylum Mollusca; class Bivalvia; order Mytilida; family Mytilidae; genus Mytilus; species Mytilus edulis. Next base: position 3,845,175 of record CM034354.1, read on the forward strand.
CAAACAAATAAAGTTGGCACTTGACATATCAGTATTAGCTCTGATATCATCAATGTGTGGAATCAATCCTTGAATGTTATGAAGGACTATTACCATCTCATTTTGCAAAATGGTTGCACTTTTAAGCGGCAAAAACTGAGGCATTTGTTTCAGAGCCTTACAGATTTGCTCATTACAATATATGTGTTTTTCGTCAAAATCTTTAATGACGAGTCCTGCCATTGATGTGACACGACTTAGAGCTACATATGACATACCTGCTGCAAAAATATGTTTGAGGGAAACAACAGCTTTATCTGTTGTCAAGCCCTGCACCTTATGTATGGTGCACGCCCAAGCCAGTTGAAGTGGGAACTGATACCTCACAGCATTTTTTGCAATATTTTCTTCAAACATGGTAATTTTCGTAGCCTGATTTTTAGATCCAACAGGTTTTTTATCTTGATTAATTTTTGCGTTGTCAAACAGTACCATGACACCTTGTGGCGAGGAAGAACCCTGTTTTGGTGGTAAAACTTCTGTGACAATTCCCATTGCTCCATTGACTAAACCGCATGCCAAATTTATATTTCTCAAGAGCATTACTCTTGCTTTCGGTCCAATGACCAAGTGTGCTGGTAAAAAGTCATGGGAAGTTTCATAGGGCGTCTCTCTATCTTTAAGTCTGCCTGTCTGAGGATTTTTATCATAATCCAGTGCGTCAATAGTTTGGGTGATTGAACAAACTGATTTAATCATCTGGTTGTTATGCAAAGCGACTTCGTCGTTTGTTCCAAAAATATGCAGTGTTTCAGGTGGAACTGTATGTCCTTCACACGACTTTAAAAGAGCTTGGTCCTCTAACCGTAAAAGGTCACTTTTCTTTTTAACACGCAAACGGTTGAGTAACTGTGCAAACATCGCATCGTCCTTCTGTCGCATGATTTGTGTTAGTTCTACTATGGAGAAATTGGAACTCCAAAGCGGACATTGGCTATCAGGCTTTAAATTGTAGAGAGACTTCTGTTTAACGGGAGGCAACTGGTAAAAGTCTCCAACTGCTATGACACAGATGTTGCCAAACAGTGCATTTCTACTCTGTTTAATTTGACGCAATCTCTCGCTAATATACAAAAGAACCGGTTGACCAACCATAGATATTTCGTCAATTATCAGTATACTCAAATTCTGCAATTTGGAGCGAAGTTTGTTAATTGCATCATCTCTCAGGTATATATATGGAAGTGGTAGCGATTTTGTAAGCGAAAAAGCTTGATGAAGTGTAGTACCTCCAATATTGTAAGCTGCAGTTGCTGTGGGAGCAGTTAAAAGGACAACTAGATCATCAGGATTTACAGAGTGAGGTGATATGATTTTGGTGATTTCATAGTACAAGCATTTAATCAGATGACTTTTCCCTGTGCCGGCACCTCCGTTAATAAAAACTCGAAAAGGTTCAGGATTCTTACCATTCACCTTGTCTATACACCATTGTCGTATTCTGTAAAATATACCCTTTTGTTCTGAATTAAGTTGTTGAATAAAGGTTTTCATTTGTGGACCAGGAAATAAGTTTTGCCTTATTTCAATATCATGTCCTTTTTTGTTTTTTCGTGAAAAAGTGTCTAATTCAGGTATTTCAACTTCAATTTCTTTTTCATTTAACTGTTCTCTGTCAAGTTCTCCATCTAATCGCTCTGCCTCTGCCTCAGGCGCAATCAGAGCCCATGCATCTTCTTGTGGTCCATCCGATTGTAACAACTCCTCTGCCTCATCCAAGGCTTCAACATTTTGTTCAAATAGTAGTCTGTTCGAATCAACAATGGACTTTACACTAACTGGTTGTTTTGCTGGTGGTAATATTACAGAACCAGTCATAAACATTTCTTCATAGGTTTTAAATTGTATCGGTTTTAATTGACTTTCTAATATGTGTGGCAGAAACAATTGAAGATTGGCATGAAAATGTAATTCAGGGCTGTTTTCCTTGGAAAATCTAGGGTATTTAATAACTGCTGATTCAGTCCTGGATCGTTTTTGGATGCATCCAAATTCCTTTTGTAACTTGTGTACCTGGCACTTAACAGGATGTTTAGGTATTTGGGATACTGAAAGAACACGATACTCCGAACAAAAAGATGCATAACATATATTCTCAAACACAATATCAATTGGTCTTGCCTTATACCTGTTATATAGGGACAGCTTCCAAATGTCATTTTGCAATTGGTTGGCTTTCATCTTGATCATATTTAACGGGATACTCATCTTAACTGGATTGGGACCAACAGGAACAAACTGCACCTTCCTAGAACTTTCTTTCAAATGTAAGCCACACACTCTATAAACTGCTTCCTGTGCACTTACTTCTCTTTGACGAAAATATGCTCCCCCTACCTTCTTCATTGCCTGTTGTGCATTACAATTGCCTGCTGCTGCCTCTTTGCTTGCATTTTCTAACACTATCCCCATCTCTCTCTCTGCTTTAGAAATGTAAGATATGATATACATTACACACGAATATGCATCGGTGATGAATTGTATGTCCATGTTCGCATTCCAACATCGAAGTAGATCGGGGTTGTACTGGTTAACCCATAAGTCAGATGGAGAACGCTTCAGTGTGACAGTATTTCTCTTTGTCAGGATATTAGATGCATCCTCTAGATCTTTTTGAGTAATTCCAGCAGCAGCAAACAAACGGTCAGTTGTAATATCTCCCAAATCCTCATTATTAATAATAGTCCAGAGATTATGTAAAACAGCCTGAGCATGATCTTTTAGCTGTTGCGGAGGTTTTTTTATTTTGGGATCTGCCAGGCTTTGACGTCTTGAGATGAAAGTTTTTTCTGAAGGCGGACGCGGAAAGTGAAATCTACAAGTGGTGCCTTTCTTTTTGCAAGATTTAGTGTGGTGTTTACTATGCTGCTGAACATTGCTCACTATTTCATGAAGTTCAGGGTCCACTGTGATATCTGGTAATTCACAGGTCACATATTTGTCAACAAAATCGCACACTGTCTGGTCGTCAGCTTTATCGAGCAACGGTGCATCCTCTATCCAGAAAAGACAGTGTGCATGAGGAGAGCCACGTTGTTGAAACTCTATCCTATGGAAATGATCCTTCACCTTACCAACAATGCCACGCTTAATGATTATCTCCTTAAGAAAGGTGTGGAACCTGTGATCAAACATGACCGCGTTCATGACAGGATTCAACCTCAAGATTTCAGACTTTGCTGTCCAGTCAAGATTTTCAAAAGACTGAGTACTTTTCTGTTGTTCCATAAGTAGATTAATAATTTCTGACCATCTCATATCAGCAGCTGAAAATGTGGCAAACCATGTTGGTATTCCTAGCTGGCGAATTGTTGCCAATAGATCCTTTAAAACTGATTGCCAATATGGAGGGGTACCTCGAATGGGAGTTAGAAATTTGTAGCCCTGGTCTGTAGACAACAGATTTTTCAGTTGATTACTATCAGTCAACATACTAGCTGTAATATTATTACCTGCTGTATCTTTGCCACTGCTCTTTCGTAGAGCTATTGAAACTTTGGATATTACTTGTTCTAGTTCTGAAAGATACTGAGCATAAAATATGTAAGACGAATCAGTTGAAAATCTCATATCACCGCTTAAGAGCCTGGCATGGAAGTACCTTGTTCTTGTGAGATGAACTGGTCTGTTGTTATCAAATGAGCCAAACAATCCTTCAGGAAACTGTGCAGGAAAGGACATTGCTTCATTGCCTACCTCCTGCATCATGCTCACAGGTGTACTACCTTCACCTGGTGAAACACAAAAAATATCGTCGAAATGTTGGTCAAGTATCTCTTGCCCTATATCTACAGGCTGCAGACATGTATCATTTGGAAATCCTCGGTCTTTGATATACTGAACTTCTTCAGGTTGCTGTTCTTTGTCGCTTTTAGTTGTATTGTCTTCCTGTAATATTTCAGGGTTACTTTCATTTCCTTCGACATTCTCACCTTCATGTTGTTGTGTATCTTGGTCGTGCTCGTCTGTTTCGTTTTGTACCTTTGATATTTCAGAATAATTTTCAGTCCCTTCCTGTGCTGCTGTCATTTCTTCAAAATCTGGTGGTAGATTGTCATGCCATTTATCATCAAAAGCTATATCCTTATACAATGGATTTCTGTCCTTTAAACATTCTATTGCTTTACAAATCTTTTTGGTGCTGACAAATTCATATTCATTGCAATAACCTATGTATGACTGCTTTCTCTTGAGTTTACATCGGACAACCTGTGTTTCATCATCAGAACGAGGGAGAATTTGTACAGTTTTTTGAACATCTGTTGATATCGAAACACATGGGCCGATTATGCCTCTTTGCTTCCCTTTTGGTAGTTGAACAAGTTTCATAAATGGTATTCGTAGAGAGATTAGCTGTTTTTTCCAATAAATTTAAAGATTTGAGTTCTTCTGGAATAATTGGAAGCTGTAAACCATTTGCACTTGCATCTGTTGGAATCTTACCCATCAAAAGGTGGCGATGGCAAGTGAAGCATATCCATAATTTGTGGATAATGGTTCGACACTTGATTGGACATGCATCTGTACAATCAGATTTAAATTGACAGGAAATACACATATTTGCAACAGCTTCACTTTGTTTGCCTTTTTTGATGTATTTGTTTTTGTCCAGTTGGACAACCTGCTTCCTGAACTTTAATTTGATACACACACAACAAACATACCTTGGACCGTCCATTACTTGCTGCCTAAACCATGCCGCAATATTGTCTACATCCTTTGTACGTCTCTTTTGTGCAAGTGCAATTTTCTTTTCCCTATATCGTAACTCACTTCTGTATTGTTGGCGCAGCTTATTCTTGCACTTCTCTCGGAATAGCACATTCTGTCTATATCTCAGAAGGTTGGATGTTTTCAATTTAAGCTGGAAGTCTATGTCGGTAGTATATTTTTCTCTTCTGGCTTTTTGTACGGCTGCTTGAAATTCAACGTATTTCTTCTTGCTATAATCTTTCCGGGCTTCCTTGAAATGAAGATTTGACTTGTATTTGTTTTTGGTGTAATCCTTCTGTGCTTGATGAAATTGAATGTTTGACTTGTATTTGTTCCTGATATAATCTTTATGTGCCAACTGAAATCTTATGTTTGACTTGTATTTGCTCCTCATGTAATCTTTCTGTGCTAACTGAAATCGAATGTTCGACTTGTATTTGTTTCTGATATAATCTTTCTGTGCTAACTGAAATTTGATGTTTGACCTGTATTTGTTCCTGATATAATCTTTCTGTGCTAACTGAAATCCAATATTTGACTTGTATTTGTTCTTAATGTAATCTTTCTGTGATTGTCGAAATTTAATGTTTGACTTGTATTTGTTCCTAATATAGTCTTTACGTTCTTCTTTGAATTGAATGTTTTCTTTGTATTTCCTTTTTATATAATCGTTGTGTGATTCTCGGAAGTCAATGTTTGATTTATATTTTTGTTTATTTGACTGCTTTTTAACTGTTTGATATGGAATATCACTGCTATATTTTTCTCTACTGTATGCTTTTTTTAATTCCCTGTAGCTGTCATTTTGTTTATATAGTGTCTGAAATCGGGAAGCAGATGTATCATCTACATTACTTGAAGCTTCTTCAACGTGTTTAAGTAATGTTCTTTCCTTCCTTTTTCGTTCCTTATCTAAAGTCCGTCGATTTCTAGTATTTGCTTTCCGTTTTTTTCGCTTCACAGGTAATTTGGGCTGTTGTGTTATAAAGTTTGATGGTAGATTGAAATCTGTAATAACAGAGCACTGATATCGTACTTCACCCAACAGACATGAGACTGCCGTGTGCAATATTTCATTCTGTATTTGGTGATGATGTGAATACATGATCACAGTTTATGATTATGAAATTAAAAATCACACTAGCTTTTGTAACCATTATTTTTCCATTAAAACTAAAGAGCACTGATGTTATACTTCACCCAATAGACATGAGACTGCCGTTAGCAATATTTAATTCACTAGGTGTTGATGTGAATTCATGATCACATTTTATGATTATCAAATTGAAAATCACACTAGCTTTTCATAAAAACTGTTTAATTTGTATAAAATTCAAGATTTACAGGAACACGACAACTCGAACCTAATATATATCAACTCGTACTCTGACCAACTCGTACCTTCTGTTCTTTTTAGATAAGTTATATACGGTAATGTCGAACACAAATGTACAATTAACAAATATGTATAGGTCCTGCAATGGAGGCTATAGGATTGAATAATGATTTAATTGCAATATCAGTACACGGAGGATAAGGACAGAGCCTTTATCTCAAAACAGGTAATCAGTGGCCGGGCAAAATTATACATTTTTTTAAAAAGTCATACGTATCTTTCTAATATTGAATGATTCTTCATGGATCTTCATGGAATGACCCTGAACTTTCAATTAAGACCGGACGTGGCTGTGTATCATTTATATATACATCCTACACATCTAATAATAATGGACATCAGAATATGACACAGATCTTACTGCCTGTCAGAAGAAGACAGAGGCATGACGTTTGAAAGAGTTGTTAAAATGTTGCTGTAATAACTCCCGGGGAGGCATTAGTTTGGATATATTTATTCTTCATTGAGAACGAGAGTGGCTTCACGTTTGTATATTATAAATAGCCTAAGAGATCAAATGGTGGTAAAGGACAAATGTTTATAGAGGTTTTGCAAGTGTTATTAAACGTGCAGAGAGCAATATAGATTGTCATACTCGACGTAGATGAAAAAGACAAGGACAGAAATTCAAAGAGTGTATGGTATAGTCTTGTAACTTATAAAAGGCGTTGACCTCTTCCGTTATAAAGCATTTCTTTTATTTACACGTTATAAATAGGAGATGCTATATGTTTGTATATCTTAAGAAAACAAACAGATGTTTCCACCCTGGTAAAGGATTATTGTCTGTTGAAAGGTTAATCTCAAATGTTCTTAAGTTAAGAGAGCAATGTCCTCATTGAGACTGGACGTGGATGTGTATCTAAACATCCTAATCCGTCCAATGAATGTCAGACTGTGAGATAGATTTTGATACTTTACAAAAGAAGACACAATAATTATCTTTTTAAGAGATGTTACAATGGTTCTGTAAAGTCTTAGTAAATAACAAAAACACGAGCTCCGGAGAACTTTATAAAAAGAAAGTTACGGATGAAATGGCAAAATCAAAAGGTCAAACGTGTGGTAAATGATTAATGTTGATAGAGCTTTTGTAAGTGTTATTCAATGTGCAGAGAGCAATATAAATGTTCATACCAAACGTGGATGAAAAAGACAAGGAAAGAATTTCAAAGAGTGTATAGTATAGTGTTATAACTTTAAAAAAAAGCGTTAACTTTTGCCTATATAAAGCACTTCCTTAATGTCAACGTTTTAACCAGGACGTGATTGATAGTTGTATATCCTACACAACCAAACAGATCTTTTCCCTCTAGTTGAGTATTATTGTCTGTTCAAAAGTTTATCGCAAGTGTTCTTCAATTGGTCCTCAAGGGTCTTCAACTTTGTACTTGTTTGGCTTTACAACTATTTTGATCTGAGCAACTTTGTACTTGTTTGGCTTTATCACTATTTTGATCTGAGCGTCACTGATGAGTCTTATGTAGACGAAACGCACGTGTAGCGTATTGAATTATAATCCTAGTATATTTGATAACTATTGAGAGAGCAATGTCCTCATTGAGAGTGGACGTGGATGTGTATTTATACATCCCAATCCGTTCAATGAACGTGAGACTGTGAGATAGATTTTACTATATTTTAAAGGAAGACACAGGAATTATCTTTGAGAGGGATTAACTATGGTTCTGTAAAGTTGAGTAAAATCACAAAAAAAAACATGAATTCTGAGGAAAATTCAAAAAAGGAAAGTCTCGAATTAAATGGGAAAATAAAAGCTGAAACACATATAATGAATGTATAACAACTTTCATATCATTCACTTGTTACAGACATTTTCTTATGGAGAAAAAAGTGAATTTAACCTGGTTTTAAACCTAGCCTAACCTGTCACATGTAAGACAGTCGCATCAAATTGAAATTATATTTCAGCGATATATGAACAAATCAAACTGACTTAATAGATGAAATTGTCACAAACATTGGGGTACAGCAGTCTACATTGTGTTGTGAGTCATCATTGTACAATCTTAATTACTTTAAACCAAACAAATATTTATCAAAGAAGCACACTATGGCATATAGATCAAGCATATTAGCCAAACTTAGACAAGAATATTTATTTTCTTTTGTTACATCTTTTGACATCTGACTTGGACTTCTCTTGAACTGAATTTTAATGTGCGTATTGTTATGCGTTTACTTTTCTACATTGGCTAGAGGTTAGGGGAAGAGTTGAGATCTCATAAACATGTTTAACACCGCTGCAATTTTGCGCATGTCCCAAGTCAGGAGCCTCTGGCCTTTGTTAGTCTTGTATGATTTTTAATTTTAGTTTCTTGTGTATAATTTGGAGTTTAGTATGACGTCCATTATCACTGTACTAGTATGCATATTATTTAGGAGCCAGCTGAAGGACACCTACGGGTGCGGGAATTCTCGTTATATTGAAGACCGATTGGTAGCCTTCGGCTGTTGTCTGCTCTATGGTCGGGTGGTTGTCGCTTTGGCACATTTACTATTTCCTTTCTCAATTTTAAAATTGTTCTATAGTACAATACCACAGTAAATGAATGTATAAGTACATAGCCACGTCATATATGTATCAAAGAAACATAAAATGGCATATAGACAAAGCACATTAGAAAAGTTGAAAGACAAAACTACAAAAATAGTACAATAACGGGTGGAACAGTACAGAAAAACATATGTATGGAAGACATGCTAAAAGGCATATATACATTTGACGCGTGGAAGACCGATTGGTAGCCTTCGGCTGTTGTCTGCTCTGTGGTCGGGTGGTTGTCGCTTTGACACATTCACCATTTCCTTTCTCAATTTTACAATTTTTCTTTAGTACAATACCACAATGATTGGATGTATAAGTACATAGCCACGTCATATATGTATCAAAGAAACATAAAATGGCATATAGACAAAGCACATTAGAAAAGTTGAAAGACAAAAGTACAAAAATAGTACAATAACGGGTGGAACAGTACAGAAAAACATATGAATGGAAGACATACAAAAAGGCATATATACATTAGACGCTTGGAACTATCTCAACACCAGGCATCACTTTCTCTGTCCTCATTGTGAAGGTGAGTGGCTACAAATATGAATGTCCTTAACAGGCAACAGATCTTCCCATTCCGTTAAAGGATGACTAAAAGTTGTAACATATATTTTTGTATTATTTAACGTGCAGGACCGAACTTTTCTGTGTATTTATAACTGATATGCAGTTATTTCACTGCTTGTTAGAAGAATATGAAGGTATAACCTTTTGAATTGTTATTACAATGGTTCTGGGTCGTTCAAAGAATGTCAAAATCTGCCTACTAGATGCCTGTTTAAAATGTCCTCCTTGTGACCATAAGTGGATTTGATTGGTATTTATTACACAGCCAAACAGATCTTCTCATTCTGATTTATGAGATCCCGCACGGTAAAACAGATGTCTCATTGTGCACTGCTGTGAATTACTGTCAGAAGACAACGAGGAAATTACTGCTCAACGAGTTGATACTTTGAATATCTAAAACTCTCTGAGCGAGAGGAAATATTCCTACACAAAATATCATTTTGAACATCTACAGTATAAGCGGTACGATAGGCATTTGAATGTCATACATATCTTCCCATTCTAGTAAGGTATAACTCTTAAAAGAGTATTTACATGTTTTCCTAAATGTGTAGGAAGCACTGTCCTCATTGAGACTGGACGTGTTTGTGTATCTATACATCCCACACAGTTAAATTGCTGTGTCAGAACAAAAAGAGTGTTTAACCTTTCAAGGAGTTATAACAATGAGTATTTATCTTACAAACAAGAGCCTGTATCACTCACCTTAAATTTTTTTGGTTAAATCTCTCATCAATGATTATTTTGGCTTTTCAATTTATTTAAATGTTCTTTGAATCGTCCTATTTTCTTCAAAAGCAAAAAAAGCATTTTCTCCTATGTTCTATTTTAGCCATAGGAGCTATGTTTCTTGACATACAAGGAAATAAAATATAAAATTTATACTAGATACTCTGAAACTCAATTAGCCTAAGTTTGGCTGAAATTGATACAGCAGTTTTAAAGGAGAAGATTTTTTTAAAGTAAGTCAACATGATGAACAAATTGTGAAAAAAGTCTTTAAAGGGCAATAACTCCTTAAGGGGTCAATTGACAATTTTGGTCAAATTGACTTATTTGTAGATCTTACTTTGCTTAACATTTTTGCTATTAACAGTTTATCTTTATCTATAATAATATTCAAGATAATAACCACAAACTGCAAAATTTCTTTAAAATCATCAATTCAGGGGCATTATACCTGAAAAAGTCTTTGTAACATTTGAAATGTCTGATGGAACATTTACCACTGTCCCTTTCAACCCCCTCTGTCCACCACGTGGCAATGACAACAGTTTCATGAATGGAATTCTAAGAGCAACAAGCTGTTCCTCTAAATCATTAAGATCTGCTAACTGTGATGGAATAGGTTTTAAGTAAAGGTTATTTGCCAGTGCTTGAGGTGGCATATGTCCTTTCTTCAACATGTTAAAGTGTCTATCACATGTGTGACAAATGTATTCTTCGCTTTTATTCACTCCTTTGATCTCAATGATAGATAAGTGTTCAAATTGACAGTTTTGAGAATCCAATGCCCTGAAGCATTTTTTGGCAGCTTCATTGAGTACTCCGTCCAGGTAATATTTGGTTCTGATGCATTTAATGACTTGCATTTTGTACAGCAGCCTAAAACATACTCTGCATACAAATTGTGGAGTGTTATTAATGTGGCTTTAAAACAATTTCACAGATTTTACTACAGACTGTCTTGCAGCTATAACTCTTTGTTTTTTTCACTTCTTGATGTTGAACGTTGTTATGGTATTTATCTTGAAGATAATTTTTTAAAGTATGTCTGAAAAGTGGATTTGATGCATACTTTTTTATGGAAGATGCCTTGAATTATTTCTAAAAGTTTTAAAGCGTTGATATCTAAGTTTGCTGTACTGTTGTACTTTTTTTCTGATGACTATTGTCTGTAACATATTTTATTTTGCTGTTTTTTTTTCTTTCTGTTCATGGGGAAATTGAGAATAATTATACTGAGACATTGCTTGTAATTTTCTTTTAAAAACAGAGTTCGTACAGTATTTTAAGACTGATGCAAACTTTTTCTGTCTTCTATACGTTTCACAGTTGGAGTATCTCAACTTTTCATATTGTTTTTTTTTTTAGAACATATGATTCATCAAAAGCATATTTCTGTCTCTGCATATGCAACTGCCTACTTCTATATTTTGTATTCAGCTTGTATTTGTCACTTGTCTCCTGCTGCTGAGTGTGTCTGAAGTGGTCATCTAACTTATATCTTTTTTTTCTTCAAGATTGCTCTTTGTTCTTGTTTTCTCTTTCTTGTATTTATCATTACTGTTTTCTTAGGATTTTGACAATAGTATTCATTTTTGTTTAAATTTGGTGAGATTTTGGAATTTTCCACAGCAACTACAACATCGAATTTGTTTCTGTCCATATACAAATATACTAGAACACACCCGCGAAATCGCGGGCATTCACAGGGTAGTTCAAAGTATGTAAAGTGTTGTTTGAAGAATTTTGTAAAATATTGAATGACTGGAGAATTTCAGCAAAGGTATCATAGGTCATAGGTTATTGGGGACAGGAAAATGCTTTTTTTTTTTATCCCTCCTCCTTTATTTCAAATATTCCCATTTTTTGGTTTTCTATCAATTTCAATATGAACATACATTTAGTATGTTATGAACATTCAAGTAATGAGGCTGTAATTCAGTGGTTGTTGTTTGTTTATGTGTTACATATTTGTTTTTCGTTAATTTTTTTTTACATAAATAAGGGCGCTAGTTTTCTGGTTTGAATTGTTTTACATTGTCAGTTTGGGGCCTTTTAAAGTTGAGTATGCGGTATGGGCTTTGCTCGTTGTTGAAGGTAGTATGGTAACCTATAATTGTAATATCTGTGTCATATTGGTCTCTTGTTGAGAGTTGTCTCAACATGGCAATCATACCACATCTTTTTTTTTTTTTGTAATCAATGAATTTTGTAAAAGATTTAATGACTGGAGAATTTCAGAAAAGGTATCAAAAGTTCACATGAATATTTTTAGCGCTTATGTGTATATTATGAACATTCATTACTTTATAAATATATAGACAGCTCGCTAAAAGCTCGCATACACCTTGTTTCCTAGCCTCGTACAAATACAGCTGATATTTAAAGACACTAAACAGTTATTGTCTTTATCCTGCAATTAATTTGGTAAATTGTTTGTGTTTTAAAAAACACAAAAACTTACATATTTGGCATTTATTTTCGATTTGTAATCCATTGAGGCCCGCATAGTAATATCAAAATCACACATTACGCTGAAGATAGGTTCGAAAAAAAGAATCACGAATGGTCAATAATAATAAATCGCTCAAGGTGAATAAATATCTATTTTAACATAACAACTAATTTCAACAGTAAAAATTAATAACAAAACACTGTAAAATTTGAAACAGAAGTGTACGACTTGTCCTACGCTTCAGACTTGACATTCACTAAACATGCATGCTGAAATTGACATGGTTGATTTTGTAACTCAATCATACACATTCTTGACGAGTTTTGAAATCGACAATTGTCATCGTCATTGGAATGCCACTTGAATACACATTCTGAGGTCACACAGGTTCAAACAATACTCAGTCCGGCAGTGGGCGGAGCTTTAAAGCGAGATCTGTATAGTATACAGATACAGCTTAGCGATATCTGTAGGGCTGTATCTGTATAGTAGGACACCCAATTGCAGGATAAAGTGTATTTACTTTCAATTCTAAGTTTACTAATTGATCCATAGTGGTCATTGATATAGTATACAGACCCTCTCTATTTAATAAAGTCTGTGACTGCCGTGGATAGTAAACTTGAAAATGATAGCAGATAGAAATCTGAAAATACGCTTTATTCTTTGTATATGTATGTTCGAAGTATGCAGAAAAACGCAAACCGGAAGTATAATCTGACTTAAAATTTCGTCCAATGACGGGACAATATCCGGATGCCTTTTTTCTCGTTTTTCTCCAAAAATAACTCAATCTGAATAATCATATGAATGGATGACAAATGGCACTATGCACTGTACCTATAGGACACAGAGGCGTGTTGATCTATTAATTGTGGAAAGAAGAGAAGCGACACCCAAAATGAGGTCTTTTCGTTTAATAGTATAGATTCCATGATGTACTGAAGAATTGAATGGAGAATACTTTTTCCAAGTCCAGTGCACACCAGTCTTACTATATACAATATGTTTGTTTGCAATAACAGACATGCTGTATGTAATTCTATTTCTGTTCTAAAAGGAGTATCTTGTTCCATTTGATTTGTATTTAGATACTGGTTTATATATCCTTTTGCTGAAGAAGGTAGACTCTTTGATACATTGCTCTGATTTTCTTTGATGTAGTTGCAAATTTTTATTCTTATATGACATTGATGGTCTTCAGTACCAGCTAATATATATGATAAAGCACTAAAAAGACTGTTTCCTTTCGAATTTACATGATGAAACGCAAAAGGTGCTGTCAATGGTAAGGAATTAATACAGTATTCGGAGAAGCTTGGTACCTGAAAAGGTATTTGTAATCTGCTGTTCTGTTCATTTTTCCAAATGTTGTTTACCGGTGAATACACATATGTTTGTTTTACCTGAAAAAGGAAAAAAAAATAAAAAAATTGAATGTTATGCTAATGAGACTAAATTTTAAAAGTATAAGGTAAGTAGTACATTGGTGAGTATATATTTGTATGTATGGATAGAATACCACAGAGATTAAGCATCATACCCTTTCTTGATGCAAATTTTATATCATACATAACAGAAAAAATGTATTTTCATTGGTTGAGGTTTATTGCTGTGTAATATATGTTTGCTTTGAATTGGCCTTTCTTGTAAAAATCCAGTGAACACAATACGCATAGATCTGTCATTGAAATAAATTATTATGTTATTGTACATATATGTTATACATACTTTTTCACTAGTTTAGGATTATGCAGGTTTTAAAAAGAACTGTTGATACTGAGATATGTGTGAACTGTATATTAATTGATAGGTATTTGCAAATGGTGAAATTGAAATAGGTAATATTGTATGTAGCATGTCAACTATGGGAAGAAGTATTCAAAGTCCATGAATAGAATGGAATATTTTTTATTGATAATCACAGCGTCCTTAGCTGAGTTGTATCATTACATGAAATTTAAATACAATGATGACAATGGTTGTTTAAAACAATTGCTGTTGGAAAAAAAAACACAATTTAAACAATACAGATGAATCAAAATTTAAAAAATATAAGATGAAATAATAAATCAAAATATCTGATTTAAGACCACTTACAGACTTATAAAAACCAGCTGGTTTTATTATCATTTAGGTAAAAAAAAGAATTTGAATGTCAATGACATATATGTCATAATTAATGCTTATATGAGTATTTCAACAAGTAATGTATCTTCAGAGCTGAACAGCAAATTATTTGAAAGTCGAAAAACATGTGAAACACGCAAAGAGCTTATAAATCAAAATGGCTAAAAGAACTGCAAAAGTCGAGCAAGGAAGTTTTTTGTGAATGATATTTCGCTTTATCTTATATAATTTTAAAATTCTAAAATAACGACTAAATCTTAATAAAATGAATGGAAAATCAATGAACCATAACTGGCTCTTAATTTTTTTTAGGAAAACTGCTGAATTGTATTTTTAGCTATTGCTGGAAAAAGAGGCAAACCCTCCTTTTTGTAATGAATAAAACCCCATAACTAGGAAACATAAAAATAAAAAATTGATAAAAAAAAAAAAGAAGCACCAAACTTACAAATGGATGATTTAAAGTGTTTTGAGTTAAGAGTCTGAAACTTGACAATCACTCTTTTTGGAATGATTAAAACCTCTATTCTCTAAAACTTAATATATAAAAAAGATAATAAATGTAAGAAAGCTCATTTCAGTTGATATAAACAATTGACCAAAGTTTTTTGCAAATTGGTTAAAGTATTTTTAAGTTCATATCTGACATGTTGACGACAGACAGACAAGGGTATAGCATAATATGTCTTGTAAACAGGATGATAAAAATAACTATTATTATTCTACTTGCATAATTTATTGTTGAATCTTTTCTGGTTGTGTCTTTACATCTTTGAAATCATGTTTATTTAATCCAAAACACATGTAATAAGGTCCAATGAACTTGTGTTGTGAAAATCTAAAAAAAAAAATCTTTTGTTTACAAACACATACTTTCATATCAAAAGATACAGAGAGATGAATATCAAGTAAACATGTATATATCACAAATAGACATAACAGTCTATTATATATAATATAAAATATAATTATGAAATAAAGCAACTAAATTAAATAAGTTTTTAAAGTTGTCGAACATAATTAATTTGGCTGCTCTTCTTCATGTTCTTTTAATTTTGTTTCACTATAATCCATGGTAGACAACTCCTTCTCCTCCTTTAACTCATCATTGGAACTCTGAAGTTGTTCAATCTGTTGTTTTAGATGAAAATTTTCCTGTTTTAGATGACATACTTCAAGCCTTTCATTTTTTTCCTTACTCTCATAAATTTGAAATGCATGTTGTATTTGCTGTGACTCATTTTTAATAATCTTTCCCAGTTCCCTAAGATGATCAGTTGAGGTATTGAAAAAGATTCCATGTTCATAAGGAATTTTGGGTATTTTGGCTATGCAGCCCTGTAACTGGTATGACATAGCTATTACCTCTTCTGATGTCCTCCTCAGATTTTCAACTGATTTCTCCATTTCTCTGAAATGGAAAAAAATACTTTTAAGGAGAATAACTCTGGAAGTGGTCAATTGACAATTTTGATCACGTGAGCCTTGGCTTCGTGTTGCAGATGTACCTTAACCTAAATGGTTTACTTTTTATAAATTGTTACTTCATTGGAAAGTTGTCTCATTGCCATTGACACTTATACCACATCTTCCTATATCTTTATACCTGAAAACTGAGAGAGATACTAGTTATGCTATTGAAATAGATGCAAGGTTGGGCGGTAAATACCACCCCTGGTTGGTATTTACTGGTATGAACCGCCCCAGATGAAACTCCCCAAGTGGTCAATACTGGCAAATACTGGTCAATTGAAGTTTCCATGGTTGTTTTTACTATTAATTGAAGTAAAAACTTAATACAAAGTTAAACACGCGCCACACGCTGGTGTGTAAATAAGGTGCCATGTTTCATGCTACATTGTAATTAATACGTTGTTTAATTGCACTACCCCTCAGGACTATAGTTGCACCTCGGGACAAAAAAATTACTATTCCTCTCATACCCAGTCAATAAGTGTTTTATTATATCGAAAAAGACAACTGACAATAAATTGCAGTGATAAATGAACCATCGTAATATCTAAAAGAAGAAACCAAACCATAACGTTTACAAGAGTGATTTTTTTTTAACCAATCCAATAGGATGAATACATGTTCAAAGCTTGTAATTTGCAAAATAATGAAAATATTGTGTACTTATTTGATATAGAAAATGACAACCGAGGCATAATAATGTATACTTATTGAGTGGAAAAGTAAGTTATAAATTGCAGTGATAAATGAACCATCGTAATATTTAAAAGAAGAAAGCAAACCATAAGCAACAGTTAATTTTTTTAACCAGTCCAATAGGATGAATAGTTCAACATGTTCAAAGCTTGTAATTTGCAAAATAATGAAAATATTGTGTACTTATTTGATATAGAAAATGACAACCGAGGCATAATAATGTATACTTATTGAGAGGAAAAGTAAGTTTATTGGACAGATGAAGCAACTATTGTCCTGAGGCGTAGCAAAAGTTGTATCCGAGGGACTAAAAACATGATAAACTTGCTATTCCACGAATATCCAGTCTGTGAGTGTTTTATTATATCGAAAAAGACAACAGACAATAAAAGGCTGTGAGATCAAAAAGAAGAAAAAAACAAACCATAATGCTTACTTCATAGATACATCAGGAGCCTCTGGCCTTTGTTTGTCTTGTATTATTTTTAATTTTATTTTCTTGTGTACAATTTAGAGTTTTGTATGGCGTTCATTATCCTAAATAAAGTGAGATTCTGTCAACGTTTTAATTTGTGTTGAATAGCTCTTTATTATGTTTTGGGAAGTGTATTTGCTATAACTTTTTTTCATTGACTTGTTTCAAAATAAAGTGAATTTCTGACTACATTTTTTTTTTGGTGTGTTGATTTTTTTTTAATCATGTTTTGATTATAATAGTGTATTGCTATATTTTATTGTTTCATTGTTTTAGATCAAAGGGACCAAGCTGTTAAAAACAATTATCTTTTGGGTTTTTCATTTAAAATCTTCAATGTTTTACTCATACCAAGCCAAATACATTCAGTTAAACAAATTTAAAACAACAATCATGATTTTGCAATTATTCTGAGGGAATTTGAATTAAAATTGGATTCAAGCGTGTAGAGTGTGAACAGACCTTGCGTGCGAACGTGCGAGGTGTAGGGTGCGAAGTGTATTGGGCAAGAATGGACCTGATACCAATTGAACACATGTTGGTGACATTCTGTTACAAGTCTGTTCTATGGTCGGGTTGTTGTCTCCCTAACACATTCCCCATTTCCATTCTTAATTTTTTGTATGTTCAATATTTCATTATTGTTGACAAAACGTCTGTGATAATGGTTTGTTATAATTGGCAGGTTAACAATCCATACGAACCCCTAAAAAATATTTTCTAGAAGTTTGTATCCATGACAAATGATGTGTCTGTGGGCATATAATAGATTTGACTTCACGTTTCTAGAAATGCGGTGCTGGCCATATATTTTTCGTGTTACTCACCTTCTTTTTATTCTGGGATTAACTAATATATATGTAACAAATAACAGTTGAATTATGTGTGTATTAGCGGAAGTTTTGGAATGGAGTGTAAATGCAAAAGCAAACACGGAAACACACGTTTTATTCCGTAAAATTATGTCCTGCTGTTTACGATTTAATATTATCTGCGATGCAAACTATACAAATAGTGAACGCATTTACAAGAATGAAATGAAATACATTTAATATTATCTGCGATGCAAACTATACAAATAGTGAACGCATTTACAAGAATGAAATGAAATACATAGCTACACATTAACAAGATCAATAACAAAGATAAAAAATTTAAGAAGAATTATAAAAAGTCAAGAACAATATAACACTGTTGGGATTGAGTGAATCTACACATACCAATTATCATTTTTGTAAAGTTTCGTTAAATTTGAAGCAATTGAAATTTTGGACATTTTTGCAGTTTCCATGGCAATAGCAGCTTTTTTGAAAATTCCAAGTACTGTTGGTACCTCAGGGCACCGGTGCCAACATTTACATAAACTATCAAGAGGTTGCCTCTTTTAACGAAGGATTTAGAATTTAGATTTTTTTTTTACATTTTTGCAGTTTCCATGGTAACGGCGGCCATTTTTTACCCATCCAATGTCTCTTGCACAACTTCACATGGCGGTTCATATTATGTTATAGTTCCATCAACATAGGTCTGACCATGCAATTCCGAGAAATAGCGTGGACAAAATGTGTGCAAGAATTTCCATGGTAACGTTTACCATTTATAAAATTCCAAAGACAGCTGCCACATTGGTACATGCTATGTTACATATCTATAAAGTTTCATTGGGATTGATGCTGTATTCTCCAAGAAAATGCAGCTTTAATGTATTTTCCCATGGGCCAATGTTAAACTTTCGCCCTGTTTCCATGACAATGGCGGCCATTTTGGAATTTTCTTATATTGTAACAACATCTAGGCTTACCAAGGAACATTACCACTAAGTTTCATCCAGGTAGGTCTTATAATGAAAGATTTGAAATTTGCATTTTTTTTCAATCATTTTATCAGTTTCCATGGCAACGGCTGAAAATTCCAAAGTCAAAGAGCACTTCTACAGATGTCTATTAACATTCATGTAAAGTTTTATCAATTTTGGAGCATTTTGAAATTTTTGAATTTTTTGCTATTTCCATGGTAACGGGTACCATTTCCAAAATTCCAAAGACAGGTGCCACTTTGGGACATGCCATGTTATATATCCATTAAGTTGTAGAAGATTTGATTTAATATTCTTGCAGTAAATACAGCTACAATGTGCTTTTCCGTAGGGCCAATGTTACATTTTTGCTGTTTCCATGGTTACGGCGGCCATTTTGAAAATTCCAAACTCAAAAGTCAAGTCTACACAAGCTAGGCAACATTTGTTATAAGTTTCATTAAATTTAAAGCATTTTGAAGTTTTTCATATTTTTGCTGTTTCCATGGTGACGGCGGCCATTTTGAATATTCCAAAGTCAAACCCCCGCTGCAATTTTTTCCCTGCATAATCATATACCATTTAATGTCTCTAGAATAAATTTAACATTAATGTTCTGGAATGTTCTGTGAAAATTCAAAGTTTTGACCTTTTTGCATTGTTTCCATGGTAACAACAGCTATTTTGGAAATTCCAACTCCAAATGCCACATCTTCCAATGTTGCTCATCGTTACTGTGAAGTTTCGTGAAGTTTGAAGCATTTTGAGATTTTTGAAATTTTTGGTGTAGTTCCCATGGCGACATAGTAGTTCCAATGAGTGCCAAAATCATCCAACACCTGTATATAGTGGGCACCTACATTGTATTAAAATATGATGATTCTGAGTTAAAGCATTACCATACAGTTCACCGAAACTAAAAACTGTATTTTTTCACATTTTATCAGTTTCCTTGGCAACGGCGGCCATTTTTTACCATTCCAATGTCTTTTGCACTACTTCACATGGCGGTTCATATTATGGTATAGTTCCATCAACATGGGTCTGACCAATCCAGAGAAATAGTATGGACAAAATGTGTGGAAGAATAAAAATAATAATAATAATAATAAAAAGAAAAAAAAGAAACGAACAATAACAAGATGTCACCCCAACTCCGTTGAGGGTGCCATAACTAGATTTGCCATTGCAAGCAATAGCTGAGGATGTCACCCCGTTCTGGACATTGTCACAGGAGCAGCAACCAGTTTGAGTGTACAAAAGTCAGATGACACGTCTAGTATACATGCCTTTGCCCCCCCCCCCCCCTTTTCTCTTCTCGTAGACTAAGAGTGATGTCTATATATAGTTGGGGAACTCTTTAAAATCTTAAATTAGACACCTGCGCGAGGAAGATAGGTGGTGTCACGTGATACTGAAGTATATTATCGTGGACTTAGAACATTACTATTCTTTTTAGAGGGGACCTTGGACAGACAACATGTGTATATATTGACGGAGCGGCATACTAACTGTTCATTTTATTCTTCAATTACTCGCGCATCACACGATACATGTATCTTATCTTGTACAATTTAATTACACGCTTATCGATTGATTTTAAGCTCATGTGTATATTGTAGCAGGTGTTCGATTAACGGATGTGTACTTTAGTGCAAGTGCAGAAATGTCACTTATGTGTACTCTTCGTGTTTCTCTCTCTCTCTCAGTGGCGATTCTCTCTTCAAAGCACGATCTATGTATAAAATAGATGCACGTTAAATTCTATATTAGTTTTCTTCTAGCATATTCTAGAAGATGTTTTGCAGTACAGATTTGTATTTGATCGTATGCACATAGTCATGATTACAGGAGTTTGACTGAAAGTTTCGATTTTTTTTTTTTTTTTTGTTTGCTGTTTCCATGACAACGACGGCCATTTTGAAAATTTCAAGGACAGATGAGGTTTCAATAGCATTTTACCGGGAATGAGCTTAAAATTTGCAAGAAAATGATACTTTGACGTTTTTTCCCATATGGGTCAATATTGCACTTTTAGCCTTTTCTCCATGGTAACAGCAGCAATCTCAAAAATTCCAACGGCAATGAATTCTACAGTTCATACTCTTGTTACAAAGGGGGAGTATTAGGGGTCGTATCTGTAACGGTTGATTTACTATGAATTAATTAAGGAATTATTTTCGTTTTTTTCACGTTTGGACTGTTTCCATGGCAACGGTAGCCATTTTGAAAGTTTTTAAGATGGATTTCACGCTTTCGCCTGACCAGTTACAATGTCTGAAAGTTTCGTTTATTTTGGACCATTTTTCGGTTTTTCACATTTTTGCCGTTTCCATGGTAACGGCGGCCATCTTGAAAATTCCAGACCCTAACTGCACATCTGCACATGGGGATTGTCATTATGATACAGTTTTATTAATGTATGTCAAGTCATCTCCGAAAACTAAGCTGGACAAAAAGTGTGGAAGAATAATTCGGAACAATAACAATATATCACCCCTATTTCCATAGGGGTGACATAATAAGAAAAAAAAGAAACGTAGAATAACAATATGTCACCCCAACTCCGTTGAGGGTGCCATAATAATAATAATAATAAGAAAAAAAGAAACGAACAATAACAATATGTCACCCCAACTCCGTTGAGGGTGCCATAACTAGATTTGTAATTGCTAGCAATAACGGATGGCACCCTCGTCCCCCCATTGCCAGGCGAGCGGCAGCCATTTTTAAAATTTCAAAGTCAAAGAGTGCATCTACACATGCAAGTCATCATTTTTGTAAAATTTCATTAAGTTTGGAGCATTTTGAAATTTTGGACAATTTTGCTGTTTCCATGGTTACGGCAGCCATTTTGGAAATTCCAACTTCAAAATGCAACTCCGCATATGTCAGTTACTATTCCTGTAAAGTTTCATCCAGTTTGCAGCATTTTGATTTTTTTGGAAATTTTGAACATTTGTGCTGCAACCATGGTTACAGTAGATAATTCCAAAATTCTAAAAGCGTACATCTCTTTGCCAGATGTCATGTTATATATCAATACAGTTTCATTGACTTTGGTGCACTGCTCTCTGAAAAAATGCTGATTTTATGCATTTTTCCATAGGGTCAATGCAAAACTTGACCCCAGTTTCCATGACAACGGCGGCCATTTTGAACTATCCATATATTGTCTTGACATCTTGGCATACTGGAGAACATTTTCATAAAGTTTCATCCAGTTGGATGTTATGACGAAAGAGTTAGAATTTTTGATATTATAGCTGTTTCCATGGTAACAGCAGCCATTTTGAAAATTCCAAAGTCAAACTGGAAATCAGCACATGCCAGTTAACATTCCTGTGGAGTTTCTCCCAGTTGGACCACTTTGATTTTTTTCGCATTTGTGCTGTTTCCATGGAAACGGCGGCCATCTTTTACCATTCCATAGCAAGGTGCACAACTTCAAATGGGGGTCCTCATAATGTTATAGTTCCAACAACATTGGATCACTCAATTCTTTGAAACACGATGGACAAAATGTGTGGAAGAATAATAAAAATAACTAGATTTGCCATTGCAAGCAATAGCGGATGGCACCCTTTCCCCATTGCCTGGCCAGCGGCAGCCATTTAGAAAATGTTTGCTGTTTCCATGGCAACGGCGGCCATTTTGAAAATTCGAAACTCAAAAGTTAAGTCTACATTAGCTAGGCAAAATATGTTATAAATTTCATTAAATTTAAAGTATTTTAAAGTTTTTCATAATTTTGCTGTTCCCATGGTAACGGCGGCCATTTTGAATATTCCAAAGTCAAACCCCCGCTGCAATTTTTGCCCTCCATAATCATATACCATTTAATAAAATGTCTCTAGAATAAATTTAACATTGATGTTCTGGAATGTTCTGTGAAAATTCAAAGTTTTGACCTTTTTGCATTGTTTCCATGGTAACAACAGATATTTTGGAAATTCCAACGCCAAATTCCACATCTTCCAATGTTGCTCATCGTTACTGTGAAGTTTCATGAAGTTTGGAGCATTTTGATATTTTTGAAATTTTTGGTGTAGTTTCCATGGCAACATAGTAGTTCCAATGAGTGCCAAAATCATCCAACACCTGTATATGGCCGGCACCTACATTGTATCAATATATAATGTTTCTGAGTTTAAGCATATCAAAACAGTTCACCAAAACAAAAAACAGAATTTTTTCACATTTGTTTCGTTTCCATGGTAACGGCAGCCATCTTGATGATGCCATACCCCACTGCACTATAGAATGTGGTGGTCAACATTATGGTATAGTTCCATCAATATTGTTCAAGTCAATTCTGAGAAATAGAATGGACAAAAAAGTGTGGAAGAATAAATATAATAATAATAAGCAGAAAAAAAGAATCGAACAATAACAATATGTCACCCCAACTCCGTTGAGGGTGCCATAACTAGAATTGCCATTGCAAGCAATAGCGGATGTCACCCTCGTCCACTAATTGCCACTAAGCGGCAGCAGTTTCGAAATTTTAACATTAAATTAACTAATTTACTTAACAATGCATCAGTTTGCAAATTTTTAGAAAGTTTAAAGCATTTTTAAAATTTTGATGTTTTTACTGTTTCTATGGCAACGGCGGCCATTTTGAAAATTCCAAAGTCATACTTCTGCTTCATATTGTACTCCCCATAAAATTTTACAATCATATACAATTTAATAGCTGTACAACACTAATGTTCTGGAATGTTCCATCACATTTTCTCATTTTGATGTTTTTGCCTTGTTTCCATGGTAACGGCAGCCATTTTGGAAATTCCAAAGTTGAATGCCACATCTAGATTTGCCAGGCAACATTTCTGTAAAAGTTTAATATATTTTTTAAGAATTTTCAAATTTTTGATATTTTTGATCAGTTCCTATGGCAACATCGTAGTTCCACTGAATCTCAAAATCATCCACAGCATGTATATAGAGGACAGCTACATTGTATAAAAATATGACGATTAGATGTTTTGTTATAGTTAAATTATTCACCTGTTTCTATGGTAACACAGACCATTCCAAATTTTTAATGGCAGATACTCCATTGGTACATGGAAGGGAACATACCATCAGAGTTTCAATGAATTTGACCTACCATTTTAAGGAAGTAAATGCCACTTTTAAGGTTTTTCAAAGCGTTTTGACCATTTTTGCCTTGTTTCCATGGTAACACAAGACATTTTCAATATTCCAACGCCAAATTGCACATCTACCAATGTTGCTCATCGTTCCTGTGAAGTTTCATTAAATTTGGAGCATTTTGATATTTTGGAAATTTTTGGTGTAGTATCCATGGCAACATAGTAGTTCCAATGAATGCCAAAAATCATCCAAAGCAAGTATATAGTGGGCACCTACATTGTATCAAAATATAATGATTCTAAGTCTAAGCATCTCCAAATAATTCCCTAAAACCAAAAAGTGGAATTTTTCACAATTTTTCCGTTTCCATGGTAACGGCAGCCATTTTTAATGGTCCTATGACCTACTGCAACCCGAAATTTTGTGTTCCTCATTATAGTTGACTATCACTAAGATTGGTTCCATTGCCTTCAAAAAATCTGCCGGACAAAAATCATTGGAAGAATAAGAATAATAACTAGAATTGCCATTGCAAGCAATAGCGGATGTCACCCTTCCCCCAATTGCCACTAAGCAGCAGCCATCTCAAAATTGTTTAACAGTGAATGCACATATATGCATGGCAATACATCTTTCTGTAAATTTTCAGTACATTCAGAGCATTTAAAAAAAAATCACATTTCTGCTGTTTCCATGGCAACGGCAGCCATTTTGAAAATTTCAAAGTCAAAAGTCTCATCTTTACTTGCCAGTTAACAATAATATCAAGTTTCATTAAGTTCAAAGCTATTTTGATAATTTTTTACTTTTTTGCAGTTTCCATGGCAACGGTGGCCATTTTGGAAATTCCAAAGTCAAAAGTCTCATCCAGACTTGCCAGTCAACAATCATATTAAGTTTCATCAATTTTGGAGCATTTTGAATTTTTTGAAATATTTGATCCTGTATCCATGGTAACAGAGTAGTTCCAATGATTGTCAAAATCATTCAAAACCTGTATATAGTAGAGAACTATATTGTATAAAAATTTGATGATTCTATGTTCAAGCATACCAAAATTATTCACCAAACCCTGAAGTTTTTAGAGCATTTTGACACTTATGCACTGTTTCCATGGTAACGGCAGACATTTTGGAAATTCTAACGCCAAATTCCACATCTACCAAAGTTGCTCATCGTTATGCTTAAGTTTCAAAAAATTTGGAGCATTTTCATATTTTTGAAATTTTTGGTGTAGTTTCCATGGCAACATAGTAGTTCCAATGATTGCCAAAATCATCCAAAACCAGTATATGCCTGGCACCTACATTGTATCAAAATATAATGATTCTGAGTTTAAGCATGTCCAAATTATTTACCAAAATCAAAAACTGGAATTTTTCACAATTGTTCCGTTTCCATAGAAACGGCAGCCATTTTTTATGGTCTTAGACCCTACTGCAACCCGAAATTTTGTGTTCCCTATTATACTTAACTATCATTAAGATTGGTTCCATTGTCTCCAAGAAAACTGCCGGACAAAAATCATTGGAAGAATAATAATAATAGTAAAGAAACAGAGGAAAAGCAATATGTCACCCGACATTGTCGATCGGGTGACATAACTAGATTTGTAATTGCTAGCAATAACGGATGGCACCCTTGTCCCCCACATTGCCAGGCGAGCGGCAGCCATTTTGAAAATTCCAAAGTCAAAGAGTGCATCTACACATGCAAGTCATCATTTTTGTAAAATTTCATTAAGTTTGGAGCATTTTGAAATTTTGGACAATTTTGCTGTTTCCATGGTTACGGCGGCCATTTTGGAAATTCCAACTTCAAAATGCAACTGCGCACATGTCAGCCACTATTTCTGTAAAGTTTCATCCAGTTTGCAGCACTTTATTTTTTTTGGAAATTTTGAACATTTGTGCTACAACCATGGTTACAGTAGATAATTCCAAAATTCTAAAAGCAGACATCTCATTGCCACATGTCATGTTATATATCAATACAGTTTCATTTACTTTGCTGCACTATTCTCTGAGAAAATGCTGATTTTATGCATTTTTCCATAGGGTCACTGCAAAACTTGGCCCTAGTTTCCATGACAACGGCGGCCATTTTGAACTATCCAAATATTGTTTTGACATCTTGGCGTACTGGGTCACATTTTCATAAAGTTTCATCCAGCTGGATGTTATAATGAAAGAGTTAGAATTTTTGATATTTGAGCTGTTTCCATGGTAACGGCAGCCATTTTGGAAATTCCAAAGTCAAACTGCAAATCATCTCATGCCAGTTACCATTCCTGTAGAGTTTCTTCCAGTTTGGAACACTTTGAATATTTTCGGATTTTTGCAGTTTCCATGGAAACGGCAGCCATCTTGACCATTCCAAAGTCAGGTGCATAACTTCATATGCTGGTCCACATAATGGTATAGTTCCATCAACATTGGTCCATACGATTCCGAGAAACTGTGTGGACAAAACGTGTTGAAGAAGAATAATAAAAATAAGGAAAAAAAGAAACGTACAATAACAATACGTCACCCCAACTCCGTTGAGGGTGCCATAATAACTAGATTTGCCATTGCAAGCAATAGCGGATGGCACCCTTCCCCCATTGCCAGGCCAGCGGCAGCAATTTACAAATTTTTTGCTGTTTCCATGGCAACGGCGGCCATTTTGAAAATTCCAAACTCAAAAGCGAAGTCAACATAAGCTAGGCAACATTTATTATAAGTTTCATTAAATTTAAAGCATTTTCAAGTTTTTCATATTTTTGCTGTTCCCATGGTAACGGCGGCCATTTTGAATATTCCAAAGTCAAACCGCCGCTGCAATTATTTCCCTCAATTATCATGTACCATTTAATGTCTCTAGAATAAATTTAACATTGATGTTCTGGAATGTTCTATGAAAATTCAAAGTTTTGACCTTTTTGCATTGTTTCCATGGTAACAACAGATATTTTGGAAATTCCAACGCCAAATTCCACATCTTCCAATGTTGCTCATCGTTACTGTGAAGTTTCATGAAGTTTGGAGCATTTTGATATTTTTGAAATTTTTGGTATAGTTTCCATGGCAACATAGTAGTTCCAATGAGTGCCAAAATCATCCAACACCTGTATATGGCCGGCACCTACATTGTATCAAAATATAATGGTTCTGAGTGTAAGCATATCAAAACAGTTAACCAAAACAAAAAACAGGATTTTTTCACATTTGTTTCGTTTCCATGGCAACGGCAGCCATCTTGATGGTGCTATACCCCACTGCACTATAGAATGTGGTGGTCTACATTATGGTATAGTTCCATCAATATTGTTCAAGCCAATTCCGAGAAATAGAATGGAAAAAAAAGTGTGGAAGAATAAAAATAATAACTAGAATTGCCATTGCAAGCAATAGCGGATGTCACCCTGGTCCACCAATTGCCACTAAACAGCAGCCATGGTAACGGCAGCCATTTTGGAAATTCCAAAGTTGAAAGCCGCATCTAGATTAACAAGTGAACATTTCTGTAACGTTTCATACAGATTTGAAGAATTTTCAAAATTTTGCTTTTTTTGCACAGTTTCCATGGCAACATTTGAAAATTCTAAAGTCATACTGCTGTTTTATATTGTGCTCGCCATAATATAATACCATTATATAACATTTAATGGTCGTAGATTTACTTTAACACCAATATTCTAGAATGTTCTATTACATTTTTACATTCTTTCTGTTTCCTTGACAACGGCAGCCATGTTGGATATGCCAACCCTCGACTGCACTTCTGCACATGGTCTTTAACATTTTGGTAAAGTTCCATAACAATTGGTCCATCCTATTCTCAGAAATAGTCTGGACAAAAAAGTGTGGAATAATAATAAAAAAAAGAATCGTACAATAACAATATGTCACCCGACCTCAGTCAGGGTGACATAATAATAACTAGATTTGCCATTGCAAGCAATAGCGGATGGCACCCTTCCCCCATTGCTAGGCCACCGGCAGCAATTTAGAAATTTTTTTGCTGTTTCCATGGCAACGGCGGCCATTTTGAAAATTCCAAACTCAAAAGTCAAGTCTACATAAGCTAGGCAACATTTGTTATAAGTTAAATTAAATTTTAAGCATTTTGAAGTTTTTCATATTTTTGCTGTTTCCATGGTAACGGCGGCCATTTTGAATATTCCAAAGTCAAACCCCCGCTGCAATTTTTTCCCTCCATAATCATATACTATTTAATGTCTCTAGAATAAATTTAACATTAATGTTCTGGAATGTTCTTTGAAAATTCAAAGTTTTGACCTTTTTGCATTGTTTCCATGGTAATAACAGCTATTTTGGAAATTCCAACTCCAAATGCCACATCTTCCAATGTTGCTCATCGTTACTGTGAAGTTTCGTGAAGTTTGGAGCATTTTGAGATTTTTGAAATTTTTGGTGTAGTTCCCATGGCGACATAGTAGTTCCAATGAGTGCCAAAATCATCCAACACCTGTATATAGTGGGCACCTACATTGTATTAAAATATGATGATTCTGAGTTAAAGCATTACCATACAGTTCACCGAAACTAAAAACTGTATTTTTTCACATTTGTTCTGTTTCCATGGTAACGGCAGCCATTTTTTACCATTCCAATGTCTCTTGCACAACTTCACATGGCGGTTCATATTATGGTATAGTTCCATCAACATGGGTTTGACCAATTCCGAGAAATAGCATGGACAAAATGTGTGGAAGAATAAAAATAATAATAAAAAGAAAAAAAAGAAACGTAGAATAACAATATGTCACCCCAACTCCGTTGAGGGTGCCATAATAACTAGATTTGTAATTGCTAGCAATAACGGATGGCACCCTTCCCCCATTGCCAGGTGAGCTGCAGCCATTTTGAAAATTCCAAAGTCAAAGACAACATATACACATGCCAATTAACATTTTTGTAAAGTTTCGTCAATTTTGGAGCATTTTGAAATTTTTGAAATTTTTGCTGTTTCCATGGTTACGGCGGCCATTTTGAAAATTCAAACTTCAAAAGTCAACTCTGCTGATGCCATTGACCATTCCTGTAAAGTTTATCCAGTTTGCAGCATTTTTATTTTTTTTGAAATTTTTGACCTTTTAGCATTGTTTCCATGGTAACAACAGATATTTAGAAAATTCCAACTCCAAATGCCACATCTTCCAATGTTGCTCATCGTTACTGTGAAGTTTCCTGAAGTTTGGAGCATTTTGAGAATTTTGAAATTTTTGGAGTGGTTTCCATGGCAACATAGTAGTTCCATGGAGTGCCAAAATTATCCAACACCTGTATATAGTGGGCACCTACATTGTATTAAAATATGATGATTCTGAGATAAAGCATATCCAAACAGTTCACTAAAACCAAAAACTGGATTTTTTCACATTTGTTCTGTTTCCATGGTAACGGCAGCCATTTTTTACCATTCCAATGTCTCTTGCACAACTTCACATGGCGGTTCATATTATGGTATAGTTCCATCAACATGGGTTTGACCAATTCCGAGAAATAGTATGGACAAAATGTGTGGAAGAATAAAAATAATAATAAAAAGAAAAAAAAGAAACGTAGAATAACAATATGTCACCCCAACTCCGTTGAGGGTGCCATAATAAGAAAAAAAAGAAACGTAGAATAACAATACGTCACCCCAACTCCGTTGAGGGTGCCATAATAATAAGAAAAAAAGAAACGAACAATAACAATATGTCACCCCAACTCCGTTGAGGGTGCCATAATAAGAAAAAAAGAAACGTAGAATAACAATATGTCACCCCAACTCCGTTGAGGGTGCCATAACTACAAAATGAAGCACTATTGAAATATGTGCTGCATGAATTACTAAGAATGTGAACAATTCTTTTCATAGGAGAGTAAAAATTCTATCTAAATAAAGTCTCAATTGGGCCTCTTTTTTCTTATATGGACAATTTTAACACTAAAAATGCTTCTATTAAGACAAAATATTGCTTAACTCCATGAAAAGTACAAACATAACCAGAAAAATTTCCAATGTCAGTTAGAAATATTTGTCGCGACTTTAATTCAGGTTTTTCCAATTGAATTAAGGTGAAAACAAATACATAATAACTAGAGTTTGGTGCATTTATACAATATAGTTAATCTTAGAATAAAGTGTTATATCAGTACCAATCAATTTGACTTATTATCTCAACACAGTATTCGTCTCAAATGTTCTAGTCAAAAACTTCAAAATTGTGTAATATATATGTAGGACTCAAATCTATGGCGGGTTCCAAATCTGTGGCAGATTCCTAATCTATGGCAAATGTGACGTTACAAACGCCAAACAACTCAAATCTATGGCAGATTTTTGTTTACTCCAAATATATGGCAGTTCTTGTGGAAAGGGCTACTGTATAACGTCACAATTGAATATATCGCCATATTACATCTTCGCCGCAGATAACGATGGCGGAACCCATAGATTTGAACACCATTCAAGATGAAGATATTTCCCTGGCAACAATTTGCGGGTTGTTTAAAGAAAGATATGACATATTATCCCGAAGATGGACCAAATGCGCTGTACTGCCCTTGTCCCGAGATGAATTATGGATCCACTATTTTAAGTAACGCATATTTAAAAAAAAGTATTTTTAGAGCCCTTTATAGTTTGCTGTTCAGTGTGAGCAAAGGCTCCGTGTTGAAGGCCGTACCTTGACCTATACTAGTTTACTTATGAATTGTAACTTGAATGGATAGTTGTCTCATTGGCACTCATACCACATCTTCCTATATCTAGTTTGTAGTAGTTTACTGTCTACGGCTGGCAAAGTTTCTATGATATATAAAATTACCGGATACAAATTTGATTTAAATCGTCAGCAAATAAAAAAAAGATGTATTAACGATATCGCTGAAATAAATATTATTTGAAAATTTACTTTTTTTATTTTGTTTTTTATAATTAGCGGCCTCCTGGTTTGTTATTATTAAGTCTTTCCACTTTTCTGTGGAAAGACTTATTGTTTTTGTTCTGATTATTAAGTCTTTCCACTTTTCTGTGGAAAGACTTATTGTTTTTGTTCTGATTATTATTTTTTTTTTTTTTTTCTTCCGCCAAATTTTGTTCTTGCGATAAATGTTTTTTTCGCAATATGTCGCTTAGATATTTCTCATATGGTATCGTATAGTTTATGCGCTTTTAAATTTCACCCTGCTAAGGCGAACCATTTTCTATGTAAGAGTTATCTCCCTTTTCACTGTTTATCCTCTGTGTGCATCTCCTTCGTAACAAAACAAGATAGCGACAAAATTCTTTTTACAAATTGTTCGTTACATCCTCAGTAATTTTTGGCGTATTTGGATCGAAGCGATTCGATGAAATTTTATAGGAGTTATCTACCTTTACAAAATAAATTTGTCGGTATGTTTATTTAACTCATAAACAGTTAACCGTATAACCCTGGAATGTTTTTATTTGAGTCCCCTAGGTCCTTACTTAGAAAATGAGGTCAAGGTCAAAGGTCAAGGTCAAGTTCTCAATTGTGACTTTTGCTTGTTTTTGCATTTTCTCTGACACTTTGAGAGATACATATAAAAGAACAAGTGCAAAATGTCAGCTTTATTGTAGTGAAGATATGCTACATTTAGTCTTATACAATTAAATGGCATCTTATAGGAGTTGATGCCCCTGAAATGTCTTGATATGAGGTTATTTGATAATAACTTCAATTAAGTTCATTATAAAGACATTTGACCTTATACAAAAGGTTAAGTGACAAATGACCTTGAAAAATGGCTACCGGAAGTGACCTTGGGAAAACCGGAAGTAGCTTTTTTTGCAATGTTTTCACATAAAAGTACTCAGAATCCAGATATTTTGTCATAAAGATACATGAACAGATAACTGAAGACTAAAAATGACTCCCAACAAACCGGAAGTGGCCAATTATCTCCCATTCTACATTCAAAGGTATAGAGAAACTATATATTTTTGGGATCAGTGTGAAAGAAGCTATCATATGAGACCGGATGTGACATTGATTTCTCCGGAAGTAGCATATTATCTCCCTTATATCACTGAAAAAGATAATTAAACCATTATTTATCGCATCAGTATGAAGAAACTACCTTCTTATCCAAATTTCTTTAATGTGGAAAGACTTTCAATTGTTCTCTGAACAATTGGTTTTTAATTATTTTTTTTTTTTTCTTCCGCCAAATTTTGTTCTTGCGCAAAATGTTTGTTTCGCAATATGTCGCTTAGATATTTCTCATATGGTATCGTATAGTTTATGCGCTTTTAAATTTCACCCTGCTAAGGCGAACCATTTTCTATGTAAGAGTTATCTCCCTTTTCACTGTTTATCCTCTGTGTGCATCTCCTTCGTAAACAAAACAAGATAGCGACAAAATTCTTTTTACAAATTGTTCGTTACATCCTCAGTAATTTTTGGCGTATTTGGATCGAAGCGATTTGATGAAATTTTATAGGAGTTATCTACCTTTACAAAATAAATTTGTCGATATGTTTATTTAACTCATAAACAGTTAACCGTATAACCCTGGAATGTTTTTATTTGAGTCCCCTAGGTCCTTACTTAGAAAATGAGGTCAAGGTCAAAGGTCAAGGTCAAGTTCTCAATTGTGACTTTTGCTTGTTTTTGCATTTTCTCTGACACTTTGAGAGATACATATAAAAGAACAAGTGCAAAATGTCAGCTTTATTGAAGTGAAGATATGCTACATTTAGTCTTATACAATTAAATGGCATCTTATAGGAGTTGATGCCCTGAAATGTTTTGATATGAGGTTATTTGACAATAACTTCAATTAAGTTCATTATAAAGACATTTGACCTCATACAAAAGGTTAAGTGACAAATGACCTTGAACAATGGCCACCGGAAGTGACCTTTAGAAAACCGGAAGTAGCTTTTTTTGCAATTTTTTCACCTAAAAGTACCCAGAATCCATATATTTTGTTCTATAGATACATAAAACAGATAAGTGAAGACTAAAAATGACTTCCAACAAACCGGAAGTGGCCAATTATCTCCCATTCTACATACAAAAGTATATAGAAACTATATATTTTTGGAATCAGTGTGAAAGAAGCTATCATATGAGACCGGATGTGACATTCATTTTACCGGAAGTAGCATATTATCTCCCTTATATCACTCAAAAAGATAATCAAACCATCATTTATCGCATCAGTATGAAAAACTATCTTCTTATGAAAATTTCTTTGGTGTGGAAAGACTTTCAATTGTTCTCTGAACAATTGGTTTTTAATTCTGATTTTGTTTTATTAGTTTGTTTAATGAATTCGTTAAACAGGTACCATGCACAGATTAAAGAATGTTTATTTTTTACAGAGCACATAATTTTAATCTTGAAGTCTGTATTAAGGCATATGCTTTTATCATTTATGATTTTTTTTTGGTTGACCATTATAGAATATTTATTTCACAAATATTTATAGACATGCTCCCGTTGTCGTATTTTTTCCACTTGCTTATGACAAGTCATTGGTAAACAATGTACTGCATTGTTTTCCATTTGCACAAAACTTGCCATAGATTTGGAAACAACATAAATCCGCCATAGATTAGGAAATTACAAAACTTGCCATAGATTTGGGATGGCATGACGTCACATTTACCATAGATTAGGAATCTGCCATAGATTTGGAACCCACCATAGATTTGAGTCCTACATATATAACTGGTCTGATTGATTTTGATATCCCTTGCTATCTAAAGTATAGGGAAAGCGGTACTATTTATTCTACCATAGGGGACAATACTAATATTTTCTAAATTAACAACTTTTTATAATAAAAACCTGGGAAAAACCAGTTTTGTGTGTTGTGAGTACTTTATTACTCTGTTTAAAAAATTTAGACCAAAGAGTATCATGACCAACTTCCAACGAAGTTTGTTTATGTTATCTATGCCAAACGTCATTTTACACCAAATTTATGAAATTTTGGAAGTCTTTTAGAATAATTCTCTAGAAAATATTTCAATGGAATTTCAAAAATTATATTGCAAATATACACACTGCATTGGGAAATAAAAAAATGTATTGTACACTCACATCCAATTGCAGCGCTCCTAAATTAACTTCCTGCACCTGCCTTGAATACACAAAAGGCCAACCTAATGCTGGGAAAATGTAAAAGTACTACTTTCCCTATAGTAGATTTCTTGTTGATATGATTTTCAAAAGACATAACTTCAAAACAACCGGTGTTGGCACGCAATTTATTTTTGACTTTGATGAGTACAGAAAAAGGAAACATGATAAACTCCAATTGTTGAAACCATGCACCAAAAAGTTGACATTAAAAGAGAGCACTAAAACATTTTTTGTTTATAAAATCATAATTTATTCAAATAATGAAATTAATTAAATCCTTGAAGCTGAATTTGAAAGTTTTGGTTACTATAATATGCAGTTTTTCTGGGAATCCCCTATCTGGTTGACCAGAGTGACATCCCCTCACGTCATTCATTTTGTTTTTATAGTGTGGAAAACCCCCAACAAATCTTACTGTAATTTATGAGAAGGAGACACACAAATGAATAGACTTTAAACACTTTTTTAAACATTTCCCTTCTGTTTCTCTCGGAATTATCGTATCTTGAGCTCTTCTTTACACTATTTACGTTACTTTTACTATCCGGAAAAATTAATATGACGAGATATTCTAAATATATCCAACCTACATTATTTTTTACAGTGACGTCATTGTTGGTATGCCACACAGAAGAAGTGATATCCTTCACTGGTTATTCAAATCATTTTCAGAGTTCGTGCACTACTTAAAAATTGTTATTTCTTAAGTTTAAACCTATTTATGTTTGCTGTAGATGATTCAAACATCTACATGCAATACTTTAAATTGTAGGTCAACAACTTTCAAAGTAAACAAAGGCCGAGGGGATACACAAGTTTGGGGAAAGACACGATTTTTTTTCATTTTGTCGTAAAATTCTGTTTGGAGAATCTTCCTCACTGAAGAGACATGTATTGTCAAAATGCGCATCTGGTGCAAGACAATTGGTACCGTTAATTTTATTACTACCACTGGGTCGATGCCTCTGCTGGTGGACTATAAGTCCCCGAGGGTATCACGTACTGGCATGAAAATACGGATTTTTTGTGTTATTTAAATTTGCTGTTACGAAATATTAGAAATTATTATAAATTAAGGAATGTATCTCCCTCATGCAAAGCTCTGATTCCTTTCACGGATTTGGCTATACTTTTTGGACCTTTTGGATTATAGCTCTTCATCATTTATATAAGCTGTGGATTTCACAAATTTTGGGCCACGAGCATCACTGAAGAGACATGTATTGTCGAAATGCACATCTGGTGCAAGACAATTGGTACCGTTAATTTTATTCCTCCAATTCAGGAGCATCTCATTTGATGAGTAATTGTCCATTAAAATAAAGGTTAATGTATCTGCACACTTACAATGTGACATTTAGTATATGATTAGTAGTTTACGATTAAACCTAAATTTTGTGTACCAACATTATCATTGTAATGGTAAAAAAGTCAAATTAGAAATGTTGCATTTTGCAGTTTAAACCTATTTATTAATGAAATTTACAAATATTTCAAAATGTAGTATCTGGAAACAAGCTTCACACAGTTTACATCAATCATCGTGTTTGTTATTTGTTCCTGTATCCCTGTGACTGGGAACTTAATCAATGGAAATTTAAAACTGAATAGATTTTTCAGTCTTAACTGTCTTAAGAAAAAATTAAATATCTTAGAGAACTGTCACAAAAAATGAAAAATGGTCCAAGCCTGCAGTTCAGAGGTACACATTTCAGATTTTAAAAAATAATGTAGTTGTTTTTAAATGACAGAATTCAGTTGAATTTTAGATAATCAACTATCAACTTTAATCAAATGTAAAGATTTAGAAATGCAGATCTCTTCCATTGGTCCAAATTGAATCCTAAACTAAGAAAACGAAATTACATTAAACAACAATTAAATTTCAATATTGTCAACCTTTCTACATGTTCTAGCTGTTCTTTTTTCAATCTTTATATGAAGAATATCAAAAGATATCCCCCTACCCCCCAAAAAAAATAAGAAACAAGGAACGTCTTTCCCCTCAAAGCTATTCAGCTCTTTGATTTCAGACTTAATTTTAAATGCTTAAACTATTTTTTCTTTTAAATAATTTTATTTTCAAGAAATTCCATCTTAGGAACACTCATTTATAATATTTGATACATGTGTTCAAACAACAATAAAAAAATCAACATTTTTTTACATAAATTTCATATAAATAATAACTTTTATTTAATTTCCACAGGTCAAATTACCTGTGACGTAATTAGACACTAATAACTAAACCAACATATTTTGCAATAACAACATGTATTGTTCTTCCCATAATCTCCCATGAAGGAGGAGATAGGGGCAAACAAATGGGCAAAAAACAAAAAAAAATCTAGTTTCAAGACAATAACTTGTGTGTAAGTGTATGGATCTTTATGAAATTGTACTACAAGGTTCCATATCACAAAGGGATAGCTGGGTTTGAGTGTCGGGGTAATTGCCCTTAACGTTTAAGAATTTGGGGCCAAACAGGGATATGTTCCTTTCGTCGTAACTACAATCCTCTTCCATTTCATGAATGTGACGTACCGAATTAGACTATTTACCGGATTATTTATCACATAAGCAACACGACGGGTGCTATATGTGGAGCAGGATCCGCTTAACCCTTCCGGAGCACCTGAGATCACCCTAATTTTTGGTTCGGTTCGTGTTTTTTTTTTTTTTTAGTTTTGTATGTTGTGTCATGTGTACTATTGTTTGTCGGTTTGTCTTTTTCATTTTTAGCCATGGCGTTGTCAGTTTGTTTCAGATTTATGAGTTTGACTGTCACTTTGGTATTTTTAAGGATCCAAAATTAATCTTAGTTTGATTTTAACAAAAATTGAATGTATGGGGTTCTTTGAAATGCTGAATCTAACCATGTATTTATATTTTTGATTTTTGGGCCCCGTTATCAAATTGGTCCACATTGAGGTCGAAAGGGTCCAAAATTAAACTAGGTTTGATTTCATCATAAATTGAATTCTTTGGATTCTTTGATATGCTGAATCTAACCATGTTTTTAGTTTTTGGATTTTGGACCATAATAGGTAAATTAAGAAAAAATGTTCTTACACCGCGTTCATTCTGTGTCAGAAACCTTTGCTGTGTCAAACATTTAATCACAATCTAAATTCAGAGCTGTGTCAAGCTTGTATGTTGTGTCCATACTTGCCCCAACTTTTCAGGGTTCGACTTCTGCGGTCTTGATATATCTCATTTTCACAAGATCTTCAGTTGCTCCCTTTTGCGTATCAGGGGAGTGAGGTTTCATCACTATTTACTACATAAATAAATATATTGGATAACACTACCAACCCTCTTTGGTCGCAACACCTTCTACCGCTTGTATCACTCATCTGAGTTTTATTTCAATTAATTTTGTCGCGGAAATTAGCAACTAATGTAGCGTCAGTCAAAACGAGAAAAACAAAATGACAAATACAAACCCAAACCTTAAAAATAAGAAGACAAATAGGACGAAGCTCCAAAAAGATGAGCAATTCCGATTCTACCAAGACACCAACCCGTGCGATTTTATGAATATCATGTTAGGGAATGTGAATCTACGAAAAACAGAGACAGTACACAGCACTTCCAATAACGATCGATCAGACTGAGAGATGACACCTAATATATTTGTAGGGGTACCGATTTTATATCACGAGCTTATTTTAAAATATAGAAAAAAACATGCCTCTTTTATAATGGTTTGGGGAGAGGCAGGACTGTTGAATTACTACAAAACTATTTACAAAAAAACAAATATGACAGACATGAACCAACGACAACCACTAAACGACCAGCTACTGACTTGGGACAGGCACATTACAAATTTGGCGAGCGGGGTTAGAAATTAGTTGAAAAGGGCTTAACTCATCAGATCGATACAAAGCACACAAACTTTTAACACTTATGTATATACATACCGGACTTGACAGCGTATTTACACATCCCTCACAACAACAAAAACACATTGTACAGATCTGAGAGTATTCTCATTTATTGACAGCTAGCTAAAAGCCTATAACAACTAATAAAAAATCATATACATGTATCGAAGACAATATGTGACATTCTTGTTCCTAGTGAGTCTTTGTGAAATGATTTCCCTTCTCCTGGACTCTTTCTTGGTTTGTCTACCATTCATGGGTTAATGCAGGGTTGCCCACCTAATCCTTACAGTGGCGGGTTGGATTTGGCCATTTTGACAATATCCAATACACAGAATAAACTCTATCATGTCTGTATTGTATAAACTCTGTCATGTCTGTATTGTATAAACTCTGTCATGTCTGTATTGAATAAACTCTGTCATGTCTGTATTGTATAAACTCTGTCATGTCTGTATTGTATAAACTCTGTCATGTCTGTATTGTATAAACTCTGTCATGTTTGTATTGAATAAACTCTGTCATGTCTGTATTGAATTAAGCAAATCATATGATGACCTCACCGAATTTGTTGAAAATAGTTCGATGATAATCTGTACAAATAATTCCCTGTATAACGTACAGTCAGGGGTACTACTTGTACAGGTACTTTTTATTTACTTGAAGAAGTAAACAAAAATATACTTATATAAGTAAATTTGTAGGATACTTATACAAGGGAATTTTATTTACTTGTATAGGTAAACAAAAGGTTGACTTAGTTATGTCCCTAAGACATTCAGATTCATCGTAAACAGACTTCTTAAAAGCCCAATATTTCAGAAGGTAGAAACCTGGATCCTTCATACTTTGTACTTTGGATATAGATGTCTTATGTTATGAAGTTTCTGTCTGTCATATGTCCTAATGTTTTCCTTGACCTCATTTTCATGTTTCAGTGACTTCTTGAAAAAAAAAATAAAGATTTTTTTAATTTATCTCTTAGTATGAGTAATTGGATAACTATATTTGGTATGTGCGTACCTTGCAGGATCCTAGTGCCCGTCAGACAGTTTTCTATTCATGGATCAGTGAACATGCACGGTTAAATTTGTTTGGGGAAAGTCCATATGCAAGTTTTTAACTTCTCTGTAACCTATGTACTTCATGGTTTTATGAGAATACACTATCTAGCATATCTCAAATACTGTAAGCAATAGGTCTACTATATTTATGCCCTTGTTGGTATGTGCATCCGTCTGTCCTACATATGTCCGTGCTCCCAAAGTTGGTATCCGTTCTCTAACTTTAGTTTGCCTCAACCAAATGTTATGAAACTGATACACAATGCTTATTTCCACAAAGGACAGATCAAGTTTGAATTTTGGTGCTTCACTTAAACCGTTCTAGAGTTATGCCCCTTTACAAATGGTAAAGGTGCTGACATTTTCGTTTCCGTTCTCTGACTTAAGTTAGCCTCAACCAAATTTTGATAGTGACCTTTAAATAAACCGTTGTTCAGTTATGTCCCTTTATAACTTACTTTATATGATATGCAAGCGGGGGCGACTTCTGTGTCCCATGGAAACATTTCCAATTTATTGTGTATGGAATCATTATAAGATGTACATGTCCAACTGGCAGCTGTCAACCGACGTTGACCTCATTTTCATGGTGCAGTCAGTCAAGGATATAACTCAATAAACATGTATAATCTACCATTTGACATATAATCATGATAGTGAACACTTAGTGATGACATGCTGAGACTATTACACTAACGGGACTGTAAACCGTTACACCAATCGGTGTAATAAATTTACATCACAGCCGTTAGAACGAGATTTTACCTGCGCTATTTATCGATACGCCATATTGTTTTGACAGTGACATCGTGCCTTGATCTTATAATTTCGGTAATTTGTTTTTTTATTTTATAGTTGTTAGAAATGATAATCCTTAATAATAACATGATAACTATAATGATAAAAGATATCTTGATCTTTGACAGTTGTTTTTAATCACCAAATCCGGCCTTAAATGTAAAAATAACTTATAAAGATTGAAATATTCAGGATTAAAATAGCGTGGGGACGATGTGGAAAAAGGTATATGATTCAGGAAATATCTTATAACTTTTGATTGAAAAAAGATACGCAAGTTCAGTTTGTTGTTAAGTCGTATTTATAGGTTATAGTTTGGATTTGCCTGTTTTTAGTTTTCACTTTTTAGATTGAAAAGTGGAAAACAATCTTTTTTCTCATTACAACCGGAACTCACATGCAAGGCTTAAATAAATTATACTATTCCTCTAAAATTGCCTACTCCTTTTTATGTGTGCAATATTTAATTACAATCATATTTAATTTAGCTTAGTAATAGTCTTCAGGTGGCATTAGCATATGACTTTGTAAAAAATATGTACACAAAAGTAGGCCCGACCGTGCACCGCCATATTGAAATTTTGGTGTAAACACGAAGTTCACAAAAGTTCAAAACAATGTGGCTATGTTTTCATGAGACCCGGGTAGCGTTTGTTATATAAATTAATTAGGAACTGAAATTGTCAACATTGTTTTTATTGCACATTTATTGTTTTTATCAGAATTATTTATGGTCTTTTAACCTTTGACACGTTGTTTTCTTAGCGATCAAGTAAAGTGTCGGCTTTTCGACTATTTCTGGTTTATTTTTAACACTTATAAGTTATATATTGACTATCTATTGATAATTTCCGTAAACAATATCTTTTTTCGCACATAAATTAATTGATTTAATACTTATTCTTTATTTCAAATCCACCAATATATACAGTTCTTTTGTTTACATGTAGCGATTGCTAATTTACTACGTGACACGATAAGCTGTCAATCAAAACAAACAATCTATAATCCCGCTATCGGGGCATTGAAATCTCAACAGATCGATCAGTTTCCAGTCCCGTTAGTATAATAGTCCAATGACATGTAATTGAGTTGACACTTCGTGCTGCAATTTGTAAGGGAAACCTAAAAAAAATGCAAGCCTCCTTTTCCTACTGATAAATTCTGAGTTTTCATCTATTAAATCTCAGTTTTGTTCTGTAGTCTCTTCCTGTCTATTTCGACTAACAAATTTTAAAGTTAGAACTGATGCAGACTTAAGGAAACCAATTGTAAATATCCGTCAATTGGTGGATTATACCTCAATTGAGGTATAATCCACATTTTTTAAAACACAGAAGAGGAAGTCAGAAGCAATTACATGTCACTTATGTAGCCTTCACGATTAACTTTTAGAGTCCACAAGCCCGAAGCTCAATTTAATTTTTTTTTAGTTGGATTCTGTTGGCTTGTAGAGAATAATTTTACAAGTCTGAAAGCAATTTCAATTACCAGCCAATGCCGTAGGACTTGTGGTCAAGCGTGAAGACTGCTAATGAGTACTCATCAAAGCTGAAGATGGTATATATGTTACAGTGAATTTGTATAATCAGGGATTATGTAGAATCCCTGATTTTTCAGGGAATATGTAGAATCACTAAAATCATTAGTAATTATATATAATCCCTGAAAATGACCAGTGATTTTACATAATCACTGAACATTTTGATAATTATTCTACAAATTCCCTAATATGATTTCAGGGATTATGAATAATTTGATGATCCTTTGTTTGATAAAAAAAATAATATGGACAAATTATAT
Organism: Mytilus edulis; assembly: GCA_019925275.1. NCBI lineage: Eukaryota > Metazoa > Mollusca > Bivalvia > Mytilida > Mytilidae > Mytilus > Mytilus edulis. Next base: position 3,886,993 of record CM034354.1, read on the forward strand.
TTTTTTCTTCCATTAATTCCTTGCCAGATGAAATAATTTTGCTTTAAAACACAGAGGATGATCTAAAAGATATAACCAACACAGGATTTCGAGATAAAGTTGAAGACTTCAAAATGATTAATATCAACATTCCCTTTATAGCAATAGCTTTACATGTATTGTTTGTTTATCAAAAGCCAGTGTCAAATGAATATTCAGGTAAAAAAGAAGATGTGGTGTTATTGTCAATGAGACAACTGTCAACAAGAGACGGAAATGAAACAGAAATTAACATTTAAAGGTCACCGTTCGGCCTCAACAATGAGCAACGCCAATTCAAACGAGAAAACTAACGGCCTTATTTATGCTCTATTTTTAAATCCACAAAGTATGTTATTTGTGATACATCTAAAGCAAATGGTGAAGAAGATTATGGAACATCTGTTTTGTGTGGTTTTTTTTTTGGGTTAAAATGAACAAGACATTTAAACTGTGAGAACTAATCTAAATGTAGGAAAAACAGGCACAACTTAGGATTGACAAATAGAAACAAATTTTAGAGGAAGCTTGAATTTGGTGTAATATTCTCATAGCAATTCCACATGGTAAAAAAGGAAAGGGAAACCCGAAAAAAATAATGACAATTGTTTAAAAAAGTCTGAAAAAGGATATCGCCTGACTACAAAACATGGTAACTTTCTTGCTCGAACCAGTAAAAACAGATGTGAAGCATATTATTTTGATATATTGTGTTTCACATTTTCATGTAGTGTGCCTAACATTTAAAAAAAATTTGGTTTATCATTTTGATATATATTGTACTTAATATTTTACAATTTATGTTACTTTATAATGATGTTTTTATGTGATTTTATAGAATTTATTATTTCAATTTTATTCATTTCCTTTATAAATAAAGCTATTTCTTCATTTCAGTTATTATGTAGAATCCCTGACGTTTTTCTAGTGATTATACATAATCCCTGAAAATGTTAGTGATTATATATAATCCCTAAACTAGCCAGTGATTCTACATAATCCCTGAAAACTTCAGGGATTCTACATACTCACTGATTATACAAATTCACTGTAACATATATATACATGTATATGAAAAAAGATGATCAATTATCTCTTTAAATTTTTTTTATGATAACAACTGCATTATACCTCAATTGGTCTATCGCACTATATGTCAAATGGTGGATTATACCTCAATTATCACTTAATGGTTTTTCTGACCTTATAAAATCTATGGAAAATTTGAAAATTTAAAAACAGTTATGCACTGATTATTTATATATATTTATTCAGGATAAAAGACATGAATTTGCCAGACACAATAAATTAAAATGACATAAAGACATATATAGCACTAGACATAAGTTTGGTTCCTTTTCCGCAGGTACGATACAATATTAAAAAATATAAATGTATGAACATGATGACCATGATCAGAAGTCCTTCCTCTCATAAATTTGTAATCATATATCCAAAGAAGGTTGCAATACAATATTATATGTAACATGATTAAAGTATTTGATTAAGTATACAAAAACCAAGAATACTTACGGAAGAATGGACGGACAGACAGACGGATAGAGAGATAAATAAATATTGACCACTACTTCGTAGATCATGTAGATTGGAGCTATAAAACAAGGTAGTATTCTTATCACATGCTTATATTATTTTGAGTTCATATTTACAAAAAAGACAAAGCGTAAGTTTGCATATTATATACATTATATATACAATTACAGCTTTGCATCAAGGGGTTTGATCATTCAAATTGAGTCAATGCATAATTTGCATGCGATGTAGCATAGGTCCATATTCTGTTTACATGCAAGTTGTTCACCTATAATATATGGCCCGAGAACACAGTTATTTCGTAGTGCATTTCTTTTAGACAATACATTCAAATTAAAAAAATTGCACCTGTTCTATCTCAAAAAGATTTTTACAGTGTAGTGTACTACTATTGGGACAAATAATGTGAAAATTATAGAAACTTCTTCCAGCTCTAACTCAAAATATTGACAATTTTGTGTTAAGGGCATCCGATACAGTTTCAAGGGAGTTAACTCTTGGCGCGACGTTACGCGTATGAATTCCCGAAAAAACATAACTTTTTGCGGGACGTAATGCATGTAATTTTCCGTAATAAGAAACGGTTTGTGGATTTTTCGATGCTCAAATTTCTGTTTCTCCCGCATGCTAACTTCTACACCATTAATATTAGTGCATTTTATTCTAACAGGATAACAGTCTAATAAAATCATAAGAAATGAAACACATTTACTGTTTCTGTGAGATCTTCAACAAATATTATCGTATAATTAGTAATCTCAAGATGACTGACCCTTTTGGTGTTACTAATATAATGCACGTCAATTATCATTTTTAATATAAGGAATGCGCTACCTTAAATTCCAGCTGTTTATACCAAGACTATGTCTAATATATTGATTGATTGTGGGTTTCTTAATTAACGTCCAGTGACAAATATTTCATGCATTTTCAGGACGTATGTCCTACATACATGACATATGATATAGTTTTTGTCTAAAATAAAATAATAACTTTAGAAGAAAAATGTTTATGGAAAGATCTTTGCACTTCAAAAGGCTGGAGGGGTATGATATTTTTCTAGTCCAAACGTCTTGGAAGGCTATTATATTTTTTTCTTTCACGCGTCGCAGGGAGGCGGGTTGCCAAAGCGAAACATTAATATACCCTTCCTTACTGTCATAATTATTTGGACTACTAGTAGTATTTGTCTCATTCCAAAATTGAAGAACACAAATATTCTGTTCAAGCAGAGAACAATTTCATTTTCATTCATCTTCAATGATTTAGTCCGGCTCTGATTTTCTGTCATTTTTTTACTGCACAGAAAACCAACAATGATCTTTCAAAACTAATACCGAAAATTCAGCATGTTCAGGTACACGAAGAAGGAAACTTTCTAACTGAACAATTTTATTCAATTTATTTATGTTTATAGATAAATAATAGTAAAAATTTACACACTTCTTAGTTATATGAATCTGAAGATCTGTATACTTTTTTGTGATGATTCAAATTTTATTTTAGAGTTATTGAGTTTATGAAAAAAGAGGGGGTTTTCACATGTCACGCCATATCTCAGAAACTATCGATAATTGCATACAATTTCACATACTTGTTATTTAAAATATTCTTAAGATCTGTTTACTTTTTCGTGATGATTCTTTAATTCATTTTTGAGTTCTTGAATTTTTATTGAGCTTCAATTTGGTATCATAGAAAACATGTTGTGATATACAAACTCCCAAGACATGCAAGAATAAGGAATGAGTCAGGATATACTTATATATATATACATAAGTACGTCTGAGTCAGTGACAACCCTACAAATTATGTATCCATCGGATCGCCATCAATGATGGTGATACATGGCTGTGTACATAATGTATATACAACTCGTTTAAACATCAACCCAAGCCCAGGTGGTCGTGTGGTCTAGCGGTACGGCTGCAGTGCAGGCGATTTGGTGTCACGATATCACAGTAGCATGGGTTCGAATCCCGGCGAGGGAAGAACCAAAAATTTGCGAAAGCAAATTTACAGATCTTACATTGTTGGGTTGATGTTTAGACGAGTCTTATATATATATATATATATATAGAGCATGCCTTCCTGTACAAGCCCCGTCTTATTTTGAAAATATGTATTATGTTTTTTTTTCTTCATAAGACGACGGGCGTATCATGCTGTTTAGTTTGTTCTTTACATTTTACAAATATATTAGAGAAATTACGGTATCACAGCAAATAGAATGCAATTTCCAATATAATTAATATTTCCTAATGGCATATCTCTTTTAACATGTACTGATTTTCGAACGTGTCAATACGATAGCAGTTTTAAAGAAATTTGGCAAGAATTGTACACTTAAAAAATCTAATTAACCATAAGGACAGAAAGGACAAACAAAGGAATGAACGTGCAATATTTTATGTACCCCGCAATGCGTCGCTCTTTGGTGAAAAGAAAAAAAAAATATATATATAGGCAATATGTCCAGTCCTCTCTCTTTAATTTCAATCGTTTTTGCCAATGAAAAATTTCAAGAGTATGGTATAGATTCTCTCTCTCTGAACAAAAGCATCCATTAGCATATTGAAGATTCTCCTTTATAAGATTTTGTTTTTGTTTTCTGACAACATAAACAAGAAGATGTGGTATAATTGCCAATGAGACAACTCTCCACAAAAGACAAACATGACACAGAAATTAACAACTATAGGTCACCATACTGTCTTCAACAATGAGCAAAGCCCATACCGCATTGTCAACTATAAAAACTGTGTGAACATTGAAACTGTTAAGGAGCCTTCCAATTTTATTCAATTGTAATCATTGACCCGAATTAAAGTTTAATTTTATGAATAAATGTGAAATTCTAAATAGTGATTTAACGTGAATAGAGGGATTTAAAGGAGTATTATAATGAAACATCAGCCCACCAAACAAAACAAAACAAAAACAACATCTAAAGGTCAACATATAGTATAAATTAATACATAAATTAATACACGAGTGTGTACAGTACATGAACCTGTATGTCAAGTTCTGAATTGCAAAGTCTTTAATTTTAAAAGCCGTAAAAATTATCCACAGTCCGTAATCATTTTTCTTGAGATGTTTCTCACTTAGACCACAAACAAAGAGATGTATTTATGATTCACATGATTTTATTTCCGAAAAACAATATTACCAATTTTTAGTTAGCTCTTCACAAGCAATATTTATACATGAAAAATGTTGCCGGTAATTTGCAGCGATTACGTCGAAAAAGTCTGCCAGCGACGTCGTGCACTTTAGCGTTAACGTTGAGGTTACAAAGGGGGAACACAATTATTAGGATAAATCGCGTGTATTATAGAATCCAGCACGGTGGCATATATTTTTTATTTGATATTTGGAGAAAACACGACAAAATGCAGTTTATGCAGAAAAATTATAAAAATGACATTTTCAGAAACAGTTTATTTCCATATTTTTTGGATTACAAAAATACCACTTTAAGCATCTGGTCCGCAATTTCAAGCACAGCTTGAAAAATTGTATAGTCATTCGTGTAGGGATTTATTTTTTTCCTTATCATCTTATTTTCCATGTTGTCACTTATCACAGCTTCAAATTGAACCCTATCTTAGTAATTTTACGACGAAGAATATTTGCTCTAAAATTTTTATAACACTGCCTAATTTTTTTGAAAAATTGCACAAATCCCCCATTTTCAGCCTCAATTTTTTCGAAAACAAGCATGGTGACCTATGTTTTATCTTGTGTTTTATTTTATAACTCGCCAAGGCCTACAACATGTTTCAATACTATAAAAATGTGTAAGGGTTCCGTGGAACCCAGTGTCTCGCCTACTTTTGCTGCTGAACAAAATTGAGGGAAAAAATCAATAAAAAAATTCCGCTTGATACTATCTTTTGATTGTAAGAAACTTCTGTCCAAGTTTGGTAAAAATCCAGGATAGTTAATTATGAATCTAATAAATGTTTTAAAAACTTTAACTGCAGACTGGATGTAATGTTAACTGGAAGAAATACTAAGTCCATTTATAAGTAAAATACAAATACACAGGTACAAAATATTAACAAAATTTCCTTCTAGATACTAGCTTTTGATCATAAACAAGCTTCTGTCTAAGTTTGGTACAAATTAAAAATAATATAAGAAAGTTATCAAAATTTTTAAAAATTTAACCACAGAGAGAATGTGTTGCTGGCAGAAAATCTAAGTCCATTTAAAGTAGAATACGGAAAAAATGGATTTATCGTTTTACAAAATTTACTACTGGATACTATCTTATGATCATAAACAAGCTTCTGTCCAAGTTTGGTACAAATCAAGGATAGTTTAAGAAAGTAATTAAAATTTTAAAAACTTTAACCACAGAGTGAAAGTCCATTTATAAGTAAAATACGGAAAAAATGGATTTTATTTTTACAAAATTTACTTCTGGATACTATCTAATGATCATAAACAAGCTTCTGTCCAAGTTTGGTAGAAATCCATGATAGTTTAAGAAAGTTATTAAAATTTTAAACGTTAACCACAGAGTGAATATTTGTGGACCCCGCCGCGGCCGACGACGACTGAATGTAGGATCGCTTAGTCTCGCTTTTTCGACTAAAGTAGAAGGCTCGACAAAAATGACATCGAGAAACTGTATCGGATGCACTTAAGTGGGTCTAAAATTAAGTTTGACAGCATCAGACATACTAATTTTTGACCTTTTTAGCTCACCTGTTCCGAAGGGACAAGTGAGCTTATGCCATCACTTGGCGTCCTTCGTCGTCCGTCGTCTGTCGTCGTCTGTCGTCGTCGTCCGTCGTCGTCGTCTGTCGTCGTAAACTATTTCAAGAATCTTCTCATCTGAAACTACTGGGCCAAATACTTTCAAACTTTAACTGAATGTTCCTCAGGGTATCTAATTTATAAATTGTATCCGAAGTTTTGATCTATCAACAAACATGGTCGCCATTGCTAAAAATAGAACATAGGGGTCAAATGCAGTTTTTGGCTTATAACTCAAAAACCAAAGCATTTAGAGCAAATCTGATATGGGGTAATATTGTTTATCAGGTCAAGATCTATCTGCCCTGAAATTTTCAGATGAATCAGACAACCCGTTGTTGGGTTGCTGCCCCTGAACTGGTAATTTTAAGGAAATTTTGCTGTTTTTGGTTATTATCTTGAATATTATTATAGATAGAGATAAACTGTAAACAGGAATAATGTTCAGCAAAGTAAGATTTACAAATAAGTCAACATGACGGAAATGGTCAGTTGACCCCTTTAGGAGTTATTGCCCTTTATAGTCAATGTTTAACCATTTTTCGTAAATCTTAGTAATCTTTTACAAAAATCTTCTCCTCTGAAACTACTGGGCAAAATACTTTCAAACTTTAACTGAATGTTCCTTAGGGTATCTAGTTTGTAAATTGTATCCGAAGTTATGATCTATCAACAAACATGGTCGCCATTGCTAAAAATAGAACATAGGGGTCAAATGCAGTTTTTGGCTTATAACTCAAAAACCAAAGCATTTAGAGCAAATCTGACCTGGGGCTATTTTGTTTATCAGGTCAAGATCTATCTGCCCTGAAATTTTCAGATGAATCAGACAACCTGTTGTTGGGTTGCTGCCCCTGAATTGATAATTTTAAGGAAATTTTGCTGTTTTTGTTTATTATCTTGAATATAATTATAGATAGAAATAAACTGTAAACAGCAATGATGTTCAGCAAAGTAAGATCTTCAATTAAGTCAATTTGACCAAAATTGTCAATTGACCCCTTAAGGAGTTATTGCCCTTTAAGGACTTTTTTCGCAATTTGTTCATCATGTTGACTTACTTTAAAAAATCTTCTCCTTTGAAACTGCTGTATCAATTTCAGCCAAACTTACCCTAATGAGTTTCAGAGTATTTAGTATAAATTTTATATTTTATTTCCTTGTATGTCAAGAAACATAGCTACTACAAATGTACTATGGCTAAAATAGAACATAGGAGAAAATGATTATTTTTTTTGGCTTTTGAAGAAAATAGGACGATCCAAAAAACATTTAAATAAATTGAAAAGCCAAAATAATCATTGATGAGAGATTTAACCGAAATAATTAAGGTGAGCGATTCAGGCTCTTGAGAGCCTCTTGTTTTTCAACTTGTCCTGTAGGACAGGTACATACCAAAACTTACTTGTCCGAATGAAATTGTAACTTGTCCAAAAAAAATCTTAATAATAACCTTTTTTGCATTTCAAGTTGATTCAAGGAACAAAATGAATTAAAACAAAATTGAACAGAATTTGATTTATATCCTTTGAAATACTTTTAAAAGATATGAGCCATGAACAACTGAATTTAGTTGTGTCACAGGACTTAACTTCTAGTTTTTATCATTGCTAAAGTCTCATCATACTTTGCACATGAGGCACCATCTGATTGGCCTCTAAATGTACACTTATTGCATTTTTATCCTATTTTTTTAAAAGTTGAAAAAAGTTTATTCAAATGCAATCAATAAAAAGAATATGAGGTATGATTGTCAATGAGACAAAAGACCAAATGACACAGAAATTCACAACTATAGGTCATTGCATTGCAAGTATTGTTTTTTCTTCATAAAGATCAAACATGATTTGATGATTTTTATGGTAAATAATTTCCTCATTCTTATCTAAAAAATACGGTATGGACATTTGTATTAATTATTATAAAGCAACAAAAAAAGGTAGGAAAAGAGGTTCTGATTTGTCTTGGTGCAGAAATGTCTACTGCCTTGCCCAACTGTCTATTAATAATGTCTATGAAATATGTCTCCTACGGTGCCCAACTGTCTATTAAACTTGGAGCCGAATCATTTCCGAGCTAGTGACGAACTGTCTTTTAAAGTTACCTTATCTAAAAAGCGCATGGTTGAATGGGATCGGTAAGACTGGTTTCCGAGAAAAGTGTGCTTTTTACCTGTTAAAAGTACTTGACAAAGAACCAGTTTTAAATTATCAATTGCAAGTCTGAGGGGTCTCGAGAAATAAAAAGTTTCAATTAGTTTCAGTTTAAAAAGGAATGATGTCAAACAAATCTCCTTTTCTTGTTTTTTGTTAATAATTATACTTTGTTTATTAAAATTGGATTAAAATTTATTTTCTGCAGAATGATTCTACTTGTCCCATCGGACAAGCTTGGTATAGCTTTTACTTGTCCGACCTTTTTTACCTCTGGTACCAGACAATCGGACAAGCGTTATTGTCGAGGCCTGTCCTAGTGCCCGTCAGAAAGTTTTCTATTCATGAATCAGTGAACATGCAAGGTTAAATTTGTATGGGTCAAGTCCATATACATGTTTTTAACTTCTCTGTAACCTATGTACTTCATGGTTTTATGAGAATGAAATATCTATCATATCTCAAATACTGTAAGCAATATGTCTACTATATTTATGCCCTTGTCGGTCTGTGCGTCCGTCTGTCCCAAAGGTGGTATCCGTTCTCTAACTTTAATTTGCCTCAACCAAATGTTATGAAACTTAAACACAATGCTTATTTCCACAAAGCACAGATCAAGTTTAAATTTTGATGCTACACTTAAACCGTTCTAGAGTTATGCCCCTTTACAAATGGTAAAGCCTTTAAGGTGCTGAATTTTTCGTTTCCGTTCATTGACTTAAGTTAACCTCAACCAAATTTTGATAGTGACCTTTACCATTCTTCAGTTATGTCCCTTTATAACTTTATATGATATGCAAGCGGGGGCAACTTCTGTGTCCCATGGAAACATTCCCAATTTATTTGTATATGGAATCATTATAAGATGTACATGTCCAACTGGCAGCTGTCACCCGACGTTGACCTCATTTTGATGGTTCAGTCAGTCAAGGATATAACTCTATAGAGTTATTACAGAAAAATAACATACATTTGTTGTTGTGGACTAAAAAATCAAAGAACTGTGATAACATATGTATGTTACATGTTTCAAAGTAACAATATACATCATTTGTTTTGTTTAAATGTATACAAGTTCTATTGATATTACTATTGTCTTTATGTATACTCAACTATAGAAAGATATAACAGTTCATAGTTTCCAATCATGCATAGTACACCTATGTTATTACAGAAAAAGTACATGTATGTCTGTAATAACTAAAGGGTGTTATTACAGCTTCTCTTCATCACTCCAAAGCATTTGCTCAGACATATATATGCTTAATTACAATGTATTTTAATTTATTGTAAGAAATAATGATCAGAGCATGTAATGAGGTTCTGCCCAAGCTTCCCAGTAATTCCCAAGTTTCTCATATATAGTAAGTTACATGCCTTAAATAACTAAGCCTTGTTATAACAGCTAAGTTCATCCCTTAAACGCCTCGTCTCATTGATTTACCATGGTTAATGAAAAATGTATTAATTTAATTCAAAAATTAGTTATCATGGCTATGCATTTAGTTTCTGCGCACAGTTTCAAGAGTTCCCTAGAGGCCACTAAAAATTAAAATATTTATGATTTATTTTACAAATAACAAACATATTTGCCTTTACTTTGCTGAACTAGTAATCATTATTGTTTAGCCTTTAGGGGCCAGATCAAGTGTGCCTCTGGGTGCGGAATTTTCTGGCTGTGTTGATGACCCATTGTTGGCCTTTGGCTGTCTCTGCTCTCTGGTTGCGTTGTTGTCTCTTTGACACATTCATTGTTTCCATTCTCTATTCTGTTTAATCTGTTTACATGTTTTAAATTTTAAATCTTTTTTTCAGATTCTGATTGACTGGTGGCAGAAGGGGTATGAATATAAAGTGGCATTAAGGCCTTGCAGACAGACTTAACAATAACATGCTGAAGTTGCAATAACAGTTTGACGAAGACCCACATGTAATCCCATATTGACGGTTGTAGAACTCGTACCAACAGATTTCACTTTGGGTATTTAATGGTATTGTAATAAGTAAGGGACTTTACTTTAACACGTTTCTTTAAAATCACATAATCTTCAGTTTGCATGCTCAGATTGAAAAAGTATTGCTTACGAGCTTCACTGTTCGACTTTTTTTCTCGCCTTGTAAAAGTAGTTAAACAGGTTTTTTTCCATTGTTATGCATTGTACCTGTGCAATAATTTCACGACGTGAAACCGTGATATTTCGTATGAAGTGATTACTGTCAAGTATGAAAATTTTGTAATCTCTTTTAAACATATATAATGTCATTCCAAAAACATTTCTGCCTCGAAAAACACAAAAACTGGCACAGAAACACTTCTATATGTACTGGATGTGTAAACTTTTTATCAGGATCTGAACATCATAATATTCAGTATGCTAAAAATAAGTGTTATTAAAGCTCGGACGGTAAATAGCTTACAGGCCTCGACAATAACGCTTGTCCGATTGTCCAGTACCAGAGGGGAAAAAAGGTCGGACAGTAAAAGCTGTATCAAGCTTGTCCGTCGGGACAAGTTCAATTATTCTGCAGAAAATAAATGTAATCCAACTTTGATGAACAAAGTAATTATAAACAAAAAACAAGAAAATAAATATTAATTTGACATGTTTCTGTATTCTGTTTATTCAAATGCAAAACCGTTCTCTTCAACATGTTTACATGCAATCGATAATTTTTAGCTAGTCCTTTGTCAGGTATGTTTTAAAAGGTGAACGGTATACTATTCTAGGAAACCAGTCTTACTAATCGGAATCAATGATGCACTTTGTAGATATTAGGTAACTTTTCAGGACAGTTCGTCACCTCGACAGGTTTAGCTCCAAGTTTAATAGACAGTTTGGCACTGTAGGAGACATATTTAGTAGACATGATTGATAGACAGTTTGGCAAGGCAGGAGAAATTTCGGGACCAAGACAAAGCATTATCGGTCGTCCCACTGTCTATATCACTCTGTTCAGCTCTTAATATTATTCCGTATCATGTCTTTGTGACGTCAAATACGTTGACCCGGCCTTAATAACTTTGACCCGGACATATCAGCGACGTCATAATGTTTGAACCGACGTTAATAACTTTGACCCGTACTTATCAAGCAATCTTGTGTGCTGGTGAAACAAAGAAAACACTTCTGAAACAACGAAACACGCAAGTATAGCCCGATAAATCGATTATCAGATTATCTGCATATTGATATTGTAAAATATCAGCTGCTTGACATAACATGAAGGCTTTTTGATCTCGTTCGCTACGCTCACTCGACAAAAAGCTTCATATTATGTCTCGCAGCTGATATTTTACGATATCAACATGCAGATAACATGATAATCGGTACGTACCTCATTTTGATACCTTATTCTGTTCCTTATAATAAATACCATACCGGTAATTTTTTCACAAAAATATTTTTTTTATTTACCATGAAATTCACAAAATCATATTTGATCATTAGTAGAAAAAAAACAATACTTGCAATATGGTGACCTATAGTTGTAAATTTCTGTGTCATTTGGTCTCTTGCAGAGAGTTGTCTCATTGGCAATCAGACCTTATCTTCTTCTTTTTATTTATTGCATTTGAATTAATTTTTTCAACTTTAAAAAAACAGGATACAAATCCAATGAGTTTACAGGCCTATTAGATGGTGCCTCATGTGCAGAGTCTGGTGAGACTATCATTGATTAAAACTAGAACCTAAGTCCTGTGACATGACTAGATTCAGTTGTACTTGACTCATATTTTTGAAAAGTATTTCAAAAGAAATACATCAAATTCTGTTCTATTGTTTAAATTCGTTTTGTTCCTTTAATCAACTTAAGATGTAAAAAGGTTATTTTTAATAAAAAAACAAAAATTGGACAAGTACGATTTCATTCGGACAAGTAAGATTTGGTATGTACTTGTCCTACTGGACAAGTTGAAAAAAAAGTTATTTTAGAGGCCTGGCTTAACATATTTTGAAAAGTTTCATCACTCGATGCATAAAATTGAGAATGGAAATTGGGAATGTGTCAAAGAGACAACAACCTGACTATAGAACAGACAACAGCATCATAATGGGTGCAATATTACCTATTAACATGATTAAGTTAGAAATACGACGATGATGTATGAGTGCCAATTGAAATATCTTTCCATTCAATACACAATCTAGTAAAGTAATCAATCATAGGTTCGTTGCTGAAAAGTAAGCTATAAAGTGACCAAAAATTATTTGTGTAAAATAACATAAAAAAAAATGGCCTTATTTTATATACAAAAATAGAAATTTTTATATCCAATGCATAAAAGAAATATAGTAGGTTTAGGTGTAATGGTGCAATTTTCACAAAACATATCAAATTTCCCACGTTGTCGAACAAAAACATGGATAACATCATTAATGATTTTATTAAGATTGACAAATGTTGGAGTCCGATCCCGTTAAAAAAAAAAAAATCTAATATCTCCATTTGAAAAAAATTCTTAGCAAAGACGAAAACCATATGAAACAACAGTTGTTTTCCACTACTGTCAGAGCAAAGGGAACAGTTTGAAAGTGCCAAATACTGAAATATGTCAAAAATCAATACTTTTTAGCTCACCGGGCGTGAAGGGCCAAGTGAGCTTTTCCCATCACTTTGCGTCCGTCGTCCGTCGTCCGTCGTCGTTAACTTTTACAAAAATCTTCTCCCCTGAAACTACTGAACCAATGTAAACCAAACTTCATCTGATTGATTCCTAGGGTATCAAGAATAAAGTTTGTGTTTTAATTCCCATTTCATCAAAAAACATGGCCGCCATGGCTAAAAATAGAACATAGATGACCCCTTTAGGAGTTATTGCCCATTATAGTCAATTTTTAACCTTTTTTCGTAAATCTCCATGATCTTTTACAAAAATCTTCTCCTCTGAAACTACCGGGTCAAATTAATCCAAACTTGGCCACAATCATCATTGATGTATCTAGTTTAAAAATTGTGTTTTTTGACCGGGCAAACCAACCAAGACGGACGCCACGGCTAAAAATAGAACATGGAGGTTAAATGCAGTTTTTGGTTATTACTCAAAAACCAAAGCATTTAGAGCAAATCTGACAATGGGTAAAATTGTTTATCTAGTCAAGATCTATCTGCCCTATTATTTTAAGATGAATGGAACAACCCGTTGTTGGGTTGCTGCCCCTGAATTGGTAATTTTAATGAAATTTTGCTGTTTTTGGATATTATCTTGAATATTATTATGGATAGAGATAAACTGTAAACAGCAAAAATGTTCAGCAAAGTAAGATTTACAAATTTAAACAGGACCAAAATGGTCAGTTGACCCCTTTAGGAGTTATTGCCCTTTATAGTCAATTCTTAACCATTTTTTTTAAATCTTAGTTAACTTTTACAAAAATCTTCTCCTCTGAAACTACTGGGCCAAATTTTACCAAACATAGCCAGAATCATTATTAGGCTATCTAGTTTAAAATTGTGTTTTGTGACCGGGCAAACCAACCAAGATGGCCGCTACGGCTAAAAATAGAACATAGGGGTAAAATGCAGTTTTTGGCTTGTAACTCAAAAACCAAAGCATTTAGAGCAAATCTGACAAGGGGTAAAATTGTTTATCTGGTCAAGATCTATCTGCCCTGAAATTTTTAGATGAATCGGACAACTCGTTGTTAGGTTGATGCCCCTAAATTGGTAATTTTAAGGAAATTTTGCTGTTTTTGGTTATTATCTTGAATATTATTATAGATAGAGATAAACTGTAAACAGCAATAATGTACAGCAATTTAAGACTCAAAAATAAGTCAAAATGACCAAAATGGTCAATTGACCCCCTAAGAAGTTATTGTCCTTTATAATCATTTTTTAACAATTTTCATAAAATTTGTAAATTTTTACTAGCATTTTCCACAGTAACTACACGGACAAGTTCATTATAGATAGAGATAATTGTAAGCAGCAAGAATGTTCAGTAAAGTAAGATGTGCAAACACATCACAATCACCTAAACACAATTTTGTCATGAACTGTCTGCTTCCTTTGTTTAATTCACATATATACCAAGGTGAGGTCACAGGCTCTTTAGAGCCTCTAGTTTGTAAACACTGTAATGTATGTAAATACTTTATAATGGAAACCCGAACTTCTGAGGGATGTTTATATACAAAAATAAGGAGATGGGGTATGATTGCCAAATGGGACAACTATCCACTTAAGTACAAATAAAGTGGATGTAAGTAATGATAGGCAACTGTAACGCCTTCAACAATGAGAAAATCCCATACCGTATAGTCGGCTATTAATGGCCACGATTGATGATTATATGCTATTGTCTCTTGAAGACAAATATATAAACACATTTTGTCCTCGATTTAAATTACTTTTTAAACATAAAAGTAGGTGCAATATATATTTTTAAACTCAAAAAGTTTAGTGACCCCATCAGATACTTGACAAACTCTTAGTCTTCGTCTTTTGTATGAACACAAAATTCATGGATCACACATTTCTCTTTAACTATCTATACGAAAGTTTCTGCACTCATGAATATTAGCATCGGCTGTAATCGACGGCTAACTTTACACTTGTATGTTTGTCTGATGTGTAATTGTGTTTTTCACTGTTGTTTCGTTGCTGTCTGGTGGACAAATACATGAATTCTGCATGTCATCATCAAACACGTGAATAGCTATATATCTGGTAAATCAAACACTTTTTTCTTCGCATAGAAAGAACTCTTCATTAATCTGAGCATGGAACGAATACTTTATATCACGAACTATAAATGTGGATACAAAAAATGAAAAACTAAGCGAAATTGTTAATCCCGCATTGCACGACAAAATGTGTTGTATTTAAGTAAGTAGCACGTGTTCTTGGTTGTTGTAAACACGTAGTTGTCCATAATGCATCATTGCTCATTTAGTGGATTGGTAAAAAAACCTGGTAACAATAAATTGCGTCACACGTAAATAAACAATTGACAATTACACGTGCGAGAACATAAGTATGCTAATTCATGCATTTCCATATAAGTAGTGTTCCTGACCTGAGTAATGATAACATCAAAATTTCTTTTTGACTTTTTTTTAAAGTCATGTGTGTTATGAAGGTAGATGTCACAGTTGGTATGTGGTAATTTATTTTTGCTGTGTGTGTTAATGTTTATTGTTTTACATGATCCTGTTTGTGGTTCAGATTTGCAAATATCATTTTCATTATTAATTAAAAATGTAGTTTCAATAAATTTTAGGGAGGAAGCTTGATGGTTCGTGGCATTCCCTCTTAATTAGAAAATAATCTATTATAAATATTCAATCAGAATCCAAATTCAGAGCTGTTTTAAGCTTAAATGTTGTGTCCATACTTGTTCAACTGTTCAGGGTTCGACCTACATTGTATGCAGGAAAAACCAGTTTGCTGTCACTTGACAGACTCTTGTTCTTATTGTTGAAGGCCGTACTGTTGCCTATAATTGCTTACATCCACTTCATTTGAACTTAAGTGGATAGTTGTCTCATTGATAATCATATCTCCTTATTTTAATAAATATACAATGATTTCATTTTCTTTTACAGGATATAATGGCAAGTTGGGATGAGGTAAGTTTTTCTTCATAAAAGTCATTGTCATGTGACCTATGTCATGTGTCTCATGTTGTCTATAAACTGTACATAAAGATACAGGTGTGTAGTATTCTCAGAGTCAGTCAGTGTCATGTGACCTACAAAATGTATGTCATGTGATCTATGTTGTCTACAAACTGTACATAAAGATACAGGCGTGCAGTATTCTCAGAGTCAGTCAGTGTCATGTGACGTATGTCATGTGACTTATGTTGTCTATAAAATGTACATAAAGATACAGGTGTGGAGTATTCTGAGAGTCAGTCAGTGTCATGTAACCTATGTCATGTGATCTATGTTATAAAGATACAGGCGTGCAGTCTTCTCAGGGGAGAACAGGAGAAATCAAAATGACTACGGTGAACAGAATTTTAATATACAAAATTCTAGGAGACAAAAAAAAGAAACGTAAGATATTGTAGGACATTCACAACTCTTTAAGTCGAAGAGAATCTGACAATGCCATGGAAAAAAAGGAAAAACAATCAAAAGTCAACGGTCTGCATTATTCATTTCAGGACCTTTTATAGCTGACTATGCCATATGGGCTTTGATCATTGTTGAAGGCTGTGCGGTGACCTTTAGTTGTTATTTTCTGTGTCAATTTGTCTATTCTGTAGAAATGTCTCATTGGCAATCATACCACGTCTTCATTTTATATTCAAAACATTACATAAAAAACTAAAGACCGAGCAACACAAACCTTAGCAAAAACTTAGGCTGATCTCAAAACTGATACATAATACAATTGTCTACAGACTTTTAAAAAAAAAAAATCTGAAATTATAGACAACAATTTCACTCCTTCTTGGTAACCACTGTATTTGGTATAAACTGTTGAAACTAAAAATGTAGCTTGTTAAATTCAATTATTACATTTATAATACATTTGTATGTTCTAATGGAAAATGTAAAAGATTTGTTTTGCTTACAGAAACTTCTTACAGCTGCAGAGAATGGGAATATAAAAGAGGTAGAATTATGTGTAAAGAACAGAGCTAACTTGGAATGTAGAGATGATTATGTAAGTAAAGTAAAATGTTTAACACATTTACATATATTTAATATATAGTACACATAATGTGGATCAGTTAAACACTGCCCTTGTAAGTGTTCAGTGATTCAGTGTACATTCTAGTTATTGCAATACTCTTGTCTTCAAAATATTAAGAAACATAGTATTATGATATATTTTGATTAACTTTATTACACTGATGAATACCACTCCAGTTTGTATGTTAAAGGGTTGCTGTCGGATACTTCATAACTGTATATAACTGAAATATTGTGATTTACTTCATTACACCAATGAATACCACTCCAGTTTGTATGTTAAAGGGTTGCTGTCTGATACTTTCTTACTGTATACAACTCAAATATTATGATTTACTTCATTACACTGATGAATACCACTCCAGTTTGTATGTTAAAGGGTTGCTGTCTGATACTTTCTTACTGTATACAACTGAAATATTGAGATTTATTTTATTATACTTTATGACACTTAAGATACTCTTTCATGGTATTCTACCAAAAAATACATAAATATTGCATCATCATGACACTAGACATGACACATGATCATACAACAATCATTTACCACTTCTGTATTAAACATGACATGTGACACCTGATCATACATCATTCATTTACCACTCTTGTACTGAATATGACATGTGACACCTGATTATACAACATGCATTTACCACTCCTGTACTGAACATGACATGTGACACCACATCATACAACATTCATTTACCACTCCTGTACTGAACATGACATGTGACACCTGATCACACAACATGCCTTTACTACTCCTGTACTGAACATGAGATGTGACACCTGATCATACAACATGTGACATAGCAATGACACTCTTATAGTCAACACCAGCATGTGACATAGCAATGACACTATTATAGTCAACACCAACATGTGACATAGCAATTTCACTCTTTACCTCAATACAAACATGTGACATACCAATGACACTCTACCTCAACACCAACATTTGACATAGCAATGACACTGTTTACCTCAACACCAACATGTGACATAGCAATGACACTCTTATAGTCAACACCAACATGTGACATAGCAATGACACTATTTACCTCATCACCAACATGTGACATACAATGACACTTACCTCAACACCAACATGTGACATAGCAATGGCACTCTTATAGTCAAACCAACATGTGACATAGCAATGACATCTGATAGTAAACACCAACATGTGACATAGCAATGACACTCTTTAGTCAACACCAACATGTCACTTAGCAATTTACACTACTTGAATAGCATAACACTCTATAGTCAACAAAACATGTGACTTAACAATGACACTCTTATATCAACACCAACATGTGACATAGCAATGACACTCTTATTCTCAACACCAACATGTGACTAGCAATGACACTTTATACTCAACACCAACATGTGACATAGCAATGACACTCTTATACTAACACAACATGTGACATAACAATGACATTCTTTACTCAACCAACATGTGACATAGCAATTTCACTCTTTACCTCAACACCAACATGTGACATACCAATGACACTCTACCTCAACACAACATTTGACATAGCAATGACACTTTTACCTCAACACCAACATGTGACATAACAATGACACTCTTATAGTCAAAACTAACTTTTGACATAGCAATGACACTCTGTAGTCAACACCAACATGTGACATAGCAATGACACTCTTATATCAACACCAACATGTGACATAGCAATGACACTATTTACCTCAACACAAACAACTTTGACATAGCAATGACATCTTGATACTCAACACCAACATGTGACATAGCAATGACACTCTTATAGTCAACACCAACATGTGACATAGCAATGACACTTATCTACACCAACATGTGACATACCAATTACACTCTACCTCAACACCAACATGTGACATAGCAATGACACTATTATAGTCAAAACCAACATGTGACATAGCAATGACACTCTGATAGTAAACACCAACATGTGACATAGCAATGACACTCTTATAGTCAACACCAACATGTGACATAGCAATGACACTCTTATAGTCAACACCAACATGTGACATAGCAATGACACTCATTACTCAATACCAACATGTGACATAGCAATGACACTCGTTATACTCAACACCAACATGTGACATAACAATGACACTCTTATATCAACACCAACATGTGACATAGCAATGACACTCTTATACTCAACACCAACATGTGACGTAGCAATGACATTCTTATACTCAAACACCAACATGTGGCATAGCAATAAGACTCTTAGTCAACACAACATGTGACATAGCAATGACATCTTATACTCAACACCAACATGTGACGTAGCAATGACATTCTTATACTCAACACCAACATGTGGCATAGCAATAAGACTCTTAGTCAACACCAACATGTGACATAGCAATGACATTATTACACTCACCACAACATACACCATTGCTATATTACCCTTATACACATCACAAACATACACCATTGCTATATTACTTTATACTCACCACAAACATACACCATTGCTATATTACCTTTATACTCACCACACACATACACCATTGCTATATTACCCTTATACTCAGCACAACCATACACCATTGCTATATTACCTTTATACTCACACAACACATACTCCATTGCTATATCACCCTTATACTCACAACAACACATATGATATGAAGCAGCTGTTATATACTCACCACAAACATACACCATTGCTATATTACCCTTATACTCACCACAAACATACACCATTGCTATATTACCCTTATACTCACCACAAACATACACCATTGCTATATTACCCTTATACTCAGCACAACCATACACCATTGCTATATTACCTTAATACTCACAACAACACATACTCCATTGCTATATCACCCTTATACTCACAACAACAATATGATATGAAGCAGCTGTTATATACTCACACAAACATACACCATTGCTATATTACCCTTATACTCACCACAAACATACACCATTGCTATATTACCCTTATACTCACACAAACATACACCATTGCTATATTACTCTTATACTCAGCACAACCATACACCATTGCTATATTACCTTTATACTCACAACAACACATACTCCATTGCTATATCACCCTTATACTCACAACAACACATGATATGAAGCAGCTGTTATATACTCACCACAAACATACACCATATTGATTGCTATATTACCCTTATACTCACCACAAACATACACCATTGCTATATTACCCTTATACTCTCCACAAACATACACCATTGCTATATTACCTTTATACTCACCACAAACATACACCATTGCTATATTACCCTTATACTCAGCACAACCATACACCATTGCTATATTACCTTTATACTCACAACAACACATACTCCATTGCTATATCACCCTTATACTCACAACAACACATATGATATGAAGCAGCTGTTATATACTCACACAAACATACACCATTGCTATATTACCCTTATACTCACCACAAACATACACCATTGCTATATTACCCTTATACTCACCACAAACATACACCATCGCTATATTACCCTTATACTCAGACAACCATACACCATTGCTATATTACCTTTATACTCACAACAACACATACTCCATTGCTATATCACCCTTATACTCACAACAACACATATGATATGAAGCAGCTGTTATATACTCACCACAAACATACACCATATTGATTGCTATATTACCCTTATACTCACCACAAACATACACCATTGCTAAATTACCTTATACTCACAACAACACATATAATATGAAGCAGCTGGTAGACACCCAACATTTTACACGGTAATACCACTAAATATTTGCTCAGCTTTGATCATTATTTTGAATCGACACAAAATACTGTTAATCAGACAGGGTTAATGGACAACACATATTTGTTAGAATTATATAAAGTAGGGTCTCATTTATTCGTAACACAGAACTGAATCAGATAGTAAAGGTTTTATTTTGTTTCTTGACAAAAAATTATTTTTATAACATCTGATTTTAATGAGAAGTTGATGAGAACAAGTTGTGTAAACATCTTTAGTCAGATAATGTTAATTCTACTAATCTAAGGTAAAACATCTGTTAAACATAACAAATACTTGACAGAATTATATAAAGTGGGGTCTCATTTCTCTTGTCTCTTTGTCCTGAATCAGAAAATATAACTCGTTTTAATGTTTCTTGAAAAAAGTTTTTTTTTTTGACCTGACAGTTCTGATTGAAGTTCTGACATCTCACAATAAAACATGTTGTTTATTTGTTGTTTATGTAGAATATAAATACAAGTGTAATTGGTCATTTTATTCAGTTTTGACCACTGATTCATGTGATATATATTTTGTTTCTATTTATTACACAACATTGTCCAGTTTATGACACAAGTTTTGATGTCTGTTATATGTTGATATTACAGTGGGAATTGACACCATTAATGTGGGCGGCTGTGTACGGACACCTGGAGGTGGTGACTGACCTGGTCACTCACGGCAGTCAGTTAGACGCTAGAGACCACGTAATGATAGATATAATCAGCTTACTCTGACCAAACATCATTTTATACAGAATCTACACAAAATCATGTTGTTAATCAGACAGGTTTAATTGACAACAAATATTTGTTAGAATTATATAAAGTTGGGTCTCATTTTATTCGTAACACAGAACTGAATCAGATAGTAAAGGTTTTATTTTGTTTTCTGATGAAAAATTATTTAGTAAACATCTGATTTTAATGAGAAGTTAAAGAGAACGAGTTGTGTTAACTTCTTTAGTCAGATAATGTTAATTCTACAGATCTAATGTAAAACATCTTTTAAAAATAACAAATACTTGACAGAATTATATAAAGTGGGGTCTTATTTTTCTTGTCTCTTCGTACTGAATCAGAAAATATAACTCGTTTTAATGTTTCTTGAAAAAAGTTTTTTTTTTTTCAACTTTGATCATTTTACTGAATCAACATAAAATCATTTTGTTAATCATACATGTTAAATGGACAACAAATACTTGTGAGACTTATATAAAGTGAAGGTTGCTATTATTTGACTTGTTACACTTATATAATTAAGAGTTTGAATCAGAAAATATACATTGAATTTATATATCTTAATCTACCATTTAATAGTTTATACACTGATATAATTGTTTTATTTCTTACCCGATGTTATATTTCTTACATTTGGTAAATTGCTTGACTCCTCTCATGATTTTGTTATCACACACTATTAACATGTTTATATATTATATTGTTATAGTTTGGACAAACAGCTTTACATTTTGCTGCTGAGTATGGACGTATTGATACAACAAAATGGTTAATAGATCAAGGATGCAGTCCTTGGGTGAAATCAAAACAGGTAACATTCAGTTTTATTCTTATTAGATAGATAGATATTTTATTCTCTAAAAACTAAATACAAGCCAACAGAGAAAGTAGAATTACAATATAAATACAAATAGTTGAGGGTAAACAGATGCAGATAATATATAATAAAGTAAAACTTTATGATGAAATACCTGTATAATAAACAGATTAAACTAAATATGAAGAAATCAGTCTGTGCTTAACTTTTACATGGAGGGACTAACTTTTTTTTATTAATACACTTAATGAATGTACATAGTTTCCTCAAAACTGATTGTTTTTTTATTAGGGGACAGCCTAGGCTACTTTACTTATATGTCAATAAATGGATACAGTGCTGTAGATTATGCATTAATAAGTGATAGTCTCCTGTCCTCAGTGAAATACTTTAAAACTGATGATTTTACTTACTTGTCAGATCATGTACAGATTCAGTTAACTTTAAATTGTAATATAAAACAAATTTTTGACCTTAAAAGTCATATAGAAAAAAAATGGAAAGATTTGAAAACATAAATGGACTGAAAATTGACAAAACTTGCTACTTAAAGCTCTTACGTCAGAGCATATTAAAAACGATATATTAAATTTTGAATTCAATAAGTATGAGTGAAATCAGAAAGGAGTTGATGGTGCAACTGAAAATTTAACTAATATTTTTGAAAATATCTCTGAGATTAATTGTAAAATATCAAAAAGATTTAAAAGTAAGAGAAAAAAAATATAGAAAGGTATGGTCAGACAATTGTGTCTATGAGACAGAAAAAAAAATAAACTTGGTTGGAAATAAACTTAAAAAATGTCCAAATAATCAACTTAAACAGAAATATTTTGAATTGTTAAAAAGTTTTAAAAAAATGTTAAAATTTTAAAAAGCACAATACAGAGAGAAGATATTTAATACGTTGACAGATAGTTTTGATAAGAAACCTAAAGATTATAAGGAAATACTTAAAGGAATAAAAAAAAAAATTTGGTAATGATGTACCGAAAATTTTAATAGACGAAGAAAAAATACCAAGCATATTCAGGACCAAGGAAAACCCACATTTGTAAATATAAAATAGAAAGAGGTAATAGAAAAACAGCTTGTTAATATTGAAAAGAACATTACATCTAATAGAGAAACAGATGCTCCAATAAAATACTCAGAAATAAAAAAAACGTTATTATAAAGCTTAAAAAAGAAAAAGCAATCATACACTACCGACCTACCTCCCACCAATCATACTACCAACATACCTTCCACCAATCACACACTATCAACCAACATACCTTGCCCCAATCATCACCAACCAACATACTTTCCCCCAATCATCAACAACCAACATACCTTCCACCAATCATACACTACCAACAAAGCTTCCCCCAATCATCAACAACCAACATACCTTCCACCAATTATACACTACCAACAAACCTTCCACCTATCATACACTACCAACCAACATACCTTCCCCCAATCACCAACAACCAACATACCTTCCCACAATCATACACCACCAACATACCTTCCACCAATCATACACCACCAACATAACTTCCACCAATCATACACTACCAACAAACCTTCCACCAATCATACACTACCAACAAACCTTCTACCTATCATACACTACCAACCAACATACCTTCCCCTAACCATCAAAAACCAACATACCTTCCCCAATCATCAACCAACATACCTTCCACCAATCATATACTATCAACACACCTCTCACCAACTTTCCAATCATTCACTACCAACACACATCTCACTAATCATGCACTACCAACACACCTCTCACCAATCATAACTACCAACACACCTCTCACCAATCATTCACTACCAACACACATCTCACCAATCATTCACTACCAACAAACCTCTCACCAATCATTCACTACCAACACACCTCTCATCAATCATACACTACCGACACACCTCTCACCAATCATACACTACCAACGCACCTCTCACCAATCATACACTACCAACACACCACTCACCAATCATTCACTACCAAACACCTCTCACCAATCATACACTACCGACACACCTCTCACCAATCATACAATACCAACACACCTCTCACCAAACATTCACTACCAACAATCCTCTCACCAATCATACACTACCAACACACCTCTCACCAATCATACACTACCAACACACCTCTCATCAATCATTCACTACCAACATACCTTTCACCAGACCTTCCACCAATCATACACTACCAACACACCTCTTACCATCATTCACTACTTACACACCTCTCACCAATCATACACTACCAACACACCTCTCACCAATCATACACTACCAATACTCCTCTCACCAATCATACACTACTAACATACCTTCCACCAATCATACACTGCTAACATACCTTCCACCAAGCATACACTGCCAACATACCTTCCACCAATCATACCCTACCCACATACTTGTCACCAATCATACACTGCTTACATACCTTCCACTAATCAAACACTATCAACATACCTTCTACCAATCCTATGCTGCCAACATACCTTCCACCAATCATACACTACAAACATACCTTCCACCAATCATACACATCCAACATACCTTCCACCAATCATACTCTACAAACATACCTTTCACCAATCATACACCACCAACATATCTTCCACCTATCATACGCTACCAACCTACCTTCCACCAATCATACACTACCAACATACCTTCCACCAATCATACACTACCAACACACCTTCAACCAATCATACACTACCAACATACCTTCCACCAATCATACACTACAAACATACCTTCCACCAATCATACACTACCAACATACCTTCCACCAATCATACACTATCAACATACCTTCCACCAATCATACACTACCAACATACCTTCCACCAATCATACTCTACACACATACCTTCCACCAACCATACACTGACACTTTAACTTCTACCAATCATACACTATCAACATACCTTCCACCAATCATGCACTACAAACATACCTTTCGCCAATCATACACTTCCAACATACATTCCACCAATCATACTCTACAAACTTACTATCCACAAATCATACACTACAAACATACCTTCCACCAATCATACTCTACAAACATACCTCCCAGCAATCATACTCTACAAACATACCTTCTACCAATCATACACTACCAACATACCTTCCACCAATCATACTCTGCCAACATACCTTCTATCAATCATACTCTACAAACATACCTTCCACCAATGATACACCACCAACATACCTTCCACCAATTATACTCTACAAACACCTTCCACCAATCATACACTACAAACATACCTTCAATCATTCATACACCACCAACATACCTTCCACCAATTATACACTACAAACACCTTCCACCAATCATTCTTTACCAACATACCTTCCACCAATCATACACTACAAACATACCTTCCATCATTCATACACCACCAACATACCTTCCACCAATCATACACCACCAACATACCTTCCACCAATCCTATGCTGCCAACATACCTTCCACCAATCACACACAACAAACATACCTTCCACCAATCATACACATCCAACATACCTTCCATCAATCATACTCTACAAACATCAGGGATGATTCCAGGTGTTTTCAAATGGGTCCCTTGAATATCAAATTGGGAATTGTTATCCCAATTGGGATTTTTTTATGCCGATAAAATCTTAGACAAAATAATATCATTTTCCTGTAAAAAGGGAAAATGTATTATTTAGTTTCACCTGTACATCGTGTACACTGATTGAAGAAGTTATTGGATTGAGACCAGGGAAGTTGTGATACATGAGTATCATTGCACATGGTGCACTATCATCTTAACTTTAGTAAACGAGGCCTATTACAAAAACAAATATACCAGCAAACATAAACCTATGGCCAGCCGTTTAGCTATTTATTCGAATTTCAAATTATCTCATAATATATAAGATATCTTATATAATATATAAGATTTATATAAGATATCCTATATAATATATAAGAGATCTCATTTAATATATATGAGATATCTTATATAATTCATTTTTAAAAGCTATCTTATATATTATATGAGATATTTAATAAGATATCTTATATATATTTAAGAAAGTTTTAAAACTTTATAAGATATCTTATAAAGTATATGAAATATCTTATAAACATTTTTCATATAAGATATCTTATATAGTTAATTGGATATCATATTTAGAAAATTATATAAGATATCTTTTAAATTATATGAAATATCTTATAAATATACTTTATATAAGATATCTTATATAGTTTATAAGATATATCATATAGTTTATAAGGTATCTTATATAATTTTTAAGATATCTGATAAAGAAAATTATTTGAGATATCTTATAAACTATTTAAGATATCTCATACATTATATAAGATATCTCATGAACGATATCTTACAAACTATATAAGATATCTAATGAACTATCATATACGATATCAGATAAAGTTTATGATATACCTTGAGGTTAGATTATATAGCAAAACTACTGCCATATTAACCACTGAAAAAAATCATCCATTGGGTATTTTTTTAAACAGATCATCTGTATAAGATAATTATTTGAGATATCTTATAAACTATTTAAGATATCTCATACATTATATATTATAAGATATCTCATGAACTATATAAGATATCTTACAAACTATATAAGATATCTAATGAACTATTATATACGATATCTTATAAAGTTTATGACATATCTTGAGGTTAGATTATATAGCAAAACTACTGCCATATTCACCACTGAAAAAAATCATCCATTGGGTATTTTTTTCAACAGATCATCTGTATAAACTTACCTTGATTTTAAATGGATTTCAGATTGAACTGGCCAATTGTCGAATTAAGAAAAACAATTACAAAAGTTTATTACTTTAATTAATAAGATATTTAAAGCAATTGAACCAGTGAACTTTAAAATTATTTGGATCATTTATATATCTTTTGAAACAGTTCCATAATAAAGACATCGTATTTTAGGGAAGGGGGGAGGGGGGGGGCTCATTTCATGAATGGTCTATCATCAACATTTTTTTCAACAAAAACATAACGGGCGATCTGCTTTTACGAGATCGGCGCCCATTAAAATTTATTCATCAATGCTATACAAAAGATTTAATTTGCTCTTTGTCGATGTCTGCTTTGACACCTGTTTGTCAAAAAGCATGTTTTGATCAACCTGCTGAGCGATCTACTTATACGAGATCTAATACTGCCATAATATTTTAACCAGTTGAAACCAGCTGCTAAAATTGTTTACCTCATGTTGACATAATTAAATCGTTGTTAATAAAATGCGATTGTAGTCAACATTCTTATGTTATCCGGATTTTACTACGTTTTGACTACAAACTATGAAAAATTATAGTTGCCGTAATCAGTGACGGAAATTTTTCCGGCAATACCAATTTTTATTTTATTTTCCTGAATTGGGAATTTATATTCACATAAATTTTTGGGGGGCCGCTGACCAATTAAAGGGCCGCTAAGCGGCCCTAAACTATATAGTGGAATCATTCCTGAACATACCTTTCACCAATCATACACCACCAACATACCTTTCACCAATCATACACTACCAACATACCTTCCACAAATCATAACACTACCAACATAACCTTCCACCAATCATACACTACCAACATACCCTCCACCAATCATACACTACAAACCTACCTTCCACCAATCATAACACTCACAACATACCTTCCACCAATCATACACTTACCAACATAACCTTCCGCCAATCATACACTACACAACATACCTTCCACCAATCCTACACTACCAACATACCTTCCACCAATCATACAATACCAACATACATACACCAATCATACACTACAAACATACCTTCCACCAATCATACACTGCCAACTTACCTTCCACCAATCATACACTATGAACATACCTTCCACCAATTATACACTACCAACATACCTTCCACCAATCATACTCTACACACATACCTTCCACCAATCATACACTGCCAACTTACCTTCTACCAATCATACACTATCAACATACCTTCCACCAATCATACGCTATCAACATACCTTCCACCAATCATACACTACGCACATACCTTCCACCAATCATACACTTACAACATACCTTCCACCAATCATACTCTACAAAAATACCTCCCACCAATCATACACTATCAACATACCTTCCACCAATCATACACTATCAACATACCTTCAACCAATCATACACTATCGACATACCTTCCACCAATCATACACCACCAACACACCTTCCACAAATCATAAACAAAAACATACCTTCTACCAATCAAACACTACCAACATACCTTCCACCAATCATGCACTACAACATACTTTTCGCCAATCATACTCTACAAAAATACCTTCTACAAATCATACGCTACCAACATACCTTCCACCTATCATACACTACCAACATACCTTCCACCAATCATACTCTACAAACTTACTATCCACAAATCATACACTACGAACATACCTTCCACCTATCATACTCTACCAACATACCTTCCACCAATCATACACTACTAACATACCTTCCACCAATCATACTCTACAAACATACCTTCCACCAATCATGCACTTCTAACATACCTTCCACCAATCATACACTGCCAACATACCTTCTACAAATCATAATCTTCCAACATAATTTCCACCAATCATACACTACCAACATACCTTCCACCAATCATACACTACCAACATACCTTCCACCAATTATACACTAACAACATACCTTCCACCAATCATGTACTACAACATACTTTTCGCCAATCATACACTTTCAACATACCTTCCACCAATCATACTCTACAAACATACCTTCCACAAATCATACGCTACCAACATACCTTCCACCTATCATACACTACCAACATACCTTCCACCAATCCTACTCTACAAACTTACCATCCACAAATCATACACTACCAACAAACCTTCCACGTATCATACACTACCAACATACCTTCACCAATCATACTCTACAAACATACCTTCCAGCAATCATACACTACCAACATACCTTCCAACAATCATACTCTACCAACATACCTTCCACCAATCTTACTCTACAAACATACCTTTCAGCAATCATACTCTACAAACATACCTTCTACCAATCATACACTACCAACATACCTTCCACCAATCATACTCTGCCAACATACCTTCTACCAATCATACTCTACAAACATACCTTCCACCAATCATACACCACCAACATACCTTCCACCAATCATACACTACAAACATACCTTCCACCAATCATTCTCTACCAACATACCTTCCACCAATCATATACTGCCAACTTACCTTCCACCAAACATACACTACACACATACCTTCCATCAATCATACACCACCAACATACCTTCCACCAATCATACACCACCAACATACCTTCCACCAATCATACACTGCCAACATACCTTCCACCAATCATACACATCCAACATACCTTCCATCAATGATACACCACCAACATACCTTCCACCAATCATACACATCCAACATACCTTCCACCAATCATACACTACCAACATACATACCACCAATCATACACTACCAACATACCTTCCACCAATCATATACTACAAACCTACCTTCCACCAATCATACACTACAAACATACCTTCCATCAATCATACATTATCAACATACCTTCCACCAATCATACACAACCAACATACATACCACCAATCATACACTACACACATACCTTTCCACCAATCATACACTGCCAACTTACCTTCTACCACTCATAATCTTTCAACAGACTTTCCATCAATCATATACCTCTTACATACCTTCCACCAAGCATACACTACCAACATACTGTCTACCAATCATACATTTACAACATACCATCAACCAATCATACACTTCCAACTTACCATTTACCAAGCATACACTACTAAAATACCTTTCACCAATCATACACTGCCAACATACCTTCTACATGTCATTTTAACTGTTATAAAAACAAGTATGTTTACACAGCTTTAATCACTTATGGAAATGAATAGGTTAAAGAAGAAAAACATCCGTTATGAATTTTATTTTCTTTATTTCTTTCGATTTTTTTTTTTTACTTTTGAACTTCGAGACATCGGGGTCAATTTATATCAATTTTACATAGACGGGACTTAAGAATTACCTCGACTTAACCGAGAATTCGAATTATCCGAGTTTGACTCATCAGAGGTTAAAATGCATTGATCAAACGGGAATTATGCTGGGACCGAGAATTTACCTCGACTCATCCGAGTTTTCGAAACAACGAGGTTCGACTGTATATATAAATAAGACAACATACTGCAATGCATAGGTAAAATTAATGCAACAGTTACCTATTATTTACTGTTTTGCTGTTTTTGAAATAAAAGATATATATGTGTATAATTAATGAAAGATTATTTGATTGTATTTCAGGGTGAGACTCCTTATGATCTGGTAAAAATAGGAAGGTTTTGTTCTGAAGAGAAGAAGAAAGAAGTGATAGACTTCCTTAAGGTAAATAGTCTTGTCTTACTTTAAAAGATATTCACAGATTATAAGAGACAAAACAAACTTGGTACAAAGAAATTAAAATAAAACGGTTGCCTGTAGTTTTCAATGTCATTGTAGTATTTGTTGTCAGTTAACAATGTAAGTTGACAATTCCAAGCTTGTTGCCTAATATACATGTTGGCATATGTGAAAGACAAATGTATGAAATCTATGTTCTCATCTGTTGGATGTCTCTTTTTTTTGTGTCATCAGATTGGTATCTCCTAGGTATATATATCACATCATCTCCTTTTATGTATAATGCATACCTCTGTGCGGAAAGGTTGATTTACATGTTTATGCAAATATGTAATAATCATATATTAAAACAAAAAGCACATCTTTACAAAATGTTAAGTATGTTGTCAACCTGTGTATAGATTTTAAACCTTTCAGTATGTAGCGGGTAGACAAAGCCACCTACATAGATAAAACCTCTATGAAATTAGTAAACTCAGTTACGTAACGTTAACTTTCCTGCACAACCTTTTTAAATTACATACAAAACAAATAAAACACATCATCATTAAATAAGCAGTGTGCAGTAAATTTTACTCTAGTGAGATATGGCATAGTGGTAAAGATGTCAGACCACCAATTCACTCACTCCAATTTAGAATGTAAAGTAGTCCTTCCCCAAAAAACATATAGTGCTTTTGATGTCATTGTTTACTTAAAGGGGTACTAGCTACGAGATATATAAAAAATCTAAAGTATGATTTTTTTTGTTAAATCAATAATGAAAGTGAAATAGTGAGATAATTATTCGCTTTTAGCAGCCAAAATAGTTCAATTTTGTCAAATTAAGCAAAGAAACATTGATATTTTCTATTTCACTTGCAAGTGAAACAGTCGACCTCATTAAATCCGCATTCATCTGAACTTCAGTTTAACCCCTAGTTAGAGATTGACAACGCATGCATTGTACGTGTACTGGTTATTTTTTAAAGAAATGAACGTGTACTGGTTATTTTTAAAGAAATAGAATGTCAACAATGAAAGTGAAACTACGATTAACCATTTGATTGCTTATTCCATCCATATAAAATCATTCTTATACGGTTAAAACCAATGAGAAACATATATGTTTAATCTATAAAATCAAATCAAACAGACCTATAAAATCCTATTGCACGTGTTGGTTTCGTCTATTCATATCTTTGTGTATGTTTACATCGCTAATATAGTCATCTGAGGTAAAATCGATAGTTAATTAGATGGCGTCTGGACTAAAATCCACAAGAAACGAACCTACATATTCTCTACCCCATGCTCTGTAAACAGTTTCTTTTGGACTTTTGGTATATTGAATAAATGTTTTACATTGTTATAAAACAAATATGAGAATTTGAGTCAAATCGGTGACCATGAATTTGACAGCTTGTGCCCCTTTAAACTAACCAAAATAGTTGCAGAAATGAAACTTTTAGTGAAAGAGAAATATATTTAAACCATTTTTAACCGGATTTTTGTGTCAAAAATGTCGGTTATTGATTGGGGATGCTCGGCGGGAGGTCGGTCGGGCGGGCGGCAATCAAATGTTGTCTGTGCATTAACTCATGAAATGTTCAACCAAAGCTTTTAAAATCTTAATATGTTGTTACTGGCAACTAAATGAAGGTCATGTTCAATAATGGCGATTTTGACTTTTACCGTTCAGGAGTTATGGTTCTTGAAAGATTGAAAAATGGAGTTTCCAGTCTTGTCCATGCATTTACGCATGAACCGTTCTACCAAAGCTTCCCAAATTTTAATATGTTGTTACTGGTGACAAAATGGAGGTCAAGTTCAATAATGACGATTTTGATTTTACTATTCAGGAGTTATGGTTCTTGAAAGATTGAAAAATGGTGTTTCCAGTCGTGTCCGTGCATTTTCTCATGAACCATTCAACTAAAGCTTTTCAAATTCTTATATGTTGTTACTGATGACAAAATAGAGGTCAAGTTCAATAATGATGATTTTGACTTTTACCGTTCAGTAGTTATGGTTCTTGAAAGATCATAAAAGGGTGTTTCCAGTCGTGTCCGTGCATTTACGCATGAACTGTTCTACCAAAGCTTCCCAAATTTTAATATGTTGTTACTGATGACTAAATGGAGGTCAAGTTCAATAATGACGATTTTGACTTTTACCGTTCAGGAGTTATGGTTCTTGAAAGATTGAAAAAATGGTGTTTCCAGTCATGTCCGTGCATTTTCTCATGAACCATTCAACCAAAGCTTTTTAAATTGTAATATGTTGTTACTGATGACAAAATAGAGGTCAAGTTCAATAATGACGATTTTGACTTTTACCGTTCAGAAGTTATGGTTCTTGAAAGATCGTAAAATGGTGTTTCCATTCACGTTGTTGTATTTACTCACGAACCATTCAATCTAAGCTTTTCAAATTTTAATATGTTGATACTGATGACAAAATGGAGGTCAAATTTGAAATTGACGATTTTCACTTTCGTTAATCATCAGTAATGGTTCTTGTGATATTGCTAGGACACAAATAATGTAAGAAATCTGGTTTGCTGTCGTTGTGACAGCCTCTTGTTAGACATAATTTACTTGCTCATGAGTTTGCATTAAAAATTTAGGAATAATGCGCTCCATACTATATTTATTTAAGATTTCCAGAAAAATCAGGGGCTATGTTCATGATGTTTAGTAGTTACCTTCAGACCGTTGGTATTTTACTACAAGTGAAAACATTAAACATGGATTAAAAATTGGCAGATAGAAAGGTGATACATGTACATTTTAGGATATAACTGCTTTGTATGAAGTTATACTTAGGTAAACAATTTAGAAAACTGTGACAATTGAAAAATGAAAAATTTGTTGGAATATGTATGGATTTTGAATTGGTGGTCTGACACCTTTAAAAAAAAAA
The DNA here is from genome assembly GCA_019925275.1 of Mytilus edulis. Taxonomy (NCBI): domain Eukaryota; kingdom Metazoa; phylum Mollusca; class Bivalvia; order Mytilida; family Mytilidae; genus Mytilus; species Mytilus edulis. The sequence continues at coordinate 3,920,970 of CM034354.1, forward strand.
AACGGTGAATCACAAAAATCAGAAAACAATAGATTTTTTTTCTTAACTGATCATTTCAAATAAAGGTAGCCACATTACATGCATTACAACACATATTGCCAGATTGGAGTCTAAAACCTAAAAACCTGAATATATGCTATTTTCTTGCAATTAAACAATGGGAGAAAGAAAACATACTTTAAGAAATGATGCATTTTCTCCATTATGAGTATGGTTGATAACTACTGTTTTCGAACTTGGCAATAACTTCTTCTGAAAAAAAAAAAAAAAAAATTGAAAAAGGACATCACATTACAAATCATTAGTAAAATATTGTTTGTCGTCCATTATTTGGGTATTAGGATTTATGACCGAAGTCACCATCACACAACTCAAGTGCCAGATAGTGTGGGTTGTATCATCAGCCTGGTCAAACGAACAACTTGAAAATATGTATTCCCAACTTCTGTACAAAGAATAATGTGTCTGACGTATGTATTTCTTGATCTTATATGCATTTTCCAAACATTATGTGCAAATTATGGGCAAATTTTAAATTTTTCTAAAAATCATTATTTTCATTGACAAAAATGGGCCTTTAAAATTAAGCTTTTTACTTATTTTGTAAATATCAAAATAAACCAATGAAATTTGGTTTTTTAAAACAGTCATCTACAATTAGGGCAAAATAAAACAAAACATTTGATTGTATGTTCTTGCACGCCTGAGAAAACATTTTCTTATACTAAGAGGAATAACTCAATGTGTTCACTCACTAATTTTATTAAGTATAGTCTGTTTCACCAATTATCTAGCAAAGAACGAAATCATTTTCTCTGTAATTTTTTTATACCACCGAAAAAATCTCTTGTCAAATGTGTTTGGTGAATTGATATATTTTGAAATTTCAAATTCAGACAAAATGGGGATGGGGAATTTTGTTTTTTAGTTTTCGTTAAGCAATTAAAACCAATAAATTAAAGTGAGATTTGCATTCTTTACAACTTTCATTGGTTGGACTGTATACTTTAGACCTCTCAGACAATTCAATGCAATTACACCAAACCAGTCAAATAAAATGTGTCATGGTGTGTTATTTGGCTTAAATTTGTGTTAGTGTTATTTTGGATAAAATTATGTTTTATTTTATGAAAGAAAATTTAATGTTCGTATATTGTAAAAATTTTATTAATCTGTTTAATTAACTTTACCTAGATGCTGTGGCATTAGTACTCGAAATGTCACAGTTTGCTCAAAGCACTTTATTTTAAAAGACTAATTGTAATTAGCATATGTCACTAGGATTAGGCTTTGTTAATTAAAGTCTCTTTTTACTAATGAGAGTAATATTAACATCTCTTGTTATATGTCAAGTTATTTTGTGTTTTAGTATAAATATGATTGTGAGATTTTGGAAAAGCAGTCACCTTTCGGAAACCTAACCTTTCACTACTAAAGTCTATTATACTGGATCTATAAGACTGTCGATCAGTCTACTATTTGACTTTGTAGTGTTTAGACAAAAAAGAATTTTTGACTCACCTTTTATTTTTAGTGAATAATTAAACAGTCTGTGTTTCGGAAGCGTAACCTCACACTACTCATGTCATTATACTGGACCTATAAGACTGTCTACCAGTCTGCCAGTTGACTGTGTAGTGTTGAGACCAAATTTATCTCTGACTCATAAATTTTAAAATTAGAAAATACTTTTGAGAAACTTTTATTTTGAGACTTTCATATTTTGAAATTGAGACTAAGTACATTTTATGATTTAGTAATTTTGGCATTTGATTTATATCTTACATTTTAAGGAGAAATAACTTTACTTTGGATTTGATATTTAGTTTTGATACTCTATATTTTGATTAGATTATCATTATCATTTGGAATTGTTTACTTATTGATTTGTTATCATCATTCGTTCAAATTGTTACAGTAATTAAATTATGAAAACCTTCCTTACGTTTTAGCTATGCCTATCAGAACATTAAGTCTAGCGATAGACTGACCCCCTGTCCCTTGGTTCCAGCACATACGAGTAAGCTCCCCCTTATATAACAGTGCTCTCGAGTGGACCTTGGTGACAAATGTATAGGCCTAAGTCTGTCAAAGGAGGTTATACATGATTTATGACAATGCAAATACTAAACTTTAGAATATAAATGAATATCTTTAACCAATGAATTCAAAATACTAATATCTATTCAATTTCACAAAAATGTACTGAATAAGCATCATGTAAATCCTTAAATAAAGAAACATGAAATTTATAGTTTTAAACAAGGGAAATAACATTGAACATTCTGATTCTAGTAAGGGAGACAACTACGGGTGCCACATGTGGAGCAGGATCTGCTTACCCTTCCGGAGCACCTGAGATCACCCCTAGTTTTTGAAGTGGTTCGTGTTGTTTATTCTTTAGTTTTCTATGTTGTGTCATGTGTACTATTTTTTTTCTGTTTGTCTTTTTAGCTCACCTGGCCCAAAGGGCCAAGTGAGCTTTTCTTATCACTTGGCGTCCGTCGTCGTCTGTCGTCCGTCGTCTGTCGTCTGTCGTCGTTAACTTTTACAAAAATCTTCTCCTCTGAAACTACTGGGCCAAATAAAATCAAACTTGGCCACAATCATCATTAGGGTACCTAGTTTAAAAATTGTGTCCGGTGACCCGGCCAACCAACCAAGATGGCCGCCATGGCTAAAAATAGAACATAGGGGTAAAATGCAGTTTTTGGCTTATAACTCAAAAACCAAAGCATTTAGAGCAAATCTGACAGGGGTAAATTTGTTAATCAGGTCAAGATCTATCTTCCCTGAAATTTTCAGATGATTTGGACTGCTGGTTGTTGGGTTGCTGCCCCTGAATTGGTAATTTTAAGGAAATTTTGCTGTTTTTGGTTATTATCTTGGATATTATTATAGATAGAGATAAATTGTGAACAGCAAAATTGTTCAGCAAAGTAAGATCTACAAATAAGTTACAGAACCAAAATGGTCAGTTGACCCCTTTAGGAGTTATTGCCCTTTATATTCCATTTTTAACCATTTTTCGTAAATCTTAGTTATCTTTTACAAAAATCTTCTCCTCTGAAACGACTGGGCCAAATAAAATCAACTTGGCCAAAATCATCATTAGGGTATCTAGTTTAAAAATTGTGTCCGTTGACCCCGCCAACCAACCAAGATGGCTGCCATGGCTAAACATAGAACATAGGGGTAAAATACAGTTTTTGGCTTATAACTCAAAAACCAAAGCAGTTAGAGCAAAACTGACATGGGGTAAAATTGTTAATCAGGTCAAGATCTATCTGCCATGAAATTTTCAGATGAATTGGACAACTGGTTGTTGGGTTGCTGCCCCTGAATTGGTAATTTTAAAGAAATTTTGCTGTTTTTGGTTATTATCTTGAATATTATTATAGATAGAGATAAACTGGTAACCACAAAAGTGTTCAGCAAAGTCAGATTTACAAATAAGTCAACAAGACCAAAATGGTCAGTTGACCCCTTTAGGAGTTATTGCCCTTTATAGTTTTTTTTTAACCATTTTTCGTAAATCTTAGTTATCTTTTACAAAAATCTTCTCTTCTGAAACTGCTGGGCGAAATAAAATCAAACTTGGCCACAATCATCATTGGGATATCTACTTTGAAAATTGTGTCCGATGACCCGGCCAACCAACCAAGATGGCCGCCATGGCTAAAATTAGAACATAGGGGTAAAATGCAGTTTTTGGCTTATAACTCAAAAACCAAAGCATTTAGAGCAAATCTGATTGAGGGTTGATACTGATCATCAGGTCATCTATCTGCTCTAAAATTTTCAGATGAATTGGACAACTGGTTGTTAGAGTGCTGCCCCTGAAAAGAAATATTGCCGTTTTTAGCTCACCTGGCCCGAAGGGTCAAGTGAGCTTTTCTCATCACTTGGCGTCCATTGTCCGTTGTGGTCGTCGTCCGTCGTCTGTCGTCGTTAACTTTTACAAAAATCTTCTCCTCTGAAACTACTGGGCCAAAGTTAACCAAACTTGGCCACAATCATCATTAGGGTATCTATTTAAAAAATGTGTCCGATGACCCGGCCAACCATCCAAGATGGCCGCCATGGCTAAAAATAGAACATAGGGGTAAAATGCAGTTTTGGGCTTATAACTCAAAAACCAATGCATTTAGAGCAAACTGACATGGGTAAAATTGTTATTCAGGTCAAGATCTATCCGCCCAGAAATTTTCAGATGAATCGGACAACCTGTTGTTAGGTTGCTGCCCCTGAATTGGTAATTTTAAGGAAATTTTGCTGTTTTTGGTTAATATCTTGAATATTATTATAGATAGAGATAAACTGCAAACAGTAATAATGTTCAGCAAAGTAAGATTTACAAATAAGTCAACATGATCGAAATGGTCAGTTGACCCCTTTAGGAGTAATTGCCCTTTATAGTCAATTTTTAACCATTTTTCGTAGATCTTAGTAATCTTTTAGAAAAATCTTCTCCTCTGAAACTACCTGGTCAAATTTAACCAAACTTGGCCACAATCATCATTGGGGTATCTAGTTTGAAAAATGTGTCCGATGACCTGACCAACCATGCAAGATGGCCACCATGGCTAAAAATAGAACATGGGGTAAAATGCAGTTTTGGCTTATAACTCAAAAACCAAAGCATTTAGAGCAAATCTGACATGGGGTAAAATTGTTATTCAGGTCAAGATCTATCTGCTCTAAATTTTTCCGATGAATAGGACAACCCGTTGTTAGGTTGCTGCCCTTGAATTGGTAATTTTAAGGAAATTTTGCTGTTTTTGGTTAATATCTTGAATATTATTATAGATAGAGATAAACTGTAAACAGCAATATTGTTCAGCTGAGTAAGATTTACAAATAAGTCAAATGACCAAAATGGTCAACTGACCTCCTATGGAGTTATTGCCCTTTATAGTCAATTTTTGACAATTTTTATAAAATTTGTAAATTTTCACTATCATTTTCCACTGAAACTAACTGGACCAATTTCATTATAGATACAGATAATTGTAAGCAGCAAGAATGTTTAGTAAAGTAAGATCTACAAACACATCACTATCACCAAAACACAATTTTGTCATGAATCCATCTGTGTCCTTTGTTTAATATTCACATAGACCAAGGTGAGCGACACAGGCTCTTTAGAGCCTCTAGTTTGTTATTATCTTGAATATTATTATAGATAGAGATAAACTGTAAACAGCAATAAATTACATCAAAGTAAGACCTAGAAATAAGTCAACATGACCAAAATGGTCAATTTGACCCTCTAAGGAGTTATTGCCCTTTATAGTCAATTTTTAACAATTTTCATTAAATTTGTAAATTTTTACTAACATTTTCCACTGAAACTACTGGGCCAATCATTATAGTTAGAGATATTTGTATGCAGCAAGAATGTTCAGTAAAGTAAGATCTACAAACACAACAACATCACCAAAACACAATTTTGTCATGAATCCATCTGTGTCCTTTGTTGAATATTCACATAGACCAAGGTGAGTGACACAGGCTCTTTAGAGCCACTTGTTCATTTTTAGCCATGGCGTTGTCAGTTTGTTTTAGATTTATGAGTTTGACTATCCCTTTGGTAATTTCCGTCCCTCTTCTACATATGCACTTTCATACTTAGTCAACGTGCATCACTATGCATTATCTTTAAATAATGCGGCAAAGAGGAATGATTTTGTTCAATACAATGACTGTACCTATTATAACAATAGATGCAAACAGCAGAATCAAAGTTGGAAATAAGTAAAGAATTACGGTCCATCCAAGATAATTGTCTGTGTCTAGTTAAAATAAGTTGTGATTGAATTGCGCATTTCAACTTCCTGTAAAATATAGAGTTATTGTCCTTTAAACCTACATTGTAGTGGCAGATAGAAAGGCTATTAAAATATATATGTATTAGACAAGTTTTCACATGGGGCATGATAGTCTATAGCATATTTTTTTTGTAGACTGCCATGTCAAAGACATCCCCAGAAGTAACTCCTGACACCCATTTACAGGAACCTGCAGCACCAGTAGTTGAAGGTAATCATCTAATGTTAATTATTCAGATACCGGTTGAAATGATTTATAATTACCTGTTTCTAATATACAGAAACCTTGGTATCTGCTTATAATGTTATAATGAAAAATGATGAAAAAAAACAACAAATTGATGGGAAAAGTGATGAAGATTGATTGATTACAGATCACCATGATCACATTAACTTTAAAATCATTCTCATCTAATTTATACTTTCCTCAACATGCTGAATATATTTTGGATAATCATTCTTACTAGTTCCTCTCACAAGGCATATTAGACCGTTGGTTTTCCCCTTTGAATGATTTTACACTAGTAGTTTTGGGGCCCTTTATAGCTTCTTGTTCGGTGTGAGCCAAGGCTCCATTTGAAGGCCGTACTTTAACCTATAATGGTTTACTTTTTAAATTGTTATTTGGATGGAGAGTTGTCTCCTTGGCACTCACACCACATCTTCCTATATCTATGTGACGTCAAAATCATTCTTACTAGTTGCTGTCACAAGGCATGTGAGGTCAACATAATCATAAAGGCAACAGAAGGATACCGCTGTTCGAAATTCATAAATCGTTTGAGAAGGCCCTAATATGAACTATATGTCTCAGACCTAATATGTATAAATCGGTAGACGAGTATGACCTCTTACTAATGACTTTTTAGGATAAACAATTATTTATTTACATTTCAGACAGCAAAATACCAGAACAAATAAAAAAGATGGATCATGAGTCGATTGCCATTTATCTGAACGCCCTTGAATCGGGTTCAGAAAGAAGACGGGATATAAATTTAATAATTGTTGGAAAAAAATCTGTTGGAAAGACTTCCCTAGTACGAAGATTGTTCGGGGAGGAGTTACAAAGCGTAAAAAGCACAAATGGTATAGAAATTCATCGGCGGAGATGTCGAATAAATCTAAGTAACTGGGAATGGAATAAAGTGTTAGGTAAATATGCGATTTTTTTCTCACTCTCGTTTTACATGTTTTATTTATTGCAAAGTTATCAAAGAAAAACTAAAACATAGTAAACATAATTTTAATCTTTTTTTTAAGTTCTATGTATGCTGTTTTTATGTATTTACTCTTTTTTTATTTTTCAATTCTTGGAAACACATTTTTGCTAGACCCTAGTATGAACCGTATGTCTCAGACCTAATATGAATATTCAATATTTAATTAATGGAATTAAAGATAGACATGTTGGATGTAATTTAAACTAAAATACAGACTAATGATCTCTACTACATTATCGCAAAATATTTTTTTTCGCAAAATTACTATGCTTATGTAAACTTATCCTCGCAGCCGTTTTATTATATGTAAAAATGTTATTATTTTTTTATAATTATACTGTTTTCCAGTGTACTCTTTCATACTTGAGACTTAAAATGCTGTGTAATTAGGATTTTTTTTAATAATTTTTTAGTGCCTGCATTTCATGTTTATATCATCTTCAACGTCTTATTAAAAATTGTTCTCAAGAATACAATCTAATCAGCGCAAAAAAAACTAAATGAAAATATCTAATCAGATGGATGTCTAATCCGATGGATGTCTAATCCGATGGGTGTCTAATCAGATATATGTCTAATCAGATGGATGTCTAAACAGATGGATGTCTAATCAGATGGATATCTAATCAGATGGATGTCTTATCAGATGGATGTGTAATCAGATGGATGTCTAATCAGATGGATGTCTAATCAGATGGATATCTAATCAGATGGATGTCTAATCAGATGGATATCTAATCAGATGGATGTCTGGATTAAGTGTTGTATATGGCAATTTAATACTTTAGCAAATACTTATATACCGTTGATTTTATTACTACCACTGGGTCGATGCCTCTGCTGGTGGACTATTAGTCCCCGAGGGTATCACCAGCCCAGTAGCCAGTACTTCGGTACTGGCATGAAAATACGGATTTTTTGTGTTATTAAAATTTGCTGTTACAAAGTATTAAAAATTATTATAAATTAAGGAATGTATCTCCCTCATGCAAAGCTCTGATTCTTTTCACGAATTTGGCTATACTTTTTGGACCTTTTGGATTATAGCTCATTATCTTTTATATATTCGGACTTCAAATATTTTTGCCACGAGCATCACTGAAGAGACATGTTTTGTCGAAATGCGCATCTGGTGCAACAAAATTGGTACCGTTGATTTTATTATGTCTACTGTAATTTCATTATTTCAATTACTGCGATAGTTGTTACTGTAAAGGTTTTATATGAAAATAAAATGTTATTGATATCTATATTTTTTAAATGCAGTAACCCTTATTCGTTTGATGTGTTTGAGCTTTGATTTTGCCATTTGAATACGGACTTTCCGTTTTGAATTTTCCTCAGAGTTCGGTATTTTTGTTAATTTACTTTTTTCTAGATAATGAATGACCTGTTGCCTTAACAGATTATTGTTTTATGTGTTAAGTTTCTAAGAAAGGGGTGGACGTGGTTTTCTTTATTGTTTCTTTATCGTATAACATATGAAATCGGTGAAGTTTAATCATAACTTCCATATGTTTCTTCTATACTATGAACACTTTTTACTATTTGTTTTTGTAGATACAAGATTAGTGAAAGAAACAAGTATCAACAATAGAATGTTGCAGTCAATTGTCAAAAAGATGCATCAAGATAAAGAAAAACCAAAGCATGACATATTGGAGATATCTTCATCAGATCAGATATCAACAGATGATATTAAGGGCACAATAACAAAAAATATTGAACATGACGAAGAACCTCAACCCAAAATGAACTATCAGTTTGCTTATCCTGAGATTACAGAATCGCCGTTTTCTAAACTGGCAAAGGATGAGCTGTTAAGTATAATCCGATCTGCTGTAGACTTACAAGACGAAGACAGCTATGCAAATTTAACAGTGTGGGATTTTGCTGGTGACATTGAGTATTACAACACACATCAAACGTTTTTGAATTCAGAAGCAATTTTTCTTGTCGTAGCAAATTTACATGACATAGATGACACAGTATCCTACGGTTTGTAAAGTCAATTTGTGCTTCCTTATAAAATTTAAAAATATAATTATATTAAAGTTAGATACAAATTATTCTTGATATTCAGGTCATATAAAAACAAATAAACTTAACATTTAAGACAGCAAATTTTAATATGTGGCTTTTTTTAAATTGATTTTATTATTTGCTCTAAACGACACTACTTTTCGTGTTTCATTTAATATAGCCATTTACTATCTTGACTTGCATCTAGAAATTGAAAATGAGGATCGGATGAAAACAAAAGTTTGTGACAAAAGAGATGACTTAGCTTCCCAATTGTTCTTTCATTTTCTATGTAGCAACATTCTAGCAGTGTCTTCCCATGAAGTATACATCTTCAAATTGTTACGATATTCTTGGACTTGTATTTCCTATCATGATGTCCGTATAAGAAGGTTGCTGCTCACAAAAAAGCTATCAAGCCAAGTGTCAAAGAGGTACAGTTGAAATTGTCCTTTCTAAAAATTTACAGATGCCATCAATAGTTGGTTTAACATCATTGAATATCTGTTTTAAAGATGACGACGGATATGTTCAAAACGTCGTAACTACAATCCTGTCACTTTTTGCCTACCGAATTATACTTATCACCAGGTTTTTAAATACACGAACAACACGATGTGTGCACATGTAGAGTAGAATCTTCCTTGAGTGTATGAAATCACCCCCGGTTTTTGGTTGGGTTTTCTGTTGCTCAGTCTTAAGTTCTCTACGTTGTGTTTTGAATATTTTTGATTGTCGTTTTAGTCTTTGGCGTTCTTTGTCATGTCTTTGTCAGTTTATTTTCGTCTTATGATTATAAATGTTCCTTTGATATCTTTCCCCTCTCTTTTACACGTAAAATTGTGTAATATACTTGTAGCTAACCTATTTTATATCTTGCTTAAAAAGATATCACCACAAATGTTGTTTCCTTCTTATCTCATACAAACATCCTTTGTTATACGACCGCAAATATCTTGCGTTGTTGAAAGACATTTGATTTCCAAACAATAGCTTACATATTAGTGATTGGATCTTGATGAAATGTTACCACAAGGTTTCATATAAACAAATGAAGGTTGGGATTGATTTTTGGGGCAATGGTCTGAACTTAATCTAACTATGCAGAACTGCATGGTAGGTTTGTTTATAATTTGGTAAAAAATATTTTTTAGAAAGCTTTATACATGTGTCAAATATTCTATCAGAATCGAAATTCAGATCTGTATCAAGCTTGCATGAATGAAGTGTCGATTTTCGACACAACTGTTTAGGGTTCGACCTCTCCGCTCGTATCAAGCTGCGCCTGGCAATATGTTTTATAAATGTATAGCATTTTGCTTTCTGTACATGGAAAATTTATGCACTCCATCATTAAATTGGCTTTATTACCAGATTACCATAGGCATGTTCCATTTGTAGTTAGCACAATATCGTTCTATTTACGTCGACTCTGAGGTACAAGTGAGACTCATCGCCGAATTTATACTTACCACAAACAACAAGGTGGGTGCGGAATGTGATATAGGATCTGCGTACCATTCTTGAGCACCTCGATTCAACCCTGGTTTATGCAAGGTTCATTTGGTTCTCTCGATTGTGTTCTATATAATGTTGTGCATACTTTTGTTTGTCTATTCTTTGGGGTTTTTTTATCTGCCCGAATCGCTTTCTTTTGTTGTCTATTCTTTGGGTTTTTTTATCTGCCCGATCGTTATCGCTTTCTTTTGTTGTCTACTCTTTGTCGGAAAATACGCGAAGTACTAACATTACGTTATGGTAACGTTGTTACCATAAAGCTATACTGTGTGATGTTATATTATATGCATTAGCTATCACAACGATTAAACGTATAGAAAACACAACGCATGATTTATTTAGATTATTCAACATTTAATGGTGCCGTAACCTTTGGATATATATGGATTCAAAGCTGAAGTCAGTTCGTGCTGGACACAAAGGAGCCGTCACGAAACTACTGGTGAAATTCGAAGAGTTCAAGTCAAAAACAGACACAGAAGTTGACGAAGTGAAAGCCCTTGATGATGCCGTCACGCAGAAACAGAAAACATTGATTGACCTGAATAACAGACTTTTGGAACAGACATCGGAGGAAAATCTGGAGCAGGAAATCACCGACTCAGATGAGTATATGTACGAACTTGATTGTAAAATTAGACAAATTCGGAAATTTATTGAGTCCTTTGAAACCAGTACTATAAGTTCGCATGATATTGTTGGTCCTTCAACGGGCAGACTTAACCCAGACGCATATAATTTCACACCCGAAGCTAGAGTTGATATGAACACATGTGCAATAGATTCTATCAACCAGCAGTATTCAATGCACACCCCTGCAGTTCATACCCGTCCGTCGGAGAATGTCATGTTTCAAGTCCCGTCAGAACCGAGATCTTCAAAATCTAATTACCATAGGCTTCCAAAGTTAGACTTACCCTATTTTAATGGAGATATTATCAAGTGGCAGACATTTTGGGATTGTTTCGAGTCATCCATACACTTCAATGACACATTAACGCCAATCCAAAAGTTTAATTATCTGAAAGCCCAGCTGGAGGGAAGCGCAGCGCAAACAGTAGAGGGATTCGCTTTGACAAATGGTAACTACGAAACCGCAGTCAACCTTCTCAGAGATCGGTTCAGACAGCCTAGCAAACTGATACATTCTTACATGAAAGCACTCATGAATTTACCCGCACCGACAAATGATGCTTTTAGTTTGAGGTCTTACGGAGACAGATTAGAATCATACGTACGAGGATTAAAGTCACTTGGTCAAACACCAGAGATGTATGGTTCGCTTTTGGTACCTGTAGTTTTGGACAAGTTACCGATTGACATAAGAAAGAATATTGCAAGAGAACACGGAAGAGATAATTTGATATTAGATAATTTACGCAAATCTATAACTAAAGAGATCGACATACTCGAAGCTGGAGAAGGAGTCACAGATTCAGACAGATTGTACGCTACTGCATTTTTCATGGGTACGCAATCACATTCATACAAGAGCAAATTCACAGACACACATCAGAAGACAAATACACGTACATGTATTTTCTGTTCAGGTGAGCACTATGGGACGGAGTGCTCTGAAGTAACAGACGCAAACGCTAGAAATCAAATCGTAAATAGAAACAGTTATGCTTTAACTGTTTAGGGTCATACCGAGTGGCCGCATGCAAGTCTACTAAACGATGTAAAAAGTGTAACGGAATGCATCATACTAGCATATGTAGAGGCAAAGAGGTAATTCCAGGTACGACACCGGAGCATACAACACAACAGTTATCAGTAAACAAAGTTGAAACACCAAACGAGACTAGAGTAATGTATTCATCACAACAGAATCACAACATTCTCCTGAAAACAGCAATTGCACCAGTTGTATATAACGACCAAGAAGTAGAATGTAACATCTTATTTGACGAAGGAGCACAGTGTTCTTTTATAACTCAGAAACTAGCTGATCAATTAGAAATAAAACCCACAGAAAAAGTAAGCATTCAACTGTCTGCGTTCGGAGATTTATCTCAGAAAGTTCGTAACTTAGACACTGCAACAATACAACTACAGACCGACACAGGAGAAAAGGTGCATATTAATACCCTCATTGTTCCAGAACTTGCCGTCCCAATTAAGAACAATATTTCCCTGACTACAAGGAGCTTGCCACACTTAAGAGAACTTAAACTTGCACATTCTATGCAAAGAACAGAACGTTTCGTAATTGACTTTCTCATAGGCACCGACCACTATTGGGACATTCTCGAGGACAAAGTAATTAGAGGAAACGGACCCACCGCTGTTCAGTCAAAGATCGGATATCTATTATCAGGACCGATCAATAGAAACATCAACCAGCCATCAACAGTTCTTGTGCACGTTTACAAGAACTGTTGATGGCTGGTTGATGTTTCTATTGATCGGTCCTTTTCTCCTGTGTCGGTCTGTAGTTGTATTGTTGCAGTGTCTAAGTTACGAACTTTCTGAGACTCTTTGGGTTTTTTTATTTGCCCGATCGTTATCGCTTTCTTTTGTTGTCTATTCTTTGGGTATTTTTATTTGCCCGATCGTTATCGCTTTCTTTTGTTGTCTATTCTTTGGTGTTTTTTTTTATTTGCCTGATCGTTATCGCTTTCTTTTAGACTGACGAATGTTGATTCGCCCGTGTGTAACTTTCGCCTCTTTTTAAACACTGATTTAGATAGTTATATTTTTTACTTGCAATATTATAACGGTCTGCAGGATAAATCATTATATATATTTTTTTATTGAATGACGTAATTATATTCTTCAGACACATTTCAAGTGCAGTCATCCACCGAAATATTTAAATTTTAATTTGTCTTTCATCACAGGCACATTCAATTTCTGGATGGATACAATACATTGTTATGGAAGCATAAACGACAAAACTGAAGCTGTATTGCTCGAAGGAGCTCACAACATTCTAGATCCACCAGTTATTGCTATTGGTACACACAAGGATAAATTTCAGGTATTTATATCAAAGTAACAATGGAGTAGACATGTTAATTTAGTCTCTGTTTATAAAAACTTGACGACTGAATTTGCCCCTTTGAAAATATTTAGGTAATGTTACCTTGTGTTCGTATAAAAACGGTATTCTAGTTAAGTTTAGACTATGGACATTGGAAATACTTCACCAATGTATTTGATCTATAAGGTACAATTAGATCAAGTTTGCCACGACGTCTTACACATCTAAGGGGCTGTTTACGAATCGCTGATTCAATGTTATATTAGAGCGCAGTTTAAATAGAAACTATCGCAATTGTTTCAGTCCAGCTTGTATAATATCTATTTCATTTTACTGTACGAATATGTACCTTTGTCATATTGATAACAATGTATATCTTTTTCTGTCCTGACGGTCATGCTCGTCAATGCTGATTGTCGTTTTTGTTTTTTAAGGTGTTCTCAATGACATTTTTTGAGTGAAGTGTGAATGAGATGATGCTAGCAGTACTGGCCTATGATTGCCTATGAATTGACACATAGTAAATTAAGAAAACCAGTGTTTTACAAGTCAATAATATTGCAAATAAATTGACATTTAATATGAAAAAAAAAATGTATCAATTTTGTATTAGTAGTTTTAGTCTCTACTCTAACATTGCCTTATTTTAAAGATATTGTCTACGGATGTCACGATTATAGTTTCCTTTGGTATTGACAGGTTTATCAACATTTCCTTATTTGTCAAAATTATTATTATTCAAGTCACTAGACGGGTAATGTTCACCATCAATTTGATTTTACATTTACTATATACACTTTTTTTCTCTTTGCATGTGTTGGTGTCTGCTAATTTCAACAGGGTTGGCAAAGTAGTACCCGCCCGGGAATTCCTGGGTGGGAAAACCCTGGTTTTCCCGGGCTGGGCAATACTCCCAGAAATTGGTTATAGTGGGCAATACTGGGCAATATGATTTTCTATGCCTATTTTAACACTAAATAGTAAAGACTTGGTACAGTTTAATAATAGCTAAACATGTACTTTTTATACAGATAACCATTGGCAGTCATTTCTAAAAGATTGAAATGTCAATTTCATTCTCTTCTCTATAAATTCTATATGTAGGCAGAACAGAAGATTTGTACATTTAAAGACACCTTTTTAATTACCAAACATTGTTTTAACAATCCAAACCTTGAAACATGCATGTTATTACAGTGTTTAAGTGACTTGTTAATTTTATTTGTCATAGTCATATTGCTAAATATACACCCTAAGGGGTCATGCCAATAAAACTTATAGAATTGTAAGGGCTGATTATTGTTACATAACAAATCTGTGTTCTAATCTGAATAATTACTAATTAATTAGTGACATTATTTAAATGTAATTTTTCTTACAAGTAGTTGTTAATTCTTAATAGGAGTTATACTTATATGAAAAAAAAATAATTTTGCTTTATATTTACAGTTTGCTCATCTAGACAAATGCTAAACAATCAAAATAGGGTATAAAAGAGGGACGAAAGATACCTAAGGGACAGTCAAACTCGTAAATCTAAAACAAACTGACAACGCCATGGCTAAAAATGAAAAAGACAAACAGAAAAACAATAGGACACATGACACAACATAGAAAACTAAAGAATAAACAACACGAACCCCACCAAAAACTATAAATATCTTATTAAATGTATTTAATTTGTGTTTATCACTGAATCCTCTTAAAAATTCAGACAAGTATTTTATATTTCCCAGTCTTGCCCAGTATTACCCACTAAAACCCAGTAAAACCCGGGTTTTCCCAGTATTATCCACTGGGCTGGGTAATACTCATAAAACCCGGGTTTTTGCCAACCCTGAATTTCAATAAGTAGTGTTTTATCACTCATTCTTAATTTTGTCAACTTCCGTTCTTAAATAGTAACAAACGTTTTGCCCCAGTGTTCGATTCTTTATGAATATAGAAAATAAAAACTTTCATTAAAAACCCAACAGTATACAGAACACAATGTTCATAGGAAAATTAAAACTGAGCAACATGAACCCCTCTGAAAAACGGGGATTATTCTCCTATGCCCTGGTTGAATTAACAGATGCTGATATAAAACCTGTACCATATAACCGGCTTAAAAACACCCCGATTGAAAACATATGAAACAATTCAATGCCAAAAACTAACCGCCTAACTCATATCATAACAATTTATACATCCGCTCTAGAAAAAAATCACAGAAAAGTACAGATATGAGAATAGTAATAGTTGCTGACAGCCAAAAACATCATAAGAAATCATGTAACTACGACTGTTTAAGTTAAATGATAATGAAATAATACAATAATACTGTTTTTGTTTTTGCGAAAGGACGAAGAACAATGCAGAAAACGTCTCGAATCCTACACTGATAAAATATTTAAAGATTCCAAGCTTCACCTGAGATCAATTCACCTGATATCCAACACAGAGGATGAAGAAGATGCTTTTGGAAGATTGAGAAATAATATATTTGCCACAGCAAAGAGTAGCGCAAATTGGAATCGAGAATACCCTGTTAAATTTATTCAGATGGAAAAAGCCATCAACTCTGAACTTACGATCAGAAAACAAATAATTTCTTTTGAAAGAGTAAAAGAACTAGGTGAGAAAATACCACTTCCGATAACTGATGACAAGGAGCTTCGTCTCTTTCTCAGGTATCAACATGAAATTGGTAACGTGATATTTTTTGAAGACATTCCGTCATACATCATACTTGATCCCCAATGGTTAGCAAATGCCTTTACATGCATTGTTACAGCCCAGCAGTTTCAACTGGAATTACCACACTTACAATGGGACAACTTCAAACAAACAGGAAAGATGGATCCTAAGCTATTGGAAGAAATATTCAAGAAACAAACAGCAGACATGAGAATTCATAAAGAACATATACTGGAAGTAATCGAAAAGTTTGACATTATCATCTATCCATTGCTACTGACGGAAAGTGGAAATGTACAAAGGGAGCATAGTTTTTTTTACGTTCCATGCATGCTTCAAACATTTAAAATTAAGGATATTGATGTATTGTTTAACGTTCCAAATGCTAGCAAATCTACATGTTTGTGTTTTGTCTTTAGTTTTTTACCGCCGTATCTAATCAGCAATCTGATTGTCTCTTGTCTACGAGAATATCCTCTAGCAGTGGTAAAGGGTGAGATAGGTCTCTTCAAGGATTGTTGTGTATTTAATATTGACAGAACTGGCTGTGCAAAATTTGTATTAGCAAAGAGTAGTCATATGATTCAGCTGCAAGTATGGCAATGGGATGAAGTAGATACAGAGGTTAACCAAGCTGTTTTAAAAATTGTCGAAAGGGAAATCAACAGAATTATCAACACGCGATACAAGTTGAAAACGGTATCTTTCGAGAAAAAATGGAAGTGTGAGACCACCAGTTTCTCCTTTGACACAGGATTCCTTGAATTTGATCAAGTACATGATGGGAAAAAATATTATTGCGAAGAACATGCGACAGTTCATAAATATAAAGACTATTGGTCTGGTGAGAAATCAAAGGTAATGTTTCTATTTGCTTTAGATTATTTTTATTTAGTGGGCATATATTTGTGACACGATGAAATCCAATTATTGGTAATTTGTATATTTATTCCTTTGATTTGTACTTGTTGCAAATGTCAGTATCCGTGTGGACTGGTTGTGATAAGAAAAAAGGATTGGGTCCATTCGCAATTGATATGCGCGACTGTACCACGTCAGGATCTACTGTCAGTTCCATTCACAAAATCGTGCATGATTTTGTTTTCTTCACAGACATGCACGTGTTGTTTTGTTAATAAAACGCTTGTCATTTTGTATCTTACTTTTTTGTATCAGTAAAGATAGTTAAGTTTTTAAGATCGACTTTGTCTAATAAGTTATCAAAAGTACCAGGATTATAATTTAGTACGCCAGACGCGCGTTTCATCTACTTAAGACTCATCAGTGACGCAGTGTCAAAATATTTATAAGGCCAAACATACACACTTTTTACATTTTTTGTGGGACCTTCATATAAAATAAAGGTTGCATTGTTAATATATAAATAGCTTTTCATAGATCAAGGAACAATGTGCAAAAAATTACAGGTAACCCTGGGGTCTTCCACGATTCATATTTCTGTTCCGGGTCTTCACCGATTCATATTTCTGTTCCGGGTTGAAAAACAAATAACATGACACGAAAAAATATCACGTAAAGCGAAAGTAAAACAGTTGAGTTATATCTATTTAAATGTTGGAAATCATAAATGAACTTTCAGATAATTTACAGCCATCCTACAGGCTCCACGCCCACACCTGACAATTTGTTTAAGTACCTCCTGTTTAAGCATCTTAAGTGCTTTCCTAAAATTAATGTGACCGTCTACAGGATTAACGCTGTATAACGAAAATATTAATGTGATTTTAAAGACAATTATCCATCCTATTTCACTTGTTTATGATCGTATCATACTATGCTATATGAAAAATAAAGAAATGTTACTGACCGGTATGTTGCTATTATATTCTGAGTTGTTTTATGTATGTTCAAGGCAGAAGTAATGAAATGCATGTAATAATGCATCTTCAATCAATTAAAAAGAACGTCATGTTTACTTGGTTGTGTTAAATATCATAGCACCTTGAATAGCCCTTATGTCCTAAATATCTATCGTTGTCGAACAACATACTACGTAGCTACCTCATTTAAACAAAAAATGCTCGACTGTAAAATTATTGTTGAATGAAAATACTTCAAGTATATCTTTAAGAACATTGTGCTTTGTAAAAATCTTGCATGCTTGCAATGATATATATATGTATATTTTTTTTATAGTTTTTTAATTATTCAAATAAATTTGACGTAATTTTGAATATTCTGACGTCACATTGAATTTTCTGTCTATCATTAATTCTGTGTTCTATCCTATTTCACTGTCCCGGTGTATTTACTGCCTTGACCATATCTGTCTGTCTATCATTAATTCTGTGTTCTATCCTTTTTCACTGTCCCGGTGTATTTACTGCCTTGACCATATCTGTCTGTCTATCATTAATTCTGTGTTCTATCCTTTTTCACTGTCCCGGTGTATTTACTGCCTTGACTATATTTGTCTGTCTATCATTAATTATGTGTTCTATCCTTTTTCACTGTGCCGGTGTATTTACTGCCTTGACCATATCTGTCTGTCTATCATTAATTCTGTGTTCTATCCTTTTTCACTGTCCCGGTGTATTTACTGCCTTGACTATATTTGTCTGTCTATCATTAATTCTGTGTTCTATCCTTTTTCACTGTCCCGGTGTATTTACTGCCTTGACCATATTTGTCTGTCTATCATTAATTCTGTGTTCTATCATTTTTCACTGTCCCGGTGTATTTACTGCCTTGACCATATTTGTCTGTCTATCATTAATTATGTGTTCTATCCTTTTTCACTGTCCCGGTGTATTTACTGCCTTGACCATATTTGTCTGTCTATCATTAATTCTGTGTTCTATCATTTTTCACTGTCCCGGTGTATTTACTGCCCTGACCATATTTGTCTGTCTATCATTAATTCTGTGTTCTATCCTTTTTCACTGTACCGGTGTATTTACTGCCCTGACCATATTTTCTGTCTATCATTAATTCTGTGTTCTATCCTTTTTCACTGTCCCGGTGTATTTACTGCCTTGACCATATTTGTAGGTCTATCTACCTGTTAATAGATGGCAATTATATAGCATAAGTTTGTATCATTACATATTTCATTGATATTATAGGCTCCCATTAGATTAAGTAGTGAGGAACAGAATTACGTCAGAATGTCAAAGATAGTTCTAGAGGTATTATCAGGCGTTTTATACGATCGCTTATTCTTAGATACAAAGACTGGAGAAATACTTGATCGTAAAAAGTTGGACATAACAGAAATGTGTAAGAAATATTGTGCTTTAAAAATAAACTTTCCAAGTCAAGGCTTTAGGAAAATAGAAGAGGTTGACGAGATTTCTACCAATGAAACTACTATTGGTGACGACATTCAACGGATACGTGTGATCAGAAATGAAATGCAGCATTCTTCTGTCTTTGCATTAGATGACACACGATACCAAACACTAATCACTATAGTTCATGATATGCTAACTAGATTTGATCAGCGTAACAATCCAGCAGGTGAATCCTACGTAAAACGATTAGACGAAATCAGGAAAATGGAATTAGAGACAAGGAGTTTTGAAGAGATAAAAGAACGAATGAAAGCAGGTAACTTAAGTGATATCTTTTTCATGTTTGAACTACAGGAACAAATCCTAAATCTTGAAAGACAGATAGCACCACGCTCAAATAGAAATCGATGGAAAAGAGTACAACAGTAAAATATTACTACACGAAACACTAAAACCAATGCTTTGAAGCCATAAAAAAAACGTTCCCCTTTGTTCTCGGTTATTGACGATTACGATCGGAAAACGTGAATACAAAAGTTGATCCTGTTTACCTTTCTTGTTAATAAAGGTAGATAAACTACAACTTTTAATTAACAAGTCTCGTCAGATGATATAATACTTTTCCAAAACTATTAGAAAAATGCTTGCTTTTATACAGAAAAGAAAAATTGGAATGCAAGTATACAAAACCAAATATATCAACCCCGAATTTAGAACACCTAACCATTTGTATGCATGATGTGCTTGTCATTTGTGTGACGTTTTGTATAATATGTGTAGATAGTGTCCAGTACATTAAAATGTCAAAGTGAAAACAAATCGATATTTACGACTTGTGTGCTATACCTTGTTGATCTATTTCACATATTTTGAATTATTGTATTGTATCTTTCAACATAAATATGCTTCAGACATGTATATTATTTATACGATTTAACTGTAGTTCAACATCATTTAGATGCATACAAAATATGACAACATCTGGAAAAATCAAACGAATACTTTAACCAAGTCTGCATCATCAATTCTAACTTAAAATGAATAATAATAATACATACAACAAATCATCTGGATAAAGCGAACACAACTAAGTTATTCCTCATGTTAAGGTAAACGAATGTTGCTCTAATTAGGTACATTATATTATCTCAGTATCGGATGCAAACACGTTTTACAAATGATTTTTTGACAGAATTTCTTTTGAATTTTTCAGAATTGATAGAAAAGATTCATGCAGTTGTCGATAGTGTGGTATCTGATGCTTTGAACGATATTTGTTAATTCATTTTTGTATTCACCATTAGCGGTCAATAGGATAAATATTGAATATGTGAAAAATTGGCAAATTAGAAAAATGTAATGAACTACTCAAACTATAATTTACTAATTAAATTGACAAAAAAGTCAATGGTAAACAATAAATATAAACAAGAAGATGTGATTTGAACACTGTCCATTCGAGTTCCAATGTAATAAAAGTAAACTATAGGTCAAAGTATGAAGCCTCGGTGCACACCAATCAGCAAACTATAAATTATAGTGTAAAACCAATGATACAGGACGACTGAGGACTTATAACAGAGAAACACATATGAACCAAACCAACAAACCACATCCATCGAACAATAGGTTACTGACTTAGGACAAGCGCATACAAATGCAGAATGTGTTTGATATATTATAACTAGTATTTCAAGTTAAAACATAGTTGTTAATCATAAAGTTAAATCATCAATATGTTTTATTATTAAAAGAAAGCTTCGTGTCGAAAGTTGTGAAATCAAGGATCTATGACATACAATTGCTATAGGGGGCATTTTGATTTTTTTTGTATAATTAGATTCTTAATTTCAAGCTAGAGATGTCCATCAGAAACCAAAGATTACGTCAATGCTTCATGTAGGTCTTTATAACAACGTCTAAATTCAACTATGTGAAGATAGTCGAGGATAAATACGTTACACAATGTGTTATTGACCAGACACTATATACACGGGGTCGTTTGTGGCATTAACCGATTCTGATTTTATCGCTTAAGGTCAAAACACACTGTATCTGATTATATTCTCAGTTAATGCAGTTTGTGTATTGATTTTGTATACCTATTATTGCTGATTCTGTATACCTATTATTGTTGATTCTGTATACCTATTATTGTTGATTCTGTATACCTATTATTGTTGATTCTGTATACCTATTATTGCTGATTCTGTATACCTATTATTATTGATTCTGTATACCTATTATTATTTATTCTGTATACCTATTATTATTGATTCTGTATACCTATTATTATTGATTCTGTATACCTCTTATTATTGATTATGTTTACCTGTTATTATTGATTCTGTATACCTATTATTATTGATTATGTTTACCTGCATGTTATTATTGATTCTGTATACCTATTACTATTGATTCTGTATACCTATTATTATTGATTCTGTATACAGTTGGGTGCAGACCAAGCATTACATGTAGACGGGCCAAAAAAGTTAACGCGGCGTTTACTCGCGTGCACTTCATGTAAACGCCGCGTTAACTGTGCGTTAACTCCGAAATTGCAGTAGACATTAAAAGTAAACGGGCGTTTACTTTCGCGTTTACCTCCGCGTTAACGCAAAAACGGCGCGTCTTCTAATTTTGTAAAGAGTAAACGGGCGTTTACTTTCTCGTTTACCTCCGCGTTAACGTGGAAAAATGCGCGTCTTCTATTTTCCTAATAAGTAAACGCGCGTTTACTGTTTGTAGTAAACGGCCGTTAACGCAGATTGTCATCGTAACCTGGATACACTGACCTAAAATATGAAATGATAAGGAACATCACAATTAATTGACCAACCGGTCATTTCTGCTTGACATATTGACGATTAAAGTTAATTAAAAATGTCACACATTTGTATTTAATTGAACAATAATTATAGTAAATTTCTTGTTCTTCGCAAATAATAGTTTTCTCATCTTAGACAGACTGACTCGTAAAACAAAATTATTTGATATCATTAACCAAAACTGACAATATTTACCTCTTAACAAGTTATCTTATTCTATATAAAAGTAATTCAGTTATATTTTCATGCCATAATTGATCATATAATACGTAATAATTGACAGCAATTTTTGTACCAGCCTGACGGACATGACCTCTTTTTATTTAAAATATTGAATAGTAAACAAAATTCAGTAGTTTTCATACATCAGACTAACTCGTAATATATAATTATTTGTTTGCAACAACAAAATTGACCATATAAGCAATTGATGGTGTAAATCTATATAGCCGGCATAGTAAATGAGTTATATTTTGATATAAAGATTGATTGTATAATAAAAAAGGAAGCAATATTTAAATATTATGACAAAAAAATTTTTTTTTGCATCAATTTAGAGTGACAGCATGTCCTTTTTCATTCAAAATATTGAATCGCAAACAAAATTCAATAGTGTTCTTACCTAAGACTGACTCGTATAATAAAATTATTTGTCCGCAACACTCAAAACTGACCATATAAGCATTTCATTATGTAAATCTATATAGCCGCACAGTAAATGAGATATATTTTCATGTAAGAATTGATTGTATAAGAAAATAGGTAGCAATATTTGAATATTATGAATAAAAGAATTTTGTTCGCATCAATTTAGAGTGCCAGCATGTACTTTTTTATTCAAAATATTGAATCGTAAACAAAATTCAGTAGTTTTCATACCTCAGACTGACTCATATAATAAAATTATTTGTCTGCAACAACCAAAACTGACCATATAAGCATTCTAGTATTTAAATCTATATAGCCGCATAGTAAATGAGTTATATTTTCATGTAATGATTGATTGTATAATAAAATAGGTAGCAATATTTGAATATTATGAATAAAAAATTTTGTTCGCATAAATTAAGAGGGCCAGCATGTCCTTTTTATATTCAAAATATTGAATCGTAAACAAAATTCAGTAGTTTTCATACCTCAGACTGACTCATATAATAAAATTATTTGTCTGCAACAACCAAAACTGACCATATAAGCATTCTAGTATTTAAATCTATATAGCCGCATAGTAAATGAGTTATATTTTCATGTAATGATTGATTGTATAATAAAATAGGTAGCAATATTTGAATATTATGAATAAAAAATTTTGTTCGCATAAATTAAGAGGGCCAGCATGTCCTTTTTATATTCAAAATATTGAATCGTAAACAAAATTCAGTAGTTTTCATACCTCAGACTGACTCATATAATAAAATTATTTGTCCCCAACAACCAAAACTGACTATATAAGCATTTAATTATGTAAATCTATATATCCGCATAGTAAATGAGTTATATTTTCATGTAAGGATTGATTGTATAAGAAAATAGGTAGCAATATTTGAATATTATGACTAAAAATTTTTGTTCGCATCAATTTAGAGTGCCAGCATGTACTTTTTTATTCAAAATATTGAATCATCAACAAAATTCAGTAGTTTTCATACCTCAGACTGACTCATATAATAAAATTATTTGTCCGCAACAACCAAAACTGACTATATAAGCATTTAATTATGTAAATCTATATAGCCGTCTAGTAAATGAGTTATATTTTCATGTAATGATTGATTGTATAATAAAATAGGTAGCAATATTTGAATATTATGAATAAAAGAATTTTGTTCGCATCAATTTAGAGTGCCAGCATGTACTTTTTTATTCAAAATATTGAATCGTAAACAAAATTCAGTAGTTTTCATACCTCAGACTGACTCATATAATAAAATTATTTGTCCGCAACAACCAAAACTGACCATATAAGCATTCTAGTATTAAAATCTATATAGCCGCATAGTAAATGAGTTATATTTTCATGTAATGATTGATTGTATAATAAAATAGGTAGCATATTTGAATATTATGAATAAAAAATTTTGTTCGCATCAATTTAAGGTGCCAGCATGTCCTTTTTTTATTCAAAATATTGAATCGTAAACAAAATTCAGTAGTTTTCATACCTCAGACTGACTCATATAATAAAATTATTTGTCCGCAACAACCAAAACTGACTATATAAGCATTTAATTATTAAATCTATATAGCCGCATAGTAAATGAGTTATATTTTCATGTAATGATTGATTGTATAATAAAATAGGTAGCAATATTTGAATATTATACTAATAAAGATTTTGTTCGCATCAATTTAGAGTGCCAGCATGTCCTTTTTTATTCAAAATATTGAATCGTAAACAAAATTCAGTAGTTTTCATACCTCAGACTGACTCATATAATAAAATTATTTGTCCGCAACAACCAAAACTGACCATATAAGCATTTAGTATTTAAATCTATATAGCCGCATAGTAAATGAGTTATATTTTCATGTAATGATTGATTGTATAATAAATAGGTAGCAATATTTGAATATTATGATAAAAAATTTTGTTCGCATCAATTTAAGGGCCAGCATGTCCTTTTTTTTATTCAAAATATTGAATCGTAAACAAAATTCAGTAGTTTTCATACCTCAGACTGACTCATATAATAAAATTTATTTGTCCGCAACAACCAAAACTGACTTTATAAGCATTTAATTATGTAAATCTATATAGCCGTCTAGTAAATGAGTTATATTTTCATGTAAGATTGATTGTATAATAAAATAGGTAGCAATATTTGAATATTATGAATAAAAAATTTTGTTCGCATCAATTTAGAGTGCCAGCATGTACTTTTTTATTCAAATATTAATCAAACAAAATTCAGTGTTTTCATACCTCAGACTGATCATATAATAAAATTTTTGTCGCAACAACCAAACTGACCATATAAGCATTTATATTAAATCTATATAGCCGCATAGTAAAATGAGTTATATTTTCATGTAATGATTGATTGTATAATAAAATAGGTAGCAATATTTGAATATTATGAATAAAAAATTTTGTTCGCATCAATTTAGGTGCCAGCATGTCTTTTTTATTCAAAATATTGAATCGTAAACAAAATTCAGTAGTTTTCATACCTCAGACTGACTCATATAATAAAATTATTTGTCGCAACAACCAAAACTGACCATATAAGCATTTATATTGTAAATCTATATAGCTCGCATAGTAAATGAGTTATATTTTCATGTAATGATTGATTGTATAATAAAAAGGTAGCAATATTTGAATATTATGATAAAAAATTTTGTTCGCATCAATTTAGAGTGCCAGCATGTCCTTTTTTTATTCAAAATATTGAATCGTAAACAAAATTCAGTAGTTTTCATACCTCAGACTGACTCATATAATAAAATTATTTGTCCGCAACAACCAAAACTGACCATATAAGCATTCTAGTATTAAATCTATATAGCCTGCATAGTAAATGAGTTATTTTTCATGTAATGATTGATTGTATAATAAAATAGGTAGCAATATTTGAATATTATGAATAAAAATTTTGTTCGCATCAATTTAGAGTGCCAGCATGTCCTTTTTTTATTCAAAATATTGAATCGTAAACAAAATTCAGTAGTTTTCATACCTCAGACTGACTCATATAATAAAATTATTTGTCCGCAACAACCAAAACTGACCATATAAGCATTCTATATTTAAATCTATATAGCCGCATAGTAAATGAGTTATATTTTCATGTAATGATTGATTGTATAATAAAAAGGTAGCAATATTTGAATATTATGAATAAAAAATTTTGTTTCGCATCAATTTAGAGGGCCAGCATGTCCCTTTTTTATTCAAAATATTGAATCGTAAACCAAATTCAGTAGTTTTCATACCTCAGACTGACTCATATAATAAAATTATTTGTCCGCAACAACCAAAACTGACCATATAAGCATTTTATTATGTAAATCTATATAGCCTCATTATTAAGTAAATGAGTTATATTTTCATGTAAGATTGATTGTATAATAAAATAGGTAGCAACATTTGAATATTATAATTAAAAAATTTTGTTCGCATCAATTAAGAGGGCCAGCATGTTCTTTTTTTATTCAAAATATTGAATCATAAACAAAATTCAGTAGTTTTCATACCTCAGACTGACTCATATAATAAAATTATTTGTCTGCAACAACAAAAACTGACCATATAAGCATTTAATTATATAAATCTATATAGCCGCATAGTAAATGATTTATATTTTTATGTAAGGATTGATTGTATAAGAAAATAGGTAGCAATATTTGAATATTATGACTAACAAATTTTGTTCGCATCAAATTAGAGTGCCAGCATGTACTTTTTTATTCAAAATATTGAATCATAAAAAAATTCAGTAGTTTTCATACCTCAGACTGACTCATATAATAAGATTATTTGTTCGCAACAACCAAAACTGACCATATAAGCATTCTATTATGTAAATCTATATAGCTGCATAGTACATGAGTTATATTTTCATGTAAGGATTGTATAATGAAAAAGGTAGCAATATTTGAATATTATGACTAAAAAATTTTGTTTGCATCAATTTAGAGTGCCAGCATGTACTTTTTTATTCAAAATATTGAATATTGAAACAAATTTCAGTAGTTTTCTAACCTCAGACTGACTCGAATTTTAACCAAAACAGACCATATTAGCACTATATATAGCTGCATAGTAAATTAGTTTATTATATCCATGTAAAGATAGCAATATTTGAACATTTAAATTGACGAGATGACCGGTACAAATGTACATACTTATATTACCCTTTATCGATATCCCTTTCAATACACTGTACAATTTACGTCTTTTTTTTTTATCATTTGTCAAAACAGAATCTTATCATATAAATCCAAGGCAAACAAGGTGAATTTCGATTAAAAATCATGTATTAAATACCCCGAGTTATAGTAGGAATTCGAAGAGACAATTATGAATGGGGAACGAAACAATGTAAACCATGATGTTTATATCCCATCATATTAAAATATTCTCCCGATGTCTCGGATAACCTTTCTTTTCGTATCGATATTTGCACATGTAAGAAAAATATAGAAAATCTGCCAATCAGTAAAGTTAATGGACTTAATGAAAGTGATTTTGTGTAATTTAATATTTCGAATTAAAAGAGTTTTTGAATTGTTCTGGTTTGAAACACATATACGTAAAATATTAAGACTAAAGGTCGTTTTATAAAATAAATGTGCAAATTAATGAACTTGAAGTTTATTTCTAAATTTACCCAATCAGTTAACGCGAAAAGTAAACGTGCGTTTACTTTCAAGTGCACGTAAAAATATACTTGTAAAATTTGTACTAAACGCCCGTTTACTTTTAAGTGCACGTAAAAATAAATTTTAAGAATTCTGAAGTAAACGCCCGTTTACTACTGACTAAACGGACACATAGTAAACGCCCGTTTACTAAGGTAGACATTAGAAATTTCCATTTCAGCCACGTTAACGTAATTATAGTAAACGTGCGTTTACTAGTAAACGGGAGATTTCAAGTTAACTAACGAAATATGTGCACGCGGCGTTAACTTGCGTTTACTTTATGTAATGCTTGGTCTGCACCCAACTGTACCTATGATTGTTGATTCTGTATACCTATTATTATTGATTCTGTATACCTGTTATTACTGATTCTGTATACCTATTATTATCGATTCCGTATACCTATTCTTATTACTTTTACTTTTAACTGTTTATCTTTTTCTGTTTTGTAATTGTTTCATCATTAATATTATTGATATGAGTATACCACATCAATTATGTTACAGATGTAGTGCAGATAGTATCAAACATCAATTTTGTCATCAGATAACATCTTTTCTCGTTTAGTTTGACTGTTATTGAAGTAAATGTTTAATGTTAAGTGAAGCAGTTTCTCAAAATTCAATAAATACACCATGTTCCCATGTTTACTTGAGTGTCTTGATAACAAATTTGATTTCCTACACTTTTACAGATGAATAAGAAAATAAGAGTAAAAAAGTTTCAATAAAAATAAGAAAGTCCAATGTATAGCAAGTCATTAAAAAATAAAGTAAATGTTGTTTGTATAGATATATACATAGTATACACGATTGCAATTTTATTTAGATAGACCTGTAAACTATATATATACATACACACTATATATTTGTAAATATATCATATATCAGCTCATAATTCAAGAAATAAGCAGATGTTATAGTGTTGATAAAATAATAGACTATGTACTAAGTGTAACACTAACGCTATTGAAGATGAATACCATTTTATATTTGAATGTCAAATATATAATGAAATCCCAGAAAAGTAAATTAAAAAGTATTATTAAAGAAATCCATCTAAAAAACTGTAGAGAATTAGAGGCGAACAATTGTTCAGGGAAATATCCTTTGGGTAAGACTGTTGTTCATGTTTACTATACAATATGGGTTTTGCCCATTTTTAAGGCCATACAGTGACCTCTAGATGCTTACATTTACTTAATTTGTTTTTTGGTTCATAGTTGACTCATTGACTATCATACCACATCTTCTTATCTTTAATTTGTCTTGCACTTCAATAATGCAATATAGATATAACTGGTTAATTATAAAGCTAGTTATTTTGTTACGTCAAATGATTAACACGTTTTATTAATTTGTTTCACTGATGCAATGATTATTTTTGAAATGTTAGCTGTTTCTACTAACGAGATATTTGATTCTTATTTGTCCTGACATATTTTTCTAGGCGCTCATGAATATCGATTTTTCCATGTTTAACATATACATGTAAGTCTTAGGATACATTTAATTTCAAGGTTTACAAATTTGCATTGTTCTTGCAAGTTTTCTTCAAATATACTTACAATAATGTATTGTTATCGCGTCTATGACAGATTAAAATGTTTGTCAATTTTAGAGGATTCGATATTGGTAAGTCATTTTAAATGGAATCGCTTTTGGTAAATTGATGAATTTGGTATGCAGCTGAATAAGTATTGGCAGGTCTCATTTCCATCAGTAAAAAAAAAACACTTATGGTATGGTAATTATATTTGGTATGCAGTTGTAATTACATTTACAAATCTAATTTGAATGGTTGCATGTTGATTCGTTTCCCCCTTCCTCCGCTCACTTTCATGGACTAGTGTATAGGTAATTTGTCTGTTAAAGAGGAACCAATCGTGGTATAACGTCAATAATGTTGTTTTGTTTACACCCCCCTCCGCTCACTTTCATGGACTAGTGTGTAGGTAATTTGTCCGTTAAAGAGGAACCAATCGTGGTATAACGTCAATAACGTTGTTTTGCAGTTGTATAAAAACAATTGTCACTTCTCATGTCCTTAGAGATTTGTTTGTTACTCTTGAGTACATTGACTTTGAACGTTTTGCAAAATTAAAACATTAAAGTGTTGAGTTTAATTTAATTTTGCATTATTGCACGAAGATCCGACACAGGTGAGGAATATTATCTCTGTGTAAATAGTTCATATGTTCAATAGTTAACTTGTGTATCTATTAAAAAAAACGTTTTATGTAATTTGTGGTTACAAAAGCACGACTTAATTATACACTTAACATGAATTACAGTCATTTGAGTCTTAAATGCATTTTACCCATAATTTTGTTTTAAATCGTAAGTCTTAGTTTTAAACGTAGGTGTGTTTTCCAGTATTGAATTTCTTTTAAACTTGGTTAAAATCAAACTGATCAATTTATTTCGTTTGCAAGATAAATACATGAGATCTCTTTTTATTTTTTATTTTTTTACCTTGAGTGCTTGTGTGTCTCATAAGTCTTTAAAAGCTTGGTTCTGATTTTTTTTTATGTGATAGTACTTGCAAATATTTAGTTTTGTGTAAGATGAACATGTGACACTTTAATAAAAAAAAAATTCTGATCTGTATCTATCTTTTAATTTGAGTCTTAAATGTCACAATGCACACTGACATGGCTAAAGTAAGTGAAAAGTAAAATCACAAAAATACTGAACTTAGAGGAAAATCAATTCGGAAAGTCCATAATCACCTGGCAAAATCAAATAACAAAACGCATAAAAAACGGATGGACAAGAACTGTCATATTCCTGACTTGGTACAGGCATTTTCTAATGTAGAAATTGGTGGATTAAACCTGGTTCCATAGCGCTAACCCTCTCACTTTGATGACAGTTTCATCAAATTCCGTTATATTTACAATGATGCGTTAACTAAACAGACACAATAAATAAAATAGTCAAAATATGGTCACAGCAGTCATCATCGTGTAACAATTTTAAAAGGAACAATTTAACAGAACACAAAAACATCTATCTACAAACACATTCATTGATTTGCGAGTCTGACGTCAGAAAATTTTATACGTCACATATATTTGTCGTTCAATGTACATTCCATCAATTTTAAAATTTCACATAGGCAATGTTAGCATACAGTGTTAAAAAATCAAAAGTATGTAAGAATAAATTTCAGAAATAGACCGAGATTTAAAATAGTCCAAAAATTATATAGAATTTATAAGAATCCACAAATAGTTAATTCCACTACGCTATTAAATAATTTTGTTTGTGGTTCAACGTATTTTGTAATTCATAATAGAAATATATCATAATGACATAAAATAGAACAATATCATACTGACGGGATCTTGAAAGAACAGAGTCACGTTATAAGAACCAAAGAAATACAAAAAGTCGCATATACAAAATACACTACCAAAAAAATGAAAGACAAAACAAACACATTGATGGGATGTACCGAGCCAAGTTAAAGCGATATCACATAAAACAATCCAACAGTAAAAGTAATATAAATAATAGAACAAAGACAAATGAAACAACAATAAAACACGTTGTTAAGATGATAAACAACATCAGTACGCAGAATCTATACATCAAGACCATCATGTATTATTTGTGAAATTGATACGGAATATTTATCAACAAGGTCTCAAATATATCACAAACTACAAAATTGGAGGACGGATATCTTTAGAATGTTTATCTTTTATTAGTGTATATGTGTAAAATCTATTTGAGATATATAAACGACTTGACACAAAATTAAGTTCTAATGTTATAATTATTTGGTATTTTCCAATAGTGTAATGAGATGATAATATTTATACTATTTCAATATTCATTCGTAAATAAAAGAAAGATTTATAAATAGGCATATGCAGTATGGATGCCAATCAGACAGCTCTCCATCCAAGTCACAATGTATAAAATGTATAAAAACTTCTTTGTACTGTTTTTCTTCAAGCAGCCAATTAAAATGTATATATCTTTACATAGAAATTTAGCGCTTTAAAATGAGTTTGAATTCACCATTTTCTACATTTGAAAATACCTGTACCAAGTCAGAAATATGACAGTTTATGTCCATTCGTTTGATGTGTTTTATTATTTAATTTTGTCATTTGATTAGGGACATGCCGTTTTGACTTTTCATCGGAATTCAGTATTTTTGTGATTTTACTTTTTACTACAATATGAAATATCTCTGACATAATCACACTCTTTATCATCGGTTGTCGATAGTTACATGTCAGTCAGAATTTTGTATACTACAAAACGCATTATGAACAAACACCAAATACGCTTCCGGCTAGCACTCGAAACTACACATTAGAAGATTTAATTGTTCATTATTTGTTTCCACAATTTTATAAGAGAATCAATTGCATTTTCTGCATCACTTTTTTAACAAGTTATATATACATTTGTCATTTCATTAAAGATCAGTATTTTATTTATATCATGAAATGAGTGGTAAATTATGATTTATCCCTATATTGATTTAAAGTCATATAAACTTGAATTTGTTTTATTGATTTGAACGGCTCAGTTGTACCATAAAATTCGTGCACAAGAACCTTTGTTTATTCAAAATCTTCAGAAATATACTGCTATTGGATTAAAATGTTTTCGTACTCTTTTCCGCATCAGCGAGGTTAACCGCGATGCCTCTCGTTAATACTTTGACTTCTGCTCAGTGCATATGCAATAAAAAAAAAACGTGATAAAGGAAAGGTTAAAGAAGAATGTGTCCTCAGTACACGGATGCCCCAGTTGCACTATAGTTTTCTATGTTCAGTGGACCATCAAAATGGGGTAAAATCTCTAATTTGGTATTAACATTAGAAAGAGCATGTCATAGAGAACATGTGTTCTAAGTTTCAAGTTGATTGGACTTCAACTTCATCCAAAAACTACCTCGACCAAACACTTTAAAAGAGGGATGAAAGATACCAAAGGGACAGTCAAACTCATAAATCTAAAACAAACTGACAACGCCATGGCTAAAAATGAAAAAGACAAACAAACAACAGCACACACGACACAACATAGAAAACTAAAGAATAAACAACACGAACAACCTGACCTCCACCAAAAACTTTAACATTATGCGGGACAGACGGACGAAAAGACGGACGCACAAACCAGAAAACATAATGCCAATAAAAGGAGCATGAAAAAGTATAAGGTTTTATAGTGCAGGAATTGCATAAATTGGCTTAGGTTATTACATTTTCAATATTTAAAGGTTTTTACAATGATCATAAATACATAAACCTCTTTACATTGAGGAATCTGGCCATTTCAATATTAAAATATATAACTCTTTTTTATTGGGCAACTGTCTCTTTGTTATCCAGATACAAGAAATTGTGCCATGAGTGCCAATGAGACAACTCTCCATCCAAGTCACAATTTATAAAAGTATTATTCTGTCACTGAATTTGCGTCTGTAACGGCTCTTAAGATTTAAAAGAACGTTATTTGTACATAGATATAATCGTTATAAATTAGTAAATGATTTATTTCCAAAAATTAAAATAAAACATAAAGAATATGCATACCTGTATTTTTCTGTTACAGATGATCTAAACGGAACAGGCGGTAAGTACTGTACAGAATGTTTTGGTTTTATGTTAACTATTTTCAAATATTTGACCTCGCGCCTGACGGAAGAGTCATTATTTGTTTCTTATGTAACGCTATTTTTATTAATCCACCGATTGTATCATCATCTCAATACTCTGTGTTCCTGACATAATCAAACATATCATTCAATATTTCTAATTATTAATGTAAAAAAAAAAATCTTCTAGAACGTAACATGAAATAAAGTGTTACAACGCAAAAGAGTCATGATTCAATCGTTCACTTCAAATCGTATGTCCATATCAGAAACAAAATAAACGAACATTCTTAGAAAGCTTCTTCAAGTTCTTCACAAAATGAATTTTACGTTTGTTTGTAGAACACCAGGCAGCTATACTCCTTTAATTTAATACATTGCATCTGTACTAAAATTGTCAGTTTATATATTTATAAATTATAAAAAGAACTAAGGTTTCAACTCCCTGAGGCAAAGTTGGTTTTAGATGAGTTTGGCTATTTATTTTAGGTATTTTTGACATACAGCTCTTCAACGGTTTCGGTACTTATACATCTTCGGATTTCAAATGTTTAGCTTTGAACGTTCCTGATGAAGGTAAATCAAGAAACGCGCTTCGGACACAAGAAATTATCAAATGTGTTGTTTTCAATATATTGAATAAGATACAATAAGTATTATGGTAAAAAAGTGTGACAACTGTTTTCCTATTTTATTGTCAACGTATGGCCTCACACAGTTTAAAGATATGAACAAAAGTAAAAATCCCTCTCTTATTATATTTTCATTCCGTAAATTTCAACAGCTTGGTAGAGACTTGTATCAACATTTGTATATGTTTCCGTTCGATCCGAATCTTTAGTTTACTTTTCACATGCTGCATGCAGGTTTATGTTATTTAAACTTTGTGCATACATTATATTGTAATTTCACATTAAACTGCATTTCTCTGTACGTTCTCATTAAAAAAGTTATACTTTTGCGGTTATTTTTTTGGCGGATTCATTACTTTTATAAAAAAACATTGGCTGTTAATTCTTAAATCAGCTGAAATTCATTCCAGCGAAAATAGCGAAAATTTGTACCCCGCGAAAATATCTCGCTATTTGCTATGTTGTATATATTCGTTAGTTAACCTATTACATTGGTCTACCTTTTTTTCATTTTTTGATCCAGGTGTTGGAGATGGTGACGAATTAGTGGTTGATGTATTCTTCCGAAAATTAAATAACATTGTGAATGCAGTTGTGGCAGTAGTGGCGTCACAGCCACCACCACCACCTGATCCACCAAATCCCAACATTTGAGGACGTCGTCACTGCCTTTCAATAAATTTAGAAAAAAACACACGTTTTGTTATATATACATTATGAGTTTACCTCAAATCCCATTTACATGAGTCCTTATTTCTTCTGTGTTCATATGTAAGCATTTAACTTTACCGTTTATTGAGAGAATCAATAATGGCTTCTTGCGTTTGAATTGATTTTAGTTTTGTCATATTGAAGCTTGTTCATAGCTTACAGGATTTGCTTATTTTCCAGGTCGTTTAGTGTCGTATAATTGCTCATATCTAGGCTTTTGCTAGTTGTCTCAAAGGAGTGATCGTTGTAATTAGAAAACATTTATGACATTCCAATGAGTAAATTAACAGTATTTGGTATTCTTAAATTTTTATCCTTAAAGGGTCACTTACCTGTCAAATTTATGTTTATCTACATGACTCAAACTCTCATATTTGATTTTTAACAATGTAAAACATTAATCCAAAGTATAAAAAGTCTGAAAAAATTAATTTACAGGACATCTGCTCGATAATATGTAGCTTCGTTGTGTGTGTATTTTAGGATCAGTTTACACTTCGAGAGCTACTGAGTAAACCCCTATTTTTTTGTGGGATTCGTGTTACTTATTTTTTGGTTTTCCATGTTGTTTTATGTGTAATATCTGTTTGTCTGTTTGTCGTTGTCATTTCTAGCCATGGCGTTGTCAATTTATCTTCAATTTATGAGTTTGACTGTCCCTCTTGTATCTCTTGTTCCTTTTTAAGTATCGACTCAATCTAATAAAGTATCAAAGACCTCCAAAGGCCTATGTTTTATGTTATGGTTATCATAATTTTTTTTCTTCTGAATAAACCCCCAAGGGTGACTGGGGAATAGAAATATGGTCACTTGGTCTTCCCACCGGCAATAAAGCGCTTGTTGAAGTGGGGCGTCGTTTAGCTGTGCAGGATATATATAGTTCGCAGTCACGTCCGGTCTGAATGGGGATGTTAAATCCGATGTCTCGTGTAAAGAGAAAGCCACACTCTTTGCACGTTAAGAACCCTTGCAACAACTCTTTGAAGGGCAATTGTGGCCTGATGTAATGCAAAATGTCTGTCCCTATCCAATATACCCTCATTTTCCAGTGGCAGTCCAAATTTCCCAGACCGTCATTCCAAATGGCCTCTGTTATGACAAGGCTTACCTATTGTATTTATTGTGAACTTGTTCTCTTCCTGATTGTGCATGAAATATTTGCCACTGGACGTTAAGCAACCAACAATCAATCAATTATTCTAATAAATAATCATTCCATGTGATATAAATACCTCGTAGGATGGTGGTTGGGAATTGAAAGTTGAACGAAAAATTTGTCAAAAATAAGGTGTTTTATTAAATTTCAATAAAATTTCACAAAGTATTTATCTTAACCCTAGGACAATTATATAAATATTTCGGAAAAACTTGAAAAAAACGCATTTTATAGGAAATATTTCATTGTGTATATAGCAGTTTGACGAACACTAGATGACTGAGAAGCTATTCCCAAACAATAGAACGTGATTGGAATGTTTTTATATTTCCATGTTGTGTTCTGTACCAACTTAATATATATAAACCATTTATAGTGGCTGACCAATTCAGGCTGCAAAAAGAGGGACAAAATTTACCAGAGGGAAAGTCAAACTCATAAATAGAAACAACTTAATATATATAAACCATTTATAGTGGCTGACCAATTCAGGCTGCAAAAAGAGGGACGAAATATACCAGAGGGAAAGTAAAACTCATAGATAGAAACTACTAAATATTTATAAACCATGAATAGGGACTGAACAATTCAGGCTGCAAAAAGTAGGACGAAATATACCACAGGGAAAGTCAAACTCATAGATAGAAACAGCTTAATATATATAAATCATTTATAGAGGCTGACCAATTCAGGCTACAAAAAGAGGGACGAAATATACCAGAGGGAAAGTCAAACTCATAGACAGAAACAACTTAATATATAAAAAACATTTATAGCGGCTGACCAATTCAGGCTGCAAAAAGAGGGACGATATATACCAGAGGGAAAGTCAAACTCATAGACAGAAACAACTTAATATATACAAAACATTTATAGCGGTTGACCAATTCAGGCTGCAAAAAGTAGGACGATATATACCAGAGGGAAAGTCAAACTCATAGATATAAACAACTTAATATATATAAACTATTTATAGTGGCTGACCAATTCAGGCTGCAAAAAGAGGGACGATATATACCAGAGGGAAAGTCAAACTCATAGACAGAAACAACTTAATATATACAAAACATTTATAGCGGTTGATCAATTCAGGCTGCAAAAAGAGGGACGATATGTACCAGAGGGAAAGTCAAACACATAGATAGAAACAACTTAATATATATAAACCATTTATAGTGGCTGACCAATTCAGGCTGCAAAAAGAGGGACGATATATACCAGAGGGAAAGTCAAACTCATAGATAGAAAATGACATAAAAACGCCATGGCTAACAATCAAAAGATAAAAGACAAACAGACAAATGATAGTATAGAATACACAACATAGAAAACTAAAGACTAAGCAACAGGAACCCCACCATGAGTTTAGGTAAATTTGGTAAAAAGTCTAATTAAGTAGGCCACATTTGTAAAATTGGAAAAGTATTGTAGTTATGACATAAGGAACATATCCGATATCATTTGTTGAACGATTATTCCATAACGGTCATCCAACTCGTAATGTCGTCCGTAAAATTTACAAACGGATGATTTTAACTGCACTATTCGGTATTCTTGGTTTAATAGTTTTCTTGTGAGCAGCAATCCGTAATCGAGGAAATTACGATAGGAAACACAAGCCCGGGAATATCGTTTAATTAAAAGATATATACTCCGTATGTAGGCGCT
This sequence comes from Mytilus edulis, assembly GCA_019925275.1. Taxonomy (NCBI): domain Eukaryota; kingdom Metazoa; phylum Mollusca; class Bivalvia; order Mytilida; family Mytilidae; genus Mytilus; species Mytilus edulis. The sequence continues at coordinate 3,958,476 of CM034354.1, forward strand.
GCTGGAATGTTGCTACATAGAAGCTGAAATCATCTTTTGTGTAGTAAAGTCTTGTTTCCAACCGACCCTCATTGTCAATTTTTATAGTCAATGGTATGAGGCCACTATATCTGTAGCATCCTTTATTTCTAGTTCGATAGGATAGAATCGTTCAATCTACCCACCAAATGTCGTATCATTTTGTGAGAGATCATTCTCTTTATAACGGAACGTAAAATCAAAGGATATTGCCTACTTCTTCGATAGAGATTCCTTAATGAAGTCAGATACCATTCGTTGCCCTTGTTATGTATCGATGCTCCTTCATATAACTTAGTTTTATAGTTATTAAGTGTAGTCAAATAGTGCATTACTTAAAACACATACATCAAATGAATGAAAAACAACTGACTTACTACTGACTTAGTACAATCATTTCCTGCAAAATATTGATCAAACCTGGTTGTATTGCTAGCTAAACCTATCTTAGATTAATTTTATTTGTTTTGTAAATATATGATTTCTTTCTTCTGTACTCGATTCTGTTATCAGTAAATGTAACCCTTCACTTTTGTTTATATTTTAACAGTGTTTCTTTATTCTACTGTATCTCATTCATTTGTATTTTCTGAATTTTATTTTGCTCATTTTCTCTTTTCATTTTTTTTTTGGCGATTTTTTCTTTTCTGTGAACCCCATCCACACCATCAAAAATGTAATATTGTAATGCATTCGTTTGAATAAACTTAACCAGAATGCACCAAAATTACATTATTTACAATTAACACTGCCATTAAAGCGGGAGGTTTGGCATGCCACAAAACCAAAATAAACCCACCATTTTTTTCATAAAATGCCCTGTACGAAGTCAGGGAAATGGCCATTGTTACATTAAAGTTCGTTTCTTTGTGTGTTACGTTTCGGTGTTGTGTCTCTGTTGTGTCGTAGTTCTCTTATATGTGATACGTTTCCCTTAGTTTTAGTTTGTGACCCGGATTTGTTTTTTCTCTATCGATTTATTAATTTTGAACAGCGGTATACTACTGTTGCCTTTATTTACTTTACGAATGAACATTCGGACAAAACGACCGTTATATAATCACGAGGATGGTTTACTTTCCCTTTTTAACTGCAATTATAACTGTTTTGTATGAAGAGGTCGCATATAACGTGTAAGTGCAATCATTTTAATATTTCTTGCAACATACACAATATAAACTGCATACACAGCGGATGGGGTTCTACGGAATGAGTGTTATTTTTCTGTAACTGATGCGCATTTTGAAAATCAATAGCTCTTCAGTTATACTCGAGACCAAAATCATTGAAAATCTAAAATTCTCAAAAATACGAAGAGCTATTAGTCGAAAAAGACAAAACAGTGAAAATAGTGAAATCTTGGCAAGAAGCTTTGCATGAGAGAGATGCATTACTTAATTTGAAATAATTTCTAAAATGTTGTGACAGCTTATTCTTATAGCATATAATTACTATTCCAATGCCAGTACCGAAAGTTACTGTGTTATTATCATCACTATAAATGGGTCATACCTAAGTTGGTAAGCTTGTTGTAAGCAATGGTGATCTTTGATTAATAAATCGTTGTATTTGTTCCCCAATCCGATATCCTGAATTAATAATCTGTTTGCGCAGATTCCAAATTTGTGATTCTTTATCCGTGATCATAGATTGATAATCCGCTATATATATATCGGATGGCAAGTCTGTGATCTTGGATTAATGATCAAAATCATGGATGCCTTATTGCTAACATCATGAATATTACATATAAAGATACAATTCATGCAAAAAGGACAAAACAAAGCAGAAATAAATGCCTTTTAATTGGGCAGCAGTAACGATCCTACAGAAGAATTGTATATTTACATGATATTTGATACCTTAACGTAACTAAATTTTCAATAACCAAAACAGAATGACTTTATAAGTGTCAAAAATTTATGAAAAACATTTTTTTTTAATCTTTTTTGCATGGTGAAAATCGAGATAAAGGACTGTCCATCCGTGATCAAGAATACTTGTCATCACAGATGATTATCCAGTATAACGGATTATTAATCAAAGCTCACGATTATTTTATTTATCCCTTTATAGCTTTCATATATATGTTAATTGTTAAGTTGAATTGTAAGGTTTTAACACATAGTATGGAGTGAAAAGTTATCATAAGCTTTGTTCATTTTGATTTAATTAGATCTAATTTCAAATATCGCAGAATTCCTCTGTCTGACGACTACTGATTTGGCTTGAAGATAAATGAATTATGAAAATGAAAACACCCATGATAAAAATCGGTTTACCTCTTGTTTTTTCTTAATTGATTAATAAGAAATGTTTTGATCTACTCTTGTCAATGAATATGTCATATATTTGTTGCTAATCCAAGTGTTGGTGCTATTGACATAATAATGGCTGATATTATTTTGGAAAATTAGTTACCATAATGAATGCAATTGTCGCAGTAGTGGCACCACAGCAACCACCACCAACAGATCCTCCTAATCCACACTACCTTACAATAATTTTATTAAAATATTGTCTTCTTTTATAAACATTATAAGTAATCTCTATTATTTAAGAACTCATATGAAAATCATTATGACATTAGTTGTGCTCTAACGGTGTTGTATAGCTGTATTTGTAGTCAAATGTGCTCGCAGTCTTTTGTTGTTTTTTTTGTATATGCGTTTGAAAAGTTTTTGTTTTTTGTCATGTTGAATCTTTTTTTTTATAACTTACAGGTTTCAACTTTATACTGCCTCACAATGAATATAGAAAAATAAATATCTTGTTTTATATTCACTATAACTAAATTAAGAATCCTCATTATGTAAGTACATATATGAACATCATTACGGGCAGATGAAACTCGCATTAGTTGTGCTCGTATTGTATCATATAGCTGTACTTGTAGTCAAATGTGCCCGCCATATTTTTTTGAGCGTTTTAAATGTTCTTTTTTTGTCATCTTGGAATTTTTTTTTCATAACTTACAGGTTTCAACTTTATACTTGTTTGGCTTTTAAACTTATTTAATCTGAGCGTCTTATCTGGACGAAGCATGCTATTTAATCACACATTAGCTAAAATTATAATTTCGTCTTTGCTTTTGCAAAAAAGTTAGGACTTAAGATACAACTCTACGACCATCATAACACACATCAATACATGCTTTCTATATAAATGTAAATATGTTAATCTTTTAGAATCAAGTCAGAGCTAAACTTGTACAAGTGACGGATTTAATTAGTTATCAAAGATACCAGGCTTATAATTCAATATGCTAGACGCTGATTTCCTCTACATAAGACTCATCAGTGACGCTCAATTCCAAAACATTAGAAAGCCAAGCAGGTACAAAGTTGAAGAGCATTGATAACTCCCAAAATACCACAAAGTTGTGCCTAATACGGCTAAGGTTATCTCGACACAAATAGTTTTGATAAGAAGGTTATAGTTATTTCTGTATAATGTCTAATACAACTACTACTAGTACATGTAGTGCAATTTTAGGTCCGTATTTAACTTCTCACATACATATCATTAGTTGATGAGTATAAACCCATACATATTTTATAATAAACTCAAATGAAAACAAAACAAAACTGTTTATTGATATGTGGTTATGAAGATTTTTTAGTAAGTTAAATAATATACAATAATAAGAAAAAGAATACATGAAAGTAGTCAGGAATTTAAAGGTGTACTATTTTCACTGATTGATACCTTTGTATGCAATCTTTGATTGTGTTATAAAGGAGGAATAAATCAACAGCCACATACTAGTACTTTAACTGTCACTGATTGGTACCTTTGTAAGCAATCTTTGATTGTGTTATAAAAGGAGGAATAAATCAACAGCCACATACTAGTACTTTAACTGTCACTGATTGGTACCTTTGTAAGCAATCTTTGATGGTGTTATAAAAGGAGGAATAAATCAACAGCCACATACTAGTACATTAGCTGTCATTGGTGGATACCTTTGTATGCAATCTTTGATTGTGTTATAAAAAGAGGAATAAATCAACAGCCACATACTAGTACATTAGCTGTCATTGGTGGATACCTTTGTAAGCAATCTTTGATTGTGTTATAAAAGGAGGAATAAATCAACAGCCACATACTAGTACTTTAACTGTCATATTGAAATTGACGTATGTTACCTAAAAAAACATTATCATATGATAATTACAAACCAATGCAATACCCAAATATAGATATGTTATCCACATTTACATCATTGTATAAAATTGGACCAATATATTGAACAACGCAAAAGTAATTAGATAATGATTTTTTAATAAGTTATAACATAATATGAGGAAGGCGCTACCTTAAATGACAGTTTTATGTTAAGACAATGTCCTATATATTGATTGGTTGTTGGTTGTTTAACGTCCAGTGGCAAATATTTCATGCATGTTAAGATCGAATGTCCAAGGCTACATTAACGGATTGTTTATGTCTAAAATAAAATTATAAGTTCAGATGGAAAAGGTTTAGGGAACGAACATTGAACTTGAAAAGGCATGAGGGGTTATGTTATTTTTCCTGAAAAAAAATAATCTAATTCCCAAATTGATGAATAAAAAATCTGTTCAAGCATAGGACCAACAAAATATTTTGAATCCAGATCTTTACCAAAAATGATTTTATCTTTCAGATATGCAAAATAAATTTAACTTTTATATATCTAAAATCATAAAAACTTCCCAAACTGCACATGTCAGTCTGTACACAGTATATTTTTTGTTGGTGAGAATAAGGCCGTATTTGCCAATTTGTTATGATAAACCTTAATACTAGTGTTAAATTTTGACTAAATAATTTTAATTGATAGCGCTGAAGGGCTTCAGTAATAAAAATCTGACTCGAATAAAAAACATTTGTATTTCTGATCATCTTCAGTTTGTGAGTTCTACATCAATATTATGTACTATTAAATTCAGAGTCGGTTTTATGTCATTTCTTGCATATATTTTTTTTTGTTACATGTACATGATGTAGCTTACTTTTCAAATTATAATATGACAGCAAAATAAAGTTGAGAATGGAAATGGGAAATACAAGCATGTCAAAAATTTGCTTTCGAGTATTAAATGCTTAATCATGTCATAGTTGTTTTCAAGAAGACACATTTGGTTTCAGACAATATTGAGTATAAGTTAATGGATCTCCATGAAATTTTACTAGGAGGTTTAATACACAAAAGGAAGATTAGAATTGATTTTTGGGTTATAGTACAACATTATTGGGGGTATTTTTTTCTTAAAAATTTTGGGTTTTACTTCCAAAAATTACCTTATTTACATTGATTATACTCATCTAGTATATATAGATGCAACAAATACTGATTTGGCAGGAGATGCACTCAAAATAGGGTGTTTTAAATATTTTATCTGTAATGTGTGTATTATTCTTATGATATGTACTTCTTGATAATGTCGATGTGAGTATCATGATAAAGAAAATATATTTGGTAAGTATATATTCACAATTGACATGTGCCAGTGCGCTGCAAAAGGATCTTCTTTCCCTTTAATTCCAAATTTTGCACATGATTTATTTTCTCTCACGGAAACACATGAGTTATTTTACTTATTTGGTAAATAAATCACTTGTCATTGTTCGACACTTTTAGTAATAAAAATTTTGTTGAGCCTGTTTAAATGTTTCACTGATTCAATCATTGTGTAAAAAATTTAACATAAAATGTACAAAACACTTGATAAAATTGTAGTTCCGGGGTGAAACCCCCCTTTATTTTGGCCGATCAATGCATTTGAATGGGGACATATAGTAGCTAGAACCCCCCCCCCCCCCTTTTGTCCTGGGTTGGGTTTGTCCTGGGTTGGGAACCCCCTTTTTAAAATGGCTGGATCCGCCCCTGTATTGTCCATGCTATTTTGATCTAAGTTTTTATTCATACATACATGTATACTGGCATGGCTGGTGCTGATTCAAGTTGTCTTCTTTTTCAGTTTCTTAAAAAGTATTTGGTAAACCTGTTCAGTTACTATAAAGTGTTACAATTCTTATTTAGACGCAACACATACATAGTGACCAAAAAGGTACTGCTTTCACATGAGAGAAGCTAGAAAAAAAATTATATGTACACATTTTCAATATTTTTGTAGGACTTACGATCATATGAAATTAATGAGATATATGTAGTTAGAGACTTCGGCTGAATGGAAATATGTGGATTCACCTGATACCTGTTTTCAAATTAGTCCATATTGAAGTTAAAAGAATCCCAAATTAAAATATGTTTGATTTCAACTGACATAAAAAATTTGTTGTTTTTTATATGCTAAATATACATCTGTGGTCATATCAGGCTGTGTGTGACGAAACATTTTATTGCCTTTAGTTTTGTACTTTTTGTTTTGTTTTGGTCATGAAAATGAACTTGTAGTTTTGTTGTGAAGTTGCTAACATGAGAATACCCATATTTTTTACCAACTTTTTTTATGTACCAGACAAAAGTTTATTCTGTGCTTATTTTGTAGACTTTCCTTGTTTACAATATAGTTACACCAATTTAATTTTGAGTCCATGTAGAGTCATCGAAAATGGGTTTGAAATTACATCCAAACAATCTATGATACTGTAATGAGGTCAGTACCGAAATTCCACACATCATTACATGTATGGTTAATTTCGAATCCTTAAAACTGGGATACAAACAGAGATTTTGTTTTATTCCATGCTTAAACTATTATTTTTTGAAGAAAAGGATGCTGGTAACAAATTTAATTTGCTCATTTTAAAAAGATGATAATAAGATAACTTCACATGATGAAAGAAAACTTGTAAGATTTTTGCATTTTTTTTGGCTGAAAAGGTGCAATTTGGTTACTGAGTACAATTTTGGTACTGTGATGTTATATCACCATAAGTGTGTATTGCTAAATAGGTTGAAATGTGAACCTGATAGTGATATAGTGATCAAGTACTTGGTAGAGTGAAAATGTTTTGATCTACCAGGTTTAAACTGATGCATAAAATATGCAGGCAACTAGTCTGCTGCAGCTAGAATTTTAGGATGTACCCCACACACTTCCAAGTAACATGCTCTGTATATACCTATCAAAGTCATGGTATTCTCATGGGTTATCACAATAACTCCATCTTCCCATAAAATCCAATTTTGGACAATATGGGAGCATACAATATATACAGTTTTAAATAAACTACTCAGACTCAAGTCTCCTTTTATGATTAAATCCTTTATAAAACAGTCTTTAGAGCTGAGGACAGGGGACTCTTAGTTAGTTTTACTTGTATATATATAGAAGTGTGTGTGTTCAACTCAGTTATTTTATTGTTGTTGTTACTTTTGTTTATGTCACAAGTATAATGTTACTTATATGATAAATACAGATAATAATTAAACTAAGACAGAGAAAACAAAACAGTTTCCATCTCCTGGGACTGTATAAGGTGTGACATAATCAATGAAAAGATTTGTTGAGCGTTTGCCAAAGGAATTACAGAATTAGAAGATTGTGAATTATTTGAAGAAAAAAAATTATGTTTTAAATTTTTGTTAAGTTTTAAATTAGTCTGGAGCTACCATAGGATCCAGAGGGGGAACGGTCCCCCTTTCATTGGGAAAAAATTGTTGACTATAGAGAGAATCACTGAAGCATGATTAGAGCGCTCCCTCAGCGGGTCCTCCTTATGAAAAATGCTGGATTCGTCCTTGACTACGTCATGAATAACAGTGATCACATTCAACAGTATAATTATCAGTTTTCCTTGATGTGGGGAATAATTTGGCAGATGAACATAAGTAGTCATGGTCAACCAGTGCACCGCAGTTTACCCCGTATGCCGCATGCCGGCATGGCCATTATAAAAAAAAAATCCCAAATGTATTGCCTGCAGAGGTTTTTTCTGTGTTCCCATGTCTGGACGGAACTTTTACGCTAAATATGTTATCGTTAACTATGATTTTGTGACTTTTAAATGAAGTACCTGTGATTATTTAGGTAATTTGTTTTGACCTCACTGATAATGGAATGTTGAAGCAGACGAAACATGGCGTCAGATGTTGTTCTCCTAATTTCGGTAAATTCCGTGGTACAATAAAGTTTAAATAAGCTACACAAGTTACCAAAATTTCTGAATTCTTGTTTTACAAATCAAACAAATAAAAATTCATGTCGTATTTAACATCGAAATTATTCCGATCTGTCCCTTTTTTTCAAGATCGCGTTAAAACGTTAAATTCGGCCGCCATTAAAAAAAATTCGTACAAGATTTTACGAGAGTGACGAAACTTTTCAGATGGGTCGTGTAAAGAGAGTTATCGTTATTTATTCCAAAACGATGCTTCTACCATAAGTGCCAGTTAAAGCTGGCATATTATGTTTCCATTATCTACAAAGTTTATAAAAATCTGTTATCTAGTTTCAGAAGAGTTGCGATGACAAACTGTTGCAGTAGAACAATAAGGCCAAAATTCGAAGGTCAAATTGGCTTAACTCCTATAAAAAAATTAATCATGACTTCCTGTCGATATTCACGTCTACATAATATGTCCTTACTGTTTATATAGTTTCATGACATTCTGTTTTGTAGTTTTAAAGGAGTTTCGATAACAAGAACAAGTCTTATAGTATATTGAGACCAATTGGTTCAAAAGGCATAACTCCTAGAAAAAAATAAATCATAATTTCCTGTCGATATACTCGTCTAAACATAGTATGTCTTTGTTATCTATAAAGTTTCATGAAATTATGTTGTGTGGTTTCAGAGGAGTTGCGATGACAAGAACAGAACTGAAGGACTGTAGTATATTGAGGCCAATAAGTTCAAAGGGGAATAACTCCTAGAAAAAAATGAATCGAAATTTCATTTCGATATGCACATCTACATAGTATTAGATACTATTGTGTATAAATTTTGTAATCAGAATGATCAGGATTTCAATATTGTATCACATAACACTGATTTTGGTATGTATATATTCGATACACATTGATGATAGCCGAATGGGTGTATCTAATTTATATCAAGATATTACTGTCAATGCAGAATGATAGTTGTCAATAATTTTCTTGGGGTCTTTCAGTGATTTGACCATACGTTATTGAAAAGCATGATGAATGCAGGGTATCTAATTTATTTTGGGTCATTTAGTGATTTGACCATACGTTATTGAAAAGCATGATGAATGCAGGGTATCTAATTTTGTTTAACAACATTTTGTGGTTAACCATATAATTATCATAAGGTTGACAACTCGGGCATATGCGAGGCTAAAGTTTGATATTCATACTGTTTTCGCATTCAACTGTTTCTTCGTTTTCTATTTGATTAACTTTATATGTAAATTGGTTGTTGCCAAACTGACGTTTAGACAGCAAAAAATAATTTTCTGATTAATATTTTTTTTTTTGTAAACAGATGCAGTTAATTAATGGGTGTCAACGTAATTTGACCTAAGGTACTTTAAATGATTATGTCTGAATTAAAGGATATGTGTGATTTACGCCAATGAGATAACAACCCAGCGACACAAATAATCAAAATTTAGAGATTTGATAAATGTTCATTTTCACGAGGAAATTTTTTAATTGGATAGGGAATATGTTTTTATTACAAGGGTCACGATATGTGCAGTGCAAAATCGAAACAATTGCCATCACTACAAACTCCTCAGAGTCTGAATTCACCAGTTTTTATGCTCGACCAGTAAAATCCAGCACACATTTTACTCGACTAGTCTCGACATTGTCTCGACTGTACTTAACTGTACTTAAGTGTACTCGACTAGGTCTCGACTTTACTTAATTAGTCTGATTCAGTACTTGATGATCTTTGTGTAGTCTGAAATGGTCTTGACCAAGGCTCGACCTGTCTCGACCTGTCTTGACTAGTCTCGACATGTCTCGACTAGTCTCCACTCAGTCTCAACCAGTCTCGACTAGTCTTGACCTTCAAATTTAGTTTTGAATGGTGTAAATCAGCCCATCTAACTAAATTAAATATTGATCTTACAAAATTCAAGCTTATTAGGTAGTTTGATTTATTGCTGTGAAATGAAAGAATTTAATTTTACAATATGAAAAAAAAAAATGATTATATAAAAATTCAGATAGGCATCTTTAATTTTTTTAATAACTTTTTCAAATCAACTTGGATTTTCATCAAACTATGCAGATATCTTAGATATATATCAAGCTTACTGAATCCCATTTCATTAAGTTTTTTGTTGTATTGCTGTAAAATTTAAGAATTTAAGAATTAAAGTAATTTTGGTATAAAAAGCTAGGATTTGCAATTTGGACAAAATAGAGATAGTACACTTTAATTTTTTTAATAACTTTTTCAAATCAACTTGGATTTTCATCAAACTATGCAGCTATCTTACATATATATGAAGCTAACTGAATCCCATTTCATTTAGTTTTTTGTTGTATTGCTGTAAAATTTAAGAATTAAAGTAATCTTGGTATAAAAAGCTAGGATTTGCAATTCGGACAAAATAGAGATAGTACACTTTAATTTTTTAATAACTTTTTCAAATCAACTTGGATTTTCATCAAACTATGCAGCTATCTTACATATATATCAAGCTTACTGAATCCCATTTCATTTAGTTTTTTGTTGTATTGCTGTAAAATTTAAGAATTAAAGTAATCTGGGTATAAAAAGCTAGGATTTGCAATTCGGACAAAATAGAGATAGTACACTTTAATTTTTTTAATAACTTTTTCAAATCAACTTGGATTTTCATCAAAATATGCAGCTATCTTACATATATATCTAGCTTACTGAATCCCATTTCATTTAGTTTTTTGTTGTATTGCTGTAAAATTTAAGAATTAAAGTAATCTTGGTATAAAAAGCTAGGATTTGCAATTCGGATAAAATAGAGATAGTACACTTTAATTTTTTTAATAACTTTTTCAAATCAACTTGGATTTTCATCAAACTATGCAGCTATCTTACATATATATCAAGCTTACTGAATCCCATTTCATTTAGTTTTTTGTTGTATTGCTGTAAAATTTAAGAATTAAAGTAATCTTGGTATAAAAAGCTAGGATTTGCAATTCGGACAAAATAGAGATAGTACACTTTAATTTTTTTAATAACTTTTCCAAATCAACTTGGATTTGCATCAAACTATGCAGCTATCTTACATATATATCAAGCTTACTGAATCCCTGGTTATTTTGTTTTTTGTTGTATTGCTGTCAAATTTTAGAATTAAATCAATCTAGGTCAAAAAAGCTAGAATTTGCAGTTTGAACAAAATAGAGATAGTACACTTTAAGTTTTTTAATAACTTTTTCAAATCAACTTGGATTTTATTAAAACTATATAGCTACCTTGGTGATCTTACTAAATCCCAGGTTGAAATGAAGTTTTAAAATATTTTTTTGTCAAATTTAATGACATGGCACTATACATGATTTAATTACATCAGTACACGTGAGTTTTACAGGTAAAAAGAAAGCCCTACTTTTCTTAAACTCGTGTATTACTTATCTAGTGAATTAAAAGCCCTGTGATTTAGATTTAACAGGATGTTGCAACTTTGAATAAATGATATTTAGAATTTAAAACTCTCTGGTAGATGTGATCTTTTTAATAAGTTTGCCCCAAGCAGAAGGTATTGCTTTATAAATCACCACAAATCAGAAGAACTATTTTAATAATTTCTAATGTTTCATCCCTTTTTGATATATTTATATAGTGTATATCAAAAGGAATAAAACATTAAAGGAATTATATAACTATTTTATATATACTTTTTCCCAAATTATGAGAAAAGATATATTTCTAATATCGTAGCTTTTTGACCTAGGTTAATTAAATTCTTAAATTTGACAGAAATACACCAAACAAAATAACAACCTATGATTCAGTACGTAAGATCAATATATTGCAAAGATATTTGTAGAGTTTGATGAAAATCTAAGTTGATTTGAAAAAGTTATGAAAAAAATTAAAGTGTACCATCTCTATTTTGTCAAAACTGCAAATCCTAGCTTTTTTTTTTACCTAGATTAAATTAATTCTTAAATTTGACAGCAATACAACAAACTTTATAACAACCTGGGATTCAGTAAGACGAATACATCACCAAGGTAGCTATATAGTTTCAATAAAATCCAAGTTGAATTTAAAACGTTATCAAAAAAATTAAAGTGTACTATCTCTATTTTGTTCAAACTGCAAATTCTAGCTTTTTTGACCTAGATTAATTTAATTCTTGAATTTGACAGCAATACAACAAAAAACAAAATGACCTGGGATTTAGTAAGCTTAGCATACAATTAAGAAAGCTGCATAGTTTGATGAAAATCCAAGTTGATTTGAAAAAGTTAATAAAAAAATCAAAGTGTACTATCTCTATTTTGTCCGAATTGCAAATCCTAGCTTTTTATACCAAGATTACTTTAATTCTTAAATTTTACAGCAATACAACAAAAAACTAAATGAAATGGGATTCAGTAAGCTTCATATATATGTAAGATAGCTGCATAGTTTGATGAAAATCCAAGTTGATTTGAAAAAGTTATTAAAAAAATTAAAGTGTACTATCTCTATTTTGTCTGAATTGCAAATCCTAGCTTTTTATACCAAGATTACTTTAATTCTTAAATTTTACAGCAATACAACAAAAAAATAAATGAAATGGGATTCAGTAAGCTTGATATATATGTAAGATAGCTGCATAGTTTGATGAAAATCCAAGTTGATTTGAAAAAGTTCTTAAAAAAATTAAAGTGTACTATCTCTATTTTGTCCGAATTGCAAATCCTAGCTTTTTATACCAAGATTACTTTAATTCTTAAATTTTACAGCAATACAACAAAAAACTAAATGAAATGGGATTCAGTAAGCTTGATATATATGTAAGATAGCTGCATAGTTTGATGAAAATCCAAGTTGATTTGAAAAAGTTATTAAAAAAATTAAAGTGTACTATCTCTATTTTGTCCGAATTGCAAATCCTAGCTTTTTATACCAAGATTACTTTAATTCTTAAATTTTACAGCAATACAACAAAAAACTAAATGAAATGGGATTCAGTAAGCTTGATATATATGTAAGATATCTGCATAGTTTGATGAAAATCCAAGTTGATTTGAAAAAGTTATTAAAAAAATTAAAGTGTACTATCTCTATTTTGTCCGAATTGCAAATCCTAGCCTTAAATTTTACAGCAATACAACAAAAAACTAAATGAAATGGGATTCAGTAAGCTTGATATATATCTAAGATATCTGCATAGTTTGATGAAAATCCAAGTTGATTTGAAAAAGTTATTAAAAAAATTAAAGATGCCTATCTGAATTTTTATATAATCATTTTTTTTTTACATATTGTAAAATTAAATTCTTTCATTTCACAGCAATAAATCAAACTACCTAATAAGCTTGAATTTTGTAAGATCAATATTTAATTTAGTTAGATGGGCTGATTTACACCAGTCAAAACTAAATTTGAAGGTCAAGACTAGTCGAGACAGGTCGAGACTGGTTGAGACTGAGTCAAGACTAGTCGAGACAGGTCGAGACTAGTCAAGACAGGTCGAGACAGGTCGAGCCTTGGTCAAGACCATTTCAGACTACACAAAGATCATCAAGTACTAAATCAGACTAATTAAGTAAAGTCCAGACCTAGTCGAGTACACGTAAGTACAGTTTAAAGTACAGTCGAGACAATGTCGAGACTAGTCGAGTAAAATGTGTGCTCGATTTTACTGGTCGAGCACAAAAACTGGTCAATTCAGACTCTGAGGAGTTTGTAGTGCATGCAATAGCGAATCATGGCCTGAATACAAATTTTGATGAAAAACATGTTCCGAGTATTGCAGAAAAGCATAACATGTAATTGGTTAACTATGAAAAATAACAAAATAACAAAATATCACAAGCAACTACACTATGTGTTAAGAACGATTTATTCATTGTAAAGGCTTAACCGAAATATCAATTGACCATAAAGATCTGCAGCTTCGTTGGCATCTGATGTCTGTCGTGGTTCGGCAAGATAAGGTTTACAAGTGAAATAAATTCTTCTGAGCAACCATGGATAGGTCGACTCTCTCCGTATGCCTGTTGACAATATAAAATATCAGTTTGGTCGCAATTCACGATGTAATCGCGGGTACCACAATAATCGGATACAAAAAACAAAATGTCCGGTTTTCCTCTCGTTATTATTTTTCACTTGCATTGTATGTTGATTCCATTTAATTACTTCTTGATTAAGTTCTTTTTGAAGAACGTCCATGAAACAGTATCTTATACATTCGACTTGCAATGGATCTGCTTCATTAAATAAGTTGCTTTGGCGTAAATTAAAAAAAAATGCCTTCACCAATCGGCATTTTGTCGAGGTAATATACTCCACCAGGCTTCGATTCATTGGTTAGAAGTACTTTTCCCATACAAGAAACAATTTCTTACAATCTCATTATTACTCAGAGCATGAACAAGAACTTGTATTTCCTCTATCACTATGTTTCCATTACCTCAATCGCACCTACACCTTTGGGGACAGCCTCTTAATTGTTCAACAGTATCCGAAAAATACCGAGCAATTATTTGTGGATTGTTATTACTTGGACCGACCTCAAGCCACATAATTCGTCTTGAGAACCCATCAATTGCACCATGTATTGGAAACCCAAAAGGCTTGAGTTAGTCGAAACCGTCAATATGCCACACAAAGTTAGGTCCAGGTATCGTATATCGACGTCTTATCAACTGTCTTTTTCTTCTTCCTGCTACACCGTCCGGATCTATAATACGCAATAGTTCCTTTACACTTTTCCGTGGAATAACAAAACCAAATTCAGTAGTTAGTCTTTTCCAAACTGCAGGGTAACCTAGACATTGTCAACTGTTTTCTATTATCTTGTAGATCGCACCAATAATGCAAGGGAGTGGAGGATTTATTTTGCGGCGTTTTAACTCAAGACTTCTCAAAATACGTTTGATTTGCGAAATACTTATGGATATTTTATGAACTGCCATCAGCACTTGCGAAATTTCCTTGTTTGTTAATATCTACTTATCAATTCATTTCTTGGCATGTTGTTGTTCCGGTAAAGGGCTGGTGTGTCAACTGGCAAAACCATTGTCCTGAAAAGGGAAAATAAATTTGAAGAAAATAAAGATCGATTAATGTCGGTTATTATCAGATTTTCCATGAAAGGGGGACAACAAATTTAACATATAATGACTAACAAAATTTTGCATTTTACAGGACAATTTGCATGATTGTACTTTTTAAGTCATAAAAGAGTTAATTAATCTCACTTTAGACTGCGTTATCATTGAAACCTTCGATTTAAACAAAGTTAATACAGCTATTATCCAGACAAAGGACGATTTTCAGTGGAAAATAATCCAATGATTTTATTGCAATTTTTTTTACCACTTATAGTACAGCGTCGGTTTCTTCTTGGTCATAGAATTTATAAATGAAAAGAATGCACAAAAAAAAATATCAAAATGGAGATAACTCATCTCTAAAATATATTTTTTTTTAATTATTTTAGAGTTATTTTTCCTTCGAAAAGATGACCAACAAATGATGTCGTTCATGTTATTCCGATCTGTAAGCAGTAAGGGATTTAAAATACCTAATTAAACTCATAGGTTTCAATATTACGAATCACTATTAAAATGAGATCTACCCGATTTTTATAAACGATTTTATCAGTACTCCAATAATCCAGGCAAGATCAGTGGGCAGAAGTACAGTACGTAGGTACTTTGAATACTTAAGATAGTAAAAACCGAAAGCATCAAAAGAATACAATGTTATTATAATTATTCTATGGTCATTCAGTATAATCATAAACCCACTTGTAACATTAAATACTATTTATATGATTTTTTGTCGTTTTCTGCTCTGTAGTCGGATAGTTGTCTCGTTGATACATATTCCTTTTCATTCTCTATTCCGCATGAAATAGAAATTAGATTAAAACGCACTTCTCGCATTCTTTCGATAAGACATGACATACTGGTGTATTATATGTAAATTGGTGAAATATGTTAGATAATGGTTTATTAAAAATACCTGTTCAAAGGTACGTATAACTTAGACTTTCTACAATTCCCTTTCTTTCTTTTTTTCTTTCTTTCTTTCTTACTAATTTATTTAGTATATGTCTACTGAAAACTGCCAGTATACTGATTGGCTTTGGAGAAAGGTTCCTATGCAGGTGTTACATGCAATATACTGTTAATCTCTTTATTATTGCAATAAAATTGTTAAAGGGGTAAAATTGAAGAAGAAGAAAAAGAAAATTAGGATGGGACATGTAACAAGTCAACCTATACCCTATAAATGCCTGAGACAAAAACTAAATGCATACCGATTTTCGAAATCGTGATTTCCCCAAAAAGTTTCATTGCACGCCTTTTGGGATTCTATGGCTTCCGAAAAGAAACTGGTCAAAATAAATGTGTATGGCATGACACCATTTACACAATCACCCTTCCATTCCACCTGTGAAGCCGCTCCTTCGACTAAAACTATATGGACTGCATGTTCCACAGCTACTGGTTACTTATGTTTACAACCTGATCAGCATACAAGTGTCAATCATTTGAACGACCACTATCTCTTTTGTGTGTAGCCATGTACATGCATGTAAGGCTTCAATCGTGTAGTGGGCATATACATCTTTATTAGATTCGTGCAGCTAAACTAAACTTCAAACAAATAGTGCAATATACAAACAAAAACATACCTTCTTATTTCTTTCCTGCACGACAACCAATTTACTACACTATGCAGTTAAAAGCACACGCGTATTTACAAACCCGCTGATTTCAATATCATTTATGTAAAAACATAGTTAAATGGTCTAAACTAATTCCCAAGTTAAAAGCATTCTGCTGATTGGTGAATCTGGATATAGAATTTCGAATATTGAATCTCCAATATCGAATTTCGAATTTCAAACTTCAGATATTGAATCTCCAAATAAATATCGGATCTCGCATGATCCTTCTGGGCTTTCGTATATATAAACAGCAATAATTGTTGTTTTATTTTAACCTACTGATAACAAAATTAATATCTATACTAATAGGTCGTATTTTGGAAAGAAAAGACGGGATTGTAGTAACGACAATAAGAACATATCCGCTATCATTCCATAACGGTCAATCACTTCGTGATGGCGTCCGTAAAACTTACGAAGGGATTATTTCACCACTTGGATCCTCTTTTGGTTTAATACCTTTCTTTAGAGTAGCAACCTTCTATCAAGGAAATCATGATAGGAAATACAAGCCTTGGAATTTCGTATCAACTTGGAGTTATACACTCCATACGCAAGCTGACATTTAGCTTATCATTTTTCGATATTATCATTGAAAGAGTGTTTTATGAAAGATTGGACTGTCTCGACTTTCATTCTGTATCTTTTGTCGGAAACAAAATATCATTTCCAATTTGTATGAGAAACAGCTTTTATATATTATTTATTTGTTTATTTACAAGATTGATCGTTTATATAAATATACAGTGTTAATTGCCATTGTTTAACCCGAGCGTACATTTTTAATGAATAAATTGAATGAAAATTACGGTTCCTTATTTGTGCATTGTGATTAAAAATTTGCATGTATAATTACTTGCATGTGTTTCCAACTCTGTCTTGTATTGTCCTGGTCGTACTATTGCAAATATTCAATTTCATGACTACATCATGTGTTTCTATCAGTTTACCATAGTGTTATCACATGGTAAGGTTAGACATTAAGGGTAACCCCTAGTTTTAAGTGTTTTACTGTCTTATCTTACCGTTTAATTTATTGACATAACTGCACGACCCGATTTTTAATTAACAGTGGTAAGATATTCGTTGCAAAGAATCCTGCTTTAACTTTTGTGAAAGACAGTTTTAACTTTGAATTGTTGCGAGAGTTTATGTTCTATGTTGAAGGCACTTGCATATAGTAACCTGCAATACACGTACTGTTGCATTGAGTTTAGTTATATGTCTTCTGTTTCTGTCCCTGACCCATGTTTTCTGTATTTGGCATGTGTAGTGCATCATGACATAAGACATTGTTACGTGTACCGTGATGAACTTTCGTGCAGGACTGCTTTGTGTATTTTTGACATGGAACTCTTGACCAGACTATGACTCTTTGACTATGCACTTTGGGTGTGTCATCACGATACGGTGTGTTCCTTTGTATATTACCCTGACTTAAAAGTATAATTCTAAATTAACCTTGCTTCTGAATATATAGCATGCGGATGTATTGTCATAATATTTTGTTTGAATTATATGGAGAATTGTCTGATTGCACTCATACCACATCTTCTTATATCTATATCAGAAATATATATATATATATATATTTGTTAGTTTTGTGTACCACGATGACCCTTTCCTCAAAATCTGCTTTGTGTTTTTTTTTTTGTCATGGAACTTTTGACCTATGCATATTGGGTGTGCCTCTTGGTATTATTACCTTGACAAAGTCAGGAGTCTGTTTTTTGTTAGTCTTGTATGTTTTTAATTTTAAGTTCGGTTATTTGTATTGGAGTTTGAACTAGTACACATTTTGTTTAAGGGCAATCTGAAGTCCGCCGCCGGGCGAGGGATTTTCTCACTTTGTTAAAAACCCATTGGTGACCTTCGACTGCTTTTTGCTCTTTTGTCATGTTACTGTCTCTTTCACACATTTAACATTGCATTCTCAATTTTTGAATTGAAGAATGTTTTGAACAATCTTTTAATTGCCGTGAAAAATTAGAGAGAACATTTACTGCTTCAGTAGCACCTTGTGCTGGCAGTTGTGATAGATAATTGAAAATGTTTCAATCATTTTATCTTGGATTTCATTTCATGGACATGTAGATATGGATTGTCTGTTTAAGCATCTTGAAAAATCACACAGAAGGTATACGCATATCAATAAACTGAACTCAGTGCGACGAACCTTTAAAGTACACTTAGACATAGAGCTTAATCTAGTGAAACACTTTTTTATGCTGGTCACTGTCTGTTATCAAACTGCACCGTAATCCTTAAAAAAATATTCAAGTTAATTCTAATAGAAGTAAAATCCGAAGGAAGTAAATAAACTGTTTACTGAAATAAATGTACAACTTTTCTATGGGCCACAGATGCCCCTGCTTGTGAAAAAAAACCACAAGTAAACTTCCACATATAGATGCAGGATTCACGTAATTTTGACTGTTTTGTGACCATAAGCATTGTGTATAAGTTTTTATAAATTTACTGTTTGTAAAAGTATGAATTATTCAAAATACTTAGAATTTTCTTATCCCAGTTATAGATTACCTTAGCCGAATTTGGCACAACTTTTTTTGAATTTTGGGTCCTCAATGCTCTTCAACTTTATACTTGTTTGGATTTCTGACTATTTTGATCTGAGCGTCACTGATGAGTCTTATGTAGACGAAACACGCGTCTGGCGTATCAAATTATAAGCCTGGTACCTTTGACTAAACTAGTCAAATTTTGGTGTTTGATCTTCATGCAGTCGTTATTGTCGACATGTGTAAACGTTCTGAAAAAGAATATATGTAATGTTATTATGTTCACATTCCTCAATGTTAATTTAATGTATTTATAAATATTCTTGAACTAATAACACTTGATTGATTTCCGTAATTTTTATATGACCTGACTACCTATAAATTTTGTTATAAATATTTCAACACATGTTACACGAAAGACATATAATTTTTCTGAGGAAATCGAAACATATCATTGTCAAGTATGATTGATTCATTTATAAACTTTCATAGTTATATCTGTTTAACTCCGTTATTTGGATACATTATTTACGAAATGCACACAACGTGTTAGTGATTAATACTTGCATTTTAATTTTAATATGTTCATTTCAAACATAATAAGTATTGATGTTTTGTTTGATTACAGTTTACAATTTTCAAAACAAGTTTGATTAATATTCGCAGAGATCGCGATTCAGTCAACTGGTTTATATCTACTGGTCAGGTCTGTAAAATCGTAACGTACAATTGTCTCAAGTTGATGTGAGCATAGTAAAAGTAACTGTTCTATTATCTGTATGGGATACACTATCTGTGTATTTTGGATGAATAATACTGTACAGTACAGTACATGCAGTAGACGAAAATTATCTAAATCTGATTACGTTTTGTCCAGACTGTTTCATGTGTTTAGATATGTAAATATCACAATAACAAAATGAATGATTTTGTCATTAAGCTCTCTGGTACTTTGTAAGAGATAGGAAGAGCATATGGAAGTAAAGTTGTCTTTAAATAAACTTTTGTAGTTTCAGTCGGTGTAACCCTCGAGCTAAAAACATAATCAAAAACATTAGAATTCCGGATATAGTCCGCTGAGTTTTTATTATATCTAATAATTGCTTTACTCTTGTTAATACAATATGACTAATGCTTGAACATACTCAACTAACAATGGCAGAATCAGGATGTATTGAATTTTAAGTTATATATCAACTTGTTTGATACCTTAAAATAGATATGATGCGTATGGATCAAGCTGACACAATAATCAACTCGCGACTACGTTAATGACTAATGTTAGCTTTAAGACAGGTTTTCACTATATTTATAGATTATCGTTGGTCATCTCAACGAGATTGATTTTCTCGCTTTAGCCGGTACGGCGAAAGTGTGAAAAACAATCGAGTTGAAATGACCAATGATAATCTGTGTATCGATATTTTGCCTATAACGACGTAGATGTTACCTTTAAAACGGCAGGTGCGCCCTTAGATTCTAGCGATAATTTTTCATACCCCCTACTGTGCTGAGAAAGGATATTATCAGTCAGTTAGATCAAAGGAAAGTTTCGTAAAATACGATAAAGGGGTTTATAGTACCTTGTTTCCTTTTTTTTATATTGACAATCAAGAGGGACTCGTATGTCAAATGACAGGGTGACGTTTAAGAAATTGTTAAGCTATTTTGTCTTTCAATTATTGCTTATGTACTTTGTCTGTAGAGTGTATATATGACATTTTGCGTTTGTATGTTGAAATAGTTATTTGTTTTTATAGGGATTAAGATTATAACACAATGTTGTCTGTTGTACTCCAATTTTTTGACATTTTAACCTATTAAGTGTATTTTTTTTTTGCTCGCACATTGTTGTAAATATAACGGTTTTCTATATGACTGCAATACAAGTTTCAGGTTTAAGACTAGGTTTAATTCATTTTTTTCTACGTAAGGTAATGCCTGTACCATGTCCAGAATGGGACATTTGTTTTCCATTCGTTTTGATGTGTTTGAGCTTTTGATTTTGCTATTTAATAAGGGGCTTGTCGTTTTAAATTTTCCTTAAAGTTTGATACTTGTGTTATTTTCCCCTTTACGAATCCCATTTTTAAAGTTTAATAGTGTCGATCTATATTCAAACAGAAGATAACTGAGCTGATTTATTATAAGACTATCTGCGCACGTAAGAAAAAGACGTTGACAGTGGCGGATCCAGAAATTTTCATAAATGGGGGCCCACTGACTGACCTAAGAAGGGGCCCGCTCCAGTCACGCTTCAATGATTCTCTATATACGCAACACTTTTTTGAATTTCTTTAGAATTGATTTTTCATAGAAATTATATTTTTTTGACAATTTCTGGCAAATATTATGTTGGGTTCAAAGAACTAAGTTTACACACCATTAAAACTTGAAGCGAACAGTTCCAGCAGTTAATAGAAGAAATATACTTCATGTCCCCCCCCCCCCCACCCCCCCTCCCCGAAAGTTTTGATAATGTATAAGAAATAGTTTATTCGTAGAATGACGTTAGTCAAACGATAAAATGTCGAATACTATCTTCCTTAAATTAAAAAAAAATATAGCAGAATATAGCAAAACAATTGAAAATAAGACAAACAAATTAAGACATAATGTATATTTCATGAACAACAGAAGCTAATTAAGAGACATAAATTTATAGTATGAGCTATCTTAAGTTAACACAGTGGTCAATGTTTTTTTAAGAAAAAAATCTTCAGTACGAACACTAGAAATGAGCTAAACTACAGAAATACAAACGATGTATCACGTCCTTGACGTTTGTCTTCGATAGTTATATATGTCTTAATTGTCATTTGATGGAAATATCCCCAATTTTGGATCGACCGAAACAATTTTCTTAACATATAAATATGTTGCAAATAAAAGGTATTTATCACTATTTTAATTTACTAGAAGATATTTAAAAGAACCTAGATATTTTTGATGTTTTTTTCTCATTCATCTTTTATTTTAAAAAAAATTGTAACAAAATAAAATAACATAATTCCGGATCCTACATGATTTGCATATCTACAAATTCTTAAACTGGATTGGTTCGTTAGCATTTTTTCCCTTGGTATACATTTCGATAAACCATGTTTCCGAAACTATTTTCGTAACCTCCATTGTGATATATTCATGCGCGATACAGATGTTCAAGGAGTTCAAGAAAATTGATCTTGATAACAACAAATACATAACTGTTATTTATATTCTAATGACTAATAAAAAAAACATTAAATAATGCATTAAAGTTTGGCAAATGCATAAATTTACAAAAAAATAGAATTCCACGAAAAATCATGAATCAGCTTGGCGCATTATCGTCAGGGGAAAACAAAGTCATACGAATGAAAACTCTCAAAATTAAGATTATTCCGTTTCTTGTATGCTTCTAATTAAAATAATACCTCATTAAAATGAAGTTTTTGATGTAGGTGCTTTTTCAATATAGATTGTAATGCATTAATCTAACATTAATGGGTTTCAGAAAGTCAATATGACGGCTTACTCCTTATTTACGGAATGTCAATTGTGGATTTAATGGTAAACAGTAGCCAATGTACAAAAAATTGTTAATTAAAAATTGCAAATGATCGGGTTAAGAATTATAAGCATTAAACACATTTTTCTAGAGGTTATTGGTGTGTAAACTGGGTCGCTGACTCACAAATTTATATAAAAGTCAAGGACTTTTATTCAGTTTTTGAGTTAACCCCCCCCCCCCCCCCCACTTAACACAGCAATAACCTCTGTCATACAAATGAAAGGTTTAGCAAGGTAATAAACCAGGATTAATAAACCATTTTCTAAGCAAGGAAATATCTTTACCAAATAAGGAATATAACAGTTGATTTACAGTCGTTTCATGTGTTAAAGGTTTTGATTTTGTAATCTGATAAAAAAAACTTTCCGTGTTGAATTTTCCTATTAGTTCAGTAGTTTAATTATTTTATATTTTGACAGTGCGCACAATTCGGATGAATAAGTACAAAGGCTGTTTACACCTGTAACCATATTATATTTTCTTTTTTAAATACCTTAGGTAAAATATAACCAAGGACATTGTATGTTTGTTCAAGCGGATACCTGTTAAATAAAAAGACAAATAGCGTGTGTTTTATCTTTACTCAGTAACTACACGCGACGTTATGAAGTATGAAGTTTAAATATTAAATGGGATATGAGTGAACGGTTTGATAGTGAATAACTCGCATATTGATATTTGACGGATATTAAAGACAGTTTGAGGTAAGAACATGCTATTTCTGTCTTCAGACAATAGTTTGTCTTTAACAATTGAAAGTCATCCATATTTAAATGAGATATGCAATTAAATTGTTTCCTAAAAGTAAAAGGTCAGGTTTATGAAATCTTCGCTATTAAACACTCCTTTAAGTTTCATAACATCATTCGGTCAGTCCGATTTTTTTTGCTGATCGTCGATTGTTCTCTTTTTATAGAAAACATTTTATAATTTCTTAGTACAATGATGTAGAAAAAAAACCATGATTCACTGTTGCATCCTTAGTGTATGTCGAAACATCAGTTCCACAACGACACCCTCTTCCCCCTCAAGTCTAGAATACGTATACGTAGGAATGTAACACATTCACATACCATCAATTAATGGTTTTAACAAATTAATGTAAATGCAGAGAAATGTCAAGAAGGTTTTTAGGCTGTATGGTATAGTCTAAAATGTTGATGTTAGTAATAAACAAAGCAATGTCAATCAAATAACATATATACCAGGATTTAAATTGTATATTTGCACCAGACGCGCGTTTCGTCTACAAAAGACTCATCAGTGAAAATGTTAAAAAGGACAAATGAAGTGCTAAGTTTAAAAGGAATGATGAGATATATAAAACAACGGAAACAATTACAAATAAATCTAACACAAAAGAATATATATATATGAAAATAAGGATGTGTGGAATGATTCCAAAGTTCAAAAGAAGTGGAATGTTTTCAATTATATCCCTATTGTATGCCTACTTTGCAAGTACCATGGATAGTTGAAATGGCACTACAATATAGATAGCAATACCTTATTTTGAGGTGAAAAGGTCTGTCAATCTATCTATCATTTACATTTAGTCTGTACCGCGCGAGATTTCAATCATTCCGCAGAGCAGGGTAAATCTTTTATAAAATAAGACCATCGAGAGCCGTTATGAATTCGGTACAGCTCGCAGAAATAAAAAATAATATTTTAAGTGTACAGAAAATATTTCGATTGAAATCATTTAAAGTTTTCTGAAATGTTCACGTAACCCAATACTTCTTTTAAATACTTAAGGTGCAGTATAACTGAGGCATTTATGTTTATTCATGCGGGGACCTTTAACAAAAATCACAAAAGGCACACAATGTGTACGTGGTCGATAGTTAAGTAAAGACACTATTGTTAGGCTAGGATATAATATTTCAAAATCGGGTTTTGTTGAAAGGTTTCATATTTTGTTTTCGTATTCATTATTGAAATATGTTATAAAAGTTTTTACTATCATAAAAACACAATAGTAGGAAATAATGTGTTTAATGATTATCAGAAAAGCTTCAATATTTGAATATTTATTATTATTCTAATTAAATATGGAATGCAGTTTAGTTACTAACATATAAAATCATTGTGATTTCTTTTCATTTGTTTACCCCTGGAATATATCATATTATCTGTTTTTGGAAAACAAACCTTTCAGGATTTCGTGCCCTGTTTTTGACCTTTTAATCTTGCAGACGAGATTCACTTATGAGACTTTTCGTAAACCAGCCCCCCTTCTGAGGTTTTTATGAATCTGCATTATCTACTGCACAATAACAAATTAAGCAGTTGTTATAATTCAAGAAATATAAATGACTATTGAGTAGACACGTTTTAGTTTTCTCGTACAAAACAGTAAAATAGTTTACTTACTTGTTACTATTTATTGTCATTTCGGGGCCTGGAATATATCATATTATCTGTTTTTGGAAAACAAACCTTTCAGGATTTCGTGCCCTTTTTTGACCTTTTAATCTTGCAGACGAGATTCACTTATGAGACTTTTCGTAAACCAGCCCCCCTTCTGGGGTTTTTATGAATCTGCATTATCTACTGCACAATAACAAATTAAGCAGTTGTTATAATTCAAGAAATATAAATGACTATTGAGTAGACACGTTTTAGTTTTCTCGTACAAAACAGTAAAATAGTTTACTTACTTGTTACTATTTATTGTCATTTCGGGGCCTTTCATAGCGGTATGGGCTTTGCTCATTGTTGACGACCCTACGGCGACACATAGTTATTAATGTCTGCGTCATTTGATCTCTTGTGGAGAGTTGTCTCTTTGGTAATCATACCACATCTTCTTTTTTATATGACATGGAATATATTGTTGATAGTCAGTTGTATCATGTTACATGCCATTCAATCCTTATATACGATAAATATTCTGTGTAATACGTTTTGTAGATATCAAAATGAATAAAACTTTGTCGTAAACACTCAAGCTTTAATTATTTAACCTAGACTAGAAAGGACTATTTCACGTAAGACTACAGTTTACAAAACATTATATCGTAGCTCTTATTATTAGTTGATGTTTGTATTTCTTACCTCTAACCTTTTATTTCACCTTTTCTTGTTTTTCATATGATTCAAAGATCACTATTATTTAAACAACATGTTACATTGGCTTCATGCTTTTCAATATAATTCCCCCCTTTTTTGTTTATCAAACCTGAGCAGAAGCATAAGATAAAATTACCTCTAACACACTGGACCAATTAATGGTTTATTTTTATATATTATTTTCACATTTACAATTGTGTCGAATAATAAACTTCATGGTTCAGGTCTATCGTTATAAAAACTCTGTATAGTGTTAATAAACGTGAAAACAAAGAGAGGATACTACAGACCTAGCCAAAGTCAAGGTTTTGAATTTGGTTAATATGGCATATTTGTTTTTTCTCTTTGAATGGTTCGTTACTTTTAAGAATTTGGATATTTATTAGTTTGAAATATTACGTTGCTATCTATCTATTGTTAAAGAATGTTTAATTAGTCTAGACATATTCTTGCTTCTGCGGCGGTTTTGTTCCTCAATAATGTACACTCAACTCTTACTTTATTACATGTCGATCTTAACAGTTAAACTGAATAAAGGGTTGACAGCTGCATTGCAATGCTAATTCATATGATCGATAACGAAAGCATAATTACGAAATTACTGACATTTCCAATTACTGGCCAAATAGTATTTAAAAAATGATTGCCGGCAAAGGTTAAGAAGTAAGCTTCTCAAATTGCTCAAACTTGTTATCGCTAGCATATAATATGGAAACCAGAATGAAATGTTCATAAATAGTATGACAAGTCTGTTTACACATGTAACTACACATGATATACTTCTCTTAAATACTTTCGGTACAATATAACAAAGATCATGTTTGTTTATTTAAGAGTAAAAATTAAAATAAATAGACAAATCGCGTGTTTTTCATTGATTGCTAAGTAACTAGACGCTACATTGGGTACAATAACCTTTTAAATGGAATTTAAATGAAAGATATACTAATGTATTACACACATATTAGAATATAAAAAATGTAATTGAGAGCTTGAGGTAAGAATATTTTCTATCTCTCTTCGTCACATAGTTTGTCTTTATACATGTATTACTGAATATGTAACAGTGATGTGATATAAATGTTAAGGTAATATGGTATTTTCTCAAAATGAGAACAAAAGGAAAGCATAATTAATGCTTTGCAATTGCACAAAAGTTTATGTTTTCTTTACATTCAAATGCCCTTTTTATTGAATCATTTAGATCTTTTTTTCGGAAGGGAAATCTGGTTTTTGTTTTGCTTTACGAATTCCTTTCTATCGACTTAAAATTCAGATTATACGGTGCCTCCAAGACCCCCGGCTTAAAGTTGAATGGACCGTAAAGCATGTGTACTAGATAAAAAAAAAATACACTAATACAAGGGTTAACGTCATATCTGCGCGGATCATGAAGAGTTAACAGTCACGTAAAATTGAATCTAAGAATAATGACGTCCTTGCCGAAACAATTTATTAGGAAAAGACATGATTTTATAGAATTTTGTGAACAAATCTATTTTGACTTACATTTAGTCTGTACAAAAGAGAAGTATCCGCAAAAATATGGAGATTTGAAACATGCAAATGTACAAAGTAGAAACAAGTCTGCCATGAAAGCATAAACTGCCGTAAAAAGTAGCTTGTGAATGTGTTGCATCTCGCAGAAGTAACGAAGTTAAAATTTTGTATTAGTTTATTGAATAATGCAAGTTATACCCCCAATGGGTTACATTGTAGTGTTGTGTCGTTGTTCTCCTCTTATATTTAATGCGTTTCCCTCAGTTTTAGTTTGTTACCCCGATTTTGTTTTTTGTCCATGGATTTATGAGTTTGAACATCGGTATACTACTGCTGCCTTTATATACCCCAATGGGGTAGAAGGCATATATAAATCATCAAAATAAGTTAACAAGTTATAAGTGTACAGGAAATATTTCGAGTGAACAAATATTAATGTCTTTGTCATTGTTTTCGACACCAAATAATTCTGTTAAATACACCAGGTGCAATTTAACAAAGAGCCATACAAGTTTATCCATGTGTGGAAATTTTAAATGTATATACAACAGACACATTGTTTGAGCGTAATAGATAGTTCAATGACTAATAACACTAGAATCTCACATTTTACATTCGGATGTCATTTAAAGTTATTGATTTAAGATATGGCAAAGAGAGCTCGTTTTTGTCTCTCTTTATCACATAGTTTGTATTTAGCCATGTGTTATTGACGATTATTAATTTATTAGGTTTGAGAATGTATTTAAAGTTTGTATTTAAAGTCTGTATAGTTTTTCTCTTAAACTTAACACTCTAAATGATAATGCAATCTCAGAGATTTTTAAGTTTGTCAAGCAATTCATAATATTGTATTCCTTCAACATATACATATTTAATATTCCGGCTTTTCTATTGATAAAGTTCATTATAAATATATATCTAAACACACTATCATATCGACAAAAATGTTTCGTCAACTGTTCCCTTTTAAAACCTAGAATAAAACTTGATAAACGAAGAATAGTAATAAGACATCTGTGTATATCAGTATCAATATTTTCACTCTTTGTCACAAAAGATTTGATTTTATTTTTGGTGTTTTAACGCCACTTTTAAGAACCGCATTTAGGCTATTTCGTGGCGACCAGTTTTTATTGGTTGAGGAGACCGGAGTGCCCGGAGAAAACTACCGACCCTCGATAGGAAAACTGACAATTCTAGTCAATTAAGAATGGAGTCGAGTGAACCCATTGTGCAATTGAGAAAGATTTCAAAAGACTAATTGTAGTGTGTCATACGTGTATTTTATAACTATGGAATCACTGTTGAAACTCTATAAACCTTTAAGGCAGTTGTCTGTCACCATGTACTTTATGTACAATAGAAGGAAATAATTGTCAATGTACCTTCAATAATTAAAGTCTATATTGATTTTAAAAAATGGATAAGTAATATGGTTTTTAACATGGTAGTAATATTGTTTTTGCATTTATAATCTGGAAAACACAAGTAAACCAGTTATAACTAGTTTGTGTTGCTTTGTGAAGTCTTTATATAAATATAAAAAGATGTGGTCAGGCCTCGACAATAACGCTTGTCCGAATGTCGGTACAAGAGGATTGATTGATTGATTGTTGGTTGCTTAACGTCCAGTGGCAAATATTTCATGCATATTCAGGACGAGAACAAGTTCACAATAGATACAGTAGGTAGGTTGTTGTAATAGAGGCCATCTAGGATGATGGTCGGGGAAATTTGGACTGCCACTGGAAAATGAGGGTATATTGGATAGGGACAGAAATTTTGCCTTGCAACAGGCCATCTACGGACCCCTCAAAGAGTTGTTGCAAGGGTTCTTAACGTGCAAAGAGCGTGGCACTCTCTTCACACGAGGCATCGGATTTAACGTTCCCTTCTGACGGACGTGACTGCGAACTTGATACATCACGCACAGCCAAACGGACGCCCCACTTCGGCAAGCGTTTTATTGCCGGTCGGGAGAAGACCAAGTGACCATATTTATATACCCTAGTCACCCTTGGGGTGAGGTACAAGAGGAAGAAAAGGTCGGACAAGTAAAAGCTGTATCAAACTTGTCCATCGGGACAGGTACAATTATTCTGCAGAAAATACATTTATTCCAACTTTGATGAACAAAGTAATTATAAACATAAAACAAGAAAATAAATATTAATTTGACATGTTTCTGTATTCTTTTTTATTCAAATGCAAAACCTTTTTCTTCAACATGTTTACTTGCAATTGATTATTTTTAACTGGTTCTCTGTGAGGTACTTTTTAAAGGGTAAAAGGTATACTATTCTCGGAATCCAGTCTTAGTGATCCGAATCTATGATGCGCTTTGTAGATAAGGAAACTTTACAGAACAGTTCGTTACCTTGACAGGTTTAGCTCCAAGTTTAATAGACAGTTTGGCAATGTAGGAGACATATTTAGTAGATATGATTGAAAGACAGTTTGTCAAGGCAGGAGAAATTATGGGACCAAGACAAATCAGTACCTCATTTGCTACCTTATTCTGCTCCCTCTCATAAATACCATACCGGTAATTTATCACAATTTTTTTTTTTTTGTTTACCATAAAATTTTCAAAACCATATATTTGATCATAAGTTAGTAGAAAAAAACAATACTTGAAATATGGTGACCTATAGTTGTTTCTGTGTCATTTTGGTCCCTTGCAGAGAGTTGTCTCATTGGCAATCAAACCCTATCTTCTTCTTTTTATTGATTGCATTTGAATAAACTTCTTCTCTTCTACCACAGTCGTTAGGTGTCTGCCCTCATAGACAGACTGTTGGGAACATACACAGACTGTTGGGAACATACACAGACTGTTGGGAACGTAAACTGACTGGTAAAAATGTAGATACTTGTATACTTAATAACTATTCAACAAAGAGACAAAATGATACACATGTAGACAGAATATTAAACACCCAGACGAACTAGTGAATATGATTTAAGACTATTGAACATGAATACATAGTCAAACCGGTGAAAATGTAAACGGACTAGCTAGTGGACAAAGACAGACTTGTAAACACTTAACCAGACTGTTGAAAATGTATGTATACAGACTATGGGACTATTAAAAAAACTGGTGAAATTGAAGACAAACTTTTTGACACATAGACAGAATGATGAACATAATGCAATTGGACAAAAAATATTTGCGAGTGTATAAATCATATTCTTACTCTATCATAGATCTTGCCAAAATTGAAACTATTGATAATACTTTGGATCTACTAACAGATGACTATGTTAACCTGAATAATATTAATGATACTGTAAAGGATATTGGTGATATATTTTTCAACGCCACAAAACATACGTTTGGAACTTACAATCCCCAAAAATCTGATAAAGGTAAAATTGAGAATGGAAATGGGGAATGTGTCAAAGAGACAACAACCCGACCATAGAAAAAACAACAGCAGAAGGTCAACAACAGGCCTTCAATGTAGGAGAAATTCCCGAACCCGGAGGCGTCCTTCAGCTGGCCGCTAAACAAATGACCTACAATGCGCAAAAACGGAAATCGAATGAACTATGGTTTGACAACAAATGCAGGCAAAATTCGAAACGACAAGGCGCACTCAAAGACTCTACAGACTATGTAAATCAAAATTTGTACTTTTAAAACATCTTGCTGTATTTGTTTACCTTAACTATTGTATTTGTATTTATATTATATGTTTCTCTGTAAACTTGTATTCAGTTTTTAGAGAATAAAGTATCTATCTATTTAACTATGTTGGGTTTAATTTTAAGACTTGTGAAAGTAAATTAAAACCAATACTACGGGGGAAAATATTGGCATTGGGGAAAATGACTATATGTATACGTATCACCAATTTTTCGCGGGAAAAGAATGGCAATTATGGTTAATTTCCCATAGGGAAGAATTGGTTCAAACTAGTTTCCCCCGGGGAAAAAATTGGCGTTGGCTCAGAATGTCTATATACCATCAGCCCACTGAAAGTTAGTATTTGCTGTTCCACTACTCAACATACACCTTTGAGGAGTAAGGGTAAAGACAGCTAGGTTCGGAGTCGAAACAGTGTATCTGTGCGAAATGACATTTCTTCATGTGGATTGTTTACTTTGTGAATTAGCACTTTTAAAATTCATGCATAGTTTGTCAGTATGTAGGATGTATATGCGTATAATGCCCTGAAAATGCACTGAATGCGCCATTGGACGTTAATACCCATCTATCGACAGCAGATATGATGGAAAATAAATTCCTAATGCTATATTGGATAAATACTACTGACTTTATCTATACATGTATTATAGATAACTTTCCACTATGTGTTTTGTTGTACAGTCTTGACAAAGATTGTTATAATTAATAGAGCATATAAAAAAATGCAATAATGTCATATTTATTTCCCAAATACATATATAATAAGGGAAAGTAACTCTTAGTGATTTAAACTTTGACTAACCAGCCACCCCTGCAAAGCGGCCGTTTTCTGTGGTCCGACGAGCGGAAAGTTTTTGAGACGTTTCACAGTTACAAAGTGTCGACTGCTATAACTATTTTTTGACATTTTTCCTATTATGTCTGTTTGTTTTGTTCGCATAATGTTGTTGTCAATTTAGTTGAATTATATACAACTGTCATACAAATGAAAGGTTTAGCAAGGTAATAAACCAGGTTTAATAAACCATTTTCTAAACAAGGAAACGTCTTTAATAAATAAGGAATATAACAGTTGAATTATAGTCGTTTCATGTGTTAAAGGTTTTGATTTGTAATTTGATAACAAAAACTCTCCGTGTTGAATTTTCCTATGAGTTCAGTAGTTTAATTATTTTATATTTTGACAGTGCGCACAATTCTGATGAATACGTACAAAGACTGTTTACACCTGTAACCATATTATATTTTCTTTTTTAAATACCTAAGGTAAAATATAACCAGGGACATTGTATGTGCGTTCAAGCGGATATCTGTTAAATAAAAAGACAAATAGCGTGTGTTTAAACTTTACTCAGTAACTGCACACGACGTTATGTAGTATGAAGTCTAAATTTTAAAATGGGATATACGTGAACGGTTTGATAGTGAATAACTCGCATATTGATATTTGACGGATATTAAAGACAGTTTGAGGTAAGAACATATTTTTTCTGTCTTCAGACAATAGTTTGAAAGTCATCTTTATTTAAATGAGATATGTAATTTAATTTTTTTTCTAAAAGTAAAAGGTCAGGTTTATGGAAACTTCGATATTAAACACTCCTTTAAGTTTCATAACATCATTCGGTCAGTCAGAATTTTTTGCTGATCGTCGATTGTTCTCTTTTTTTTTTTTTTTTATAGAAAACGTTTTATAATTTCTTAGTTTTTAAGGTTCTATGTAGAAAAAAAACTTGATTCATTGTTGCATCCTCAGTCTATCTACGTCGAAAAATCAGTTCCACAACGACACCCTCTCTTCCCCTCAAGTCTAGAATACGTATACGTAGGAACGTAACGCATTCACAAACCCTCAATGGTTTTAATAAATCAATGTAAATACCATGGATAGTTGAAGTGGCACTACAATATAGATAACAATACCTAAGGTCTGTCAATCTATTTATTTTTTACGTTTAGTCTGTACCGCGCGAGATTTTAAACATTCCGCAGAGCAGGATGAATCGTTTATAAAATAAGACCATCGACAGCCGTTATGAATTCGTTACAACTCGCAAGAAATAAAAAAAAAGAGATGGGATGTAAGGGGCATCGAACGATATCCACGGAACTCGTCGTGCTCCTTAAATATTGTTAAATAACCAAAGAAATATTCGTCTAAGATTACCAATTTGTATAGTGTTACAGAAAATAACAATCAGGAAAGTTTGAAAAGTATATTAAACATTTTAACAAACGCTTAACACCGTAAATTTAATATATCCAACCAGTCAAGAAAACCAAAACAAACAACATGGCTGAAATCAACTCATATTCCGATGCGGTTTCACAACCAGCATATCATAAACATACCAACTTTTACCCGATACATGAAGGTCTTGAGGAACTGAGGTCAGTAAAACCGGTATTCATTTTAGAAACAGATTTATTTGGCAATACAGAACTCCAACAAAAAGACTTCTTACAACATGAAGAAGTTTACAAAAGTATCGGTTCAGAGATACCCAGATTCCAAATGAAAGGGTTACAAAGAGTCAAGGGAATGTGGCGTATTTATCTTGCACAAGAACTAGCAAGAGATCACCTCCTTACAAGAGGTGTATCTATACGTAACAAACTTTTAACAGTATACGATAAAAACCCAAGAATCCCTGTAGCTGAACAACGCCCAGAATACCTCCGAATACGTGTGTCCAACATTCCATTATCAGCTGAGGACGGTATGATCTTCTCGTTCTTTCAATCTAATGGCGTAGTCGTTACAAGCTATTTCAGAGAGAGAGTGAGAATAAATGGCGAAATGACCGACTGCCAATCTGGAGACAGAATCTTTTTTGTCGAACCTTTGGAAGGCACACTACCCAGATTCACAAGGATAAGCAAGTACAATGCCAAAATATATTACAAAGGCCAAATCTACATAAATGCACATATTACTTGTCAAAAATGCCTGAAAAAGGGACACAAACAGGACAAATGCCAAAACGATTGGGTTTGTAATGAATGTGGAAAAGAAGGGCATAAAGCAAAAGAATGCCAAACTCCTAGTAAACCAGCACCACATAATGACACTCCTAGTAAAACAGCATCAGACAATGAAGCTAATAAAACAGATGACCAGTCTGATTCTAGTGAAAGTGAAAGTGGGGAAGAGACTGACATTGGTGATCATGTTGATCACAGTGAAACCCCACCTTCACAGTCCATATTGCTACCTACAGAAGCAATAACAGCAACAACAACAGCTATCAGTAAAGTCGTTACAGAAATTGATCCTGATTCACAGGAGAAAAAAAGAAAAAAAAAGAAAAACAAAGACAAAACAAAAAACAAGCCAAAAGTTGAATCAAAAGGACCAATAGACAAATTCATTGTAAACCCTGAATCAACAACACCAGTACAAAAACAGGGGAAAAGACCAGCAACAACCCCTACAGATGAATATCACAAAAGACAAACTGATTCCAGTAAATCATCAAAGACATAGGTACAAGAACAGTTACCATATACCATTTCCTTTCAAAATATATTATCCATACAACAATGCCTAAGTCAATGGACATAATAATTTGTACTTGTACAAATATCTGTATATACTCCTATTTTATATATATTCATAAAAAACAATTAAAAAAATATGTGGCAGTGTATGATACAATAACATTAGATTGTATATACTCTGCACAAAACAAAATAAAACAATAAACTCTATATATAGATTGTTGTCAATATAATATGTATAGATCAATGAAACTAATTCTTTTTTTTCATATGAAACAACTAGTATAGTTATATATATATATGTAATAATTTGTGCTTCAATGTACCACAATATCAATATGTGCGCTATGTCATATAATCATGTAAACAGAAAAGCAATAGCACTCTACTATATTTATATAGATATGCAAATTAATTCCATCGCCATTTCCACACACCTGTATACAAAATGTAAACAAATCAGTTTGACCTATTTATACCTGTTTTTATATGCAGATAATTATCCTTTTTTAGTTGTAGCCTCAAAAGTTTTCATTCATGTATTATGTCTTCATTCTTTTAATTATTTGCATCAGAATCTCCGTGTTCTGCTAAATATCTGTATAATTAAAGTCAAGCCCCTTAAACAAAATAGTTGTAATATTATCTGTACTGTTATCACAAGCATACGAAAGTATTTGATAATATTCTCCCGTTATTTTTGCTACTTGGTTATTAATGTCTTTATTTCTGAAAAGTGTTTTAAAAATATACAATTAACGAAAAATAAATTCAATACTCACCAATTCAGAAAGATATATATTACATCCATCACATTTATATATTTCTATGTACGGTATATTAGTCTATTAAAGTTAATCCTCGTGCGAATTAATCGTTTTACATGTGAAGGTCAATATATTTTACCAGCTAACAATTCTAAATATAGAAATAGGTGGAAACCTATTAAAGTCGGTCAATATGAAATTAAATGTATGTGTGTACATGTAATTATATTTCGTCTAGCAACTCACACATGTACAGTCAAAGCTAAAACTGTCACTAGAGATGCACATATGATTGTATTTTTATCTCTAAATTCTGTATATATTTGTATGTATATTATGCTTTTTATATTTGAAATACATGTATCAAATACTTTTTTAAAAACAAAATCAAGATGTCACTTAATCCATTGCATATATGTTCTTTAAATTGTCAGGGGTTAGGAAAATATGAAAAAAGAATTAGACTAAAAGAATGGATAAAACAACAAAAATGCAACATAATATTTTTACAAGAAACACATTTTTCGAACAATTTAATAGATAAAGAATTTACGGGCGATTTATATCATAGTTTTGGAAGCACACAATCAAGAGGTGTTTCGATTTATATCAACCAAAAAATTAAGTATGAAATCATAGATAAATATGTAGATCAACACGGAAGAATTGTTTTAATCAACATAGAAATCGACAAAAATATATTTACTTTTGTAAACCTTTATGCCCCAAACACAAGTAAAGATAGAAATATATTCTTTAAAAAAGCTTTAAGTGTCATTGAAAAATATAGTCTTGGTATAATTATCATAGGCGGTGATATGAATGAAACGCTTAATATAAAAGATAGAAAAAGTAATAGAAAAGATCAACAAAAAATAAAAAATAAGACAAATGGGCTAAAAACTCTGATAAAAAAACTAAAAGTTATAGATATATGGAGAGCTATAAATCCAAATAAAACGCAATATACCTGGAAAAGAAAAAATAATGAAGTAGCTAGTAGAATTGATTATTTTCTAGTAAGTGAAGATGTGAGACCAAGAGTACTCAGCACTGATATACGACCTGCAACAATTCAATATACAGATCACTTAGCGATTTCACTTAAAATTAATCATTGTCAAGGGAACAAAGGAAAGGGGTACTTCAAATTAAACAATAATATCCTTAACGACGAATCATACAAACTAAAAATAAATACTTTGATAGATAAATATGAAAAATTAAGAAATAAAAAAAGTCTAGCAATCGTGTGGGATCTTTTTAAAATAGAAGTTAGAGAGAAAACTATAGAACATTGTAAAATAAAAGCTAAACATAAAAGAGATGAAATTACAAAACTAGAACAAGAACTTAAACTTTTGAATGAAATTCACGATAACTACATAGATGAAAAAAATAATAATTTGCCAAATATAATAGATTCAATAAATAAAACAGAAGAAACACTACAAACTTTATATTCAGATAAAATAAAAGGGGCACAAATAAGATCACGAGTTAAATGGATAGAAGAGGGCGAAAAAAATACAAAATATTTTTTGGGATTAGAAAAATCAAGACAAACAAGGAAAAACATTACTGCTATAAGAGACAGTAAAGGAGAATTAACAGAAGATCAAGGCAAAATATTAGAAACGGGGAGAAATTATTATGTCAATTTATATAAGTCAACTAATCCTGATCTAACAGAAATTGAAAATTATATTGAAAAAACTAAAATAAATTACAAATTAAGTACAAAAGAAGGTAATGAAATTGACGGCAACCTGACAATAGAGGAATGTACACAATCTGTTTTTAAAATGAAACTTAATAAAACACCAGGTATCGATGGTCTCTCAATTGAATTTTATAGAGCTTTCTGGTCAAATTTACAAACCTTTGCTGTAGATGTTTTTAATAATTGCTATGAAAAAAAAGAATTAACAAATTCTCAGAAACTTGGATTGATTACCCTTATATACAAGAAAAATGACCCATTAAATTTAGATAATTATAGACCAATTACCTTACTAAATGTAGATACCAAAATTATAGCATACTCTCTTGCACAAAGACTGAAACCAATATTGCATAAAATCATTCATAGTGATCAAAACGGTTATGTAAAAAACAGATATATAGGATTTAATATTAGACAAATCCAGGATATTATAGATTATTCGGAAAAATTCAATGTAGATGGAGCTATCTTATTTTTAGACTTCACAAAGGCATTTGACTCGCTAGAATGGGAATTTATGTATTGTTCTTTAAAGAAATTTGGCTTCCAGGAATCTCTTTTGAGGTGGATAAATACTTTATACACAGATATAAAGGGTTGCATATTAAATAATGGCTGGATTTCAAGACCCTTCAACATTGAGCGCGGTATCCGTCAAGGGTGTCCCGCGAGTTCTATAATTTTCGTAATTGCTGTTGAAATTTTAGCTAGTAGATTAAGACAAAATAAAAATTTTAAAGGCTTTCAAATTAAACTAGATAATAAAACCCATACATTAAAATTAAGCCAGCTTGCAGACGACACCACTTTATTTTTAAATTCAAAACAAGAAGTGTCATTAACTCTGAATATTATAGAAATTTTTGGATCACTTTCAGGCCTAAAGCTTAACCGAAATAAAACAGAAGGAATATGGCTCGGCAATTTAAAAGCCTGCAAAGATAAAGTTGAAAACATTAATTTTACACAAAAACCTATAAAAGTTTTAGGAATATACTTTGGACTTAATAAAAATGAGTGTAAAAAATTAAACTTGCAACGACAATACGAAAAATCTGAAAAAATAATTAAAGATTGGAATAAAAGAAATTTAACTATGTTAGGTAAGATAACTCTTGTTAAATCATTAATCTTACCGAATATTACTTATGTTGCATCTGTAACCGAAATTGATAACGAATACCTAGCAAAATTTAAAAAAATAATATACAGTTTTATATGGAATAATAAATCTGAAAAGGTTAAAAGGGATATAATAAGTAAAAATTACCATGCTGCCGGGCTTAAAATGATAAACATAGATAAATATCTAGAAGCGATAAATATTAGTTGGGTAAAAAAACTCATCGAAAACGAAGATCTATCACCCAATTGGAAAGTATTACCAAGATTTTATTTTGATAAATTTGGACAAGAATTCCTTATATTTAAAATGAATTTCAACAATATTAATTTGGTCTATAAACTGAAAGAACTAATTCCACAATTTTACTTAAGAATAATCAAATCATGGATAAATACAAAATCTGAAAAGGAATTGGATCATCTATCATATAAACAAATAAGACAGCAGCTTATATGGGGCAATAAAAATATCAAATTAAACGGTAAATGTCTCATCTTCAAAAACTGGATAAACAGCAAAATTCTTTTTTTAAATGACATTATTGATAATAAAGGAAAATTTAATCAAAACATGATCTTAGATAAACTTTCCTGTCATGCTAACTGGTTTTCAGAATATTCTAAATTAATGAAAGCAATACCAAAACAGTGGTTACAAGAGCTAACTAAAAAAGAATCATTAAAAACAA
The DNA here is from genome assembly GCA_019925275.1 of Mytilus edulis. Lineage (NCBI taxonomy): Eukaryota > Metazoa > Mollusca > Bivalvia > Mytilida > Mytilidae > Mytilus > Mytilus edulis. Next base: position 3,997,369 of record CM034354.1, read on the forward strand.
AAGTTGCCACTGACTCCGAATATAAATTTAAAGATAAAAAAGGAAAAATGGTATCACTTAAAAACATTTCCTCCAAAGACATTTACATCTCCCTCTTAAATAGATATTATGAAAAACCAATAGGATTTCAAAAATGGGACAACATATTTATCTTGGAAAACAACACAAACAAAAGACAACAAATGCTAAATTATATCTTTTATTATATACAAGATAATAAATTCAAAATGTTAAGATGGAAATTTCTGCACTACATTTTACCAACCAAACAATTACTTTTCTCTTGGAAAATAACTAAAACTCCGCTATGTAATATTTGTGATGTCATCGAAGATTATGAGCACTACTTTTTAACATGCAAATTTCTGAAATCATTTTGGGATAAAATAAAACTTTTACTTGATAAACTTAAAATAGGACATCACATCATATCAATTAAATCACTTTTGTACGGATACAAAATAAACGATACAAGTTACTACAGTATAAATGATTTAATTACAATTATTATTTTTACTGTATACAAAGGATACTATACATCCGAACAAAAAACAAAACAAATTAATATGTTTGAAATTTTCAAAAAAGAATTTCTTCAATATCACGAAATATTGATAAATAAAGAAGGCAAATATGAAAAATTCCATAATCTGGTTGCAGAAAAAATTAAATTAATTTCATAAATTAGAATTTATTATACATCTTGTTATCATATTTCTATTCAGTTACATACATGTCATTATTACTATATATACATATTGTGCACTAACAAGTACTAACTTATCAATAAAATGCTATATACTAACGTTAACGAGGCCGGGATAAGGTACCGGTACTTCATGTATCTCTAACAAATGTAAAATTCAAATAAAATATTTTAACATTTAAAAAAAAAAAAAAAAAAAAAAAAAAAAAAAAAAAAAAAAAAAAAAAAAAAAAAAACACAATATTTTAAGTGTACAGACAATATTTCGATTGAAATCATTTAAAGTTTTCTGAAATGTTTACTTAACCCAATACTTCTTTTAAATACTTAACGTGCAATATAACTGAGGCATTTATGTTTATTCATGCGGGGACCTTTAACAAAAATCACAAAAGGCATACAATGTGTACGTGGTCGATAGTTTAGTAACGACACTATTGTTAGGCTAGGATATAATATTTCAAAATCGGGTTTTGTTGAAAGGTTTCATGTTTTGTTTTCGTATTTATTATGGAAATATGTTATAAAAGTTTTTTACTATTATAAAAACACAATAGTAGGAAATAATGTGTTTAATGATTATCAAAAAAGCTTCGATATTTTGATATTTATTCTAATTAAATATGGAATTCAGTTTAGTTACTAACATAGAAAATCATTGTGATTTCTTTTCATTAGTTTACCCCTGGAATATATCAAATTATCTTTTTTTGGAAAACAAACCTTTCAGGATTTCGTGCCCTGTTTTTGACCTTTTAATCTTGCAGATACGAGGTTCACTTATGAGACTTTTTGTAGATCAGCCACCCTTCTGAGGTTTTTATAAATCTGCATTATCTACTGTACAATAACAAATTAAGCGTTGTTATAATTCAAGAAATATAAATTACTATTGAGTAGTAAAATTGAGAATGGAAATGGGGAATGTGTCAAAGAGACAACAACCCGACCAAATAAAAAACAACAGCAGAAGGTCACCAACAGGTCTTCAATGTAGCGAGAAATTCCCGCACCCGGATGCGTCCTTCAGCTGGCCCCTAAACAAATATATACTAGTCCAGTGATGATGAACGCCATACTAATATCCAAATTGTACACAAGAAACTAAAATTAAAATAATACAAGTCTAACAAAGGCCAGAGGCTCCTGACTTGGGACAGGCGCAAAAATGCGGCAGGGTTAAACATGTTTGTGAAATCTCAACCCTCCCCCTATACCTCTAACCAATGTAGAAAAGTAAACGCATAACAATACGCACATTAAAATTCAGTTCAAGAGTTCAGACACGTTTAAATTTTCTCGTACAAAACAGTAAAATAGTCTACTTACTAGTTACTAGTTGTTGTCATTTCGGGGCCTTTTATAGCGGTATGGGCTTTGCTCATTGTTGAAGACCCTACGGTGACACATAGTTGTTAATTTCTGCGTCATATGGTCTCTTGTGATGAGTTGTCTCCTTGGCAATCGTACCACATCTTCTTTTGTATATGGCATGGAATATATTGTTGATAGTCAGTTGTATCATGTTACATGCAATTCAATCCTTATATATATATACGATAAATATTCTGTGTAATACGTTTTGTAGATATCAAAATGAATAAAACGGTGTCGTAAACACTCAAGCTTTAATTATTTAACCTAGACTAGACTTGTTATCGCTAGAATATAATTAGGAAATGCAACCAGAATGAAATCTTCATAAATAGTATGACAAGTCTGTTTACACAAGTAACTACACATACTATACTTATTTTAAATACTTTCGGTACAATATAACAAAGATCATGTGTAATACGTTTTGTAGATATCAAAATGAATAAAACGTTGTCGTAAACACTCAAGCTTCAACTATTTAACATAGACTAGAAAGGACTATTTCACGTAAGACTACAGTTTACAAAACATTATATCGTAGCTCTTATTATTAGTTGTTGTTTGTATTTCTTACCTCTAACCTTTTATTTCACCTTATCTTGTTTTTCATATGATTCAAAGATCACAATTATTTAAACAACATGTTACATTTGCTTCATGCTTTTCAATATTATTCCCTCCAACACACTGGACCAATTAATGGTTTATTTTTATATATTATTTTCACATTTACAATTGTGTCGAATAATAAACTTCATGGTTCAGTTCTATCGTTATAAAGACTCTGTATAGTGTTAATAAACGTGAAAACAAAGAGAGGATACTACAGACCTAGCCAAAGCCAAGGTTTTGAATTTGGTTAATATGGCATATTTGTTTTTCTCTTTGAATGGTTCGTTACTTTTAAGAATTTGGATATTTATTAGTTTGAAATATTACGTTGCTATCTATCTATTGTTGAAGAATGTTTAATTAGTCTACACATATTGCTTCTTCTGTCGGTTGTTTTGTGCCTCAATAATGTACACTCAACTCTTACTTTATTACATGTCGATCTTAACAGTTAAACTGAATAAAGGGTTGACAGCTGCATTGCAATGCTAATTCATATGATCGATAACGAAAGCATAATTTCGAAATTACTGACATTTCCAATTACTGGCCAAATAGTATTTACAACATGATTGCCGGCAAAGGTTAAGAAGTAAGCTCCTCAAATTGCTAAAACTTGTTATCGCTAATTAGAAAATGCAACCAGAATGAAATGTTCATAAATAGTATGACAAGTCTGTTTACACATGTAACTACACATGATATACTTCTCTTAAATACTTTCGGTACAATATAACAAAGATCATGTTTGTTTATTTAAGAGAAAAATTAAAATAAATAGACAAATCGCGTGTTTTTCATTGATTGCTAAGTAACTAGACGCTACATTGGGTACAATAACCTTTTAAATGGAATTTAAATGAAAGATATACTAATGTATTACACACATATTAGGATATAAAAAATGTAATTGAGAGCTTGAGGTAAGAATATATTCTATCTCTCTTCGTCAAATAGTTTGTCTTTATACATGTATTACTGAATATGTAATAGTGACGTGATATGAATGTTAAGGTACTATGGTATTTTCTCAAAATGAGAACACTAGGAAAAAATAATTAATGGTTTGCAATTGCACAAAATTTTATGTTTTCTTTAAATCCAATTGCCCTTTTAATTGAATCATTTAGATCTTTTTTTTTCGGAAGAGAAATCTGAATTTTGTTTTGCTTTTCGAATTCCTTTCTATCGACTTAGAATTCAGATTATACGGTGCTTCCAAGACCTCCGGCTTAAAGTTAAACGGACCGTAAAGCATGTGTACTAGATATTAAAAAAAACACTAATACAAGGGTTAACGTCATATTTGCGCGAATCATGAAGAGTTATTAGTCACGTAACATTGAATCTAAGAATACTGACGTCCTTGCCGAAACAAATTATTAGTTGACATGATTTTATAGGATTTTGTGAACAAATCTATTTTCACTTACATAAAGTCTGTACAAAAGAGGAGTATCCGCAAAAAAAAATGGAGATTTGAAACATGCAAATGTACAAAGTAAAAAAACAATATGCAATGAAACCATAGACTGCCGTAAAAAGTAGCCTGTGAATGTGTTGCATCTCGCAGAAGTAACGAAGTTAACATTTTGTATAAGTGTATTGAATAATGCACAGTTATACCCCAATGGGTTAGAAGGCATAGATAAATCAATAAAATAAGTTTACAAGTTACAAGTGTACAGGAAATATTTCGAGTGAACAAATATTAAAGTCTTTGTCATTGTTTTCGACCCCAAATAATTCTGTTAAATACACCAGGTGCAATTTAACAAAGAGCCATACAAGTTTATCCATGTGTGGCAATTTTAAATATATATATACAACAGACACATTGTTTGAGCGTAATAGATAGTTCAAAGACTAATAACACTATAATATCACATTATATATTCGGATGTCATTTAAAGGTATTAATTTAAGAAATGCCAAAGAGAGCTGGTTTTTTGTCTCTCTTTATCACATAGTTTGTATTTAGCCATGTGTTATTGACGATTATCAATTTATTAGGTTTGAGAATGTATTTAAAGTTTGTATTTAAAGTTTGTATAGTTTTTCTCACTAAATAATAATGCAATATCAGAGATTTTTAAGTTTGTCAAGCAATTCATAATATTGTATTCCTTCAACATTTACATATTTAATATTCCGGCTTTTCTTTTGATAAAGTACATTATAAATATATATCTAAACACTATCATATCGAAAAAAATGTTTCGTCAACTGTTCCCTTTTAAAACCTCGAATAAAACTTGATAAACGAAGAATAGTAATAAGACATCTGTGTTTATCAGTATCAATATTTTCAATATATTAACTTTTTAACTTTTTGTCACAAAGATTTGATTTAATTTGATTTTATTGGTTGAGTAGACCGGAGTGCTCGGAGAAAACCACCGACCGTCGGTAGGAAAACTGACAATTCTAGTCAATTAAGAATGGAGTCGAGTGCACCCATTGTGCAATTGAGAAAGACTAATTGTAGTGTGTCATACGTGTACTTTATTACTATGGAATCACTGTTGAAACTCTATAAACCTTCAAGGTAGTTGTCTGTCACCATGTACTTTATGTGCAATAGAAGGAAATAATTGTCAATGTACCTTCAATAATTAAAGTCCATATTGATTTTAACAAATGGATAAGTAATATGGTTTTTAACATGGTAGTAATATTGTTTTTGCATTTATAATCTGGAAAACACAAGTAAACCAGTTATAACTAGTTTGTGTTGCTTTGTGTAGTCTTTATATAGATATAAAAAGATGTGGTCAGGCCTCGACAAATCGCTTGTCCGAATGTCCGGTACAAAAGGAAAAAAAGGTCGGACAAGTAAAAGCTGTATCAAACTTGTCCATCGGGACAGGTACAATTATTCTGCAGAAAGTACATTTATTCCAACTTTGATGAACAAAGTAATTATAAACAAAAAACAAGAAAATAAATATTAATTTGACATGTTTCTGTATTCTGTTTATTCAAATGCAAAACCTTTTTCTTCAACATATTTACTTGCAATTGATAATTTTTAACTGGTTCTCTGTGAGGTATTTTTTAAAGGGTAAAAGGTATACTATTCTCGGAATCCAGTCTTACTGATCCGAATCTATTATGCGCTTTGTAGATAAGGAAACTTTACAGAACAGTTCGTTACCTTGACAGGTTTAGCTCCAAGTTTAATAGACTGTTTGGCAATGTAGAAGACACATTTAGTAGATATGATTGAAAGACAGTTTGGCAAGGCAGGAGAAATTATGGGACCAAGACAAATCAGTACCTCTTTTGCTACCTTATTCTGTTCCTTCTAATAAATACCATACCGGTAATTTATCACATTTTTTTTTTTACCATAAAATTTTCAAAACCATATATTTGATCATAAGTTAGTAGAAAAAAACAATACTTGAAATATGGTGACCTATAGTTGTAAATTTCTGTGTCATTTTGGTCCCTTGCAGAGAGTTGTCTCATTAGCAATCAAACCCTATCTTCTTCTTTTTATTTATTGCATTTGAATAAACTTCTTCTCTTCTACCACAGTTGTTAGGTGTCTGCCCTCATAGACAGACTGTTGGGAACATACACAGGCTGTTGGGAACGTAAACTGGCTGGTAAAAATGTAGATACTTGTTTACTTAATAACTATTCAACAAAGAGACAAAATGATACACATGTAGACAGATTATTAAACACCAAGACGAACTAGTGAATATGATTTTAGACTATTGAACATGAACACATAGACAAACCGGTGAAAATGTAAACGGACAAGCTAGTGGACAAAGACAGACTTGTAAACACTTAACCAGACTGTTGAAAATGTAGACAAACTAGGGGACTATTCAAAAGACTGGTGAAATTGAAAACAAACTTTTTGACACATAGACAGAATGATGAACATATAGACAGACTTGTGTTAATGCAATTGGACAAACAATATTTGCGAGTGTATAAATCTTATTCTTACTCTATCCTAGATCTTGCCAAAATTGAAACTATTGATAATACTTTGGATCTACTAACAGATGACTATGTTAACCTGAATAATATTAATGAAACTGTAAAGGATATTGGTGATATATTTTTCAACGCCACAAAACATTTGGAACTTACAATCCCCAAAAATCTGATAAAGATAAAATTGAGAATGGAAATGGGAAATGTGTCAAAGAGACAACAACCCGACCATAGAAAAAACAACAGCAGAAAGTCAACAACAGGTCTTCGATGTAGCGAGAAATTCCCGAACCCGGAGGCGTCCTTCAACTGGCCCCTAAACAAATGACCTACAATGCGCAAAAACGGAAATCGAATGAACCATGGTTTGACAACAATTGCAGGCAAAAACCAAAAAGACAAGGCACACTCAAAGACTATACAGACTATGTAAATAATAATTTTGTACTTTTAAAATATCTTACTGTATTTGTTTACATTAACTATTGTATTTGTATTTATATTATATGTTTCTCTGTAAACTTGTATTTAGTTTTTATAGAATAAAGTATCTATCTATCTAACTATGTTGGGTTAAATTTTCAGACTTGTGTAAATATAGTAAAAACAATACTACGGAGGAAAATATTGGCATGGGGAAAATGACTATATGTATACGTATCATCTAATTTTCGTGGGAGGAGAATGGCAATTATCGTAAATTTCCCCTAGGGAAGAATTGGTTCATACTAGTTTCCCACGGGGGAACATTGGCATGGACTCAGAATGTCTATATAACATTGGCCTAATGAAAGTTAGTATTTGCTGTCCCACTACTCAACATACACCTTTGAGGAGTAAGGGTAATAACAGATAGGTTCGGAGTCGAAACAGTGTATCTGTGTGAAATGACATGTCTTCCTGTGGACTGTTTACTTTGTGAATTAGCACTTTTAAAATTCATGCATAGCTTGTCTCTCTGTAGGGTGTACATACGTATAATGCCCTAAAAATGCACTGAATGCGCCATTGGACGTTGATACCCAGCCATCGACAGCAAATCTGATGGAAAAGAAATTCCTAATGCTGTATTGGATGAATACTACTGATTTTATCTATACATGTATTATATTACCTTTTCACTAAGTGTATTGTTGTACAGTCTTGACAAATATTGTTATAATTAATAGAGCATATGAAAAAATGCAATAATGTCATTTTTTTCACATGTTTCGCGTATATGATCAGACTAATTTGAAGTGTAAAAATATCTTTAGATGTTTTAAATAAATAAAATGTTTGTGATGGCTTGTCCAATACCGTGGATAATTGTTTGACTCTTTACACTTAACTATCGGACAATAATGACGTTTCTAACAAATATACATTTTCCTATTTAAGTCAAACTTCTTTTTATTTTTTTACAGATTTTGTTTTTGCCACAAATATAAAGAAATACGATGTATACAAACTTGAACTGCTATTAGATGATTAAAAAATTTGATTCCTGACATAATGCATATACAAAAAAGCAGATGTGGTATATAAAGGCTACAAGACATTTCTTCACAAGAGACTAAATGACACACGAATTAACAACTAAAGGTAACCGTACGGCCTTGAACAATGAGAACAAACCCATCCCGTATAGTCAGCTATACAAGGCCCAGAAAAGAATCATGTAAAACAATGCAAACGATAAAAGTAACGGCTTAGTTTATAAACAAACAATGAACGAATACCAAATATGTATAACAGCAACAAACGGCAATTTATTTTTACTACCTTCTGACAACGTACAGAATGAAGCGTGATTGTTATCCGTTCGTTTGATGTGATTCAGTCTTTTGATTTAGCCATTTGATTTGGGACTTTCTGTCTTTAAGTTTCCTATGTTTTCAGTATTTTTGTGATGTCACCTTTTTAAACAAAAGATAGATAAGAAGATAAAATAAGAAAACTTTATATTGATTCGGCATGAGTACAAGTAAGCAACACAAGCTCTCAGGAGCTTTTGAACGAATATAAAAACATATAAATAGCATAAAAACAGTGCATTTTGACATATAAAACAACCCGTAATTCAAAGTTGAAATCTCACATACATAGCATGCAATAAAAATAAGCAACAAATTTTCGACTGAAGTAAAAACATGCTTGACCAGAGCAACCAAAAGCAGCATAAATAGTAAGTAGCTCAAGAATTGTCTGCAAGCAGAACAGCGACATTCTAAACCGTTCCAGGACTCAACAAGACTTTCAAAAATGTAAAAAACTGTTTTCAGTCCTGAAATTGTTTGGAAGGCGGTTCCATAAAGTAGCAGCAGCAAATTTGAACGATTTTGTTTACCGTAACGGGTTGATTTTACCTGTGGAATTTCAAGAATATTTACATACCTGAAAGACTATTTAGATTTTCTCACATTTACCAAATTTTAGAAGCACACATCTTACCGAATAAAAAGGTACCTGATGATTTGTATTTAAATAAATTGTCTTGTATTCTTGTAAAACCGGCTACACCTAAAAACCTAGATAAGAAATGGAATTTGTGTATTTTTCTAATAACAATCAATTAAATATATCATCATAAATCCAGCGGTTGTCACCTACAATCACTGATAAGAGCATAAATGTGTTTTATTAACAAAGAAGGTAATTCTGGCAATCAGGACAAATGCATGCTGACCGATAACGGTTTACTTGTCGAACCTGTTTCAATAACCAAGCTTATCATGTTGTGACGAATCAAAATTAACACACATGCTACACATAAGTAGTCATAACTCTTAAAACATATTGAAAACCTTGTAAGGTGAACAACTTTATAAATACGAAATACCATTACTGTATGATATGTTTATCTATTATTCCTGCAAAAAAAATGAAATACGATGAAATAAAAATTGTACCTGTATTTTATGATACATTTAATATAGAAAACAAACATTCACAGAGGAAAACATATATTTCGATTAAGATAATACATATTTTCAAATGTTCCCAAATTCATATATAATAAGAGAAGTAACTTTAAGTGATTTAAAATTTGACTAACTAGCAACCCCTGCAAAGCAGCTGTTTTCTGTGGACCGACGAGCGGCCAGTTTTTGAGATGTTTCACTGTTACAAAGTGTCAACTGCTATAACTATTTTTTTTTTACATTTTTCCTATTATGTCTGTTTATTTTGCTCACAGATTGTTGTCAATGTAGTTGAATTATATGCAACTGTCATACAAATGAAAGGTTAAGCAAGGTAATAAACCAGGTTTAATAAACCATTTTCTAAACAAGGAAATATTTTAATAAATAAGGAATATATAACAGTTGATTTACAGTCTTTTTGTTAAAGGTTTTGATTTTGTAATTTGATAAAAAAAAACTTTCCGTGTTGAATTTCCTATGTGTTCAGTAGTTTCATCATTTTATATTTTGACAGTGCAAAAATTCGGATTAATATGTACAAAGACTGTTTACACCTGTAACCATATTACATTTTCTTTTTTAAATACCTAAAGTAAAATATAACCAAGGACATTGTATGTTTGTTCAAGCGGATATATTTTAAATAAAAAGACAAATAGCGTGTGTTTTATCTTTACAAAGTAACTACACACGACGTTATGTGGTCTGAAGTTTAAATTCTAAAATGGGATATAATTGAACGGTTTGATAGTGAATAACTCGCATATTGATATTTGACGGATATTTAAGACAGTTTGAGGTAAGAACATTTTGTTTCTGCCTTCAGACAATAGTTTGTCTTTAACAATTAACTTCTTAATATCTAACAGTGGAAAGTCATCTATATTTAAACGAGATATGTAACTTTTTTCTTCTACATAAAGTAAAAAGTCAGGTTTATGAAAACTTCGCTATTAAAAGAGGGTTGCTGCTTAAAAGGATGCTATTAAACCAAGAGTTCCAAATGGTAAAGTTGAAATCATCCCTTCGTAAATTGTTTGGACGCCATCACGAGTTGGTTGACCGTTAGGAAATAATCGTTTCACAAATGATATCGGATATGTTCCTTACCTCATAACTACAATCCACTACCCTTTCATGAATGTGACCTAACGAATTATACTATTTACCGGATTTGTAATCACATAAGCAACACGACGGGTGCCACATATGGAGTAGGATCTGCTTACCCTTCCGGAGCACCTGAGATCACCCCTAGTTTTTGGTGGTGTTCGTGTTTATTCTTTAGTTTTCTATGTTGTGTCATGTGTACTATTGTTTTTTCTGTTTGTCTTTTTCATTTTTAGCCATGGCGTTGTAAGTTTGTTTTAGATTTATGAGTTTGACTGTCCCTTTGGTATCTTTCGTCCCTCTTGTTAACACTCCTTTAAGTTTCATTACATCATTCGGTCAGTCAGATGTTTTTTTGCTGGTCGTCGATTGTTATCATTTTATAGAAAACATTTTATAATTTCTTAGTTTTTAAGGTTCTATCTAGAAAACAAACATGATGCATTGCTGCATCCTCAGTGTATATCTATCTATGTCGAAAAATAGCAGGGTAAATCTTTTACATGTTTTATAAAATAAGACCATCGACAGCCGTTATGAATTCGTTACAACTCCCAGAAATAAAAAAACAATATTTTAAGTGTACAGAAAATATTTCGATTGAAATCATTTAAAGTTTTCTGAAATGTTTACGTAACCCAATACTTCTTTTAAATACTTAAGGTGCAATATAACTGAGGCATTTATGTTTATTCATGCGGGGACCTTTAACAAAAATCACAAAAGGCACAAGGTCATGTTATAAAAGTTTTTACTATTATAAAAACACAATAGTAGGAAATAATGTGTTTAATGATTATCAAAAAAGCTTCGATATTTGGATAATTATTCTAATTAAATATGGAATGCAGTTTAGTTACTAACATAGAAAATCATTGTGATCTGTTTTCATTTGTTTACCCCTGGAATATATTATATTATCTATTTTTGGAAAACAAACCTTTCAGGATTTCGTGCCCTGTTTTTGACCTTGCAGATATGAGGTTCACTTATGAGACTTTTCGTAGACCAGCCCCCCTTCTGAGGTTTTTATAAATCTGAAATATCTACCGCACAATAACAAATTAAGCAGTTGTTATAATTCAAGAAATATAAATGACTATTGAGTAGACACGTTTTAGTTTTCTCGTACAAAACAGTAAAATAGTCTACTTACTAGTTACTAGTTATTGTGATTTCGGGGCCTTTTATAGAGGAATGGGCTTTGCTCATTTTTGAAGACACTACGGCGACACATAGTTGTTAATTTCTGCGTCATATGGTCTTTTATGGAGAGTTGTCTTTTTTGGCAATCATACCACATCTTCTTTTTTTATATGACATGGACTATATTGTTGATAGTCAGTTGTATCATGTTACATGCCATTCAATCCTTATATATACGATAAATATTCTGTGTAATACGTTTTGTAGATATCAAAATGAATAAAACGTTGTCGTAAACACTCAAGCTTTAATTTTTTAACCTAGACTAGAAAGGACCATTTTACGTTAGACTACAGTTTACAAAACATTATATCGTAGCTCTTATTATTAGTTGATGTTTGTATTTCTTACCTCTAACTTTTTTTTTCACTTTATCTGGATTTCATATGAATCAAAGATCACAATTATTTAAACATCATGTTACATTTGCTTCATGCTTTTCAATATATTCCCCCCTTTTTTGTTTACCAAACCTGACCAGAAGCATAAGATAAAATTACCTCCAACACACTGGACCAGTTAATGGGTTATTTTCATATATTATTTTCACATTTACAATTGTGTCGAATAATAAACTGCATGGTGCAGGTCTACCGTTATAAAGAATCTGAATAGTGTTACTAAATGTGAATACAAAAAGAGGATACTACAGACCTAGCCATAGCCAAGTTTTTGAATTTGGTTAATATGGCATATTTGTTTTTTCTTTCAATGGTTCCTAACTTTTAAGAATTTGGATATTTTTTAGTTTGAAATATTACGTTGCCATCTATCTATTGTTGAAGAATGTTTAATTAATCTAGACATATTGTTGCTTCTGTCGGCGGTTTTGTTCACTCAACTCTTACGTTATTACATGTCGATCTAAACAGTTAAACTGAATAAAGGTTTGACAGCTGCATTGCAATACTAATTCATATGATCGATAGCGAAAGCATAATTTCGAAATTACTGACATTTCCAATTACTGGCCAAATAGTATTTACAAAATGATTGCCGGCAAAGGTTAAGAAGTAAGCTCCTAAAAATGCTAAAACTTGTTATCGCTAGCATATAATTAGTAAATGTAACCAGAATGAAATGTTCATAAATAGTATGACAAGTCTGAGTACACATGTAACTAAACATAATATTCTTCTTTTAAATACTTTCGGTACAATATAACAAAGATCCTGTTTTTATTTAAGAGTAAAATTTTAAATAAATAGACAAATTGCGTGTTTTTCATTGATTGTTAGTAACTAGACGCTACATTAGGTACAATAACCTTTTAAATGTAATGTAATTTAAGATATAATAATGTATTACACACATATTCATATATAAAAAATGTAATTGAGAGCTTGAGGTAAGAATATTTTCTATCTCTCTTCGTCACATAGTATGTCTTTATACATGTATTACTGAATATGTAACAGTGACGTGATATGAATGTTAAGGTAACATGGTATTTTCTCAAAATGAGAACAAATGGAAAGAATAATTAATGCTTTGTAATTTCACAAAAGTTTATGTTTTGTTAAAATTCAATTGCCTTTTTTATTGGATCATTTAGATTTTTCTTTCGGAAGGGAAATTTGATTTTTGTTTTGCTTTTCGAATTCCTTTCTATCGACTTAGAATTCAGACTATAAGGTCCCTCCAAAACCCCGACTTAAGTTAAACGGACCGTAAAGCATGTGTACTAGATTAAAAAAAAAGACACTAATACAAGGGTTAACGTCATATTTGCGCGGATCATACATAGTTAATAGTAACGTAAAATTGAATCTAAGAATAATGACCTCCTTGTCGAAACAAATTATTAGAAAAAGACATGATTTTATAGGATTTTGTGAACAAATATATTTTGACTTACATTTAGTCTGTACAAAAGAGGAGTATCCGCCAAAAAAAATGGAGATTTGAAATCTGTTTCATCTCGCAGAAGTAACGAAACTAAAATTTTGTATTTAGATAATATACGTATAGTGTCTTGAAATATGAAATTAATTTGTATGAGGCTTAGAAACGGGGGAAATGCGAGGTTGTACCGAGCATTTTCCCGTTTCGTGCCGAATACAAATAATTTTCATATTTCAAGACACTATACGTATATTGTCTTTATACTGAAATCGATAAAAAAATAATAAAAATTAAAAAATATGTAGCAAAATGTTGTTAAAAAAAAGTGTACCATTTTGGGGTATTTCCCTATGTGCGTAGTTCCGGCGGTAAGACATTGACATTATAAGGAATTAGAAAGGGAAAATGAACTTAATAAATAACATTTAATAAACATGGTATATAAGTTACCAATTTGAAGACATAACAAGTTTGAATTCATAAAAGTTTGACCATTGTTACTACACGTTGGCATGGTTGTGACGTGACGTTGTTGGTGAAATACAGTAGTTCTGGTAAGTAGGTGGGGCTTATAGGTTAGTTGAGGTCATTTACGTATAAAGCTAACGTTTATACGTATAGCTTTATCTGTATAGTAAAATAGCTGATTGCAGTATAAAAGTGTATTGAATAATGCACAGTTATACCCGAATGGGGTAGAAGGCATAGATGAATCAACAAAATAACTTTACAAGTTATAAGTGTACAGGAAATACTTCGAGTGAACAAATATTAATGTCTTTGTCATTGTTTTCGACACCAAATAATTCTGTTAAATACACCAGGTGCGATTTAACAAAGAGCCATTCAAGTTTATCCATGTGTGGAAATTTTAAATATATATACCACAGACACATTGTTTGAGCGTAATAGATAGTTCAATGACTAATAACACTAGAATCGCACATTTTATATTCGGATGTCATTTAAAGGTTTTAATTTAAGATATGCCAAAGAGAGCTCTTTTTTTGTCTCTCTTTATCACATAGTTTGTATTAAGCCATGTGTTATTCACGATTATTAATTTATTAGGTTTGAGAATGTATTTAAAGTTTGTATTTAAAGTTTGTATAGTTTTTCTCACTAAATAATAATGCAATCTCAGAGATTTTTAAGTTTGTCAAGCAATTCATAATATTGTATTCCTTTCAACATTTACATATTTAATATTTCGGCTTTTCTAATGATAAAGTACATTATAAATATACATCTAAACACACTATCATATCGACAAAAATGTTTCGTCAACTGTTCCCTTTTAAAACCTCGAATAAAACTTGATAAACGAAGAATAGTAATAAGTCATCTGTGTTTATCAGTATTAATATTTTCACTTTTTGTCACAAAAGATTTGAATTTGATTTGATTTTTGGTGTTTTAACGCCACTTTTAAGAACCGCATTTAGGCTATTTCGTGGTGGCCAGTTTTTAATGGTCGAGGAGACCGGAGTGTCCGGAGAAAACCACCGACCTTCGATTGAAAACTGACAATTCTAGTCAATTAAGATTGGAGTCGAGTGCACCCATTGTGCAATTGAGAAAGATTTCAAGACTAATTGGAGTGTGTCATACGTGTATTTTATTACTATGGGATCACTGTTGAAACTCTATAAACCTTTAAGGCAGTTGTCTGTCACCATGTACTTTATGTACAATAGAAGGAAATAATTATCAATGTACCTTCAATAATTAAAGTCCATATTGATATAAAAAAACGGATAAGTAATATCGTTTTTTAACATAGTATAGTAATGTTGTTTTTTTCATTTATATTCTGAAAAACACAAGTAAACAAGTTGTAATGATTGATGAAATATAACTGACAGGTCAGTAGACTTGTAAGATTCAATATGCTTCGTAAAATATATGATTCATTAACAGGGACCTGTTAGTCGCTTCCTCTCGTCGAATATACCTTTCTAAACGTGTCGAACTGTAAGCTGCAGGGTTGATATCTGTCTTTGTATGGTCTCTACAAAATGTAAATGAACGCGAATTCAGAAAGAGGCTACTGTATACCTTCCAAAATTAATCTTTTGGAAAATTGGGATGTAATAGTAATTAATTAATTCTTTCTTTTCTATTTGGTCATAACTTTCTAAGAATCGGGACGATTGCATAATTGCACATTGAGAAGCCATCTGTCTGTTAGAAAAAAACTGCATAATGCTTTAATACTTACTGGTTTGTGTTGCTTTGTGTAGTCTTTATATAGATATAAGAAGATGTAATATGAGTGCCAATGACACAATTCTCTTAACCAAGTCATAATTTGTAAAAGTAAACCATTAAAAATCAAAGTACGGTCTTCAACACGAAGCATTGACTCACACCGAACAGCAAGGTATAAATGGACCTAAAATAACATCTGTACAATCATTCAAACTGGAATCCAACGGTCTAATATATTTAAAAAACGAAAATAAGAAACACTTATGAACCACAACAACAAACGACACAACTGAACATCAGATTAGTTTTCTATGTTGCGTTTTGTGTACTATTGTTTGTCTGTTTGTCATTTTTCTTTTTTAGCCATGGCATAGTCAGTATATGTTCGATTTACTAGTTTGAATGTCCCTCTAGTATCTTTCGCCTCTATACTACCACAGTCGTTAGAGGTCTGCCTCCACGACGTATTCTTCACATCTACATTTAGGCAAATTGTCCAACATTAAGACATTTCATCGAGCATACCGAGTCTCATGCATAAAACAGATCGCCGGAAAAGGGTGAGAATGAAGCTCCTGATTTTGTTAAAATAAATAAGACGCACATAATAAGGCAAAAACTTATCCTGGTCTATATGACAAGGTTTTCAGTTCTACAAAAATAATTATAAAATCGTTTTACATCTGTTAAGATACCCGAAATACTTCTTTTAAATACTTAATGTTCAATACTTATGATTCATTTCTTTTTGTGGGGACAAATTTTCCTGAGATGAGGAACATGTATTTTTGTGGATTTTTGATGTCGTGGTTTTGCCATAGTCTACAGAAAATTTATAATTCGTTGAAACTTTAAATTCGTGGTATTCCTGTAACAATGACATTCAAGAACATTGGTATCCCACGAATAATAATGAATCCACAGTATAACACAGAGTCATTTATGTTTGTGTAACCGGAACTACACGTACAGAATTGCAAATAGTGTGTTTGTGTGTGGTAAAATATATAACTTATATTCGTTTAGTCCGTTTACATGATATGCTTCGTCTTCATCCACTTGTTGTTTCCATTTTAAATAAAGGGTAACACTAATGCTTGAATTGCTCAAATAAAAGAATATCAACCTACGACACATACCCCTACACCAGGACGACTGGATACGAACTCTAAGTATTTTAACATATCAAAAGGAAGCATTTGGTTATTTTAATCAGTTGGTCGAGTTGGCACACCTTTATGCAGTGGGATTTTAACACTTTTCATAAATAAGGCGAGTTGTCAGACTGATTGTTCAATGGGATTTACCCTTTTTCATAAGTGTGACGAGTTGATAAACTAGAGCGGGGCGATTTTTTAGATAGTGGCAATTTAGTGTTGGCAGATGGGCAAGAAGGGCGAGTTGACATGGTTTTATATTTAAAAATCGGGTTAGGGGGTCATAAAGGGTATATATATTAATATAAAGTATATTCAAACGGTTGTGTGACGTCACGTTATAAACTATATTTTATGAATTGTAACTGTTTTTTCGTCTAATCTTAAACAGGTGGGATATAAAATAGTTATCCCATACTGACTTGGTGTGTCAGTGTTAAATCACCTTCTGGCCTCCGGCCATCGGGGTGATCTTACACTGACACACCGAGTCCTCATGGGAAAACTATTACTGATAGCTCAATGTGAGTTTTTGAAGTGGCATGTGTGATGTTAGGTTCCAATAGAAGCAAACAAGAAGTAAATTGATTTACCTTTCAGGTTTTTAACCTTACAAAAAACCAACGTCATAAAGTTGATGGCAAAGTTAAACTTGTTTTTTCAAATTAATTAATATCTAACTTAAATGTCATGTTTGCACTCAATAGAAGTACATTCAATTTGTATTGTTGAAAACAAATTAAGATTTTGTAGCTGAGGAGCCATAACACAAACAATAGGGTGGATTAACCTTTTAACTATGTTGTTGTATTTCACGTGACAATAGGTGTATTTATATAATAATGTTGTGTTTAACATTGACTATGCGAATATAGTAGCCAGGATGAGAGATAACAATGCATGACCCGAAGGGAGTGAACTATTGTCTCTCACCCTGGCTACTATATTCCATAGTCAATGTTAAACACAACATTAATATCATTATTATACTGACTGTTTACTATTTCAAATAGTGCTAATTGTGTATTTCTATGTAAAAAAATGCTTTCTAGTATCATGAGTATGACAGGAAGCCCTTTATGTAACTCTGAATATATGTATGCTGTCTAAATAGAAAGTTGATTTTGTCTATTTGACTGTTAGAAAGAGTTAAAAATAAATAGATTCAAAAGTATGTGTTTTGACATGAAATTGTTGATTTGAACTATATCTGAATATAAATCATTCTTGACTAGTTAAAAAAGTAGAATTCTGCTTTACCTGGTTCTAGAGGTTGTCTTAAACTTGCTATGAGGTACCTATATTTTGCTCATTGTTGAAGGCCTGAACTCATGTTGAATTCAAGATGAAAAATTACCAGAAAGGCATCGTGTCATAGCTTTTATTGTCCGGTGATGTTTTGGATTTTGTCTAAACAAGGTTTACTCCACAACCCTTCCATTTCATTCTCATTAACATTTTCTATAGTACTCAATAACTTACAACTTGATGTGATCATAACTATTTATCTGTAACAAATAACTTCTAAAGTATTCAAACAATTTTAACTTCAACGGCAGTAAGCAGAAGTAAACAAAGAACAAAAACGTTCTAACAGAAACTATAGTATTTTAAAGTCTTTTAAAATGTCAGAAAAATTTAAATGATAACTTCTATTTCTCCCTTATTGTTGAATTGTAATAGTTAGTTAATTGTCAGGCTTATAAATCCAACCCACTTGTCTGTCCAAGCAACTAAGCTCCACCGTGCACGTGAAATTGAAAATGATTGACGTGAATATCAATAGTCTGTTGCAACAGCAAGGCATACTATTTTCGCATAGTGCAGTTAACGCTATATATTTCTTTTAAAATGTTATTATATAGGGACATTCGTACAGGAAGTATAATAATGCTAAGTAATATCCTCCGACTAAATATTGCGTATGAATCATATTTATATCACAGGTAAACTTGTGTCGAAACGGTAGTGAACATATTTTGTAGTGCACAGCAATACATTTGTTTTGTGGTTATTTGCAAAATACTCAACTTTTCGATCTCTCATGATCGTATCAAATATTTAATCGTCTAGCTGTTTCTTTACAACATTTACAACATCTTCTCATGTAATTGATAATATGTACAATGATGTAGAAAGTTATGAGTAAAACAATCATTTAAATGTTCACAAGGAAAAGTGTTTTTATTGTCAACTGCTGTTAATATGTCTCGTTCTTCCTTTCAATCCATCCACTAACAGTACCTTTATATTTGATGTTTTTGAATATTTGTCAAATAATGTTTCTATGTGTCGCTATAGCTTCACTGGAATATTTAAGCAAAGTGAAAAACTATAGAGATTTTCCTTTCCAACAGTGCATAGTAGGAGTTTGTACACAGTTGGCAAAATATCGTCTTCTATTCTATCCTTATCCAAATCATCATTGGTTAATTCTTTTTTGCATTTAGATTTTTTTTTTTTCATATTCTTCATCTTTTTTAGTCATATTCTTCATTGTTCGTGATACTAGCATTTAACAATAACCCCGCCCTCTATATCAACTTTAGTATTACTTTAAGTGACACTGCATTGTGGTAAATTGTTTTTTGAACAGTAGGTATAATATCACAACTTGTTTAGTTTTTTGTACTTCTTTAAAAACGAAGAATAATTAATTATGGTAGTGTTTGTTCAATCGTTCCTACACCAATTAATTTGTCTCGTAATTTTGTTTTTGTTTCTCAAAATATCAATATCAATATCTCACATGATTTTACAAGACATTTTAGATTTGTTACTGGTTTATCAATTTTTTTGGATGATTTGGTGTTATATTTTGTATCTAGCAGTTACCAAATGTTGTTGAAATCACTTCTAGGATGAATTGCCCAAGGCCGTATTAATTAAAAAAACATTTGTATTGTTTTAAAAAAAGCTATATCTTTATATCAATCTGTTTGGAGCATAGATATTAAAAGGTTTTTTTCCTGATTGTCCCACTTTTTAAAACATCTATAGAGCCGGTATGGCTCACCTGACTCTACTTTGGTTTTTAAAATCATACAAAAAAAAATATTTAACTACAAAGTAACAACACTTGGCCAGCACCTCATTAGGAAAGGAACATTTATGCTATGTTTGGTTTCATTTAATTGAGTGGTTCTCTAGAAGAAGAATTTTGTATGTATTTCCCAGCATGTCCTATGTTAGTGTTGAAATAGTACACTTAAGAATTATCTATAAAAATTATTAGAAAAAGGCTTATATCTCATCAGATGGATACATAAATACATTTTACAAAACTTGATAGAGTGGACACAACAAAGACAGATCTGAGCTTACTCGCAGTTATTGACAGCTCGTTAAAAAAAATATGCATCTAAATCCAAATTCATCATGTCTATATTATATTCCATGTTTGATGTTACTTCAATAGTACATACTGAAATTTCAAAAAAAATTGCGAAACTGCGACAGGGTTAAAACAGCAATAATTTAAACTCGTATTTTGAATTTGTTGATATGAAGCAAACAGGATTTTTCTCGATATTGCAAAAATTAAAATCGTATTTTAGTCTAAAATAATAAAATCAATACACACTAATTTCCTGATTTGCTATGTGAAAAATAAAATATGTAAATATTATCATTTTATCATTTTTTCCATCATATATTTTTATTAACCATTTATTTCTATATTCCTCTCAAATCGAATAAATTCTTTGTTTTATGATATAAAGTGATGTAAAAATTCATGAAAACTACATTTAGTCTATGTTTCTATTTAAAATTAAAATAACTCTATTAAGTAATTTTATTATTTTTAGAAAAAAAAAATTACTTATATAAGTAACTTAAAAAAATAACTTGTTTAAGTAACGCCCCTGACTGTTGATGAGTAACCTTTAATTAACTTCAAAATGCTATAAAAACAAATTAATCGCTACCAAAACAATTCCCAATTGTCCCATATTTAAACTTCCCAATTGTCCCAAAAGCATATTCCCGATTGTCCCACAAAATTTCATTACTTTTTACCTGTAATTTCAAAAAGTGGGACAATCGGGAAGACACCATATTGGATAATGTGTACATATTTTCTTATTTTCAATATATATCATAATAACTGTTTCTTTTTAATCTTTATGTGCATCTATGTATTTAAATATGGTTGTATCTTTATCCATATTGTCACTTCATGTGAATTGCTTGTCCCATCACTTCTAAAAAGATTTTCTTCAAATTCTTTTGATAATGTGAACATCAATATATTTGTAAAATATATTTTTTTAATTAATAAAATATCAATTTTATGTTAATTTGACCAGCTTACATTTTACTATATGTTTTTCTAGGTTGTTGCAGGCCATTGTAATTGACCATGCTTATATGAAGATTGGTTTTGATTTTGGATTACTTGAAAACTCTTGGTTGAATATTTTATATGGTAAGTACCATTTTCTATTCATAATTTTGAAAATATTTTGCATATACAATGTGTCTTTAGAATCTGAAATACAGTGGTTTTTTTCAATTTTAATTTTTAAAACTAAGCACTCGGTGTTTAGATCCCAGTATATAACACATTTTGTATTCTAAATGTGTTTGTCCTTATTAACAGTTATGTATGTTCTATATTTTGACCTGCTCCTATTAATAGCATTTCTGTTTAATAAGATATTTAACATTTAACCTGTATTTGATGAATGATGTATGTGTTACACTTGTAAGAATTATTTTATAAGATTAAATAAACAACAATGTAAAATACTTATCAGTAGATCTTTTCGTAAGATCCAAGGATTTTGATTATAAAACGAAAATTTGATCACACTACCTACCACCAAATAATATATATGTCTCTGGTGGTAACAGATATAAAAATATCAATGTATTACAACATACATGTACACATAGAATTCGTAGTTTGACTATTTTTTCTAAAGCACTCACGTGAAAAAAAAATTATGTATTCAAAGCTGTGTCTTTTAAGTAAAATATCAAAAACCATTGTCTTGTTCTAAAATAAAACCAGATTATATGCCTGAAAACGGTCTTGTTGTTCTGTAATATAACCAACTGATATGACTGACCATCGTATTGTATTTATGTAATGAAACCAAATGATCTTGCTGGGTCTTGTTGCTCTGCCATTAAACAATGATCTGCCTAACCTTCGTCTTGTACTTCTAGAATAATACCGACTAACCAACCTGACCATAGTCTAGTTGTTCTGTCATAAAACTTAATTATCTGCCTGACAATCATCTTGTTGTTCATTTTTCTAAAATTATTTCTATCAAAACTTTTGATTTTTCAACCCTGTATACCACCATTCCCCATGTGAAATTGAAAAATCGTCTAAAAGAAATATTCACAATGCTTTTCAAAATAAAAATGGTAGCATATGCTATAAATTTATTACTGTGGGATACCATATGGCATATTTTGTTAAAAGTGAACAAAAATGTAAAACATTGCACACAGAGGAACAAGTGATCAGTATGGTGGAGTTTCTTATTGACAACATATTTGTTGAATTTGGAGGTAGACTTTTTCAACAAATTGTCGGCATTCCTACGGGTACGAACTGTGTGCCTCTCCTTGTCGACCTCTTTTTATTTTGTTATGAGTCGGAGTTCCTTCAGACACTTGACACAAAAACAAGAAGATCAAGGAAGCCAGTCCATTCAATTTCACATTCAGATATATTGATAATGTTCTTTCCATTAACAATCCAAACTTGTCTGATTGGGTTCCATTAATATATCCCCCAGAACTAGAAATTAAAGAAACGACAGATACGGCTTACTCTGCCTTATTTTTAGACTTATACCTCGAATTTAACATACACGGTCATCTCAGTACCAGGATCTATGACAAACGAGACGATTTTAATTTTGAAATTATCAATCTCCCCCACCTTAGTAGCAATATATCAACTTCACCTATCATAGCTTCGTCACAGATGGAGTTGCATCCTTGTGCTTGACATAACAAAGATCGTGGTGAAATGTTGCCTGGTCAACTTGATTAATGGGTTTTGAACAAGCCTTCAGGGTGCCATCGGGGAGTGGTCGCTTGCTACGTTTAGTGCCTGGCCCGGTGAAGTTGTGTCCGGGTAGATGCATTTCCATGTGTAATCGGTTGATTAGTTTGTTCATGAACCCTGTACCGGTTGTAGCAACAAACTTAGACTTCTTGGCATCGCACACCTTGCAGTTCCCAACCTTTCTCCGATTCTGGTCATTGCTTCGCAGGTGTTAACTGTGTCCGTCTTCCTACGACTTTCACGCAGAAAATCGTCGCTATTTTATTTTAATAATTGAGCGTTCAAGACATTTCCTACAGTGCCAACGCCCCCACGAGGAGTAATCACTACCTCATACCGCAGCGGTCGATCAGAGGGTTGATCATTGGGGAGTCGGGCTGTGGTAAGACGACGCCACTGAACAACCTTTTTCTGCGCGATGGATGGCTCCGACTACAATCGATTGTACGTCTTCGGAAAATCGCTTCACCAACCTATATACCAGCTGTTTGAGCAAGCGCTGGAAAAAGCTTCCCTAAAGGAGATATCCAAGACCTCCTACAGGACAAGGGCAAGTCACCCTACTCGTTGATCGATGTGGTCAACATCTTACCATCACCAGGAGACCCGAGTGGTTGCGACAATTTTTTCTTCGAGCAAGGGAGCGATGTACCAGACCCCCGAGATCTTGATCCAAGCCGCAAAAACCTCATGGTGTTCGACGACTTGACGCTGGGAAAGCAGAACACGTATCGCCAGTCAGCGTCGATTGTTTTTACCTGTGTCAGAACTACTTCACACTGCCCCGCCAGTCGATCCGGGAGAATGCCAAATTCCCCTGCCTCTTCCAGCAGAACGCTAAGAATCTCGACTACATCCGACGCGATCACTGCAACAATCTCACCAAGGAACGCTCTGTGTAAGCATTGCTGGTCCAAGCCCTATGGATTTGTAGCCATCGATTTAACAAGCACCAAGGCAAATGGAAAATATCGATTCAAATTAAATGAGTTCTATGCAAATACTGCTGTGCTCGAGCATCAACAATGAAATCCAGCGACAGTTACGGCTCAACAAACACAAAACGAAGATCATCATCGACTCTATTAAGTAGACTTCAACGTTGTAAATAGCATCAACACCGTTTTGGGATTCAAGTGGAAGATTTCCACGTTCGGTATGATCCCAAACGGCTATACAGAAGGGGATCACATTGTAAACATCATCAGAATAAACAGCATTCTGGTGAATAGTGATATCAACCATGGAAGTTATGTAAATGGTACACAACAGTCTTCCATCTACAGCTTGTTTTCCAGCAGAGGGTCCTGGTGTGAAAATCATTCAAACCCCAAGAACCTAGCATACTTGCCAGTGACCTTGCGAACCAGCAATCGCATGCAAACATATCTCAACGATCAAGACGGTAGGTACATAGATCTCAGAGGTGAACATCTCGCCTACCGTTTTCATCTTCGAGAGGTATAAATAAATGACTTATCACGAACAAGGTTTGAACTTAACAAAAGGTCAACATAATAAACTACAACGAGCTGTCAAGAAAGGTTGTCCAGTCTCCTTTCGTTTGTCCCATATAGACCTGGCTCACCTCTCGACAGGTTCAAAAGATTACCAAGTTTCTCCAAAAAGTTACGTATGAATCGGGAGCTGAATACCACCCAAATGAAGGAAAACATGCAAAAAGAAGATGGATTCCTACCCATGTTGGCAGGGATGGCAATGAGGGCACTCCCCATGATAGAACAAGACTATCCTACCAGCCTTTGAAGTTGGAACCTTGAGCGGTTTGGGTGGTGTAGCCGTACAAAGTTTTAGGGTCTGGATTGTACCTGAAACGTGGTGGATGCGTTTGCACAGTGATTACCTATGGGTATAGACTTTACTTGAAGCGTGGTCAGCAATTGCACGACGGAGCCGGTCTGATCTTGTATTTTTATGCTAACAGCCCCTTCAAAAACATTCCCCTCCTCGGAATGCTCCTATAAAATAAATGGACGATTTAGATTCTAGGTACCGGCATACTATAGTCAAATGTGTGTAGAATCAACTCCATGCAGAAATTTGAAGATATCAAACTACCTTGAACGCCTATAAACGTCTGGACAAAGTAGTATCTGTAGCACTGGGTGCTTGTTCTGTGGGTAGTTTGGTGTTAATCTGCATTACCCTGGGTTCAGCTTTGACCGGACTAGGTGTTATAGCCACCTTCCTCTGGGATTTCTACCTTGCTTGAATGCTACCACCGTAATGAATCTCACACAAATTTGTAGGCATGTAACCAAAAAGAAAAAGAAACACCACGATACCTTGCGATTGGCCCAGTCCAAAAAGTCCTTGGTTGAGCAATGTGTCAGCTTTAGCTGATGATGAACAAATCAATGATGCCGAGTTTTGGGAAGTCAACACCTGCCTTAAAAACTACTACGACCATAAAGATCAGCTGCAGCAACACATGTCCAATTTAAGCGAAGCTCTGTCAAAATATTCCTCTCAGGTTTTTCCAACCATCCCCAATTCAATGAGAAACTTTTTTTTCTGTTATGCCTTATATTTTATGTGTTTGTGAATTGATATATTTTGAAATTTCAATTTAAAAAATAGGGGTGGAGGATTTTGTTTTTTCACTTTTTTTTTGGAGGGGTCATATTATTTTCTTTAAGATTGATCAAAATTTCAATAAAAAAGAAGTGGGGGGGCGGGTTCTCATATCTAAGCATTTGAAAACCAATACATTAAAGAAAGATTTGCATTAGTTACAGCTTTCATTTGTTGGACTGTATACTTCAGACCTCAGACAATTCAATGCAATTACACCAAACCAGTCAAATAAAATGTATAGGCCTTAGTCTGTCAAAGAAGGTTATAAATGATTTGTGACAATGCAAATACTAAATTTTAGAATATAAATGAATATCTTTAACCAATGAATTCAAAATACTAATATCTATTCAATTTCACAAATATGTACTGAATAAGCATCATGTAAATCATTAAACAAAGAAACATGAAATTGATAGTTTTAAACAAGGGGAATAACAATGAACATTATGAAACTGATTATCCTAGTAAGGGAGACAACTACATATGCATTTTCATATTTAGTCAACGTGCATCACTATGCATTATCTATAAATTATGCGGCGAAGAGGAATGATTTTGTTCAATACAATGACTGTACCTATTACAACAAATAGATGCAAAACAACAGAATCAAAGTTGGAAATAAGTAAAGAATTACGGTCCATTCAAGATAATTGTCTGTGTCTAGTTAACACAAGTTGTGATTGCATTGCACATTTCAACTTCCTGTAAAATATAGAGTTATTGTCCTTTAAACCTAGTGGCAAGTAGAGAGGCTATTGAAATATGTGTATTAAACTATTTGACAAGTTTTCACATGGGGCATGATAGTTTATAGCATATTTTTCTTTTGTAGACTGTCATGTCAAAGACATCCCCAGAAGTAACTCATGGCTCCCATTTACAGGAACCTGCAGCACCAGTAGTTGAAGGTAATCATCTAATGTTAAATATTCAGATACCGGCTGAAATGATTTATAGTTACTTTTTCTAACATACGGAAACCTTGATATCTGCTTATAATGTTATAATGAAAAATGGTGGAAAAAAAACCAACAAATTGATGGGAAAAGTGAAGTAGGCTATTGATGAAGATTGATTGATTACAGATCACCATGACCACATTAACTTTAAAATCATTCCCATCTAATTTATACTTTCCTCAACGTGCTGAATATATTTTGGATAATCATTCTTACTAGTTCCTCTGACAAGGCATGTGACGTCAAAATCATTCTTACTAGTTGCTGTCACAAGGCATGTGACGCCAACATAACCATAAAGGCAACAGTAGGATACCGCTGTTCGAAATTCATCAATCGATTGAGAAGGCCCTAATATGAATTGTATGTCTCAGACCTAATATGTATAAATTGGTAAACGAGTATGACCTCTAACTAATGACTTTTTAGGATAAACAGTTATTTATTTACATTTCAGACAGCAAAATACCAGAACAAATAAAAAAGATGGATCATGAGTCGATTGCCATTTATCTGAACGCCCTTGAATCGGGTTCAGAACGAAGACGGGATATAAATTTAATAATTGTTGGAAAAAAATCTGTTGGAAAGACTTCCTTAGTACGAAGATTGTTCGGGGAGGAGTTACAAAGCGTAAAAAGCACAAAGGGTATAGAAATTCATCGGCGGAGATGTCGAATAAATCTAAGTAACTGGGAATGGAATAAAGTGTTAGGTAAATATGCGATTTTTTTCTCACTCCTTTTACATGTTTAATCTATTGCAAAGTTATCATAGAAATTCTAAAACATAGTAAACATATTTTTTTTTTAAATCTGTGTATGCTGTTTTTATGTATTTACTCTTTTTTATTTTTCAATTCTTGGAAACACATTTTTGCAAGACCCTAGTATGAACCGTATGTCTCAGACCTAATATGAATATTCAATATTTAATTAATGGAATTAAAGATAGGCATGTTGGATGTAATTTAAACTAAAATACAGACTAATGATCTCTACTTCATTATCACAAAATATTTTTTTTCGCAAAAATGACTATGCTTATGTAAACTTATCCTCGCATCCGTTTTATTATATGTAAAATATGTTATTTTTGCATATATTTATACTGTTTTGCAGTGTACTCTTTTATACTTGAGACTTAAAAAGCTGTGTGATTTATAGGAATTGTTTTTAATAAATTTTTAGTGCCTGCATTTCATGTTTATATGATACTCAATGTCTTATTAAACATTGTTCTCAAGAATGCAATCCAATCAACGCAAAAAACTAAATGAAAATGTCTAATCAGATGGATGTCTGGATTGAGTGTTGTATAAACCCTTTGGCAATTTAATCCTTTAACAAATACTTTACTTCTACTGTTATTTCATTATTTCAATTACTGCAATAGTTGTTACTGTAAAGGTTTTATATGAAAATAAAATGTTATTGATATCTATATTTTTTAAATGCAGATTCCCTTATTCGTTAGATGTGTTTGAGCTTTGATTATGCCATTTGAATACAGACTTTCCATTTTGAATTTTCCTCATAGTTCGGTATTTTTGTTAATTTACTTTTTCTTGATAATGACCTGTTGCCTTAACAGATTATTGTTTTGTGTTTAGTTTCTGAGAAAGGGGTGGACGTGATTTCCTTTATTGTTTTTTTTATTGTATAACATATGAAATCGGTGAAATTTAATCCTAACTTCCATAAATTTCTTCTGTACTATGAACACTTTTTACTATTTTTTTTTGTAGATACAAGATTAGTGAAAGAAATAAGTATCAACAATAGAATATTGCAGTCAATTGTCAAAGAGTTACATCAAGATAAAGAAAAACCAAAGCATGACATATTGGAGATATCTTCATCAGATCAGATATCAACAGATGATAATAAGGGCACTATCACCAAAAATATTGAACATGACAAAGAACCTCAACCCAAAATGAATTATCAGTTTGCTTATCCGGAGATTACAGAATTGCCGTTGCCACTGGACATAAAGCAACCAACAATCAATCAATCAGAATCGCCGTTTTCAAAACTGGCAAAGGATGAGCTGTTAAGTATAATCGGATCTGCTGTAGACTTACAAGACGAAGATGGCTATGCAAATTTAACAGTGTGGGATTTTGCTGGTGACATTGAGTATTACAACACACATCAAACGTTTTTGAATTCAGAAGCAATTTTTCTTGTCGTAGCAAATTTACATGACATAGATGACACAGTATCCTACGGTTTGTAAAGTTAATTTGTGCTTCTTTATTAAATTTAAAGATATAATTATATTAAACGTAGATACGAATTATTCTTGATGTTCAGATCATATAAAAACAATGAAACTAAACATTTAAGAGAGCAAATTTTAATAAGTGTATTTTTTTTGTTAAATGATTTTTATTATTTGCTCTAAACAACACTACTTTTCGTGTTTCATTTAATATAGCCATTTACTATCTTGACTTGCATCTAGAAATTGACAATGAGGATCGGATGAAAACAAAAGTTCGTGACAAAAGAGATGACTTCGGCTTCCCAATTGTTCTTTCATTTTCTATGTAGCAACATTCTAGCAGTGTCTTCCCATGAAGTATATATCTCCAAATTGATACGATATTCGAGGACTTGTATTTCCTATCATGATGTCCTTATAAGAAGGTTGCTGCTCTCAAAAAAGCTATCAAGTCAAGTGTTAAAGAGGTGCAGTTGAAATTATCCCTTCTAAAAATTTACAGACGCCATCAATAGTTGGTTTAACGTCATTGAATATCTGTTTAAAGATGACGATGGATATGTCTCCAAAAGTCATAACTAGAATCCTGTCCAATTTTGTCTCGTATGTAACCTATCGAATTATACTTATCACCAGGTTTTTAGATACAGGAACAACACGACGGGTGCACATGTAGAGTAGAATCTTCCCTGAGTGTATGAAATTACCCCCGGTTTTTGGTTGGGTTTTCTGTTGCTGAGTCTTAAGTTTTCTATGTTTTGTTTTGAATATTTTTGATTGTCGTTTTAGTCTTTGACGTTCTTTGTCATGCCTTTGTCAGTTTATTTTCGTCTTATGATTATAAATGTTCCTTTGGTATCTTTCCCCTCTCTTTTACATATAAAATCGTGTAATATACTTGTAGCTAACCTATTTTATATCGTGTAATATACTTGTAGCTAACCTATTTTATATCGTGTAATATACTTGTAGCTAACCTATTTTATATCGTGTAATATACTTGTAGCTAACCTATTTTATATAGACGTAAAATCGTGTAATATACTTGTAGCTAACCTATTTTATATAGACGTAAAATCGTGTAATATACTTGTAGCTAACCTATTTTGTATTTTGCTTAAAAGATATGTCACCAAGAGCCAATGCACGTCGAGTTTAAGGGGGACTTTTATATCTTGCTTAAAAAGATATCACCACAAATGTGGTTTTCTTCTTATCTCATACAAACATCCTTTGTTATACAACCGCAAATATCTTGTGTTGTCCGAAGACATTTGATTTCCAAACAATAGCTTGCATATTAGTCAGTGATTGGACCTTGATGAAATGTTACCACACGGTTTAATATAAAAAAAATGAAGGTTGGGATTGATTTTTGAGGTATTGGTCTGAACTGTTTAGGAAAAAACGGAACAAAAACAAAACTTTTTCTAATATAAATGTATCAATTGTTCATTTCTTGACCATATTCAATGGGATTTAATTCAAAGTCTAGAACACGGTGGGTTCTTTATTATGCTAAAGGTAATCGTATTTTTAGATTTTGGATGTTTTGCCCCGTGTTTAGATTGATCCACATTGAGGTCCTATGAGTCCAATTAAATTTAGTTTAATTTTAACAAAATTTAAATGCAATGGTGTTTTGTTTTATATGCTGAATCTAACTATGCAGAACTTCATGGTAGGTTTGTTTATAATTTTGTAAAAATTAAGTTTTAGAAAGCTTTATATATATGTGCCAAATATTTGATCAGAATTCAAATTCAGATCTGTATCAAGCTTGCATGAATGAAGTGTCGATTTTCACCCAAACTGTTTAGGTTTGACCTCTTCGCTCGTATCAAGTCGCGGCCCGCAATGCATTTTATTAATGTATAACGTTTTGCTTTCTGTACATGGAAAATTTAGGGACTCCATTTCTAAATTGGCTTTAATATCACAGACTACAGTATGCATGTTCCATTTGTAGTTACCACAATATCGTTCTATTTACGTCGACTCTGACCTAGAAGTGAGACTTATCATCGAATTTGTACTTTCCACAAACAATAAGACGGGTGCTGAATAGGATCGCGTACCCTTCTTGAGCATCACGATTCAACTCTGATTTATGCAAGGTTCATTTTGTTCACTCGATTGTGTTCTATATAATGTTGTGCATACTTTTGTTTGTCTATTCTTTGGGTTTTTTATCTGCCCGATCGTTATCGCTTACTTTTGTTTGTCTATTTTTGGGTTTTTTTTATATGCCCGATCGTTATCGCTTTCTTTTTGGCTGATGAATGTTGATTCGCCTGTGTGTAACTTTCGCCTCTTTTTAAAGACTGATTTAAATAGTTATATTTTTTGATTGCAATATTATAACGGTCTGCAGGATAAATCATTATGTATTTTTTTATTGAACGAAGTAATTATATTCTTAAGACACATTTCAAGTGCAGTCATCCACCGAAATATTTAAATATTAATTTGTCTTTAATCACAGGCACATTCAAATTCTGGATGGATACAATACATTGTTATGGAAGCATAAACGACAAAACTGAAGCTGTATTGCTCGAAGGAGCTCACAACCTTCTAGATCCACCAGTTATTGCAATTGGTACACACAAGGACAAATTTCAGGTATTTATATCACAGTAACAATGGAGTAGACATGTTAATTTAGTCTCTGTTTATAAAAACTTGACGACTGAATTTGCGCCTTTGAAAATATTTAGGTAATGTTAACTTGTGTTCTTATAAAAACGGTATTATAGTTAAGTTTAGACTATGGACATTGGAAATACCTCACCAATATATCGGATCTATAAGATACAATTAGATCAAATTTACCAAGACGTCTTACACATCTAACGGGTTGTTTATGAATCGCTGATTCAATGTTACATTAAAGCGCAGTTTAAATAGAAACTATGAAAATTGTTTCAGTCTAGAATGTATAATATCTGTTTCATTTTACTGTACGAATATGTACCTTTGTCATATTGATAACAATGTATATCTTTTTCTGTCCTGACGGTCATGCTCGTCAATGCTGATTGTCGTTTTTGTTTTTACAGTTGTGCTTGATCTTTCTAATTGATGATTTTACATCTCAAGGATATTTTTTGAATGAAGTTTGAATGAGATGATGCTAGAAGTACTGGGGTTTTCTTTGATATAAGAAAACTATTAAAATATAAGCTATGTTCATTTATCATCGAAGACATTTCTCAGATATATCGAACGCCGCTGATTTGATGGAAGCTCGAAAACGGTCATCTTTCAATAAATCTATTTTTAAGCTGCAAATTGTATTGCTAACGAAAACAAACGTCTATAGTTTCGGCTAATGTTAAACTATCAATACATTATTTAATTTCTCATATGTACAAATAACTAATTGGACTTTACTAAACATTGACTGATACTGCAACATTGATGTGAAAAAAAGAAAATCTTGTAAAGAAGTTCTCATACTGATCTTAGAAAAGTATTGATTGAACTACATTGTAACTAGTAGCCCTAAGCTATATTGAAAACTTAAAAGCAAAATCATTTTTGGTGTGCTTTTCAAAAATTTGTCTCGGACCATTGATTTTGTCGTTAAATGAATGAGTTTGTATTATCTTAAAAGATATCATTCCTTAAATGTTATTGTATTTTTGTTTAAAGACTGACTAAACACAAAATATACATGAACGTATTTGTTTCTAGTTGCCAGGAAAGGAAAAGAGAATAAAGGAATGCTACAATATCAACTCAAATACAAAAAGTCCAAGTTTAAATATTTTTTTTATTGTGTACCCACACTACTCGAAGATGTTATTACTATAACAGTGTATGCAAATAAGGAGATGTGGTATGATTGACAATGAGACAACTACCGACCAGATAAAAATGATAAGCACTCATATAATGTAGGTAACAGTACAACAACGAGAATAGTACACACTGTATAGTCCGCGAAATGAAAAAAAATTGAAGCAACGGAAAAACTAATTCACTAATTTATAGCGAAACAATTTATTTTAAAAAATGACAGACATGCTTGAATCAACGACAACCACTGATGAGCAGTTAAATTTCCGGGCTCGGTGCACAACATCACAGTAAAATTTAGGATGTGCTATTCCGTTTGAAGTAATTTTTTTTCTACATGCACTGCCACACTTGCATACTAAATCTTTGTATTCATGAAATGATTCAAGTAATTAGTGGTATCACATTATTGAATGATAATTTACTAGATTACACTCATTTAAATCCAAAACATCACTACAAGCACGAGCATAAGACAGTGCACATTGAACATCACCGTCCAAAAAGGGAAAGGTAATAACATGAATAATATGGAAAGAAAAATCAACTCTTTAGTAGTAAATTTTTGTATAGAGTCTGCTATTTCAGGGGCACAATTGGTGCCCATAGAAATACCTTTAATTTGTCGAACAACTTTATTTCCGAAACGTACATAAATGTATAAAAGGAGAAAATTACAATAATCTCATCACAACTATAGTAAGTATATCTAGCATGTTAACCTTTCTCAATAGAGAAAAGGGCTTTATGTGAGTCGCAGCAAATACATTTGCAACAAAATTTATCAAAGGACCAGTTCA
Source organism: Mytilus edulis (assembly GCA_019925275.1). Lineage (NCBI taxonomy): Eukaryota > Metazoa > Mollusca > Bivalvia > Mytilida > Mytilidae > Mytilus > Mytilus edulis. Next base: position 4,030,889 of record CM034354.1, read on the forward strand.
ATAGATAGGAAAAGTTGTGTTTGATGACATTGTGTGGAAGTGTAGTATAAAGAGAGAAAAAGTAAAAACTGGCAACCAAATCAATAGGACCACCAAAAGCATGTAATTTATCTAAAACATCTAAAGAATCTTTTACACTCTAAAATGGTCAATTCCATTGTTTTCATATGATATTAAAAAAATTAACGAAATGTTCTTTGATAATAGTTAAGGAAATCGTTAAAAGCACAGAAAGATTAGTAGTAGATCACTTACAAGAGGCGGAAATGAAACGATATTTTACCGTGTTTTTGTAGTGTAGGTAACCAATATATAGTGGGAACCTTCAAATGTCTAGAGGAGGCCTTAAGCTGTGCTGTGGTAGTGACATAGTTATTTAGTATATGACTGTATTTGGAGCGAACGGCCTTGAATGAAGTTGATATTGCCTTTAAAAATCTTGACAATAGAGAAATGTGGTATAAATATTTCATTTTAACTCGAAATTTTATGTTGCCTATAAATTGACACATAATAAAGAAAACTAGTGTTTAACAAGTCAATAATATTGCAAATAATTTGACATTTAATATGAAAAAAAAATGTATCAACTTTGTATTAGTAGTTTTAGTCTCTACTCTAACAATGCCTAATTCTAAAGACATTTTTTACGGATGTCACGATTTTAGTTTCCTTTGGTATTGACAGGTTTGTCAACATTTCCTTATTTGTCAAAATTATGATTAATCAAGTCATTAGACAGAAAGGATTTATGTTCTCCATCAATTTGATTTTTACAATTACTATATACACTTTTTATACGACCGCAAATTTTGGAAAAATTTTCGTCGTATATTGCTATCACGTTGGCGTCGGCGTCGTCGTCGTCGTCGTCGTCCGAATACTTTTAGTTTTCGCACTCTAACTTTAGTAAAAGTGAATAGAAATCTATGAAATTTTAACACAAGGTTTATGACCATAAAAGGAAGGTTGGTATTGATTTTGGGAGTTTTGGTCCCAACATTTTAGGAATTAGGGGCCAAAAAGGGCCCAAATAAGCATTTTCTTGGTTTTCGCACCACAACTTTAGTTTAAGTTAATAGAAATCTATGAAATTTTGACACAAGGTTTATGACCACAAAAGAAAGATTGGGATTGATTTTGGGAGTTATGGTTTCAATTGTTTAGGAATAAGGGGCCAATAAAGGGCCCAAATAAGCATTTTTCTTGGTTTTTGCACAATAACTTTAGTTTAAGTAAATAGAAATCTATGAAATTTAAACACAATGTTTATGACCACAAAAGGAAGGTTGGTATTGATTTTGGGAGTTTAGGACCCAACAGTTTAGGAATTAGGGGCAAAAAAGGGACCCAAATAAGCATTTTTCTTGGTTTTCGCACCATAACGTTAGTATAAGTAAATACAAATCTATGAAATTTAAACACAGGGCTTATGACCATAAAAGGAAGGTTGGTATTGATTTTGGGAGTTTTGGTCCCAACAGTTTAGGAAAAAGGGGCCCAAAGGGTCCAAAATTAAACTTTGTTTGATTTCATCAAAATTGAATAATTGGGGTTCTTTGATATGCCGAATCTAACTGTATATGTAGATTCTCAACTTTTGGTCCCGTTTTCAAATTGGTCTACATTAAGGTCCAAAGGGTCCAAAATTAAACTTAGTTTGATTTTGACAAAAAATGAATCGGTTGGGTTCTTTGATATGTTGAATCTAAAAATGTACTTAGATTCTTGATTATTGAAGTTTTTTGGTCCAGTTTTCAAATTGGTCTACATTAAGGTCCAAAGGGTCTAAAATTAAACTTTGTTTGATTTCATCAAAAATTGAATCCTTGGGGTTCTTTGATATGCCAAATCTAACTGTGTATGTAGATTCTTCATTTTTGGTCCTGTTTTCAAATTTCAAATTCTACATTAAAGTCCAAAGGGTCCAAAATTAAACTAAGTTTGATTTTAACAAAAATTGAATTCTTGGGCCTCTTTGATATGCTGAATCTAAACATGTACTTAGATTTTTGATTATGGGCCCAGTTTTCAAGTTGGTCCAAATCAGGATCTAAAATTATTATATTAAGTATTGTGCAATAGCAAGTCTTTTCAATTGCACAGTATTGTGCAATGGCAAGAAATATATAATTGCACAATATTGTGAAATAGCAAATTTTTTTTTAATTAGAGTTATCTTTCTTTGTCCAGAATAGTAAGCAAGAAATATCCTATTGTGCAATAGCAAGAATTTTTTTTAATTGGAGTTATCTTTCTTTGTCCAAAATCAACTTAAATCTTTGTTATATACAATATACAATGTATATACACTTTTTACTACCAACTGATAAATTTAAATAATCTTTACCATTCAGTGATAACAAGCAGTTTTTTTACATCTTAATATTTTATGATGTATTTAAATGAGTAGTTATTGTTACAAACTCCATTAGAAATTTGAATTGATATCAGTTTTGAAAAAGGGAAACGGGGATGTGAAAAAAAGGGGGGGGGGGTTAAATTTTTCTCATTTCAGATTTCATAAATAAAAAGAAAATTTCTTCAAACATTTTTTTGAGAGGATTAATATTCAACAGCATAGTGAATTGCTCAAAGGCAAAAAAAAACCTTTTAAGTTCATTAGACCACATTCATTCTGTGTCAGAAACCTATGCTGTGTCAACTATTTAATTTTAGATTTAAAAAGTTTGAAGAAGAAATCTTTAATTGATTTGTAAAATCTTGGCATTTGTTTTGTGTAAAAAAAAACCATGTAATGTCAAAAATTTGATCACAATCCAAATTCAGAGCTGTATCATGCTTGAATGTTTTGTTTATACTTGCCCCAACTGTTCAGGGTTCGACCTCTGCGGTCGTATAAAGCTGCGCCCTGCGGAGCACCTGGTTTCTCTTAGCATGTGTTTGTGTCTGCTTATTTCAATAAGTAGTGTTTTATCACTCATTTTTAAATTTGTCAACTTCCGTTCTTAAATAGTAACACATTTGCCCCAATGTTCGATTCTTTATGAATATAGAAAATAAAAACTATCATTAAAAACCCAACGATATACAGAACACAGTGTTCATAGGAAAACTGAGCAACATCAACCCCTCTGAAAAACGGGGAAAGTTCTGTTCTCAGATGCCCCCCCTGGGGGGGGGGGGGGTAACAGATGCTGATGAAAAACCCGTACCATATAGGCGGCTTAAAAACATCCTGATTGGAAACATATAAAACAATTCAATGCAAAAACTAACAGATTAACTTATATCATATCAATTTACGAAAGCCAGAGTATTTATACATCCGCTTTAGAAAAAAAGACACAGACAAGTACAAATATGGGAATAGTAATAGTTTCTGACAGCCAAACACATCTCATAAGAAATCATGTATCTAAGACTGTTTCAGTTAAATGATAATGAAATAATACAATATCAGTGTTTTTGTTTTTGTAAAAGGACCAAGAACAATGTAGAAAACGTCTCGAATCCTACACTAATAAAATATCTAAAGATTCCAAGCTTCACCTGAGATCAGTTCACCTGATCTCCAACACAGAGGATGTAGAAGATGCTTTTGACAAATTGAGAAATGATATATTTGCCACGGCAAAGAGTACCGCAAATTGGAATCGAGAATATCCTGTTATATTTATTCAGATGGAAAAAGCCATCAACTCTGAACTTACGATCGGAAAACAAATAATTTCTTTTGAAAGATTAAAAGAACTAGGTGAGAAAATACCACTTCCGATAACTGATAGCAAGGAGCTTCATCTCTTTCTCAGGTATCAACATGAAATTGGTAACGTGATATTTTTTGAAGACATTCCGTCATACATCATACTTGATCCCCAATGGTTAGCAAATGCCTTTACATGCATTGTTACAGCCCAGCAGTTTCAACTTGAATTACCACACTTACAATGGGACAACTTAAAAAAAACAGGAAAGATGGATCCAAAGCTATTGGAAGAAATATTCAGGAAACAATCAGAAGACATGAGAATTCATAAAGAGCATATACTGGAAGTAATTGAAAAGTTTGACATTATCATCTATCCATTGATACTGACGGAAAGTGGAAATGTACAAAGGGAGCATAGTTTTTTTTATGTTCCATGCATGCTTCAAACATTAAAAATTAAGGATATTGATGTATTGTTTAACGTTCCAAATGCTAGCAAATCTACATGTTTGTGTTTTGTCTTTAGTTTTTTACCGCCGTATTTAATCAGCAATCTGATTGTCTCTTGTCTACGAGAATATCATCTAGCAGTGGTAAAGGGCGAGATAGGTCTCTTCAAGGATTGTTGTGTATTCAATATTGACAGAGCTGGCTGTGCAAAATTTGTATTAGCAAAGAGTAGCCATATGATTCAGCTGCAAATATGGCAACGGGATGAAGTAGATACAGAGGTTAACCAAGCTGTTTTAAAAATTGTCGAAAGAGAAATCAACAGAATTGTCAACACGCGATACAAGTTGAAAACGGTATCTTTTGAGAAGAAATGGAAGTGTGAGACCACCAGTTTCTCCTTTGACACAGGATTCCTTGAATTTGATCAAGTAAATGATGGGGAAAATTATTATTGCGAAGAACATGCGACAGTTCATAAATATAAAGACTATTGGTCTGGTGTGAAATCAAAGGTAATGTCTTTATTTGCTTTAGATTATTTTCATTTAGTGGGCATATATTTGTGACATGATGAAATCCAATTATTGGTAATTTGTATATTTATTCCTTTGATGTGTACTCGTTGCTAATGTCAGTATCAGTGTGGACTGGTTGTGATAAATATAAAAGTATTGGGTCCATTTGCAATTAATATGCGCGACTGTACAAAGTTGAAGAGCATTAAGGATCCAAAATTCGAAAAAGTTGTGCCAAATATGACTAAGTTAATCTATGCCTGGGATAAGAAAATCCTTAGTTTTTTTAAATGTGTCAAATAAAGGCAACAGTAGTATATAAACTCATCATAGATACCAGGACTAAGTTTTATATATACGCCAGACGCACGTTTCGTCTACAAAAGACTCATCAGTGATGCGCAAATGCAAAAAAGTTAAAAAAAAAAAAAAAAAAAAAAAAGCCAAATAAAGTACGAAGTTGAAAAGCATTGAGATCCCAAATTCCTTAAAGTGTTGCCAAATACAGCTAAGGTAAGCTATGCCTGAGGTAGAAAAGCCTTAGAAAATCATTATATTTTCCAATCATGAATGTCGTCACACGAGACATTGGGACTTCTGAAAGCAGCCCTTGCCGTGAAGAGCATTGAGGAGCATATTTAAAAAAATTCAAAATTTTGTAAACAGGTAATTTATAAATATAACAATATCAATGATAATTCATGTCAGCACAAAAAGTAGTGGGCTTGTGATACCCTCGGCTAAATAAATTTCCACCAGCAGTTGCATCAACCCAGTGGTTGTAAATAAACTTTTCATAGATACTAGGACTAAATTTTATATATACCCCTGTTCGAAAGTCATAGATCTATTGAGAGAAAAGAGATCCGTGTTACAAACTATAAGAGAAAAACAACAAAACTTTTGTTTTACAGGAAATGTACGCAAAACCCGACCAACTTCAAACATTTGCGTAATCCACACTATAACTTATAATTTAAAGCTCACCTAACCTTGAGAGAAACTAAAAACATACACACTTTTTACATTTTTTGAGGGACCTTCATATAGAATAAAGATTGCATTGTAAATGTATGTCGAATAGCTTTTCATAGATCAAAATACAATTTGCGAAAAAATATACAGGTTACCCTAGGGTCTTCATCGATTCATATTTCTGTTCCGGGTTGAAAAACAAATAACATGACACGAAAAATATCACGAAAAGCGAAAGTAAAACAGTTGAATTATATCTATTTAAATGTTTGAAATCATAAATGAACTTTCAGATAATTTACAGCCAGCCTACAGGCTTCACGCCCACACCTGACAATTTTTTTATATGCCTCCTGTTTAAGCATGTTAAGTGCTTTCCTAAAATTAATGTGATCGTCTACAGGATTCACGCTGTATAGCGAAAATATTAATGTGATTTTTAAGCAAATTATCCATCCTATTTCACTTGTTTATGATCGTATCATACTATGCTATATGAAAAATAAAGAAATGTTACTGACCGGTATGTTGCTATTATATTCTGAGTTGTTTTATGTATGTTCAAGGCAGTAATGAAATACATGTAATAATCATGATAATGCATCTTCAATCAATTGAAAAGAACGCCATGTTTACTTGGTTGCGTTAAATATCATAGCAGCTTGAATAGCCCCTATGTCCTAAATATCTATCTCTGTCAAACAACATACTACGTAGATAGTTCATTTAAAAAAAAATGCTCGACTGTAAAATTATTGTTGGATGGAAATACTTCTAGTATATCTTTAAGAACATTGTGTCATGCTTTGTACAAATCATGCATGCTTGCAATGATATATATGTATATATAAGTATATATAAGTACGTCTGAGTCAGTGACAACCCTACAACAGATGTATCCATCGGATCGCCATCAATGATGGTGATACATGGCTGTGTACATATTATGTACACAGTCATGTATCACTATCATTGATGGCGATCCGATGGATACATCTGGTGTAGGGTTGTCACTGACTACATGGCTGTGTACATATTATGTACACAGCCATGTATCACTATCATTGATGGCGATCCGATGGATACATCTGTTGTAGGGTTGTCACTGACTCAGACGTATATGTACACAGCCATGTATCACCATCATTGATGGCGATCCGATGGATACATCTGTTGTAGGGTTGTCACTGACTCAGACGTACTTATAAATATAATTATTTTCTGTGAATGTATCTTACATTCATTTGTAGGATCCGTTACTATAGATAATTTAGCTGATCTGTAACAATAACATCTTCATGCCTTATATATCATGTACTGCAGTACGCCGCTAGATTAAAACTGACGTGGAAAGGTAACACACGGCCAGCGAAAGCTCTTTTTTTGAGAGCCCAGGTGGTCGTGTGGTCTAGCGGGACGGCTGCAGTGCAGGCGATTTGGTGTCACGATATCACAGTAGCATCCCGGCGAGGGAAGAACCAAAAATTTGCGAAAGCAAATTTACAGATCTAACATTGTTGGGTTGATGTTTAGACGAGTTAAGTATATATAAGTATATATAGTTTTTTAATTATTCCAATAAATTTGACGTAATTTTGAATATTCTGACGTCAACATGAATTTTCTGGCTAGCATTAATTCTGTGTTCTATTCTTTTTGCACTGTTCCGGTGTATTTACTGCCTTGACTATATTTGTAGGTCTACCTACCTGTTAATAGATGGCAATTATATAGCATAAGTTTTGTACCATTACATATTTCATTGATATTTTAGGCTTCCCGTAGAATAAGTAGTGATCAACAGAATTACGTCAGAATGTCAATGATAGTTCTAGAGGTATTATCAGGCGTTTTATACGATCGCTTATACATAGATACAAAGACTGGAGAAATACTTGATCGTGATAAGTTGGACATAACAGAAATGTGCAAAAAATATTGTGCTTTAAAAATAAACTTTCCAAGTAAAGGCTTTAGAAAAATAGAAAAGGTTGACGATATTTCTACCATTGAAGATACTATTGGTGACGACATTCAACGGATACGTGTGATCAGAAATGAAATGCAGCATTGTTCTGTCTTTGCATTAGATGACACACGATACCAAACATTAATCACTATAGTTCATGATATGCTAACTAGATTTGACCAGCGTAACAATCCAGCAGGTGAATCCTATGTAAGACGATTAGACGAAATCAGGAAAATGGAATTAGAGACAAGGAGCTTTGAAGAGATAAAAAAACGAATGCAAGCAGGTAACTTAAGTGATATCTTTTTCATGTTTGAAGTACAGGAATTAGTCCTCAATCTTGAAAGACAGATAACACCACACCCAAAAAGAAATCGATGGAAAAGAGTACAACAGTAAAAAATCACTACACTAAACAGTAAAACCAATGCTTTGAAGCCAACAAAAAACGTTCCCCTTCGTTCTCGACTATTGACGATTACGATAGAAAACGTGAATACAAATGTTATCCTGTTTACATTTCCTTGTTAATAAAGGTAGATAAACTGCAACTTTCAATTAACAAGTTTGTCAGATGATATTAGAAAAATGCTTGCTTTTATACAGAAAAGAAAAAAAGGAATGCAAGTATACAAAACCAAATATATCAACCCCGAATTTAGAACACCTAACCATTTGTATGCATGATGTCCTTGTCGTTTTTTTGACGTTTTGCTTCAGACATGTATCTTATGTATACGATTTAACTGTAGTTCAACATCATTTAGATGCATACAAAATATGACAACATCCGGAAAAATCAAACAAATACTTAAACCAAGTCTGCATCATCAATTCTAACTTAAAATGAATAATAATACATACAACAAATCATCTGGATAAAGCAAACACAGCTAAATTATTCTTCATGTTAAGGTAAACGAATGTTGCTCTAATTAGGTACATTATATTATCTCAGTATCTGATGCAAACACGTTTTACAAATGATTTTTTGACAGAATTTATTTTGAATTTTTCAGAATTGATGGAAAAGATTCATGCAGTTTTCCGATAGTGTGGTATCTGATGATTTGAACGATATTTGTTAACTCATTTTTGTATTCACCATTTGCAGTCAATGGGATAAATATTGAATATGTGAAAAATTTGCATATTAGAAAAATGTAATGAACTACTCAAACTATAATTTACTAATTCAATTGACAAAAAAGTCAATGGTAAACAATAAATATAAACCCAAAGATGTGGTTTGAAAACTCTCCATTCGAGTCCCAATGTAATAAAAGTAAACTATAGGTCAAAGTACGAAGCCTCGGCGCACACCAATCAGCAAACTATAAATTATAGTGTAAAACCATTCATACAGGACGACCGAGGTCTTATAACAGAGTAACACATATGAACCAAACCAACAAACCACATCCATCGAACAATAAGTTACTGACTTAGGACAAGCGCATATAACTGCAGAATGTGTTTGATATATTAACTAGTATTTCAAGATAAGTTAAAAAATAGTTGTTAATCAAAAAGTTAAATCATCAATATGTTTTATCATTAAAAGAAAGGTTCGTGTCGAAAGTTGTGAAATCAAAGATCTATGACATACAATTGCTATAGGAGGCATTTCGATTTTTTTGTTTAATTAGATTCTTAATTTTAAGCTAGAGATGTCCATCAGAAACCAAAGATTACATCAATGCTTCATTTAGGTCTTTATAACAACGTCTAAATTCAACTATGTGAAGATAGTCGAAGATAAATACGTTACACAATGTGTTATTGACCAGACACTTTATAAACGTTACACAATGTGTTATTGACTAGACACTATATAAACGTTACACAATGTGTTATTGACCAGACACTATATAAACGTTACACAATGTGTTATTGACCAGACACTATATAAACGTTACACAATGTGTTATTGACCAGACACTATATAAACGTTACACAATGTGTTATTGACCAGACACTATATAAACGTTACACAATGTGTTATTGACCAGACACTATATAAACGTTACACAATGTGTTATTGACCAGACACTATATAAACGTTACACAATGTGTTATTGACCAGACACTATATAAACGTTACACAATGTGTTATTGACCAGACACTATATAAACGTTACACAATGTGTTATTGACCAGACACTATATAAACGTTACACAATGTGTTATTGACCAGACACTATATAAACGTTACACAATGTGTTATTGACCAGACACTATATAAACGTTACACAATGTGTTATTGACCAGACACTTTAAAACGTTACACAATGTGTTATTGACCAGACACTTTATAAACGTTACACAATGTGTTATTGACCAGACACTATATAAACGTTACACAATGTGTTATTGACCAGACACTATATAAACGTTACACAATGTGTTATTGACCAGACACTATATAAACGTTACACAATGTGTTATTGACCAGACACTATATAAACGTTACACAATGTGTTATTGACCAGACACTATATAAACGTTACACAATGTGTTATTGACCAGACACTATATAAACGTTACACAATGTGTTATTGACCAGACACTTTATAAACGTTACACAATGTGTTATTGACCAGACACTATATAAATACGTTACACAATGTGTTATTGACCAGACACTATATAAATACGTTACACAATGTGTTATTGACCAGACACTATATAAACAGGGTCGTTTGTGGTATTAACCGATTCTGAATTTATCGCTTTAGGTCAAAAGCACACTGTATCTGATTATATTCTCAGTTAATGCAATTTGTGTATCGATTCTGTTTACCTGTTATTGTTGATTCTGTAAACCTATTATTGTTGATTCTGTATACCTATTATTGTTGATTCTGTTTACCTGTTATTATTGATTCTGTATACCGATTATTATTGATTCTGTATACCTATTATTGTTGATTCTGTATACCTATTATTATTGATTCTGTATACCTATTATTATTGATTCTGTATACCTATTATTGTTGATTCTGTAAACCTATTATTATTGCTTCTGTATACCTATTATTATTGATTCTGTATACCTATTATTATTGATTCTGTATACCTATTATTGTTGATTCTGTATACCTATTATTATTGATTCTGTATACCTGTTATTATTGATTCTGTATACCTATTTTTATAGATTCTGTATACCTATTATTATTACTTTTACTTTTAACTGTTTATCTTTTTCTGTGTTGTAATTGTTTTATCATAATTAGTATTATTGATATGAGTATACCACATCAATTATGTTACAAATGTAGTGCAGATAGTATCAAACATCAATTATGTCATCAAATAACATCTTTTCTCGTTATATATATATATAGTTTGTCCGTTATTGAATTAAATGTTTAATGTTAATTGAAACAGTTTCTCAAAAGTCAATAAATACACCATGTTCACTTGAGTGAATTGATAACAAATTTGATTTCCTACACTTTACAAATGAATAAGAAAATAAGAGTAAAAAAGTTTCAATAAAAATAAGAAAGTCAAATGTATAGCCAGTCATTAAAAAATAAAGTAAATGTTGTTTGTATAGATATATACATAGTATACATGATTACTATAGCCAGTCATTAAAAAATAAAGTAAAATGTTGTTTGTATATATATATACATAGTACACATGATTGCTATAGCCAGTCATTAAAAAATAAAGTAAAATGTTGTTTGCATAGATATATACATAGTATACATGATTGCTATAGCCAGTCATTAAAAAATAAAGTAAAATGTTGTTTGTATAGATATATACATAGTATACATGATTACAATTTTATATAGATAGACCTGTAAACTATATATACATGCACACTATATATTTGTAAATATCATATATCAGCTCATAATTCAAGTATAGAAACAAGCAGATGTTATAGTGTTGATAAAATAATAGACTATGTACTAAGTGTAACACTAACGCTATTGAAGATGAATACCATTTTATACTTGAATGTCAAATATATAATGAAATCCCAGAACAGTAAATTAAGAAGTATTATTAAAGAAATCCATCTAAAAAACTATAGAGAATTAGAGGCGAACAATTGTTCAGGGAAATATTCTTTTGGGTAAGACTGTTGTTCATGTTTACTATACAATATGGGTTTTACCCATTTTTAAGGCCATACAGTGACCTCTAGATGCTTACATTTACTCAATTTGTTTTTTGGTTCATAGTTGACTCATTGACTATCATACCACATCTTCTTATCTTTAATTTGTCTTGCACTTCAATAATGCAATATAGGTTTAACTGGTTAATTATAAAGCCAGTTATTTTGTTACGTCAAATTGATTAACACGTTTTATTAATTTGTTTCACTGATGCAATGATTATTTTTGAAATGTTAGCTGTTTCAACTAACGAGATATTTGATTCTTATTTGTCCTGACATATTTTTCTAGGCGCTCATGAATATCGATTTCTTCATGTTCAACATATAAGTCTTAGGATACATTTAATTTCAAGGTTTTCAAATTTGCATTGTTCTTGCAAGTTTTCTTCAAATATATTTACAATAATATATTGTTATCGCGTCTATGACAGATTAAAATGTTTGTCAATTTTAAAGGATTCGCTATTGGTAAGTCATTTTAAATGGAATCGCTTTTGGTAAATTGATGAATTTGGCATGCAGTTGAATAAGTATTGGCAGGTCTCATTTCCATCAGTTTAAAAAAAAGCACTTATGGTATGGTAATTATATTTGGTATGCAGTTGTAATTACATTTACAAATCTAATTTGAATGGCTGCATGTTGATTCGTTTCCCCCCTCCTCTGCTCACTTGCATGGACTAGTGTGTAGGTAATTTGTCAGTTAAAGAGGAACCAATCGTGGTATAACGTCAATAATGTTGTTTTGTTTACACCTCCTCCGCTCACTTATATGGACTAGTCTGTAGGTAATTTGTCAGTTAAAGAGGAACCAATCGTGGTATAACGTCAATAATGTTGTTTTGTTTACACCCCCCCCTCCTCCGCTCACTTTCATGGACTAGTGTGTAGGTAATTTGTCAGTTAAAGAGGAACCAATCTTGGTATAACGTCAATAATGTTGTTTTGTTTACACCCCCCTCCTCCGCTCACTTTCATGGACTAGTGTGTAGGTAATTTGTCAGTTAAAGAGGAACCAATCGTGGTATAACGTCAATAATGTTGTTTTGTTTACACCCCCCCTCCTCCGCTCACTTTCATGGACTAGTGTGTAGGTAATTTGTCAGTTAAAGAGGAACCAATCTTGGTATAACGTCAATAATGTTGTTTTGTTTACACCCCCCTCCTCCGCTCACTTTCATGGACTAGTGTGTAGGTAATTTGTCAGTTAAAGAGGAACCAATCGTGGTATAACGTCAATAATGTTGTTTTGTTTACACCCCCCTCCTCCGCTCACTTTCATGGACTAGTGTGTAGGTAATTTGTCAGTTAAAGAGGAACCAATCTTGGTATAACGTCAATAATGTTGTTTTGTTTACACCCCCCTCCTCCGCTCACTTTCATGGACTAGTGTGTAGGTGATTTGTCAGTTAAAGAGGAACCAATCGTGGTATAACGTCAATAATGTTGTTTTGTTTACACCCCCCTCCTCCGCTCACTTTCATGGACTAGTGTGTAGGTGATTTGTCAGTTAAAGAGGAACCAATCGTGGTATAACGTCAATAATGTTGTTTTGTTTACACCCCCCTCCTCCGCTCACTTTCATGGACTAGTGTGTAGGTGATTTGTCAGTTAAAGAGGAACCAATCGTGGTATAACGTCAATAATGTTGTTTTGTTTACACCCCCCCTCCTCCGCTCACTTACATGGACTAGTGTGTAGGTAATTTGTCAGTTAAAGAGGAACCAATCGTGGTATAACGTCAATAATGTTGTTTTGTTTACACCCCCCTCCTCCGCTCACTTTCATGGACTAGTGTGTAGGTAATTTGTCAGTTAAAGAGGAACCAATCGTGGTATAACGTCAATAATGTTGTTTTGTTTACACCCCCTCCTCCGCTCACTTTCATGGACTAGTGTGTAGGTAATTTGTCAGTTAAAGAGGAACCAATCGTGGTATAACGTCAATAATGTTGTTTTGCAGTTGTATAAAAACAAATTGTCACTTCTCATGTCCTTGGAGATTTGTTTGTTACTCTTGAGTACATTGACTTTGAACGTTTTGCAAAATTAAAACATTAAAGTGTTGAGTTTAATTTAATTTTGCATTATTGCACGAAGATCCGACACAGGTGAGGCATATTATCTCTGTGTAAACAGTTCATATGTTCAATAGTTAACTTGTGTATCTATTAAACAAAAGCGTTTTATGTAATTTGTGGTTACAAAAGCACGACTTAATTATACACTTAACATGAATTACAGTCATTTGAGTCTTAAATGCATTTTACCCATAATTTTGTTTTAAATCGTAAGTCTTAGTTTTAAACGTAGGTGTGTTTTCCAGTATTTAATTTCTTTTAAACTTGGTTAAAATCAAACTGATCAATTTATTACGTTTGCAAGAAAATACATGAGATCTCTTTTAATTTTTATATTTTACCTTGAGTGCTTGTGTGTCTCATAAGTCTTTATAAGCTTGGTTCTGATTTTTTTATGTGATTGTACTTGTAAATATTTAGTTTTGTGTAAGATCAACATGTGACACTTTAATAAAATAAATTTTTCTGATCTTTATCTATCTTTTCATTTGAGTCTTAAATGTCACAATTGCACACTGACATGGCTAACGTAAGTGAAAAGTAAAATCACAAAAATACTGAACTTAGAGGAAAATCAATTCGGAAAGTCCATAATCACATGGCAAAATCTAATAATAAAACGCATCAAAAACGAATGGACAAGAACTGTCATATTCCTGACTTGGTACAGACATTTTCAAATGTAGAAATTGGTGGATTAAACCTGGTTACATAGCGCTAACCCTCTCACTTTGATGACAGTTTCATCAAATTCCGTTATGTTTACAATGATGCGTTAACTAAACAGACACAATAAATGAAATAGTCAAAATATGGGTACAGTAGCCATCATCGTGTAACAATTTTAAAAAGAACAATTTAACAAAACACAAAAACATCTATCTACAAACACATTCATTGATTTGCGAGTCTGACGTCAGAAAATTTTATACGTCACATATATTTGTCGTTCAATGTACATTCCATCAATTTTAAAATTTCACATAGGCAATGTTAGCATACAGGGTTAAAAAATCAGAAGTATGTAAGAATAAATTTCAGAAATATACCGAGATTTAAAATAGTCCAAAAGTTATATAGAATCCACAAATAGTTAATTCCACTACGCGGTTAAATAATTTTGACGTTTGTGGTTCAACGTATTTTGTAATTCATAATAGAAATATATCATAATGACATAAAATAGAACAATATCATACTGACGGGATCTTTAAAGTACAGAGTCACGTTATAAGAACCAAAGAAATACAAAAAGTCGCATATACAAAATACACTACCAAAAAATGAAAGACAAAACAAACACATTGATGGGATGTACCGAGCCAAGTTAAACGGATATCACATAAAACAATCAAACAGTAAAAGTTATATAAATAATAGAACAAAGACAAATGAAAGAACAATAAAACACGTTGTTAAGATGATAAACAACATCAGTACGCAGAATCTATACATCAAGACCATCATGTATTATTTGTGAAATTGATACGGAATATTTATCAACAAGGTCTTGGTACCTTCCAATAAACTTTTTTAGAAAAAAGGAAGAGACGTTCTTTGACATATACCTGGTTCATCAACTTTCTACTCAGACACTGATGACGTTTTACAAAGTCTGAGTAGGAGCTTCAAGCTCTTGAATATTGAATAAGTTGGGAATATATATATCCCATATGCAGGTGAAGTTGGTATATTGCTACTCAGGTGGGGGAAATTTATAATTTCAAAATGAAAATCGTCTCGTTTGTCATAGATTATGGTACTGAGATGACTGTGTAAGTCAAATTCGAGATATAAGTCTAAAAATGAGGCAGAGGAAGCTGTGTCTGTTGTTTCTTTATATCTAGTTATAGGGGATATATTAATGGAACCCAATCAGAAAGGTTCGGATTGTTTATGGAAAGAACATCATCAATATATCTGAAAGTGAAACTAAATAATCTGGCTTCTTTGATCCTCTTGTTTTTGACAAGTGTCTGGAGGATTCATATGAAAATAAGAAGAGGTCGACCAGAAGAGGCGCACAGTTAGTTCCCAATAGGAATGCCGACAAATATGTGGTCGATAAGAAACTACAGCATACTGACCACTTGTTCTTCTGTGTAGCATGTTTTACCTTTTTGTTTGTCACTATTAACGAAATAAGCCTGATGAAATCCCAAAGTAATATATTTATAGCGTATGCTACCATTTTTATGTTGAAAGGTATTGTGGATTAGTGATATACACATACCTTTATACGAAAGCCGAGAAGGATCATTCAAAATTCAAAATTCAAAATTCAAAATTCAAAGTTCAAAATTCAAAATTCAAAATATAAAATTCAAAACACAAAACAAAATATTTTTTGTGTTTCTGGTATGAAGATATGTCATCAGGACACCTTTTGACAGTTCTACCTAGAACTGACCAAAGTTTTAGACAGTTCTACGGCTAGAAAAGTTCTACGATTAGAACAGATTTGGTCAGTTCTACAGCTAGAATTGATTTAGTCAGTTCTATTCATAGAAAAGTTTTAAGAAGTCTTTGTCTTAAATATGAACAAATCAAAAGAATATAATATATATTTTGCGTGTGGCTTCATCAACGATTGTAGTGAATGGTGACCAGTGAGATGCCCCAACTGCAGTGACGTCATTTAGAACTGTTCTACAATCCTGACAGGTTTGGTCAGTTCTACAGCTAGAACAGTTTTACTTGGCGTCACTTGTAAGTCCTGTGTGGATAAGGCGCGTTTTTTGGCGTATTGAATTTTAAACCTGATGCTTTTTGTTATCTATTAATCATGTTTTCTTTGTCTAATATGTTCTCCTATTCATTTGTATTGTAGTCCTGTAATATTATGTTGTCATTTCAATGTTATATTTAACTTTGCCATTAAAGTGCGAGGTTTGGCATGTCACAAAACCAGGTTCAACCCACCACTTTTATTCCCCTTTAAAAGTGTCCTGTACCAAGTCAGGAAGATGGCCATTGTTATATTATTGTTCGTTTCTGTGTGTGTTGTATTTTAACGTTGAGTCGTTTGTGTTTTCTCTTATTTTTGAGATATTGAGATCAGACGTGGCACGGTACTTGTCTATCCCAAATTCATGTATTTGGTTTTCTTGTTATATTTGTTTTTCTCGTGGTGTTTTGTCTGATGCTTGGTCCGTTTCTGTGTGTGTTACGTTTCGGTGTTATGTCGTTGTTTTCCTCTTATATTTAATGCGTTTCCCTTGGTTTTAGTTTGTTACCCCGATTTTGTTTTTTGTCCCTGGATTTATGAGTTTTGAACAGCGGTATACTACTGTTGCCTTTATTTAGATAGATGACCAAACTTTTAACACAAAATAGACTGACACGATCGCAAGATATTCTCGATTAAATCTAGATTGACACTGCCGATCAGATCAGTTCTATACCCGATTGCTAAAATTTCCACGATCAAGCGTACTAGTAACTAAGTTCTTGATCGGGCCTGTTTGCATTTGGGAATTTCTACCCGACTGCTACCAGACCGTAAAAGTCTTAAACTCGATCATTAACGACTGCTTCACGACTTTTTCACGACTTATCATTAAATCTTACCACTAATTCAATATCTTTTCAATGATCTTGACCAATTTACGATCTTTACATGATCTTTATCGACTATCTCGACTAAATCAACTATACTCGATCTCAACCCGATCCTGACCAGACATGATCGACCTGATCGTATAATAGTATTGGTCGCAGAAATAATCGGTATTGTTCAGGTGAGAACATATTCAGTATAAAACGTGCAATAAATAAAATGTCTAATGTTTGAGCCCCCGCCACAATAGAGGAGAAATTAAGTGTTAGTCGTGTACGTCTCATCGCCGGACAGTCCGTACCTCTAGTTTGCCCCAACCAATAGTATATAAGACTTATATGCAATGCTTTGCACCACAAAACACAGAAAAAAATAATCTGGGTTGACAATGTGTCAATTTTTCCGTTCTATCATTATGCCCCTTTAGAAATCAAAAATGGTCGAATTTTTCGTTTTCATTCTCTAAGTTATGTTTGCCTCAACAAAATGTTCTAGAACTTACACAATAGGCCGGTGACCGAAGTCGGTATTATGAAATTTAATGCGTCAAAAATGGTATACGGCTGTATCAGATATCATTCGAAAATTTGTGTACTTTGAGATTATATTGGTCGTCAAAAGAAAATATGGTGCAGTTTTTTGCAGAAATCAAGATCAAAGGGCACATGTCGTTTTTCTAGGAAAAACAAAATTGAATATTCTATTCTAATTTAAATACACTTTTTACAGTAGAATGATTAAAACCTTGAATTCATTTTCTTCCTTATTCATTTTTGATATAAAAAAGTGGAAACCTATTAATAAATGAGATTCTCGAGTACGCAATGCAACTTTACAAAAAGGGGGATAATTTTCAGTTTAAAACGATGTAATTTGTTCAAGTTATAAGAACAACGACCGTCAAAACTTTACAAAATTTATAGAAAATAATGAACATAGGGGAAACTTAAGTTTTGGCCATATACGTTGAATTCGGTACATGCAAAACTGGCAACAAAACTTATTTCAAAACAAACTTATAGCTGAGTTGCTACAACGTCATGACGATTTTATATGGAATGAAATGTATTTATAGGAATATAAATCATTATAAAATAGACTAACAACTTTAAAAAGACATGTTCAATGACAGAACCGCCTTTTATTCGTTTAAAAATGGAGAATGATTTGGATATTCAATCCCAAACTTAGTGACGCAAGATACTATATATATTTTTTTCTATCATGGACGGTTTAATATACCACTAAATATATATATTGCTACATTTAAACAGTAGTTCAGACCTCAAATGACTTTTGTAATGTGGGAACGTTATTACGATGTTCTGATCCTTGGCTGGAATACATATGCTCGTACATGGAAGGTTTATCAAATCTCGAGTTAGTATTAATCCCACGTGCTTAAAGAAGACGACTTAATTCTTAAGCTACTAATCCTATAATAATATTGCGAATATGAATGCTAACCTTCGGACATTAAAGCTGCTGTGCCTTGGAGTAGAGTGGTTGTAAAATGTGTCTATACCACATGTAGTGAGCCTTTATCCAGCATCATTGGACATAAAATTCAAAACATTTTGTCATTGCAAAATACACTTCGGCCGTATCAATCTATAAATGGGGAATATAAAACAACTGTTACATCAGTGCATCTATAGGACCAATGTCAAATGAACCCTCTCCGGAAAGGAATAGTTTTTTTTCTGCTGATTGAAACTCTTAAATATCTCTAAACAAAAGTAAAAGAGCTATTTCTGATCGACAGTATACACTTGCCGTGATTCACATGATTGTAGTCTGTGGATTTTTTCCATTGTCGTGATCATTCTGCCTTACAGTCAGGTCTGTATAATTGATTTGATATCTGAACTAAGGTTATCATTTATATTGCACTGCTGATGTTAAAAAAAAACTTGCTTCTGTATATGTCCTTGTAATTCATGAATAAGGTTTGAATTCAAGTATAACCTTAACTTGTATATGCTGTTTTAGAGAGTGTTATACACTGTCTTAGTTGCAGTTTTATCTTATTTCAATCGATGCAAGCATATGAAAGAGAGTCGAAAGATACGAGAGGGGCATTCAAACTCATAAGTTGAAAAATAAACTAACAACGCCATGGCCAAAGAAAAGACAAACAATAGTACACAAAACAACCTTTTATAACAGTGACTTCGTTTCTCGACTTGAGCCTGCTGCTGTTTTATCTATTTGTTTCTAATGTGTTTTTTAAACAAAATCTTGAGGAATTCTAAATTTTCCAAAAAAGTTCAGTTCGGTCGTGTCAACAATTTGAAATATGTGCCATTCGAATCAAAATAATGGTTACAAACCGAAATCAAACACAAATTAATGGCAAATTTTCACATCTGATCTGGTACTTAATATTTAAACATCTTAAACAGCAACAAGATGCTGCTAGTGAGTTATAGCTTAAAAGATACATAATTGGTAATATGGTGATTTAAAAACTTATTTTGTGTCTATTTCAATCGCCAGTATTCCCCACAATTCAGTACATGTCACCAAATCTAAATTTCCACGTTCGACACTCAGGTGTCACAACTGCGACAGAATCTGCTAAATAAAGGCAACAGTAGTATACCGCTGTTAAAACTCATAAATCCATGGACAAAAAACAAAATCGGGGTAACAAACTAAAACTGAGGGAAACGCATTAAATATAAGAGGAGAACAACGACACAACACTACAATGTAACACACACAGAAACGGACCAAGCATCAGACAAAATCCCACGAGAAAAACAAATATAACATCAAAAACAAAATACATGAATTTGGGATAGACAAGTACCGTGACACGTCTTATCGCAATGTGAATTTACACTCAAAATTAAGAGAAAACATACGACCTTGCTCCCGGGGGCACACGAAATAATCCCTGCCGGTGTTTAGTTCGTATTGATCGTTAGTTTTCTATGTAGTGTTATGTAGAATTGTGTTTGTCATTACGTCGTTCTTCGACTTTTGCCATGATATTTTGATATTGTTGCCAAATAATACGTTTGAATATCCTTTGAAAACTTCAGCCTGTTTTAAGTAGTCAGGTGTACACCCCTGTTCATGAAGTCTGTACTAACTCATCATGCACGAGCGTAAAGTATCAATTGAAATATGTGCACATTATACGATGGCGCAGAGTATATAGTACTGTTGAGATATGGGGAAATTGAAAATTGGAAAATCAAAATCGTCCTTTACAAACGATTATTGTTTATTGTTAATGGGTGTCAATATCAAAGTAAATGTTAACATATGAAGCAAACATTTTAATTTCTTAAGTATCCTTTATCACAATCTCACTGGGGTATATGACATATAATAACAGATCGACTGACATGTTGGTAAGAGACAGGACATCTTCAGTATATATCTGAATTTGAAATCAAGAACTAAGCAAAATGGTTTTCTTAAGGTCTGTGTAAAGGTTCTGCATTTCCAATTGCAGTGCAAACTGTAGACACTGTTATGTTATTTAGACTTATGCATCATTCGTACCACTTTTAAAATAAACAGTTTCCAAGCAAATAGAAGAAAGGCGCTTGGGTATATGATACAGATTTTATTTTTTTTATTTTTTGTTGTTGACTAAAATATTCAAATTTCTATATTTATAATACACATCTATCACTTCTGTGCATGTCTCACCTAGTTTCGAGTGATTTGATCTTAGAATGGATGGTAAAATTGGGTATTTTCTCTGAGTAGTTTTATATCACTCGAAACTAGGTGAGACATGCACAGAAGTGATATATATGTATTATAGATATAGAAAATTGAATATTTTAATCAACAACAAAAAATTAAAAAAAAAGATCTGTATCATATACCCAAGCGCCTGTGAAATAGAATGATCGATCGAACTAAAGTCACAATCATTCACGCACTTTCGGGTAAATTTCATCATTACACCTATCAACTGTGTCAAAATACAACAGTTTATTGTACGTGGAAAACAATATTTCCACTTCTGCATTTAAGAAAATAACAGTATTAAAGGGATTAAATTTATTGTTTGCCTCTTTGAAATGTTAAAGCCAAGTTTCAACGGACTTTCTAGTTTTGTCATCTTTTGGGGATTTTGTCGGATCCCTATTTCTTAAAAAAAAACAACTGAAAAACTTATGTTGCCTCTTTTATACATAAAACTATATCAACACGACCTGAGAATAACGGACACCGAAATGATTCAACAAAACAATAAAACATCAATAAAAACAAGAAATAAATATTTGATGAAAACTATGTATTCAGCCCAATCATGGACAGGACACAACTATCCGGAATCGTTTTAAGTTAATGCTTGAAAAGAAGAGATTTTTTGAAAGTTTAAAAAATATCGTTTTTTACAATCTTACTTCATAAAAATTTGTCTACATGAATAGAAAAATTGCAGTTTTATTACTTTATAGAGGTACGATAGAATTCATTTATCAGTGCTTTATTATATGATGTTGGAATCAGGTGAAACACAAATTGTTCCCGTTTACAGACATGTTTACCTTCATAATTTGTCATCAAAAGGCCTTTAGAATTATCTTTTTCGCCTAATGCATAGAACATTATGTGTTATGATTGAATAAAACAAAAGAGAAAGATATGTAAGGGCAGCGTTTGAATAAAAAGCCAAACTGCATGCCACTAATGATCTGCATTTGATGTCAAATTTGCTGACTAAAAGCTAAAAAAAAAAAAAACTGCACTATACGACTTTTTGCGACCAATCTTAAATTCAAGTTAAATCATTTTTCTAGAACTGTGCCAATTTTTAGCCGTATACCCTGATGTGAAATTAAACTCTTTTAATAATCGACTTTTTCCTATTACGTCACCGCACTACAATACTTATTACCCCAAAACTCAGATCAAGTTGGAATAGCGGCTCATCATTCATGTATGTGTCCCGTGGACAAAACTTGAAGTGTGGCGAAGAAAATGAGCATGAAGTAACGACACCGAGAAATATGTATGAGGCTTCAGTTGGCTGACACGGTGATTCTTGTATGAGAGGCCTAAGAGACAATTGCAGGATGGTTTTTTTTTTGTTTCTTGTATAGAAAAAAATGCCTTACTTTGGCAAAAGGGTCCCATAGAACTGAGAATTGGAATGCAGTAAAGCACCAAGCACAATATGAATGAAACTAGAGGCTCTGAGGAGCCTGTGTCGCTCACTTGTGTCTAATGTGGTTTTGAAAATCATGTAAAATAAGGTGAATATCAGAACAAATAGTACAAGATACCCATATAACGATTAAGACCAAGTTTGGTTTAATTTAGCCTTATAGTTAAATTAATAGCAGGTCATTCCTGCAGTGTAGTCTTACATTAGTTACTGAAGACCAATTATCATTATTTAAATATTAAGTGTTCAAGTTGTGCCCATTTGAAATTGTTTTTAACATTTCCCATGGACTTCTATGCAGAAAACCCCTATGTTTTATTTTCGTCCTGAACATGCATGAAATATTTGCCACTGGACGTTAATCAAATAACTAATCTATTTTTAGCCATGGCGGCAATTTTGGTTGGATGGCAGGATCATTGGATACATTTTTTAATCAAGATACCCTACTGAAAATTGTGGCTAAGTTTAATTTTATTTGGCCCAGTTGATTGAGTGAAGAAGATTTTTGTAAAAGTTTACAACATTTACAAAATTTGTTAACAATTATCTATAAAGGGCAATAACTCCTTAGGATCAATTGACCATGTTTGCTTATTTGTTGATCTTACTTTGCTGAACATTATTGCTGTTTACAGTTTATCTCTATCTATAATAATATTCAAGATAAACCAATAACTGCATATTGTCCTTACAATTACCAATTCAGGGACAGCAACCCAACTACGGGTTGTATGGTTTGTCTATAATTTCAAGGAAGATTTATCATAACCACATGAAATCTTTTACCGCATTTCAGATTTGCTCTAAATGCTTTAGTTTCAAAGACATATGCAAAAATCTGCATTTTACCCCCTATGTTCTATTTTAGCCATGTCAGCCATGTTGGTTGGTAGGTGGGGTGATCCGATATATTTTAAAAACTAGATACCCTTATGATGATTGTGGCCAAAATTGATTTAATTTGTCTCTGTCAGAAAACTTGCATATTCGTGGATATTTACTTTTGTGGTTTTGTGGAAGTCTGCGTACAAGCCTATACAATTTGACATTCGTTGATCATTTAATTTCGTTGTTCACTTGTACCAACGAAATACACGAATATATGTATCCAACGAATAATAATGAATCTACAGTAAGACCCCCCAAAAAAACTGCAGTTACCCTAACGTTATATTTTTAGCAATGGCGGCAAAGCTGGTTAGCAGACGGGGTCGTGGGACACATTTTCAAACTAGATACCGCAATGATGATTGAGGCCAAGTTTGTTTTAAATTAGCCCTGTAGTTTCCAAGCTCACTTGACCTTGACCTTTTAGGTCAAGTGAGATAAAAATGAATATCTTGATTAGATTCACAAGTACAAGTTATTCTTAATCTAAATACAATCAATATCAATATTGAAATTTAATCAATTGGAAATAAGATCTAATAAGAAATAAGGGGACGACCATTTGCTATTCTGGGGGGGGGAGGATTTGTTTTGGATCGGTTATTTATTTTTTAAACTAAGAGGACAGGTTATCTATCTTCTGCACTGTTGAAGCACGATTTTTCATTTTCATAAAACCAAGGGACTGATTATATATTTATAATATTCGAAAACATACATTTTTTGAGATTATTTGTTTATTATAAATAATACATGTATAAAAAATAGTCTAGTCATTATGTACCATTTAATCAGAACTAATCATCTTCCTCTGCAGAAATGAATATTCTATGTTCCGAACTACATATACATGTATGGCATACATACACAGTTTTAAAGTTTGGTTCTATCTGGCCTTTTTTAAGAGTATCGGCAAGCGGAGCGATGCAAAAACTTTTAAAAATTTAAAGGGACAACATCAAAAGACCAATATGCATGATAAAGCAAAAATATAATTCACATTCAATTTGATATGGAGACAAGCGTTTGATTTTGAAATTTCCTGCATGAGGCATTTGCCTCAATAAAGTTAAGCCTTGTAATAAAAGTGAGGTAAGGGTTACTGAGAAAATATACCTCATGTTAAATGATACCTCATGTTAAATGTAACCAATTTTCAGTCATTTCAAGTTTATTTGAATAATATTTAATATACTTTTATAAAAGATTTGGGAATTTTTCCCCGATATCTTTTTTGGAAAAAAAATGAATTTATGGAGAATCTGGTGCCATCTCATACTTTCGATTAGACCTGCTGAGTTATTTATTTTCAATACATTGCAAGTCAGGTAATTTATTATAAAACTACCACAGAACAAACCACTTATTTTTGTAATTATAAAGGCTGAGTTATTTATTTCAAATCCTCCCCCTCCCCCCCCCCCCCCCAAGATTATCAAATGGTCGTCCCCTAATGCCGGCATGACAAGCTAGGGGATCTACGATTTTGGAAAGGTGGGGCGAAGTATAACAAGTTTTTTTTAACATTTTTTGGGCTAAAACAACATAAAATAAGTGTAAAATACACTTTTGCAGCGGTGCCTGACGCGGGACATGTATATTTTATAGTTTAAGTGTAAGGGTTGGACATTTTTTATGCCGTATTCTCCAAATTAATTGTCTATTATAAAATGAATGAATGGATCCTATGGATGAAAGCTATGTATTTTATTTGGGACATACCAGTAAAAATGTACATCGAAGATTTTCAGTTGTTGTATGTTTAGGTAGCATAACCTCACAGACTTCTTGTTGTAAACGAGATATAAGCCGGGCTATTCAATTAAATTTACTATTATAAAATTGAGAATGGAAATGGGGAATATGTCAAAGTGACAACAATCCGACCGTAGTGGAGACAATAGCCGTAGCCCACCAAAGGTTCTTCAATGTAGCCAGAAAGAAAAACAAGCAATATGTATCCGACACGAGTTAGGAAAGACAAACAAGCAATGTTTATCCAAATGTTTCACACCCAACAAGGGAAGTGCGGGGTTCCAAATCAACCAAAGGCTACGAATGAGTCTGAAATTACAACGAATTTATGAATGACGGTCAACAAATGGAGACATAAAGGCCACACCCGGCAGGCAAGTTGCAGTCATGCCTTGAAAAAAAGTCTTTAATATAGCAGTCCAGCGAAACAGCGAACAGACACTCTGGTCAGATATGGGATTTGCATGCAAACCGTTAACCCAGGCCCCCAAAAAATACACCCGTTTTTTATTCACCATGTTCATTTAATGCTAGAAATGTTCTTTTCCAATAGCCAAAAAAAAAAAAAAACGCACAAGATTATTGTTTTCAATGCAGATATATACAGCCAGATTTTTTGTTTAAGGCAAAACTCAGGCTGCCTCAATATATCAAATGGTTCTTACATTAGAATCAACATCTATCTAGAGCTTACTGACTGGGGATCATTATTCAGCTATGCTATTAATAGACTGGGGAGTGTGGGTTAAACATTGCTTTCGTAGTTAAATAATATTGATGTGGAATTTTTTTTTTTCACGAGAGTGTAATAGAGTATTTCTTTCTGTTTAGTGAAATAGTGAAATAGAAGTTTATATGTTCTTACTAAATCCTTTGTCGCTTTGATGGTGTCATGCTTTTCAACTCAGCCTAAGCAATATGTTACTTACAGTAAATTGAATTTCAAAATGACTTGAGTAACGCTTTTTCGACGCACGGGTCAACTCCATCGTGGCGAATCAAATGACTTTGACATTATCAATAATATATTACAGTAAATACGAGCGAAAAATAAAGAATTGTCGCATAAAAATTAAATACACGGGAAATAAGTTCACAGTCTAGTTTGATTAATCATTTTACCAAAAAAAAAAGTGAAAACAAAAAAGGGGGTTGTACGCCCTCTACACCCCCTCTGGATCCGCCACTGCAAACACAAATTTATAGGAAAGAAATGCTGTAACAGAAAGGAGATTTCACGAGAAATGACCTTACAATAACTTATTGAAACCGAGATAATTACATATATAGCAGAAATAAATTCAAATATTGTAACGTGACCGAGGGGAGGAGCACCACCGACACAGACGGACGGACATAACCATACTATGACACGACAATACGACAATGTATCCTATTACAAATGTAGCTAGAAATACCTGCTCTATAGTCAGGTTGTTGTCGCTTTGACACATTATCAATTTCCATTCTCAATTTTATGGTAATTCCCATGAACTAAATAATACGTTATCTATTTACAAGTTTATTCAGATGTATTGACAACGTTAGCTTCAAAGTTTAAACATATAAACTTTAAAAACCAAGTCCTTCTGTATCTTGACTGATTAAAACAATCAAGGAAAATCTTTACATTCGTGAAAGTACCACACCTTCTAGTATCTTGACCAACTGACCTTTATCATAGAGTTTAATTACTTTCTCTTTAGACAAAATAAATAGGCATAACTAATTTTTATTACCCTACACCCCAAGACATCGTTATTTGTCTTAATTATTCTGACAGTTCAACTTTAACTGCAGATATAGCCATTTGTCAAAAAAAGCCTTGCGTCATTAATTTTCTATGTACACAAATAAACAGTAAAATATTTCTATATTAAAAAAAGTATTGAACAATAGCAGATATTTATTGGTTCAGATCATTAATGTAATTTCCAAATTTTGAGTGGAGTATGCAATTCATCTGTAAGACTTTAAATGTTGTGAAACATATTCTGTGTTTTGTCATATTTACGACTTTTCTTAAAAAACACAATATGTTTGTTAGAGTCATTTGTTTTCAACTTTGCTAAACAAGGATAGATAACTCAAAAAGTAGGGGAGATAACTAAGATAAAGTTATTTTATAACAGAAAATGTTGTGAATTGACTTAATTTACTATGTAGGAAGATAACAAGTCAGATGACCACCTTTTTTTCTTATCTGAATGCATGTTATGAGAGTTATTTTCTAAATCTTCTCACATCACTTCAAGTGCTCCAAGAAAACCTCTTTCTAAATAATAAACATCTGTTTTATCAGCGATCAAAGACGGCCTGCAGAGTTATTGTGAAACTGCCAATTCTAGAGGTGGCGTGAATCAGATGTGGATACTAAACAATCCAAAGATCTTTTATACTACATACAATCTAAAAAAATTCCTCTTGCAATAGTATTAAAATATTTGACTTTTCTACACAAGTATTCCCCAATCCAAATCAAAAGACATTTGAAAGAGTTGGTATTGCTTTGATTAATAAAAAAGAATGGCCAACGTAGATACAAGTATCTTGTCTAAGGGAGGAATAAATCCTACTTTATAAAGGATCACTCTGATTCAAACAAAAAATTCTCTGAAACTGGCATTATCAAGATATTTATATTTTTGAAAAAATCATGATAAAAACTTATTATTGACAGATTATAAGGTTTTGATTCAAAACACCCCTGCCACCTTTACTAGGATCAAAAGAAGCTTTATCGATCATACAAAATAGCAATGGGCATAAAAAAACATCTTTTGTCGTTTATATTTTTAAAGATATCACGTGTCAAATTTTCAATTTGTAGGCTTTTTGAAAGAGTTTTTTTAAGTTTCGACATGAACTGAAATTAATCACAGCACAAAGTAGGTTTGACAGGAGATTGACGTATTTCGTGAACTTTTGAATGCCTACAAGAGTATTTTACGGTTGAATCTTTATTATCGTCACGTTTATCAATCTTTTCTGTTTTTGGTTCCTCACCCAATTGCGTCGCTACAACTGAATTATAAATATCTGTCATACAAGTGGAACGTATAGCTAGCTATAAAAGCAGGTTCAACATAACATTTCCTTCTGAACATGCCTGTCAAAGGTACGGACTATGACAGGTGTTTTCAATTTGTACTGTTGGTTTGTATATTGGAGCGTTTGATTTTGACAGGTTTTAAGGACTTTCAAGGAACTTACTTTAAATAAATCAAATTTAAACGGTAATAACTGTCCATTTCTAGATTTAGATATTTCGGTTTTTAAACGGGAAACTCCACACTAAAATTTACGACAAAAAGGACGATTTTTCGTTCCCTCTGGATATTTTCCGATTTTTAAATGGTGATGTTCCTTTTGCACCATCTTACGATATTTTAAAGCTCGTTCGCTATTCCCGTGCTGTTGTGTTGTTTTTGATTTTAACGAACGTAATCAAAGTATTACTGATAAATTATCAAACCAGTGATATCGTTACCATGAATTACTTTAAACCTTTTCTAATTTTTTCCATGGGTATAAAGAGTTTGTCTTGAAGTTTGGTTGTATCGGTAGAAAACTTATTTCAAACGGGAAAGCACAACCTCATTTTACGGAAATGTTGTGAACCGTACCCGGAAATTTAGAAATGATCCTGGTAAACTTATCGTTCCTTCAAATAAACTTTTTCTAAAAGGTTACCAATTATACACTGTAATAAGATCATTTAATATAGTTTCATTGGTATGAATATTGTTTTTGTTATCAGTAAATTAAAAGCAAACTAGACCGTTGGTTTTCCCGTTTGAATGGTTTTACACTTATAATGTTGGGGCCCTTTATAGCTTTTTGTTCGGTGTGAGCCAAGGCTCCGTGTTGAAGGCCGTACATTGACCTATAATGGTTTACTTTTATAAATTGTTATTTGGATGGAGAGTTGTCTCATTGGCACTCACACCACATCTTCTTATATCTAAATATTACTACTATGTTAAATTCTCACTCCTAAATTCGTCCGAATTTTATACATTTCTAATCTATCTACATGGCTAAATAAGAGGGAAGTCAAAATGTAGGCTTGGTTTGCTCACAGTAACTTAATATTTTATGTGCGATACAAGATTTAATAAAGATAATAACACATTACAAATATCTCTCAAGAAATACAAATCTAGCTTTTCTAAACCAAACCATTATAAATTAATGCAAATAATATACTCTGCAGAACGTGTCGTACTTTGAAGTTACTGTGAGCACCTCGATACATATTATCCAACTTATATGGGACTATATAACCCGACCCGTATTCCCGCCTAAGAAATGCCCGTGCAGTACTAACTAAAGACTTATATGTAGATACCATCAAACCAGTTCTTCCAACTTGTTTTACAAACTTTATCTACAAACCACAGTTACTAAATATAGAAATAGATAAGGAAAAATCTAAATATAACGGAATAGAAATAAATGTATATACATATACACATTCATGGATATTCAATCAGTCAAAACCTGTATCTTGGCATTGCACAATGTCAAGTTTTTCTCTGACTGTTTATGACGTCTTTACACTAAATCCATTGGATGTTGGATGTGTACGGATTGATAATTTAGTCTTAGATGCATGATTTTTTTATTAGTTGTTAGTGGCTCTGAACTAGTACTCTCATATCTGTTGTTGGGATGTACAAGTACCCGGCCACGTCTGCTTGTATTTTTGTCCATCTGATGAGTTAAGCCTTTTTCAACTGATTGATACAGTTCGTTCTTATGTTGTATTGTTATACAACTGTCCAAGGTAAGAGGAAGGGTTGGGATCCCGGAAGCATGTTAAACCCCGCCTAATTCTGTATGCAGTGCCTGTCCCAAGTCATGAACCTGTAATTCAGTGGTTGTCGTATGTTTATGTGTTTCATATTTTCTTTTCCGTTCCATTTTTGTACATAAATTAGGCCGTTAGTGTTCTTGTTTGTATTGCTTTTCATTGTCATTTTGGGGCCTTTTATACTGGATTATGCTGTATGGACTTTGCTCGTTGCTGAAGGACGTACGGTGATATATAGTTGTTAATATCTGTGTCATGTTGGACTCTTGTGAAGAGTTGTCTCATTGACAATCATACCACATCTTCTTTTTATTCTCTCTTTTTCAATTTACCTTTGAGTACAGTATTTATGTAGATATCTGTTTTTCGTTGTGTATTTGAGCAAGTTGTAAAGGAATGATGCTTCGTTTGAGTGTAAAATATAGTAGTGGTGCGCTATTAGAATTCCTTGGTTACTGACGATTAATTTTGGTAATCCACCACACTCGACAAATACATGTATGTTGTCAAGTATTTTGATAATACGACCTGCATTCATTTGTTGTTGGAATCAGTATGGTTCTTCATAAGATCAGATCGTTCATGACTTAAAAACAAGTAACAAGAAATTTAGTAATGTTATAGTGTTTGGAAATAATTCATCACTGTATTTCGGAAGGTTAAATGTAGTAAAAGGTTAAATCACAAAAATACTGAACTCAGAGGAATATCAAATCGGGAAGTCCCTAATCACATGGCAAAATCAAATGACAAAACAAATAAAAAACGAATGGACAAGAACTGTCATATTCCTGATTTGGTACAGGCATTTTTAAATGTTAATGGTACATTTTCAAACGGTAGTATGAACATCAAACATCTTCATTTATAGATCGTTTTTAATACGGATTTCTGTGCGAAGTTTTGTTCTCTCTTATAATAGTATTTATAAAAGGGAGATTTTCAAAATTCTCATCTTTGCGTATACTATAGAGATATATGTGGTATCCATGTTTGTAGCGAATTCAAAGTTTTTAACTGATACAATATTTTGCTTAAAAAGCACTAATGCTAGAAGCTATGTCTGTTGGGACAAAACAAAATATTAAACATTTCTATCCGCTTGCTTCTTAAAACGGTCCGAACAGCGTGTGTTCATTGTACATCTTAGTTTTAAAATAACATAATTATGATAACCCTTATTCTGTAAATTTCCAATGCAAATCATTTTATCATTGTATTCATTTTGTCAATACATGATTTCTTAATTTTATACGCAGTTTTGTAATAAGTAAATTGATCATCCTTAATTTCTAATTCTTTTCACATAGTACGAGATTACTCTGACGTCCAACGGCTGTTTTGCCAGACAAGCTGGGGCCGTGGGACGACATAGCTCGTCCCATATCAAAAAGTGGATATTTGCCCACCCAAAATAGATGCGCTGCTTCGTCGCTTCTGGTGCCGATTGAGGGCCTTGGAATTATTATAAATCGAGCATGAATCTGTTCATTTTTAGCTCACCTTGCCTAAAAGGCCAAGTGAGCTTTTCTCATCACTTACTGTCCGTCGTCCGTCGTCCGTCGTCCGTCGTCGTTAACTTTTACAAAAATCTTCTTCTCTGAAACTACTGGGTCAAATTAATCCAAACTTGGCCACAATCATCATTGGGGTATCTTGTTTAAAAAATGTGTCCAGTGACCCGGCCAACCAACCAAGATGGCCACCATGGCTAAAAATAGAACATAGGGGTAAAATGCAGTTTTTGGCTTATAACTCAAAAACCAAAGCATTTAAAGGAAATCTGACACGAGGTAAAATTGTTTCTCTGGTCAAGATCTATCTGCCCTTAAATTTTCAGATGAATCGGACAAACTGTTGTTGGGTTTCTGTCCATGAATTGGAAATTTTAAGGAAATTTTGCTGTTTTTTGGTTATTATCCTGAATACTATTATAGATAGAGATGAACTGTAAAATGTAATAATGTTCAGCAAAGTAAGATCTACAAATAAGTCAAAATGATTAACATGGTCAGTTGACCCCTTTAGGAGTTATTGCCCTTTGTAGTCAATTTTTAACCATTTTTCGTAAATCTTAGTAATCTTTTACAAAAATCTTCTCCTCTTAAACTACTAGGCTAAATTAATTCAAACTTGGCCACAATCATCTTTGGGGTATTTAGTTTAAAAAATGTGTCCGATGACTTGGCCATCCAACCAAGATGGCCGCCACGGCTAAATATAGAACATAGGGGTAAAATGCAGTTTTTGGCTAATAACTCAAAAATCAAAGCATTCAGTGCAAATCTGACGGAGTTAAATTGTTTATCATGTCAAGATCTATCTGCGCTGATATTTTCAGATGGATCCGACAACCGTTTGTTGGGTTGCTGCCCCTGAATTGGTAATTTTAAGGAAATTTTGTCGCTTTTTGTTATTATCTTGAATATTATTATAGATAGAGATAAACTGTAAACAGCAATAATGTACAGCAAAGTAAGACCTAAAAATAAGTCAACATGACTAAAACGGTCCATTGACACCCTAAGGAGTTATTGTCCTTTATAGTCAATTTTTAACAATTTTCATAAAATTTGTAAATTTTTACAAACATTTTCCACTGGAACTACTGGGCCAAGATCATTATAGATAGATAATTGTAAGCAGCAAGAATGTTCAGTAAAGTAAGATCTACAAACTCATCACCATCACCAAAACACAATTTTGTCATGAATCCATCTGTGTGTCCTTCGTTTATGATATGCACATAGACCAAGGTGAGCGACACAGGTTCTTTAGAGCCTCTAATTATTTTAAATTTTGAAAATTATGTTAAAAGCTAACATTTCTAAAAATAAGTTTTGAAATTTAATAGTATCAATATTTAATCAAATTTTAAACATAACGTGTATTTCTATTAATTTGGATTTTTGACAAAACCCAGTTATGTACTAGTGAACTTTAAACTTTATAGAAATTATGTTTTGTTGTAGTTTGACTTTTCCGATGCAATAAGTTATGGGTGCGAATTTACTTTGTTTATGTTTATTGGCGACTATATTTTGTCACGTGATGGTAGCAGCAAACAATGGTCAGCTCGTAGTCAGAATTATAAGATCAGGAATAATTTTATACTGTTACGTTGTGAATCAGCAGGCCCTTGGATGGAGAGTTGTCTCATTGGCACTCACACCACATCTTCTTATATCTCAGCTGTTAAATCTAGTTTAAACCATTTATTTTCGAATACAAGAACTCGTAATTTGCAAAAGATAAATGCAACAGTAGTATTCCGCTGTTTGAAAGTCATAAATCGATTGAGAGAAATTAAATCCAGATTACAAACAAAAACTATAAAAGAAATGACAAATTAAATCCAGATTACAAACTAAAACTATAAAAGAAATGACAAATTAAATCCAGATTACAAACTAAAACTATAAAAGAAATGACAAATTAAATCCAGATTACAAACCAAAACTATAAAAGAAATGACAAATTAAATCCAGATTACAAACTAAAACTATAAAAGAAATGACAAATTAAATCCAGATTACAAACCAAAACTATAAAAGAAATGACAAATTAAATCCAGGTTACAAACTAAAACTATAAAAGACATGACAAATTAAATCCAGATTACAAACTAAAACTATAAAAGAAATGACAAATTAAATCCAGATTACAAACCAAAACTATAAAAGAAATGACAAATTAAATCCAGATTACCAACTAAAACTATAAAAGAAATGACAAATTAAATCCAGATTACAAACCAAAACTATAAAAGAAATGACAAATTAAATCCTGATTACAAACCAAAACTATAAAAGAAATGACAAATTAAATCCAGATTACAAACCAAAACTATAAAAGAAATGACAAATTAAATCCAGATTACAAACCAAAACTATAAAAGAAATGACAAATTAAATCCAGATTACAAACCAAAACTATAAAAGAAATGACAAATTAAATCCAGATTACAAACTAAAACTATAAAAGAAATGACAAATTAAATCCAGATTACAAACTATAACTATAAAAGAAATGACAAAGGAACAAGAGAAACACTTAAGTGCAAACAAATAAATAAAAAGACAAAACACAGAAACGAAGTGTAAGATAACAATACAACACACAGAAACGAAGTGTAAGATAACAATACAACACACAGAAACGACCTGTAAGATAACAATACAACACACAGAAACGAACTGTAAGATAACAATACAACACAGAAACCAACTGTAAGATAACAATACAACACACACAGAAACGAACTGTTAGATAACAATACAACACACACAGAAACCAACTGTAAGATAACAATACAACACACACAGAAACGAACTGTAAGATAACAATACAACACACACAGAAACCAACTGTAAGATAACAACTGCCTTTTTTCCTTGGTAGAAAAAAAATTGTGGTTTGAACCTGGTTTAGCGGCTGTCTAATGTATGGCAATGTTAAATACATGTATAACACTAAAATGACAGTCTAACATGATTGGACTTCAATGCATTTAAATGGAAGAACATTCAGGACAGAGAAATACACAAATTCAAGTCATAACTCAAACGTCGATAACCAAAGAGTTAAAACTTCTCCTTCATTCTCTGTAGCACATGTTATTCACATGTAATTTGGTTTTTCCATTGAAATAATTTAATTCATTACATAAAACTCTCCTATTCACCTATTAATTGTCCCTGTTAGATCAGTTCATTTCTGTCAATATAAAAAAGAAGATGTGGTATGATTGCCAATGAGACAACTCTCCACAAGAGAACAAAATGACACAGAAATTAACAACTATGGGTCACCGTACGGCTTTCAACAATGATCAGCACAATCAGCTATAAAAGCCCTTTAATGACAATGTAAAACAATTCAAACGAAAAAAATAACGTTCTCATTTATATAAAAAAAAAAATGAACGAAAAACAAATATGTAACACATAAACAAACGACAACCACTGAATTACAGGCTCCTGAATTGAGACAGGCTAATACATATTGTCAGATCAATTTCAGAAACTATGTACAAGTTTTGCTTCATTTCGGTTTTATTAACGTCACCTGGGGATAGTCTTATAGTTGAACAAAATCAACCTCAATGTAGAAACTAACCGTGAGACATTTCAGATTCTAATTATTCAGTAATAGTGCATAAAGTGATGTCATACGAACCTCAATATAGAAACTAACCGTGAGAAGTTTTAGATTCTAATTTATTCAGTGATAGTGCATAAAGTGATGTCATACAAATAAATTGTATCTCCGTACTTTTTAACGTCACTTGGGGAAAGTATTTTTGGTTTACACAATCAACTCCAATAAAAAAAAACTTAGAAAATAATATTTATTTAGAAATAATGGATGTTTGTCTGGTAAAATATAACCTGAAGTCACAAAAATAAGTTGTATCCACGTTGTCAGAGATACATGACGTCTAAATAGCACCTATTAAATAATTTCGTAATCTAGCACCTGTGTCTATTTTTTTTTATTGAAAACATAACCTATAATTATAAAGTCAAATGCAGAAATGCACGTTACTCGTACATAAAATTTCAAAAACATCAGGTTTATGAGTTTTGAACAGCGGTATACTACTGTTGCCTTTATTTATATATTATCATAAAAGATTATATAATG
This sequence comes from Mytilus edulis, assembly GCA_019925275.1. Taxonomy (NCBI): domain Eukaryota; kingdom Metazoa; phylum Mollusca; class Bivalvia; order Mytilida; family Mytilidae; genus Mytilus; species Mytilus edulis. The sequence goes on from CM034354.1 coordinate 4,066,511, forward strand.
CCTTGTACAATTGACAAATAACTGCTAGTGCCAGATAAACAGTAAAATGTTTTTGGTGAATTTAATTTTTGTTTATTTCGACCTTTGAATTTTCTTTGAGACTTCATCCTGACAGTTTACATCCATATGCTGCTGGTAGCATTGACCTTGATTATTTTTTTACATATGTTCTTGAAGACTCAATCCTGACAATATACATCTATATGCTGCTGGTGGAATTGACCTTGATTATCGATTTACATAATGTGTTTGAAGACTCCATCCTGACAATTTTCATCCTTATGCTTCTGGTGGAATTGACCTTGACAATGTATTTACATATGGTAGTGGTGAATTTGATCTTGATAATCAACTTATAAATGTTTTGGTAGATTTAATTAAAATAATGTTCGACCTTGCGTGACATACTAATTAGATTTTGATTGTAATAATTATGTTTTACCAAATATTGAAACAATATCTTCACTTAATATCTTGGTATTTTCTTTTGTTTATGGTAAACTCATTTGCTTAAGGTAGCACAATACAAAGATTTTTTTACTTCCAATCACTAACTTTTAAAATGCTGTAACTTTCTTATGAATGCATAGAAAATAATAAAAGAGGTATATATAGATAGATAAAAGATTAATCTTTTAAATGAATGCAATATTTTGATATGCAATCATTATGTAATCAATTATAATGTAATTAGTGGCAAAATCTGGGTAAGTTCACTTGAATGAATTTAGCTCTGTCATCTCTTTAACTATACAGAAATTTTTTACGAAATCTTAATCAACACGTCATGGGCTTCAAAAGGGTGTCTCAGATTGTCTCTATGATATTCCATTCTCTCATAAATCTCTGATTAGTGTAAACATCCTAACCACATAAAGAAGATAATGTTTAATTAGGTGTAAAATTTGTTCTATACATTCTATCTGAAATCTGAGACACCCTTTTGTAGATAATGGCCATAGGAACAACATATAATAAAATCAACCCCCTAGGGATACCTATGCAGAAGCTAATTTCATTTGAAAGTGGAAATTTGGTGAAACATATTTTAGACACGGTTAACATTATAATTGGTTACATAATTGTTGCATAATACTAACATTGCATTTATTTGAAAGAGTAATCTGTTAGCTATCTAAAACTACCACTTTTATAAATTTTCAAGCATTATTAAGAAAGTTACAGCATTTTAAAACTTGGGAGTTGGAGTTATAAAATCTTTGTATTGTGCTACCTTAATTTTGACATAATGTGTAGAATATATAGCTAACGAAAGTCAAGATTGGAATAAGAAAGGAACATGTTGACAGCGTTGAGTGGATTTGCTCTATAATTGTTTATGCAGTAATGAAATTTCATCAATTGTCCCCCAACGCAATGCTTTCATAATGTGAATACTCACGGAAGTCTATGATAACTCGAGCTGGTTATTTTGTCACAAAGTCATTTTGTTTGGAACTGTAGCCTAATTCGCCGTTTTAGAATCTAATGCATTCTGGGTAATATTTCAAAAGTGTAGACCAAAACGTCGTGATTGGTTACAATTTCATAAACAATGGAAATTTAACCAATGACGTGACGTTATTTTAATCTTGTGGTAGGAAGAATAAAATTACCCATGATGCTTTAGATTCTGAAACGACGAATTAAGTTTTCCCTACGGAACATTTTTTTAAAGTTTGTATTTCCAAACATACAGTTGTATCAAAGTAGTTATCGTAATTTCAAGAAACAAATCATTCTTAAATATAAATTATCACTTTGAGAATTGAAGGTAATATAAAAAAGAAGATGTGGTATGATTGCCAATGAGACAACTATCCACAAAAGACCAAAATGACACAGATATTAACAACTATAGGTCACCGTACGGCCTTCAACAATGAGCAAAGCCCATACCGCATAGTCAGCTATACAAGGCCCCGATAAGACAATGTAAAACAATTCAAACGAGAAAACTAACGGCCTTATTTATGTAAAAAAAAATTAACGAAAATCAAATATGTAACACATAAATCAACGACAACCACTGAATTACAGGCTCCTGACTTGGGACAGGCACATACATAAATAATGTGGAGGGGTTTAAAATGTTATCGAGATCCCATATAATTGAAACGTGTTTAGAAAAGAATGAATGACTCCCATAATCATTAATCAGACTCATAACAAAATAAGCCAGTAGAGTTGGTAAGTGCTATTGTACAGTAATAAAATGATCCGCTTGAGCAGATGCAAAGCTTTTCGTTAAAAGAGAAAGAGAAAACTACTTTCAATGTTTTTGAATTGAAACATCATGTTCCGTTTGTCCCTATCAATAGTTTTCATGTTAGTTTGGATATAATGTGAAATAGTTGTTATCAAAAAACAAAAAGATAAGATATATAGATGCCAAGTGTTGTCTGGGGTTTATATGCCGATGTGGTCGAAATGTGCACAACTTTGCTCAACAATTCAAGTATGCAAGTCTAATAACTGTATAGCATGGAAAAATACGTGTCAGATACATGATGCTGAACCAATGAGAAACGAGGATGGACTCATTGAGAATGTCTGAACCAATGGAAAACGAGGATGGACTCATTGACAGTGTCTGAACCAATGGGAAACGAAGATGGACTCATTGACAGTGTTGGTAATAGCTTTGTTGCGGCCTCGACTCTTCCAAAGGTAAGTACGAAAAAATATTTGTTAAAAACTGTTATGTCAGTTTTAGTTATACTATACACATCACAACTATAGATATATTTCGAATGGTCGTTTAATTTGACACAACTCTTTCCCATATTCACAACTTTACTTCCCAAAAAATAATGAATATTTTTCATAACCATTTTTTAAATTTTATACGATGATGTTGAACAACAGTAAATTGTATATATACTTCAATAATCGAAAACTAAAACAGATACAGCATGTGTCAACGTTCACATAAGGGTGTGTCTTAAGTTCATACCATGGTAACTGTCGTTGAATGTGTGGTGTGACCAACATTTGCAACCTGAGAATAATCATTATAGAATAACTTATCGAAGAATTCAAATATAGAAAAATATTGAACGAGTAACTAAACTACACAATAATTCACAAATGCGCGTAGCGCATGAATCATTGAACAGTGTTGGTCGGTCACGAGTTAAAAATCTTTTTCAATATTTTAATTCTTTGATAAATTATTATTTTTATGACATTGGCAAATAGCGTTTTTAGGAAATTAAAGTAAACCTGTAAGGAACTATATCTGTTTGTACGCATTCACATTTTGTTTTGATGCGACGTTATTGAAAACGTCTTGACCAAACGTCTTGTTGTATAATGTGAAATAACCACGTTTATTTCACATGTGAAATTATCGGTTTTTATTTACCGCGAAATCAATGTAATTCATTACAGCCAATATAATAATATTCTAAAAAAAACTTTCAGTATAAAGGCAGTCTGTTCATTCCACGCTCCTTACAAACCCCGTCCCCAAGCGAAGCAAATTAATTTGTACCGACAAAACTAAAATACATTGTAATAAAGATTTTATAAAGATTGAACATTTGTTTGTTCAAAGTGAAGTAAAACAAAACTATGAATAAACTTAATAAATGCATGTTCTTGTAATCAGATTTGCTTCCTGCTGTATATGGCATATATTAAAATCTGTATAACAATGAGGAGATTTTGTATTTTTATTAATGGAGCATCTTACCACCAGACCAAATGTCGTTGAAGTTACTACTATAGGTCAAGGTACGGCCTTCAAAAATTAGCAAAAGCCATACCGCATCATAAACTCGAAAAGGTCCAAAAGGATAAGTGTATAACAATTGAAACACAAAACTAACGGCCTGTTTGATGTACAGCACAATTATCTAAATACATATTTATAATGATTGAAAATACACGAAGTTAACTGCCTTGTATTGATTAGAAAATCAAACAGAATGAACATAATTCTAATCAAGCAACTTTTATATAGGCTACCATTGTTATTTTCTGGAAAACATTGAAACGTTAAGTCGTATCCTCATTGAGATAAGCTAAAAAAATTGATAGTGATTCAGACAATTTATCAAGTGTAATAGTCACATTAAAAAAGAAGAAACAGTAATATATAATGCTCAGTCATTCTTAGATAATTCAAATTAATATGTAATAATCACAAAGTAATAAGTGATAGTATCTTTCATTGGTCAAATTAAAAGTTTAAACGGAAATTGGGATTATAAGCGTTCTTTCAATAACATGAACAGAATAGTGACATTTGTATTATGCCATGTACTATACTTCACGTTAAAATGCCATATTTTGATTGGCTAATACGAGGGTGTTAATTCACTCTATCACATGGCTGAGCGGGTGACACTTTTTTTTAATGTCACCCTCTCGTCATATACAAATTAGTATTCTTACAATAGAAATTTAATATTTTATAAAAAGGAAAATCTAATAATAAAAACAGGGACTTTTAAACAATGTTTCAATTAAATAAACATGCAGACATCATAGATAAAGGTAGATGCGGTATCAGTGCCAATGGGACAACTCTCCATCCAAGTAACAATTTATAAAAGTAAACCATTATAGGTCAAGGTACGTTTATGCATTATTTGAACGAAACCTTTGGAGAACTATCAACATTGATTGGTTTTCGTTTGTTTGATCTTAACCCTAGACATCCGTATAATGTTTAATAATGTAAGCATATATTGTACGCTAGAACCACATCAATAAGACCAACGTATTTTGAGCCATACATGATAGATATACAATCGTCCGTTATAGATGAATGGCCGCCATTTCGTTATGAAGAACATCGACATAATCCATACATATGAATCGGATGTCAAGGAATGTGTAGAACATAAAACAAAGACAAAAAAAAACGTGAACATTAAAGTCAATAATCATACAAAATATCCCATGACCAACAGATAAAACATAGATACCTAAAAACTTAAGGTTCTAAGATTACAAGATGGCGGCCACCATACCCAAAAAAGAAAGTACCTTACTTTCGCTCACACAAACTTCCGTTTCTTAAATATAGGGGACTCCCCAACTAAAAGAAACCTTAAAATCGAAACAGAAAACCTCTCCCACCAATCACCAATCACGAATGTAGGTTTTTGCAATATATTTTGACTAATTAGAAGAATAGGACCAGCCCCTACGCAAAAATTGCAACCAATCACCTATATAATTTTTTATAACTATGTAATAAGAAATTTAAAAAAACATTCACTTCATCACAAACTTTCCACATTGACGCACGTGATCAAAAGAAGCTGACCAAGAATTTTGACAGATTCGTAGCGGAAACTCAAGTTGAAACTGTAGCGGATTACCTAATGCAATCACGTAATTTCAATGACGAACATTTGTATAACGAACAATTTCAAAACGAAAAAACATTAACCAATTCCCCTTTCAATAAACATCACATTCATATTTAGACATATGTTTGTTATAATTTTAGAAACTTTAATTGATATTATACAGAAGTGTTTTTGCTTTATCTGATTAGATTATTATTTAGATTGTCAAGAATGCGTTCGTCTTATCGTTACATTATGCATACTCTTTAAGGAATTAGTAGATCATAGAGCTCACTTAAAAAAAACATAATGCTAAATCTAGAATTGATCGATAAATCAAAGCTATATTTTAGGATTCTCACATCAACCAGGAAAATTGGCTTTTTTCGACAACTTTATTAGACTCACTAGGATGAAAAATGTTTTGATCCCCCTCAACATGGGTGGATCTGTCTGAGAGTTCAAGCTTATATACTTTTACAATAAGTTAAGATTTAAAATAGAAATGTGTATAACAAACTCCCATTTTTTTATGTTGTTTATGTTTCTTCATTTTCTAATTACCTTATGTATTTTGAAATATATAGATAAATATCTTTACATTATATTCGAAATAGTCATTTTCGTCGTCCTGTCAGTGTTATATATAATATAATAATTTGATACCAAGATGTATCATGTTTCTATTTAGTTTATAGGTTGTCTTGAACAGTCAAATTCTCACCCTTAATATTTGCCACTGGACATTAAGAAATAAATATTCATCAATCACTGAAACAATTTGTATCTTAATATCTAAGTGACTTTAGAAAGAATATGTATAAGCCCAGTCCATTAGTTGAACTTTAAAATTGAAAATTAAACAGAAAATAGTTGAATAACCAATGTTGAATTTCATGTCGGCATTATCGAAAAATTTACATTAAGGAATTTATTAATTTGGGTTCGAACTAAGAGTATTATTACACACAAGGAGTAGATAAATCAAATTTGACTAAAGATTATTTTAAGTCGGGTGTAATGCACTAGAAAGACTCATTTTATTTGTTACTAGTTTATAAGTCTACGACATAGAACATTATGCATGAATTAAGGTTGTATATGCTAGACCAGGCATTTTATAGAAAAAAGTAATATCACAAAATACTGAACTCCGAGAAAAATTCAAAAAGAAAAGTCCCTAATCAAATGGCAAAATTAAAAGCTCAAAAATATCAAACGAATGCAGAACAAGTGTCATACTCCTAACTTGGTATAGGCATTTTGTTATGTAGAAAATTGTGAATTGAACCTGGTTTTATAGCTAGCTAAACCTCTCACTTGTATGACAGTCGCATCAAATTCCATTATATCAATAACGATGCGTGAACTAGACCATCCATTATATAAATACTTTTATGCTTCTGACAATACGTTGTCCTTGCGCGTACATCCCTTGTTTTGCGTATCGTTCACTGGTGTGTTATCCAAATGTTTTATCATTAGTATTATGTCTCCTGAAACGGGTGTTTTGACTCCTTAGTTATTAAAGGAAGATTGATTAGTCCATCTTTTCGTTTGAGTGTTTATGATATGACATCTAGAAAAAGGCATTGAACGCACGTCATTTATAGATTATTATTTTTTATTTTCATTTGTTTGAACAAGAATGTGTTTGCAAACCTTTTTTGGAATTCAATATTTTATCATTTTTAGTTCAATATCTATTATGATAATTAGAGTGACGATTTTGTATTACACTTAAATGACTTGTGTAGTACATGTATGTACAATTGATGGAAGAGCAGTTCATCATTGCCTCGTTTTGAATAACTGTTTGCTTCCTGTTCTTCTATTCAATTTGAGGTATTACGTTTAAAAGGCGGTGAAATTATTTTCAACTAGCGTGATGTAGATGTGATAGCTAAAGAAGGTAAGTAAGATTGTTTTTTTTTCTATATGTTGCTAGGAAAGATATACTATTATATGTTTTCTTCTATTATGTAGCCTTTGAAAAGCAACTGTGCTTCAACGCAAAGATGTACATAATCTTGCATTCTTATAACGTTGGTTTTTAATATCCGGCATATATTCATCTTGTACACTTAACTTCGTGATAGCATTTGGCAGACAGTGTCAAAATACTAGTTAGCTATGTATGTTATATGTGATAAACAGTGAACATATTTTGTAAAATGTAGATGAGTTATTTTAATTTATTTTAAAAGTTTTAATGGGATTTCCATTTTATCATGGACCTTGTATATTTGTTAGAATGTTTATCAACTAACTGATCAATTAAAATGAGACTAAAATATTGTTGTTTGGTAACATTTTAGGATAAAACAAGGCAAGCTGGCTGTGAATCATTTTTGCAAAATGAGATGCTAAATTCTAAACCTAGACCTTCGAACCTATGATACAACTTGCTAACCAAGAGTCAGAATAATTTGCTCTGTGATTAAGGAAAAATGTCTTTAATATTTTATGTTCTTAGATAAATATCGAAAAGTACATTGATGTAAAGGTTTTTAAGTTTAGAGCTATATTACATCATTTGATACAAAAAGTTCCTAATAATCACTTATTAGACTAGTCCAAGATTACTCTGACGTTCAGCGACTGTTTTGCCAGACCATTATTATCATATGTGTCTCAATGACACCAGACAACAAACAATATTATCAAACGATTGATTAGCATGTCTGTCTCAATGACACAAGGCAACATGCAATATAATCAAACGATTGCTTATCATGTATATCCCAATGACACCAGATAATAACCACCCATTGATTATGTTGTCCCTCCTATTGGCACCGGACAACATACAATAAAATGCACTGTTTGATTATCATGTTTGTCTCAATGACGTCACACACCATACAACATAATTCACCGATTATTGATGTTGTCTGTCTCAATGACGTCAGACAACATGCAACATATTTCACCGATGGATTATGATGTCTGTCTCACTGACGTCAGACAACATACAATATAACATATCAATTAAATATGTTGTCTGTCTCAATGTCAACAAACAACATATAATAACATCCATCGATTATTTATGTTGTCTGTCTCAATGACGTCAGACAACATGCAACATATTTCACCGATGGATTATGATGTCTGTCTCACTGACGTCAGACAACATACAATATAACATATCAATTGAATATGTTGTTTGTCTCAATGTCAACAGACAACATATAATAACATCCATCGATTACTTATGTTGTCTGTCTCAATGACATCAGACAACTTGTACTAGACCAATGATTTTTGAAAACAACAGAGGAAGGACAACAAAGGATTTATTCCGACGAAAAGTAAATTGATATTTTATAGTGTGTCTTTTCTATGTTGTGATTATATATTATTGTTTCAGAAAAGGGAGAAGGTTTGGTACCGTTTAAACGTTTAATCCCGCTGCAAATGTTTGCACCTGTCCTAAGTCAGGAATCTGATGTACAGTACAGTAGTTGTGGTCTGTTCATGTATTTCCTACGTCTTTCTCGTTTCTCGTTTTATATATATTAGACAGTTGGCTTTCCCGTTTGGATGGTTTTACATTAGTAATTTTTGGGGCTCTTTATAGCTGGCTGTTCGATGAACTTCTTTGAACAAATGAAATTAATGGATTCAACCCTCTTGTTTGATAAGTTCTCTAAACAAGTTGTGTTTATAGATGTTGTATCTAGTGATACCTTTTTATTTTCATATTACCCCATAATATACTAAATATTTACTACACTCATAATAAAATGTATTAAAAAGTACAATATATAAGGTTAAAATTAGCTAATGTATAGAATATAACGTCTCTACTTAAAACCTACGGATGATGTCAACTGTAAATCTCTATATTTACAACCTATGTCTTCCTCTTATGATGAGTCAACATTCAACTTATAATCAATAATAATGTGTTCAAGGTCGAAATTAATGTAATATGACAGAATATATGAAAATATACTTATAAATTACCCGAGTAGTCATTTATAGATTGGGTGAGTGTCATCATATATATGTCCGAGTTATTGTTCCAGTTTTATAAAATATACAACATGAGAAGTCATTCCATATATTTGCAAATAGTTATCTTATATATTGCTCGAGTGTTTTTTGTGTAGATTGGTTGAATGTTATCTAATGTATTACCTAAGTAATATTTATTTTTGTATATTTGGCGAGGGTAATCTGATTTTTTTCCCTAGTGGTTAATTTGTAGATTGACCGAGTATTATCTATTATATTTCCCAAGTGGTAATTATGGAGATAGAGAAAGTGTTATATATTACATTACCCGTTCGGACAAGTGGTTATTTTTGTCCGATTGGCCACTGCTTATCTTACTTATTACCAAAATGTTTATTGTGTAGATTGGCCGATTGTAATTATAGTAGATTTGCCAAGTTTGACTTATATATTACCGAGTAGTCAAATGGTATCTTTCATAACATTTTTCCTCAAGTCAGGAATATGACAGTTTTTGTCCATTCGTTTTTGATGCGTTTTGTTATTTGATTTTGCTATGTGATTATGGACTTTCCCAATTGATCTTCCTCTAAGTTCAGTATTTTTGTGATTTTATTTTTTTCATATTGAATTATTGGATCTCAATGACACCAGATAATATCCACCCATTGATTATGTTGTCCCTCCCATTGACACCGACAACATGAAATAAGATACACTGATTGATTATCATGTTTGTTTCAATGACGTCACACACCATACAACATAATTCACCGATTATTTATGTTGTCTGTCTCAATGACGTCAGACAACATGCAATGTAACACAGCAATTGAATATGCTGTGTGTCCCAATTACACCAGACAACATAAAATAAAATCCGTCTATTGAATATGTTGTCTGTCTTAATGTTAACAGACAACATAAAATAAAATCCGTCTATTGAATATGTTGCCTGTCTTAATGTTAACAGACAACATAAAATAAAATCCGTCTATTAAATATGTTGCCTGTCTTAATGTTAACAGACAACATAAAATAAAATCCGTCTATTGAATATGTTGCCTGTCTTAATGTTAACAGACAACATAAAATAAAATCCTTTATTGAATATGTTGTTTGTCTTAATGACACCAGACAACATAAAATAAAATACGTCTATTGAATATGTTTTCTGTCTCAATGACACCAGACAACATAAAATAAAATCCTTCGATTGCATATGCTGTTTGTCTCAATGACACCAGACAAAATATAATGAAATCCATCGATTGAATATGTTGTTTGTCTTAATGACACCAGACAACATAAAATAAAATCCGTGTATTGAATATATTTTCTGTCTCAATGACACCAGACAACATAAAATAAAATCCTTCGATTGAATATGCTGTTTGTCTCAATGACACCAGACAAAATATAATGAAATCCATCGATTGAATATGTTGTCTGTCTGAATGTCAACAGACAACATATAATAACATCCATCGATTGAATATGTTGTCTGTCTCAATGTCAACAGACAACATATAATACAATCAATCGATTACGTATGTTGCCTGTCTCAATATCAACAGAAAACATATAATAAAATCCATCGATTACTTATGTTGTCTGTCTCCATGACACCAGACAACATGTAATAGAACAATGATTTTTTAAAACAACAGAGGGAGGACAGCAAAGGATATATTCCGTCGAAAAGTCAATTGATATTTTATAGTATGTCTTTTCTATGTTGTGATTACAATGTATATGCTATTGTACCAGAAAAGGGAGAAGGTTTGGTACCGTTAAAACGTTTAATTTCGCAGCAAATGTTTGCACCTGTCCTTAGTCAGGAATCTGATGTACTGTAGTTGGGGTCTGTTCATGTAGTTCATACGTGTTTCTCGTTTCTCGTTTTTTATATATATTAAACCGTTGGCTTTGCCGTTTGAATGGTTTTACATTAGTAATTTTTGGGGCCCTTTATAGCTTGCTGTTGGATGAACTTGTTTGATGAGATGAAATTAATTGATTCAACCCTCTTGTTTGATAAGTTCTCGAAACAAGTTGTGTTTATAGGTGTTGCATCTGGTGATAACTTTTTATTTTCATATTACCCCATTATATACTAAATATTTATTACACTCATAATAAAATGTATTAAAACGTACAATATATAAGGATGAAATTAGTTAATGTATAGAATATAACGTGTCTACTTAAAACCTACGGATGATGTCAAGTGTAAATATCTATATTTAAAACCTATGTCTTCCTGTTATGATGAGTCAACATTCAACTTATAATGTTATCACGCAGTACTTATGCTGCTTATATTTAAAACCTTGTGTTCAAGGTCGAACTTAATGTAATGTGACAGAATATATGAAATATACTTATAAATTACCCGAGTAGTCATTTGTACATTGGCCGAGTGTCATCATCTTTATGTCCGAGTTATTGGTCGAGTTTTATAAAACATGAGTAGTCATTCAATAGATTTGCAAATAGTTATCTTATATTGCTCGAGTGGTGTTTTTTTTTTTGTGAAGATTGGTTGAATGTTATCTAATGTATTACCTAAGTAATATTTTTTTTGTATATTTGCCGAAGGTTATCTGATTTTTTTCCCAGAGGGGTTAATTTTTAGAATGACAGAGTATTATCTATTATATTACCCAAGTGGTAATTATGGAGATTGAGGAGTGTTATATATTACATTACCCATTCGGACAAGTGGTTATTTTGTCAGATTTGCCACTGCTCATGTTATTTATTACCGAAGTGGTTATTGTGTAGATTAGGCGATTATAATTGGCCGATTGTTATTATTGTACTAGATTTGCCAAGTTTGACTTATACATTTACCGAGCAGCCAAATGTTATTTTACATATTGCATGACTGGATTTTTTTTTTGTATTTTGGGTGTAGTCTAATATATAACCTACGTGGTTGTTTTACAAATGGCAACGTGTTACCGTATATATTTATAAGACTTAGATCGTCCGGTCTCTAATCGACGTCCGTTCATTGAATCGATGTCCATATCTGACATCACAATAAAATAACATTGCAAATCGACGGCTAATTGCTCGTCTATTCGACGTCTTTTTTTTTTGTTGTTCTCAAATCGACGTGCAATTTTTGGATTCTTTATTCATATAATAACATCCATCGATTGAATATGTTGTCTGTCTCAGTGTCAGCAGACAACATATAATAAAATCCATCGATTACTTATGTTGTCTGTCTCAATGACACCAGACAACTTGTACTAGACCAATGATTTTTGAAAACAACAGAGCAAGGACAGCAAAGGATATATTCCGTCGAAAAGTCAATTGATATTTTATAGTATGTCTTTTCTATGTTGTGATTACAATGTATATGCTATTGTACCAGAATAGGGAGAAGGTTTGGTACTGTTAGAACGTTTAATTTGTACATTGGCCGAGTGTCATCATCTTTATGTCTGAGTTATTGGTCGAGTTTTATACAATATACAACATGAGTAGTCATTCCATAGATTTGCAAATAGTTATCTTATATATTGCTCGAGTGGTGTTTGTTTTGTGAAGATTGGTTGTATGATATCTAATGTATTACCTAAGTAATATTTTTTTGTATATTTGCCGAGGGTAATCTGATTTTTTTCCCAGAGGGGTTAATTTTTAGAATGACAGAGTATTGTCTATTATATTACCCAAGTGGTAATTATGGAGATTGGGAAGTGTTATATATTACATTACCCATTCGGACAATTGGTTATTTTGTCAGATTTGCCACTGCTCATGTTATTTATTACCGAAGTGGTTATTGTGTAGATTAGGCGATTATAAGTGGCCGATTGTTATTATTGTACTAGATTTGCCAAGTTTGACTTATACATTTACCGAGCAGCCAAATGTTATCTTACATATTGCATGACTGGATTTTTTGTTTGTATTTTGGGTGTAGCCTAATATATAACCTACGTGGTTGTTTTACAAATGACAACGTGTTACCGTACATAGATATAAGACTTAGATCGACGTCCGATCTGTAATCAACGTCCGTTCATTAAATCGATGTCCAAATATGACATCACAATAAAAAATCATTGCAAATCGACAGCCAATTTTATGCTCCTCTATTCGACGTCTTCTTTTTGTTGTTCTCAAATCGACGTCCATTTTTTGGCTTCTTTCATCGACGTCCGTTTTATGGAGTTGCCGCAGTGACATCAAAACTTTATTAAATGGTTGGTTGAACCTAAAACTCAGAAAGTTGTTGAAAAACAAAAACAATACTTCTCAACAATTGGCTGTACGTTTTAATTGTTTCTATTATTCGAGTCTGTATACTGCCCTCTAGAGATCTTTCGATTATCTTTGTCTTTGACAAAACGACACAGATAATATAAACAAAGATCAATTCTAATATGACGTTCTTGCCGTACTTTGACTTATAATTCACTAGTAGCCAGATTAAAGTCTAAAACGGAAATTTTGGTCTCATCAAGTCTTGATCGACTTTATTTACCGCTAGAGAAAAACGTTAAGACTTTTCAGATTTTAAGACACTGTTCAGATATGTTGTGTTTAGTCCGTTAAGTCATGTCAAGTTAATCAATATGGAAGGCTCTAGCGTTAAATTAAGTCTGTTAAGACTGTTTTGGACAAATTTAGACCAATTATAAAAAGTAACGTTCGAAACTTTCAGATCGGGTTAAGATCCGTTTTGTGTGTCAGAATGATATTAGGAGTTACGCCCCTTCGTGTGGATGATACGTTGTATTATAAATGCTAGAATAAAAAACGTATATTATTTTTATTATTAAACATAAAATGATTCGTTGACTTCTGTCATTTCTGTTGGTCTTTTTTTAAGGGATTAGAGAATTAATAAATTATACATACAGTTTTGTTAGCTAGTTTTGTTGGGAAAATAAATTATTCGCCAATAACTGTTTTTGATTTTATTTTTTTTTTTTATTTTCTTGTGTTAATTTATTTATTTTTCTACTTATTATTTGTAAAACGGAATTGCAAATTTCAAACGTAACACTAACAAAAGAGTGACAACAATATCTTCTCAATTTCATACGTTCAAATCACGTTTCTGGATTTTACTTCATCAGGAACGATCAACGCAAAATACAAATATTTTATATGGAAGCTCATTTATATAGTTAATTTCGTTATCCTCTATAGGCCGTACAGGGAGCCGTGTCTCCGTTTGAACTAAGCTTCTGAAACTGCTCTTAGGCCGTGAACTTCAGAAGTGAGAGTGTTAAAACTATGAATAACATACCATCGGAAAGAAATGGTTGTCGATGGGGTTTTACAGAATAGAGAATGATCGGCTATAAATATGAATAATAGAGAAAATGAAACAAAAAAAATAATAGAGAATAATAAGGTGCTTAACGTTTTGTCCTTTAATTCTATTTTTTTTTGGGGGGGGGTCCTTAAAAATACAGCAAAAGACCCCCTTAGTGCACTAAGAACAAAAAATTGCACTAAGGACCTAATTGAATGATACAATTGACACAAAGGACATTGCATATATAAGTCAATGTTTTAAAAATAAATAATTCAAATTTTATAATCATATCTTAAGTAATTAGAAAGTTATTTTATAAGTTAAATATATATAAATAATAGAGGGAAAAAAACAGCATAAACATTTAAGAATACAGAAATGAAGGACTCCCTCGAGATCCTCATATAGATTAAAACAATATAACCTAATTTTAAGTTCAGCATCGTGTATATGTCTTAGTACATCTGTTTGTAAATGTGCTTATCCTTTCTTTAATTTGAATAAAAAACTTATTTAATACAAAATATGTATTTATTTGCTTGTTCGTTGTCTTCTTCCACTAATTTGTAAAAGTATTTGCCAAAAGAAACATTTTCAGAAAAAAAATCCACATAATAACGTTTTGTCCTTTAATTCTATTTTTTTTTTTGGGGGGGTCCTTAAAAATACCGCAAAAGACCCCCTTAGTGACTAAGAACAAAAAATTGCAATAAGGACCTAATTGAATGATACAATTGACACAAAGGACATTGCATATATAAGTCAACGTTTTAAAAATAAATAATTCAAATTTTATTATCATATCTTAAGTAATTAGAAAGTTATTTAATATTTTATCGACACCACCACACTCAGTTGATTGTAATCTATAGAAATTCATGTTCGTTCAACCTTGACCCGTTTTGAATACACTAGTATACTTATTAAAAATGTATATATTATGTTATTTCATGTTGTTCTTGGATTATTATGGTATAGTTAATTCTGCCGTATCTATTTTGCTTTTCTGTCTGTTATAGTTTATACTTCTATCATGTAAGAGTGTATTTTCTTCTTATTTTTGTTTCTTTTAGTTTCGTTTGCTTGTTCCGTAAGTTCACTTTTTAAGTTCTCTAGTAATGTTTTATAAAAATATTTTAAAATAGTAAAAAATGTTTGTTTACCAACACATACTGACATAGAAGATACACACGTTTCGCATAATAGTTTATTACATTTTTGTTGAGCCTCCACACTTGTGTTGCAAAAGCGAGACATAGTGATCCACAAACCACAAATATTCACTCTGTGGTTAAAGTTTTTGAAACTGTAATAACTTTCTTAACTATCCTGGATTTCTAAAAAGCTAGGACAGCAGCTTGTTTATGATCATAAGATAGCTTAAAAAAAAAATGTTTATCCATATTTTTATTCATAACTGATTTTTTTTGGTTTTCAAGTTCTGTAAGCTAATATACATTCACTCTGGTTAAAATTAAAAAAAAACATTTTCATGTCGAGGCCTTTTAATGATCGGTCGACTATATGGATGGGTTTTTCTCGCTATTGAAGGCCTTATTGTTGCCTAAAATTGATTTCAACCACTTCAGTTCAGGAGGTTGAGCATACACACACATGCATGTTTATCACGTCATCTTCTTTATATGCCTCTCCCAGGTCAGTGGCTTGTAGTTCAGTGGTTGTCGTTGATTTATGTCTGTCATAATGGTTTGTTTTGTAAATAAACTCATCAAAGATATCAGGACAAAATTAAATTGTTGTTTTTTTTCTAAATTAGGCCGTTAGTTTTCGAATTTAATTGTTCCAAATTTGTTCATGTTGGGACCTTTTATATATATATAGTCGATTATAAGGTATGGTCGCCTAATATAGCTTACATGTGTACATCAAATTAATTTAATAGATAGTTGTAATATTGCAAATCATATCACATCTCCTTATTTTTTTTTATTGAAAATGAGCTTTGATAAATTGGACAAGCGATTGTACCTGAAAGGCCCAAGTGATAGTACAGTAAACTTGCAAGCGATTGTACAGTCAATTAATTATTCCGATATTGAAAAAAATATTATTTGTGAATCTCTACTGGTGCAATGGGTTTTTAACTTTCAGACAGGTAAGACTATATAACAGAAATGGTACTTTTGGAATTTCTGGACTCAACGATTTGTATTTCAATGATTATTGACATTTTTATCGCTGTTGTGTGACAGTTCTCTTCGATTTATTAAAAGCTCCTCCATTCGATGAAAAACGTTTGTATGCATACGTCGTTTATTATTTGATTGGTTCATATATACATATAGAATGTTTTGATTACGAAAGCTTCTAGAACGTTATATATTATCATTTTCGTTTCTCCTTGGAAAACTTTCCATCCTGCAACTAGTTATATTTTCGAATGTCGAAAATGTAGAAACCGTACAGTTCCGTGACCACACAATATAATAATGATGTAATAGGGGTTTTAAGATCCCCATGGATGCCACATTTTCCCATCTTAATGTCTTTCGATGTCGTATGAAAGCATGTACAAATATAAACTCCTGTGTTGTTAAGAAGGAAATGAAATATCGGAAGTATTTTTTTCCTCAAATTATAATAAATCAAAATTTGCTTTTTTAGAAAAAAGTAATCTTACAATTTCCCTTAAAACAAAATAAAAACTCTGATAAACACTAAATCATTTTTTTTAAATTATTCCTTCATCAAGTTGAAAATAAACTACGCTAAACCATTAAATTTATTCTACAACTATCATTAACTTATCAATTAGTAACGATCAAAGGAAAATTGTTTATTGGATAAGGTTGATTGAACATTGATGCTTGGGAATTTGCAATAAGTCTTGGGTCACGTGCCTGCCACATGGCACGCGCTGATAAAAAAGTAAGTCAACTTCAAAATTATGATATATTGATACCCAATTTTATATTTATGAGTTATATACTTAAATCTTCTCATATCCATGTTTGTGGTCTCATAACATCGTTTTAATGTCCTTAGTGCAAAAACTTTGTTCTAAGTGCACCTGTAAAAACAATAAGGATTATGACAGTTGTTTTTCATTCGTAAGTTGTGTTTCGAGTTTCTGATTTTGCTATTTGATAAATCACTTTTCGATTGGTGAATTTGGGTTGGAGTTCGGTATTTTCGTTATTTTACTTTCTACAGTACATCCGATTTTGTTTAACAACGATTGAATAAGTAGCCTAATTGAAATTTTTTGAAAATATTATATGATTCCTAGATTTATCAGAGCATACACACGTTGAATGCTTATTTCAAACACTTTCAGAGTCTTAAGTAAAACAAACCCTTCTTTTTATAAATTGTTACTTGGATTGAGAGTTGTCTTATTGACACGTATTGTACTTATTGTAGGGATAGTTTTTACTTAATATATTGTCCCTTGGGAACTTATTTTCTAAGAATAATATTTAAGTTTACAATACCACCTCTTCTAATATCTACCTTCTGAATAATTATATACAACAAAACACATGCTTGCAGTACATTTTAGGTGTTTATTGTTCATATTCCAATTATTTAGTCACATGTCGAGTTAATAAAGCTATGTCGACCTAACTGTTCACCGAAATAACTGTTCAATACCAAATATGTCATGATCAAATGAAATGTACTAACTGCATCATATTGTGTCACGTTAAATAACTTACTTGTCTGTACGATACAATTAAATCGAAGACAACTGGCTACATTGAAAAATCGCCCAACTGATCATAAACTGATGAAAAATAGTTTTTTCTGTTGCTGCTAAATAAAGATACATTGCATGTCAACTCGTCCATCACATGCATACAAGGTTAATCTAATTAAGAAAAAGACCAACTCGTCAAACTAATGCCCCAAAAAAAAACAGTTTAATACCTATATGTAAAGATATAAAAACACGCAGGACACATCAAATCTGACGAAAGAAATGCCAACTGGCCCCCATAGTTAAAACTTATTACTCATAATAAAGAAGCTCCAAAACTTGATTTACTAATGAAAATTGTACATGTATGCAACCCTTTCTTTTTTCAAGATATCGAAACGTGTTGTGTTTATCGCATTGCGTGATTACTGTTATTACTTAAGATTAAAATAAAAACGTGTACAAATCGTCAGACTCTCCCATCCGTAGTTTAGTCAATGTATACTACACTCAAAATTGAAAGCATTGAATAATACAATGAATAAAGTCGAACCAAGCTGATGTAGAGAAAATTATGTTTCCACTTGTAACCTCCGGATGATGTCAAGTTCAAATCGTTAATAATCACACCCTTCATCTTCCTGTTATGATGAATCTACATTCAACTTATACTTTGACCACGTAGTACTTATCTTGTTTATACATATTTTTACGGTCGAACTAAATGAAAAACAATATCAGAGATGTACAGTTTGACTTATCACATATATTTCCCGATTGTGGTCTTTTTAGGGGGAGACTGATCGTGTTAAATTGGTAAACATTACTTGTATTCGTCTGTGATTCAAAATCTGTTTATTTTCCTGATGTGTTATTTCAGATTGCTGGTTTTTGATGCATTCTGTTGAACTCTTTTATATACAATTCAGTTGAATAAAAAAATTCGCTATCATTACATGATCATGATAATTAGAAACAAGAAACAAAAACATTTTTTTTCATCATTCCCCCCCCCCCCCCCCCCCCCCCCCAAATAAAAAAATCGTAATTGTGTCTGCAATGAAATCTGGAAGACACAAACCAGCAACAATAACAATACTATTATTATGCCCAACCTACGATATTATAGGGGCATTATGTTATCTGGTCTGTGCGCCCGTTCGTCCGTTCGTTCGGTCGTCTGTCCCGCTTCAGGTTAAAGTTTTTGGTCGAGGTATTTTTTATGAAGTCATCATGATAAGTTTTCCATCATTGTGGATATATGGTTTTTCATGATGTTACAACCAGGATATGTTATTCATATTTCCATGAAATAACGATCTGTTGATTTTAATAGTCCAAATACAAATTTATGACCGTCACAAGCACAGTTGATTTGAAATATCTTAAAGATACATGTATAGTCTCTTTGGTGACTATTCTATATAAATATTTATATATAAATACAAGTTAAATTTACATAAAATTGTGACCAACATAATTTACTAATCATCTTTATTTTTAATGTCACACCATTTTAACTTTGTTTTGTAATCAAATGAATTTGAATTCCTTTATATCGTCATGATACGTTGTCTACAGGGGAGGATATGTGACTGTCCATGATGATACATGAAACAGAGGACTATTTGACATTAGATGATGTTTCACACGTAGATGATGTTTCACACAGACTTTTTAAAATTAATGCCTCTTACATTTTTTAAATATATCATTGTTTGAGTTTTTATTTTTTATTTAGATTCAAAGTCTTAAGTATTTTTGTTTAATTTCTAGAAGTTTTTTTATTTTTATACTTATTTAAATTTTTATTTACATATGATTAATTTTACTTATTTAAATTTGTATTTACATATGTTTCATTTTAACTTATTTAAATTTTTATTTACATATGCTTCATTTTTACATTAATTTTCATCCTTTAACTTATTTTTGTTTTTAAATATACACACAGCTACATTTATCTTTTTCAGCAGAGCCTATTTGATAAAACAAGATCAAAAGGTACTAACTTCCAGGATATAAATTCTTGACTAAATTTTTCTTGTTGACAATTACCGTAGTTGAAACAAATTTTGACAAAAAAGTCAACCTAAAATGAATTATTATGTAAAATATACTATAAGTCACTGTTGGGGAATTTCTTCCTGCAAGAAAAAACTACTGTTTCTGTAACTGAATGCTAGTCATTCTGTTTTATGTTTTTGGGAAAGATGGTTTTGCGCCCTAAGTACCTATAATTGTGAATGCTGGTCATGCTGTCTACGTTTTGGGGAAAGACCGTATTGCACCCTAAGTACCTATAATTGTGAATGCTGGTCACCCTAACTATGTTTTGGGGAAAGACGATATTGCACCCTACGTACCTATAATTGTGTATGCTGGTCATTCTGTCTATGTTTTAGGAAAAGACCGTATAGCACCCTAAGTACCTATAATTGTGAATGCTGGTCATTCTGTCTATGTTTTAGGGAAAGACCGTGTTGCACCATAAATACCTATAATTGTGAATGTTGGTCATTCTGTTAATCATTTGGGGAAAGACGGTAATGCACCCTAAGTACCTATAATTGTGAATGCTGGTCATTCTATCTATGTTTTGGGGAAAGACCGTATTGCACCCTTAGTACCTATAATTGTGAATACTGGTCATTCTGTATATGTTTTAGGGAAACCGTATTTCACCCTAAGTACCTATATTTGTGAACACTAGTTATACTGTTTTTGTTTTTGGGAAAGACCGTATTGCACCCTTAGTACCTATAATTGTGAATGCTGGTCATTCTGTCTATGATTTGGGGAAAAACGATATTGCACCTAAGTACCTATAATTATGAATGCTGGTCATTCTGTCTATGATTTGGGGAAAAACCGTATTGCACCCTAAGTACCTATAATTGTGAATGCTGGTC
Organism: Mytilus edulis; assembly: GCA_019925275.1. Taxonomy (NCBI): domain Eukaryota; kingdom Metazoa; phylum Mollusca; class Bivalvia; order Mytilida; family Mytilidae; genus Mytilus; species Mytilus edulis. The sequence continues at coordinate 4,087,646 of CM034354.1, forward strand.
ATTCTGTCTATGTTTTGGGGAAAGATCGTATTTCACCCTAAGTAACTATAATTGTGAATGCTGGTCATTCTGTCTATGTTTTGGGGGAAAACGGTATTGCACCCTAAGTACCTATAATTGTGAATGCTGGTCATTCTGTCTTTGTTTTGCGGAAAGAGCGTTTTGCACCCTAAGTACCCATAATTGTGAATGCTGGTTATTCTGTCTATGGTTTCGAGAAAGACCGTACTGCTCCCTAATTACCTATTATTGTGAATGCTGGTCATTCTGTCTATGATCTGGGGAAAGACCGTATTGCACCCTAAGTACTTATAATTGTGAATGCTGGTCATTCTGTCTATGTTTTGGGGAAAGATCGTATTGCACCCTAAGTACCTACAATTGTGAATGCTGGTCATTCTGTCTATGTTTTGGGAAAAGACCGTATTGCACCCTAAGTATCTATAATTGTGAATGTTGTTCATTCTGTCTATGTTTTAGGGAAAGATGGTATTGCACCCTAAGTACCTATAATTGTGAATGCTGGTCATTCTGTCTATGTTTTAAGGAAAGACCGTGTTGCATCCTAAATACCTATAATTGTGAATGTTGGTCATTCTGTTTATCATTTGGGGAAAGACGGCAATGCACCCTAAGTACCTATAATTGTGAATGCTGGTCATTCTATCTATGTTTTGGGGAAACCGTATTGCACCCTAAGTACCTATATTTGTGAACACTAGTTATACTGTTTATGTTTTGAGGAAAGACCGTATTGCACCCTAAGTACCTATATTTGTGAACACTAGTTATACTGTTTATGTTTTGAGGAAAGACCGTATTGCACCCTAAGTATCTATAATTATGAATACTGGTCATTCTGTCTATGATTTGGGGAAAAACGTATTGCACCCTAAGTACCTATAATTGTGAATGCTGGTCATTCTGTCTATGTTTTGGGGAAAAATCGTATTTCACCCTAAGTAACTATAATTGTGAATGCTGGTCATTCTGTCTATGTTTTGGGGAAAAACGGTATTGCACCCTAAGTACCTATAATTGTGAATGCTGGTCATTCTGTCTATGTTTTGGGGAAAGACCGTATTGCACCGTAAGTACCCATAATTGTGAATGCTGGTCATTCTGTCTATGGTTTCGAGAAAGACCGTACTGCACCCTAATTACCTATAATTGTGAATGATGGTCATTCTGTCTATGTTTTCGAGAAAGACCGTACTGCATCCTAATTACCAATAATTGTGAATGCTGGTCATTCTGTCTATGATCTGGGGAAAGACCGTATTGCACCCTTAGTACTTATAATTGTGAATGCTGGTGATTCTGTCTATGTTTTGGGGAAAGATCGTATTGCACCCTTAGTACCTACAATTGTGAATGCTGGTCATTCTGTCTATGTTTTGAGAAAAGACCGTATTGCACCCTAAGTACCTATAATTATGAATGCTGGTCATTCTGTCTTTGTTTTGGGAAAAGACCGTATTGCACCCTAAGTACCTATAATTGTGAATTTTGTTCATTCTGTCTATGTTTTAGGGAAAGATGGTATTGCACCCTACGTACCTATAATTGTGAATGCTGGTCATTCTGTCTATGTTTTAGGGAAAGACCGTATAACACCCTAAGTACCTATAATTGTGAATGCTGGTCATTCTGTCTAAGTTTTTGGGAAAGATCGTATTGCACCCTAAGTACCTATAATTGTGAATGCTGGTCATTTTGTCTATGTTTTAGGGAAAGACGGTATTGTACCCTAAGTACCTATAATTGTGAATGCTGGTCATTCTGTCTATGATTTGGGGAAAAACCGTATTGCACCATAAGTACCTATAATTGTGATTGCTGGTCATTCCGTCTATGTTTTGGGGAAAGATCGTATTTCACCCTAAGTACCTATAATAGTAAATGCTGGTCATTCTGTCTATGTTTTAGGGAAAGACCGTATTGCACCCTAAATACCTATAATTGTGAATGCTGGTCATTCTGTCTATGTTTTAGGGAAAGACCGTATTGCACCCTAAGTACCTATAATAGTAAATGCTGGTCATTCTGTCTATGTTTTAAGGAAAGACCGTGTTGCACCCTAAATACCTATAATTGTGAATGTTGGTCATTCTGTTTATCATTTGGGGAAAGACGGTAATGCACCCTAAGTACCTATAATTGTGAATGCTGGTCATTCTATCTATGTTTTGGGAAAGAACCGTATTGCACCCTTAGTACCTATAATTGTGAATCTGGTCATTCTGTCTATGTTTTAGGGAAACCGTATTGCACCCTAAGTACCTAAATTTGTGAACACTAGTTATACTGTTTATGTTTTGGGAAAAGACCGTAATGCACCCTAAGTACCTATAATTGTGAATGCTGGTCATTCTGTCTATGATTTGGGGAAAAACGTATTGCACCATAAGTACCTATAATTGTGAATGCTGGTCATTCTGTCTATGTTTTTGGGGAAAGATCGTATTTCACCCTAAGAAACTATAATTGTGAATGCTGGTCATTCTGTCTATGTTTTGGTGAAAAACGGTATTGCACCCTAAGTACCTATAATTGTGAATGCTGGTCATTCTGTCTATTGTTTTGGGGAAAGACCGTACTGCAACCTTAGATTACCTATAATTGTGAATGCTGTCATTCTGTCTATATTGGGAAAGATCGTATTGCACCTAGTACTTACAATTGTGAATGCTGGTCATTCTGTCTATGTTTTGGAAAAGACCGTGTATTGCACCCTAAGTACCTATAATTGTGAATGTGTGTTCATTCTGTCTTATGTTTTGGGAAAGACGTATTGCACCCTAAGTACCTATAATTGTGAATTTGGTCATTCTGTCTATGTTTTAGGGAAAGATGTATGCACCCTAAGTACCTAAATTGTGAATGCTGGTCATTCTGTCTATGTTTTAGGGAAAGACGTATTACCCTAAGTACCTATAATTGTGAATGCTGGTCATTCTGTCTAATGTTTTTGGGAAAGACGTGTTGCACCCTAAGTACCTATAATTGTGAATGTGTATTTCTATGTTTTAGGGAAAGACGGTATGACCCTAAGTACCTATAATTGTGAATGCTGGTCATTCTTCTATTTTGGGGAAAACCGTATTGCACCCTAAGTACCTATAATTGTGAATGCTGGTCATTCTGTCTATGTTTTGGGGAAAACGTATTCACCTAAGTACCTATAATTATGAAGGCTATTCTGTTATGTTTTGGGAAAGACCGTATTGCACCCTAATACCTATAATTGTGAATGCTGGTCATTCTGTCTATGTTTGGGAAAAACGTATTGCACCCTAAGTACCTATAATATGAATGCTGGTCATTCTGTCTATGTTTTGGGAAAACCGTATTGCACCCTAAGTAACCTATAATTGTGAATGCTTGGTCATTCTGTCTATGTTTTGGGGAAAGACGGTATCAGCACCTAGTACCTATAATTGTGAATGCTGGTCATTCTCATATGTTTTGGGGAAAGACCGTATTGCACTTAGTCCCCATAATTGTGAATCTGGTCATTCTGTCTATGGTTTTCGAGAAAGACCGTACTGCACCATAATTACCTATAATTGTGAATCCTGGTCATTCTGTCTATGGTTTCGAGAAAGACCGTAACTGCACCCTAATTACCTATAATTGTTAATGCTGGTCATTCTGTCTATGATTGGGGAAAGACCGTATTGCACCTAAGTACTATAATTGTGAATGCTGGTCATTCTGTCTATGTTTTGGGGAAAGAGCGTATTGCACCCTAAGTACCATAATTGTGAATGCTGGTCATTCTGTCTATGGTTTTCGGAAAAGACCGTACTTGCACCCTAATTACCTATAATTGTTAATTGGTCATTCTGTCTATGATCTGGGGAAAGACCGTATTGCACCCTAAGTACTTATAATTGTGAATGCTGGTCATTCTGTCTATGTTTTGGGAAAGATCGTATTGCAACCCTAAGTACTATAATTGTTAATGCTGGTCATTCTGTCTATGATTGGGGAAAGACCGTTTGCACCCTAAGTATTATAATTGTGAATGCTGGTTCATTCTGTCTATGTTTTTGGGAAAGAGCGTATTGCACCCTAAGTACCCATAATCGGAATGCTGGTCATTCTGTCTATGTTTTCGGAGAAAGACCGTACTGCACCCTAATACCTATAATTGTTAATGTTGGTCATTCTGTCTATGTTCTGGGGAAAGACGTGTTTGCACCCTAAATACCTATAATTGTGAATGTTGGTCATTCTGTTATATTTGGGAAAAGACGGTGATATGCACCCTAAAGTACCTATAATTGTGAATGCTGGTCATTCTATCTATTTTTTGGGGAAAAGACCGTATTGCACCCTAGTACCTATAATTGTGAATACTGGTCAATTCTGTCTATGTTTTAGGGAAAACCGTATTGCCATCTAAGTACCTATATTTGTGAAGTACTGTTATACTGTTTATGTTTTGAGGAAAGACCGTATTGCACCCTAAGTACCTATAATTGTAAAGATGCTGTCATTCTGTCTATGATTTTGGGGAAAACGATATTGCATCCTAAGTACCTATTATTGTGAATGCTGGTCATTCTGTCTATGACTTTGGGGAAAAACCGTATTGCACCCTAAGTACCTATTATTGTGAATGCTGGTTATTCTGTCTATGACTTGGGGAAAAACCGTATTGCACCCTAAGTACCTATTATTGTGAATGCTGGTCATTCTGTCTATGTTTTGGGGAAAAATCGTATTTCACCCTAAGTACTATAATTGTGAATGCTGGTCATTCTGTCTCTGTTTTGGGGAAAGACCGTATTGCACTCTAAGTACCCATAATTGTGAATGCTGGTCATTCTGTCTATGGTTTCGAGAAAGACCGTATTGCACCATAAATACCTATAATTGTGAATGCTGGTCATTCTGTCTATGGTTTCGAGAAAGACCGTACTGCACCCTAATTACCTATCATTGTTAATGCTGGTCATTCTGTCTATGATCTGGGGAAAGACCGTATTGCACCCTAAGTACTTATAATTGTGAATGCTGGTCATTCTGTCTATGTTTTGGGGAAAGAGCGTATTGCACCCTAAGTACCCATAATTGTGAATGCTGGTCATTCTGTCTATGGTTTCGAGAAAGACCGTACTGCACCCTAATTACCTATAATTGTTAATGTTGGTCATTCTGTCTATGATCTGGGGAAAGACCGTATTGCACCCTAAGTACTTATAATTGTGAATGCTGGTCATTCTGTCTATGTTTTAGGGAAAGGCCGTATTGCACCCTAAGTACCTATAATAGTAAATGCTGGTCATTCTGTCTATGTTTTAGGGAAAGACCGTATTGCACCCTAAATACCTATAATTGTGAATGCTGGTCATTCTGTCTATGTTTTGGGGAATGATAGTATCTGATTTTTTCTCACTAGGGTTAATTTGTAAAATGACAGAGTATTGTCTATAAATTACCCAAGTGGTAATTATGGAGATTGAAAGAGTGCTATCTATTACATTACCCAAGTGGTCATTTTGTCAGATTGGCCTCTGCTCATCTTATTTATTACCAAAGTGGTTATTGTGTAGATTGGCCGATTGTGATCTTTGTAGATTTGCCAATTTTGACTTATATATTTACCGAGTAGTCAAATGTTATCTTACATATTGCATGACTGGATTTTTTTTGCATTTTGGGTGTAGTTTAATATATAACCTACGTGGTTGTTTTACAAATGGCAACGTGTTACCGTTTATAGATGTAAGACTCAGGTCGACGTCCGAACTCTAATGACGTCCGTTCATCAAATCGGTGTCTAAATCTGACGTCACAATAAGATAACATTGCAAATCGACGGCCAATGTTATGCTCCTCTTTTCGACGTCTTTTTTTGTTGTTCTCAAATTGACGTCTTTTTTCGTTGTTCTCAAATCGACGTCCAATTTTTGGCTTCTTCAATCGACCTCTGTTTTATGAACTTGTCGCAGTGAAATCACAACTAGACACAAACAAAAAGATCGCGTTTATTATATTTCAATATAATTTTCCTTGAAACTTCTACATATTTTTTTTTATACACTTAAAAAACATCTTTTCACGTGTAAATAAAATTTCAAATCGTAGAAAAGACTGCAAATGCCTACTGTTTTTCATTAGAATCTTACCAATTACGCCGAAATGTAAAAAAAAATCGGCGAGTGTGACATTTCAACGGATTTAATAAAATGAACAATTTAGGACATACTTCAAATAATATTTACTAATGGAATACATAGCAAGTTTAACATTCATTGTATAATTTTGTCACAGGAAGGGTGGATCTGTTAATTGTGATTTGGGTCTGCAGCATTCGTTCGAATTTTAAAAAGCTCTTTACAACATGAGAGGTTTGGGTTTTCATACATATATCTATATTGTTATCGATTCCGAAACTTCTAACAAATGCAATAAAAGCGACCTGGAAAGCAAAACGTTTTATTATCACCATTACCGTACGCGACGTCTAACCACCTTTTAAAACTGTTTTAGTTTCCATATTATGTAGAGAATTATCAATTTAAGTGCATTTAATATTTTGAATACAAATATTCTTACTAGATATATTTTCATCTGATATTGAACGGAATATGTTGCCTCTTTATGTAATATAAGTTACGATTATTTGAAAACGCTTATTAAACAGCCAAATGGATGCACAAAAGTAAAAATAGGACCCACCAGCACAGAATCAGGACATGTCTAAACTAAGAAAATACACAATTTAAATAAATTGCACAGGTTTTTCACAAAATAATTTTGTGGTGTGGATTTGGGTATAGAAAGCGGACTCCAGGAGCATTTTTGTTTTATTTTTTCAGTTCTAGAATTTTAAAAAATGAGCACTTTTGTGTTACGCTTCCTGAAACAGTTTAGAGGGTCACATTTTTAATTGCTTTCCGATGAACCCATTAGAAACAAAATTAAAACATCGTAACTGTTTCCTTCCATTTTTTTGCGAGAAAACGTCAAAAATCTTCATTTTCGTCTTTGTTTACATATTTTTAATGATCTCCAGCACCAGTCAGAACCGAATCACCAGCACAGACCGTTCTCTCGCAGGACAACCTCACCCACCGTGAATTCGGTTATTGGGGAAAAAATTGGACATATACCATGTACACGTGCGTGTTCATTATTTTACTTTGAACTGCCTAAAACCCAGTCTTATGATAGAGATAAATGCGCCTAGTCCGACCTTGAACAAATGAAGTAGAACTAAAGAAAAGCTACGAATCATGAAATAACAAATATATGGATTAATTATTCAAATCTTATCAAAATTTCGGAATGAACTACACGCTTCAATTTTAACTGACAGTTTATGCCGATCATGTCGAATGCGTATTTTACATTGATTGATACTAATAATTTTATGTTCACTTATTAATAAAATTAACGGTACCAATTTTCTTGCACCAGATGTGCATTTCGACAATACATGTCTCTTCAGTGATGCTCGTGGCCAAAATATTTGAAATCCAAAGCTTATATAAAAGCTGAAGAGCTATAATCCAAAAGGTCCAAAAAGTATAGCCAAATCCGTGAAAGGAATCAGAGCTTTGCATGAGGGAGATACATTCCTTAATTTATAATAATTTCTATCAATTTGTAACAGTAAATTTTAATAACACAAAAAATCCGTATTTTCATGCCAGTACCGAAGTACTGGCTACTGGGGTTGTAATACCCTCGGGGACTAATAGTCCACCAGCCGAGGCATCGACCCAGTGGTAGTAATAAAATTAATGGTACCAATTTTCTTGCACCAGATGCGCATTTCGACAATATATGTCTCTTGAGTGATGCTCGTGGCCAAAATATTGGAAATCTAAAGCTTATATAAAAGATGAAGAGCTATAATCCAAAAGGTCCAAAAAGAATAGCCAAATTCGTGAAAGGAATCCGAGCTTTGCATGAGGGAGATTCATTCCTTAATTTATAATAATTTCTATCAATTTGTAACAGTAAATTTTAATAACACAAAAAATCCGTATTTTCATGCCAGTACCGAAGTACTGGCTACTGGGGTGGTAATACCCTCGGGGACTAATAGTCCACCAGCAGAGGCATCGACCCAGTGTTAGTAATAAAATTAACGGTACCAATTTTCTTGCACCAGATGCGCATTTCGACAATACATGTTGCTTCAGTGATGCTCGTGGCCAAAATATTTGAAATCCAAAGCTTATATAAAAGATGAAGAGCTATAATCCAAAAGGTCCAAAAAGTATAGCCAAATCCGTTAAAGGAATCAGAGCTTTGCATGAGGGAGATACATTCCTTAATTTATAATAATTTCTATCAATTTGTAACAGTAAATTTTAATAACACAAAAGATACGTATTTATCAAAAGTGAAAATAAGCAATCCTTATCATTTCGCATGACTTGGTTACTGTAAAACAGAATTTATTCTGATGTTTTTATTATTATTGAGATAAATGCAATCGAGTTATAATTGCAGCACTTTAAACTCGCATTTTGAAAATTTGTATATGAAGAAAACAGTATTTTTCTCAATATCACAGAAATTTAAATCGAATTTTAGTGTTAAAAGACAAAATTGCAATAATAAATGTACGCAATAATTTCTGAATTTACAGTATTCCAAGCTTGGTTACACAGGACCTTATAGTATTGCCCGTTAAAATTGAAGTTTAAAACTTGATAAATGTTATCTAAGTAACCTGGTACTCCTCCTATATCAATCATAATATTCATTGGACATGCATATCATAATACTTTAACCACATAAATCATTATGCCCCTTTCTCTTTTTAATTGTGTTTGCTTACCCACCCCCCACCCCTAAAAAAAATCAGCTTGATCTTTAGTGGATAGTTGTTTCGTTTGCAATCCTCCACACATCTCATTTTTCTGGTATTGATTATCTTCAGACGCATTTATATGTTGTAAAAATGTGAGATATTTTCAAATCTCAACAGTTTGTCAAAAAGTAAAATTAAAAAAATACTGAACTCCAAGGAAAATTCAAAAAGGAAAGTTCCCAATCAAATGGCAAAATCAAAAGTTCAAACACTTCAAACGAATGGATAACAACTGTCATATTCCTGACTTGGTACAGGCATTTTCTTATGTAGAAAATGGTGGATTGAACCTGGTTTTATAGCTAGCTAAACCTCTCACTTGTATGACAGTCGCATATAATTCCATTATATTGACAACGATGTGTGAACAAAACAGACAAAAACAAAAGGTAAAAATGTCACAAATAGGGATAAATAGTCTAATTCGGTAGGTCACATTTGTGAAAAGTCAAACGGCTGGTTACTTGTTCAAAAATCGGTTAGCATCATGTCTATAAAGTTTCGGGAATAGCCTAAGCTTGAATTTGTAAGGTTCGCGGACGGCACTATAACAATAAATCTGTAAATTCATGTAAAAATAATAAGGATTATGACAGTTGTTGTCCATTCGTAAGTTGTGTTTAAGTTTCTGATTTTGCTATTTATAAATAACTTTTCGATTTGTGAATTTCCGTTGGAGTTCGGTATTTTCGTTATTTTACTTTCTACATAACATCCGATTTCTTTTAACAACGATTTAATAAGTAGGCTTATTGAAATTTTTTGAACATATTATATGATTCCTAGATTTATCAGAGCATACACACGTTGAATGCTTATTTCAAACACTTTCAGAGTCTTAAGTAAAACAAACCCTTCTTTTTATAAATTGTTACTTGGATTGAGAGTTGTCTTATTGGCACGTATTGTACTTATTGTAGGGATAGTTTTTACTTAATATATTGTCCCTTGGGAACTTATTTTCTAAGGATAATATTTAAGTTTACAATACCACCTCTTCTAATATCTACCTTCTGAATAATTATATACAAAAAAACATGCGTGCAGTACATTTTAAGTGTTTTTTGTTCATATTCCAATTATTTAGTCACATGTCGAGTTAATAAAGATATGTCGACCTAACTATCCACCATAATAACTGTTCAATACCAAATATGTCATGATCAAATGAAATGTACTAACTGCATCATATTGTGTCACGTTAAATAACTTACTTGCATGTACGATACAATTGAATCGAAGACAACTGGCTACATTGAAAAACTAAACTGAGGGAGAATAGTTTATCTGCTGCTGCTAAATAAAGATATGTCAACTCGTCCCTCACATGCATAAAAGTTTAATCTAATTAAGAATAAGACCCACTCGTCAAACTAATGCCAAAAAAAACCCCAGTTTAATACCTATATGTAAAGATAGAAAAAGACGCAGGACACATAAAACCTGACGAAAGAAATGCCAACTAGCCCCAATAGTTAAAAAACTTATTACTGATAATAAACAAGATCCAAAACTTGATTTAGTAATGAAAATTGTACATGTATGCAACCCTTGCTTTTTTAAAGATATCGAAACGTGTTGTGTTTATCGCATTGCGTGATTACTGTTATTACTTAAGATTAAAATAAAAACGTGCACAAATTGTCAGCCTCCCCAATCCGTAGTTTAGTCAATGTATACTACACTCAAAATTGAAAACATTGAATAATACAATGAATAAAGTCGAGCCAAGCTGATGTAGAGAAAATTATGTTTCCACTTGTAACCTCCGGATGATGTCAAGTTCAAATCGTTAATAATCACACCCTTCATCTTCCTGTTATGATGAATCAACATTCAATTTATACTTTTACCACGTAGTACTTATCTTGTTTATACATATTTTTAAGGTCAACTAAATGAACAACACTATCAGAAATGTACAGTCTGACTTATCACATATATTTCCCGATTGTGGTCTTTTTTAGGAGACTGGTCGTGTTTAATTGGTAAACATTATATTTGTCCATCTGATGAGTTAAGCCATTTTCAATTGATTTTTATTGTTCGTTCTTGTGTTGTACTGTTATACCACTGTCCCAGGTTAGTGGGAGTGTTGGGATCCCGCTAACATGTTTAACCCCGCTACATTATTTATGTATGTGCCTGTCCCAAGTCAGGAGCCTGTAATTCAGTGGTTGTCGTTTGTTTATGTGTCACATATTTGTTTTTCGTTCTTTTTTTACATAAATAAGGCCGTTAGTTTTCTCGTTTGAATTGTTTTACATTGTCTTGTCGGGGCCTTTCTTAGCTGACTATGCGGTATGGGCTTTGCTCATTGTTGAAGGCCGTACGGTGACCTATAGTTGTTAATGTCTGTGTCATTTTTGTCTTTTGTGGAAAGTTGTCTCATTGGCAATTATACCACATCTTCTTTTTTATATTACTTGTATTCGTCTGTAATTCAAAATCTGTTTCTTTTCCTGATGAGATATTTCAGATTGCTGGGGTCTGATGCATTCTGTTGAACCCTTTTATATACAATTCAGTTGAATAAAGAAAATACATGATCATGATAATTAGAAACAAAAACAAAATTATTAAGACAGTCCCCCCCAAAAAAAATTCATTGTTGTGTTTGCAGTGAAATCTGGAAGACACACAACAGCAAATATTACAATACTATTATTTCAATTATGTTTTTGATATGAACAATATTGTTATCACATCAGATAATTTTAAGTATGTATTGATGTATCGAATATAATTTACATATGTAAGAGGCGGTACCAAATTAATTTGAAAAATTATATACGTAGTGACTAGTTGTTCTTTTTGTCCACGGCAGGGTAATCTTTTATAAAAAATAATTGTATATTTCATGATGATGATGTAAACTTGCATATGAAGGATACCTCGTTCTAACTAGAATTACTACTGACAACCGGTGTCAGTTGAGTGTTGGTAACTAGGAGATAGCTGTATTGTATTTTAAGTTCGACGGCATCAGTTGGTGATTCTATGGTCGCAAATTAAGTTAACTGGTGACATGTTAGTGGAGTATCAAATCACCAATTGATGCCGTCAGCGCTTAAAACACTATATTTTTATCTACATTCTTAAGAGAATGATGGAAAACAACGTAAAACCACACATTCAAAATATGTCATACGTTGTCTGATCTTTGACGAACGTTTTCGAAGCATCAACTATTAATTGATGCCATAAAAATTGGTGACGTTAACCAATAAAAAACTTTACCCACAATGTTGCATCATTAAAATGTTTGATATACTTTCATTTCTTATGTCTTCCTAACATTTTATCCCTATATACCAACCTGCACAAATTGCCGTCTAAACGGTAAATATTTTGTTTTGAATTAAAATTCATATCATAATAGCTCATGATAGACTGCATTGGGGAAACAACCAAGGACAAACCCAGCAAATGTTAAAAATGTCACATTTCTACTTGTATCTGAAGATGTCACATGTCTACTTGTATCTGAAGATGTCCCATGTCTACTTGTATCTGAAGATGTCCCATGTCTACTTGTATCTGAAGATGTCCCATGTCTACTTGTATCTGAAGATGTCACATGTCTACTTGTATCTGAAGATGTCCCATGTCTACTTGTATCTGAAGATGTCCCATGTCTACTTGTATCTGAAGATGTCCCATGTCTACTTGTATCTGAAGATGTCCCATGTCTACTTGTATCTGAAGATGTCACATGTCTACTTGTATCTGAAGATGTCCCATGTCTACTTGTATCTGAAGATGTCCCATGTCTACTTGTATCTGAAGATGTCCCATGTCTACTTGTATCTGAAGATGTCCCATGTCTACTTGTATCTGAAGATGTCCCATGTCTACTTGTATCTGAAGATGTCCCATGTCTACTTGTATCTGAAGATGTCCCATGTCTACTTGTATCTGAAGATGTCCCATGTCTACTTGTATCTGAAGATGTCCCATGTCTACTTGTATCTGAAGATGTCCCATGTCTACTTGTATCTGAAGATGTCCCATGTCTACTTGTATCTGAAGATGTCCCATGTCTACTTGTATCTGAAGATGTCCCATTTCTACTTGTATCTGAAGATGTCCCATTTTACTTGTATCTGAAGATGTCCCATTTCTACTGTCTACTTGTATCTGAAGATGTCACATTTCTACTTGTATCTGAAGATGTCCCATTTCTACTTGTATCTGAAGATGTCCCATGTCTACTTGTATCTGAAGATGTCCCATTTCTACTTGTATCTGAAGATGTCACATTTCTACTTGTTTTCTGAAGATGTCCCATTTCTACTTGTATCTGAAGATGTCCCATGTCTACTTGTATCTGAAGATGTCACATTTCTACTTGTATCTGAAGATGTCCCATTTCTACTTGTATCTGAAGATGTCCCATTTCTACTTGTATCTGAAGATGTCCCATTTCTACTTGTATCTGAAGATGTCACATTTCTACTTGTATCTGAAGATGTCACATTTCTACCTGTATCTGAAGATGTCACATTTCTACTTGTATCTGAAAATGTCACATTTCTACTTGTATCTGAAGATGTCACATTTCTACTTGTATCTGAAGATGTCACATTTCTACTTGTATCTGAAGATGTCCCATTTTACTTGTATCTGAAGATGTCACATGTCTACTTGTATCTGAAGATGTCACATTTCTACTTGTATCTGAAGATGTCCCATTTCTACTTGTATCTGAAGATGTCCCATGTCTACTTGTATCTGAAGATGTCACATGTCTACTTGTATCTGAAGATGTCACATGTCTACTTGTATCTGAAGATGTCCATTCACTTTTCTGAAGAGTCAATTCTACTTGTATCTGAAGATGTCCCATTTACTTGTATCTGAAGATGTCCATGTCTACTTGTATCTGAAGATGTCATTTCTACTTGTATCTGAAGATGTCAATGTTAATCATGTATCGATTACTATTCTTCCTGTTTTGACGATGTCAACAATCAGTCATACTTATTATCACGGTGTACAATCTATATCTCCCTGTTTTGACGATGTCAACAATCAAGTCATACTTATTATCACGGTGTACATCTATATCTCTGTTTTGACGATGTCAACAATCAAGTATACTTATTATCACGTGTACAATTATATCTCCTGTTTTGAAGAGTCAACATCAAGTCATACTTTATTATCACGGTGTCAATCTTATCTCCTGTTTGACGATGTACATCAAGTCATACTTATTATCACGTGTACAATTATATCTCACCTGTTTTGACGATGTCAACAATCTATTGTATCTTATTATCACTGTTACAATCTATGTCCCTGTTTTGATGATGTCAACATTCAATGTTCTACTTTATTAACGTGTACACTATATCTTCCTGTTTGAACGAGTCAACAATAGTCATACTTTATACTGGATGTCAATTTATCTCTGTTTTGAAGATGTCACAATAGTCATACTTTATTAAGTGTCAATCTATATCTTCCTGTTTTGACGATGTCAACAATCAGTTATACTTATTATCAGGTGTACAATCTATATCTCTGTTTTGACGAGTCAACATCAGTCATACTTATTATCACGGATGTACAATTATATCTTCTGTTTTGAGAGTCACAATCAGTCATACTTATTATCAGGTGTACAATCTATATCTCTGTTTTGAGATGTCAACATCAAGTCATACTTATTTCAAGATGTACAATCTTATCTTCCTGTTTTGACGAGTCAGTCACAATCAAGTCATACTTTTATCTGAAGTGTACAATCTTACTCTGTTTGAACGAGTTCAACAATCAGTCATCTATTTATTAAGATGTCTATTCTTACTGTTTGAGTCAATCAAGTTCATACTATTATCACGCTTGTACAGATTCATTCTTCTTGTTTTGACGAGTCAACATCAAGTCATACTTTATCACGTGTACAGATGTCATCATTCTTCTGTTTTGAAGAGTCACAATCAGTCATACTTTATCGGTGTCAATCTATATCTTCCTGTTTTGACGAGTCAACAATCAAGTCTACTTATTATCACGGTGTACAATCTATATCTTCTGTTTTGAACGAGTCAACATCAAGTACTACTTATTATACGTGTACAATCTATATCTTCCTGTTTTGACGAGTCAACATAGTCTACTTATTATCACGGTGTACAATCTATATCTTTGTTTTGAGAGTCAACAATCAGTCATACTTTTATCACGGTGTACAATTATTCTCCTGTTTTGACGAGTCACAATCAAGTCATACTTATTATCACGGTGTACAATCTATATCTTCTGTTTTGACGAGTCAACAATCAAGTCATACTTATTATACGATGTCACAATCTTATCTTGTTTGACGAGTCAAATCAGTCATACTTTATCAGGTGTACATTCTATACTCTGTTTGACGAGTCACAATCAGTCATACTTATTATCCGGTGTACATCTATATTCTGTTTTGAGAGTCAACATCAGTCTACTTTTATCTGTACAATTATATCTTCCTGTTTGACGAGTCAACATCAGTCTACTTTTATAGTGTACAATCTTATCTCTGTTTTGAGAGTCAACAATCAATCATACTTATTATCACGGTGTACAATTCTATATCTCTGTTTTGACGAGTAACATCAAGTCATACTTATTATCACGTGTACAATCTATATTCCTGTTTTGACGAGTCAACAATCAAGTCATACTTATTATCACGGTGTACAATCTATATCTTCCTGTTTTGACGAGTCAACAATCAAGTCATACTATTATCACGGTGTACAATCTATATCTCCTGTTTTGACGAGTCAACAATCAAGTATACTTATTATCACGGTGTACAATCTATATCTTCCTGTTTGACGAGTCAACAATCAAGTATACTTATTATCACGGTGTACAATCTATATCTTCCTGTTTTGACGAGTCAACAATCAAGTCTACTTATTATCACGGTGTACAATCTATATCTTCTGTTTTGACGAGTCAACAATCAAGTCATACTTATTATCACGGTGTACAATCTATATCTCCTGTTTTGACGAGTCAACAATCAAGTCATACTTATTATCACGGTGTACAATCTATATCTCTGTTTTGACGAGTCAACAATCAAGTCATACTTATTATCACGGTTACTTAATCTTTCCTGTTTTGACGAGTCAACAATCAAGTCATACTTATTATCACGGTGTACAATCTATATCTTCTGTTTTGACGAGTCAACAATCAAGTCATACTTATTATACGGTGTACAATCTATATCTTCCTGTTTTGACGAGTCAACAATCAAGTCATACTTATATCACGGTGTACAATCTATATCTTCTGTTTTGACGAGTCAACAATCAAGTCATACTTATTATCACGTGTATCTATCGTACGTACAATCTAGTATCTTCCTGTTGACGAATCACAGTACAATCATCATACTTATTATCACGGTGTACAATCTATATCTTCCTGTTTTGACGAGTCAACAATCAAGTCATACTTATTATCACGGTGTACAATCTATATCTTCCTGTTTTGACGAGTCACAATCAAGTCATACTTATTTCACGGTGTACAATCTATATCTTCCTGTTTTGACGAGTCAACAATCAAGTCATACTTATTATCACGGTGTACAATCTATATCTTCCTGTTTTGACGAGTCAACAATCAAGTCATACTTATTATCACGGTGTACAATCTATATCTCTGTTTTGACGAGTCAACAATCAAGTCATACTTATTATCACGGTGTACATCTATATCTTCCTGTTTTGACGAGTCAACAATCAAGTCATACTTATTATCACGGTGTACAATCTATATCCTCCTGTTTTGACGAGTCAACAATCAAGTCATACTTATTATCACGGTGTACAATCTATATCTTCCTGTTTTGACGAGTCAACAATCAAGTCATACGTATTATCACGGTGTACAATCTATATCTTCCTGTTTTGACGAGTCAACAATCAAGTCATACTTATTATCACGGTGTACAATCTATATCTTCCTGTTTTGACGAGTCAACAATCAAGTCATACTTATTGTCACGGTGTACAATCTATATCTTCCTGTTTTGACGAGTCAACAATCAAGTCATACTTATTATCACGGTGTACAATCTATATCTTCCTGTTTTGACGAGTCAACAATCAAGTCATACTTATTATCACGGTGTTCATGTAGTGCTTATATTTACAATCTATATCTTCCTGTTTTGACGAGTCAACAATCAAGTCATACTTATTATCACGGTGTACAATCTATATCTTCCTGTTTTGACGAGTCAACAATCAAGTCATACTTATTATCACGGTGTACAATCTATATCTTCCTGTTTTGACGAGTCAACAATCAAGTCATACTTATTATCACGGTGTACAATCTATATCTTCCTGTTTTGACGAGTCAACAATCAAGTCATACTTATTATCACGGTGTACATGTAGTACAATCTATATCTTCCTGTTTTGACGAATCAACAATCAATTCATACTTATTATCACGGTGTACAATCTATATCTTCCTGTTTTGACGAGTCAACAATCAAGTCATACTTATTATCACGGTGTACAATCTATATCTTCCTGTTTTGACGAGTCAACAATCAAGTCATACTTATTATCACTGTGTACAATCTATATCTTCCTGTTTTGACGAGTCAACAATCAAGTCATACTTATTATCACGGTGTACAATCTATATCTTCCTGTTTTGACGAGTCAACAATCA
This sequence comes from Mytilus edulis, assembly GCA_019925275.1. Taxonomy (NCBI): domain Eukaryota; kingdom Metazoa; phylum Mollusca; class Bivalvia; order Mytilida; family Mytilidae; genus Mytilus; species Mytilus edulis. The sequence continues at coordinate 4,105,188 of CM034354.1, forward strand.
AGTCATACTTATTATCACGGTGTACAATCTATATCTTCCTGTTTTGACGAGTCAACAATCAAGTCATACTTATTATCACGGTGTACATGTATTATCTTCCTGTTTTGACGAGTCAACAATCAAGTCATACTTATTATCACGGTGTACAATATATATCTTCCTGTTTTGACGAGTCAACAATCAAGTCATACTTATTATAACGGTGTACAATCTATATCTTCCTGTTTTGACGAGTCAACAATCAAGTCATACTTATTGTCACGGTGTACATGTAGTGCTTAATCTATATCTTCCTGTTTTGACGAGTCAACAATCAAGTCATACTTATTATCACGGTGTACATGTACAATCTATATCTTCCTGTTTTGACGAGTCAACAATCAAGTCATACTTATTATCACGGTGTACATGTAGTGCTTATATAAAGATATGTTTTCAATATTGTAATTTCAAAAGCAAAATGTAGAGTTGGCCGATTGTTTTTATCAGAATCTATTATATTCTTCAATGTGTTTTTTTTCTGGTCAGATATATCGCTACATATTACTGCGTGTTGAGATCTTTAATAAATTAATACTTATTACATGCACAAATATTTAAAAATCTATATCTTCCTGTTTTGACGATGCCTGTTGAGATGATGTATCTGATAAAAATCACTCCAATCCTCTTTTATATAACCATGTATAGCAGTGGTCAAGACTTGTGCCATCTCGGGATTTGGTCAACTCATTATTACAGAATATTCAATTATCGATTAATTGAATATATCTGCTAATGGGATATTTTTTTGCTGACATAAGTTTTGGGTATCCAATTTGCAAAGATCTACTGTACAACGGATAAAAATTGTTAAATTTATAGAATTCATTGTATATTGCAGTAAACTGTGAATTTTTTAAGGCATACTCGGGCTAGCAGGTCAATTTTGTTGGGCTAGTAGTTCTTTCAACAGGGCTAGTAAAATCCTGCTACCAATTAGCCGTGGGCTAGTGAGCTATAACAAAATTTCTTAACCCCTGAATTTTTATCAGATACATCATCACGTTTGTGTAAAAGAATTACCAGCTGGTTGTATGTAATGCTCATAGTTGTTTTCAGTTTAACTTTTAAAGTTCTATTTATTTAAATAAATCAAATGACCTCAAATATCTATATGAATAAATATCACCTTCCAGAGTTTGTGTCTTTTATAATTGTTTTATAAACGAAGTACAGTAATATCCACATATTTAAATTTATTTATTAGGTAAGCTAATTGTGGGCTATAAATAGATAACAAACTGACCACAGTCTCTAAACTGAAATCATATTTGTTATAAATTTTATTACTTCAAAAATCGAATTAATTTGAATATAAATGAAGATAATCATGATTGATGAAATATTATTGCATCAACTTTAAGTTTTTTGAAGACTGTTAATGTTTATGTCTTGGTTCTGTAGTCTTCACACTGAGACTACTATAAGAGGGTGGTAAAGGGTTATTTTCGTGCAACGTGTTTTTCCATTTTTATTTCACGTGCAGCCGTGAAAAAGGTTCGTTATTCACCGTGTTTCGTGAAATCGGTAAAAAGATCAACGTGCAAGAAGTTTTTTAATTGGTCGATGAACGTGAAATGGCAATTTTATTTCGCGTTCTTCCGTGCATATACCCCCCCCCCCTTTTACGCCCCTCCTATAACAGTAGTCTCAGCTTCACAGTATGTAAACAAAAACAAAATGGCGTCCATAACATGTGCACATGTTATAAATTTATATCTGAAAAAAGTCAGGGTTCTGCTGTCAAAAGAGATATACATGTATATTGCAATAAATTATTCAGAAGGAGGTACAATCGGGTTACATTATATTTCTGTGGTTGCATAATCAATGTACAATACCCCCCTGTACTTTGTGTACTGACAAATCGATATTGAAACTACGGGATCCACCCCCGAGTTATTTGTTCTATTTTAAAACCTTTACAAAATCAGTTCAAATTCTTGGAATTCCGTATGACGTAGTCGAATCTGATTGGCTAAGATAGAATAGTGATGAGGGGAGTTTCCACTTTCTATTCTGGAAACACCAAGAATTTTTTTGTTACTAGTTCGTCGGGCATATTGGGTTACAAGTTTTGGTTGCCGAGGCCTAAATACTGTAGTCCCGGACGTCGGGCTAATGGATTTTTTAACCCCTGCAGTTGTATATGTATCTGAATATTCTAAAGAATGTCACGTAGCATAGGCAAAGTACATGATTAAAGCCCAGTTGTACAATTATCTGAACAGCATAAAGAATGTCACGTAGCGTAGGCAAAGTACATGATGAGAGCCCAGTTTAACATTTATCTGAAAATCTAAAGAATGGCATGTAACGTAGGCAAAGTACATGATTAACGCCCAGTTGTACATTTATCTGAATATTCTTAAAAATGTCATGTAACGTAGGCAAAGTACATGATTAAAGCCCAGTTGTACATTTATCTGAATATTCTGAAGAATGTCATGTAGCGTAGGCAAAATACATGATTAAAGCCCAGTTGTATATGTATCTGAATATTCTCAAGAATGTCACGTAGCGTAGGCAAAGTACATGATTAAAGCCCAGTTGTACATTTATTTGAATATCATAAAGAATGTCACGTAGCGTAGGCAAAGTACATGATGAGAGCCCAGTTGAACATTTATCTGAAAATTCTAAAGAATGTCATGTAACGTAGGCAAAGTACATGATTAAAGCCCAGTTGTATATTTGTCTGAATATTCTAAAGAATGTCACGTAGTGTAGGCAAAGTACATGATTAAAGCCCAGTTGTACATTTATCTGAATATTCTAAAGAATGTCATGTAGTAGGCAAAGTACATGATTAAAGCCCAGTTGACATTTATCTGAATATTCTAAACAATGTCACGTAGCTTAGGCAAAGTACATGATTAAAGCCCAGTTGTACATTTATCTGAATATTCTGAAGAATGTCATGTAGCAGAGGCAAAGAACATGATTAAAGCCCAGTTGTACATTTATCTGAATATTCTAAGAATGTCACGAAGCGTAGGCAAAGTACATGATTAAAGCCAGTTGTACATTTATCTGAATATTTAAAGAATGTCACGCAGCGAAGTCAAAGTACATGATAAAGCCAGTTGTACATTTATCTGAATATTCTAAAGAATGTCATGTAACGTAGGCAAGACATGATTAAAGCCCAGTTGTACATTTATCTGAATATTCTAAAGAATGACACGTAGCGAGGCAAAGTACATGATTAAAGCCCAGTTGTACATTTATCTGAATATTCGAAGAATGCATGTAGCGTAGGCAAAGTACATGATTGAAGACCAATTGTACATTTATCTGAATATCTGAAGAATGTCATGTAGCGTGACAAAGTACATGATCAAAGCCAGTTGTACATTTATCTGAATATCATAATGAATGTCACGTAGCGTAGACAAAGTACATGATGAGAGCCCAGTTGACATTTATCTGAAAATTCTAAAGAATGGCATGTAACGTAGGCAAAGTACATAATTAAAGCCCAGTTGTATATTTGTCTGAATATTCTAAAGAATGCCACGAGCGTAGTCAAAGTACATGATTCAAAGCCCAGTTGTTCATTTATCTGAATATCTAAAGAATGTCACGTAGCGTAGGCAAAGTACATAATTAAAGCCCAGTTGTACATTTATCTGAATATTCTAAAGAATGTCATGTAACGTAGGCAAAGTAGATGATTAAAACCCAGTTGTACATTTATCTGAATAATCTAAACAATGTCACGTAGTTAGGCAAAGTAATGATTAAAGCCCAGTTTGCATTTATCTGAATATTCTGAAGAATGTCACGTAGCGTAGGCAAAGTAACATGATAAAGCCCAGTTGTACATTTATCTGATTATTTAAAGAATGTCACGCAGCGAAGGAAAGTACATGATTAAAGCCCAGTTGTACATTTATCTGAATATTTAAAGAATGTCATGAAGCGGATGCAAAGTACATGATTAAAGCCCAGTTGTACATTTATCTGAATATTCTAAAGAATGTCACGTAGCGTAGGCAAAGTACATGATTAAAGCCCAGTGTACATTTATCTGAATATTGTAAAGAATGTCACGTAGCGAAGGCAAAGTACATGATTAAAGCCCAGTGTACTTTGTCTGAATATTGTAAAGAATGTCACGTAGCGTAGGCAAAGTACATATTAAAGCCAAGTTGTACATTTATCTGTATATTTAAAGAATGTCACGAGCGAAGTCAAAGTACATGATAAAGCCCAGTTGTACATTTATCTGAATATTCTAAAGAATGTCATGTAACGTAGGCAAAGAACATGATTAAAGCCCAGTTGTACATTTATCTGAATATTCTAAAGAATGACAGTAGCGAAGGCAAAGTACATGATTAAAGCCCAGTTGTACATTTATCTGAATATTCTGAAGAATGCATGTAGCGTAGGCAAAGTACATGATTAAAGCCCAGTTGTACATTTATCTGAATAATCTGAAGAATGTCATGTAGCGTAACAAAGTACATGACTAAAGCCCAGTTGTACATTTATCTGAATATTTTCAAGAATGTCACGTAGCGAAGGCAAAGTACATGATTAAAGCCTAGTTGTACATTTATCTGAATATTAAAGAATGACACGTAGCGTAGGCAAAGTACATGATTAAAGCATAGTTGTACATTTATCTGAATATTCTAAAGAATGTAATGTAACATAGGCAAAAAACATGATTAAAGCCCAGTTGTACATTTATCTGAATATTCTAAACAATTTCACGTAGCTTAGGCAAAGTACATGATTAAAGCCCAGTTGTGCATTTATCTGAATATTCTGAAGAATGTCATGTAGCGAGGCAAAGTACATGATTAAAGCCCAGTTTTACATTTATCTGAATATTCTAAAGAATGACACGTAGCGAAGGCAAAGTACATGATTAAAGCCCAGTTGTACATTTATCTGAATATTTTAAAGAATGTCACGCAGCGAAGGAAAAGTACATGATTAAAGCCCAGTTGTACATTTACTGAATATTCTAAAGAATGACACGTAGCAAAGGCAAAGTACATGATTAAAGCCCAGTTGTACATTTATCTGAATATTTTAAAGAATGTCACGCAGCGAAGGAAAAGTACATGATTAAAGCCCAGTTGTACATTTATCTGAATATCATAAAGAATGTCACGTAGCGTAGGCAAAGTACATGATTAAAGTCCAGTTGTACATTTATCTGAATATTCTAAAGAATGTCATGTAACGTAGGCAAAGTACATGATTAAAGCCCAGTTGAACATTTATCTGAATATTCAAAACAATGTCACGTAGCTTAGGCAAAGTACATGATTAAAGCCCAGTTGTGCATTTATCTGAATATTCTGAAGAATGTCATGTAGCGGAGGCAAAGTCATGATTAAAGCCCAGTTGTACATTTATCTGAATATTCTAAAGAATGTCATGTAACAAGGCACAGACATGATTAAAGCCCAGTTGTACATTTATCTGAATATTCTAAAAAAATGACACGTAGCGAAGGAAAAGTACATGATTAAAGCCCAGTTGTACCTTTATCTGAATATTCTGAAGAATGCCATGTAGCGTAGGCATAGTACATGGTTGAAGACCAATTGTACATTTATCTGAATAATCTGAAGAATGTCATGTAGCGTAGACAAAGTACATGACTAAAGCCCAGTTGTACATTTATCTGAATATTTCAAGAATGTCACGTAGCGAAGGCAAAGTACATGATTAAAGCCCAGTTGTACATTTATCTGAATATCTTAAAGAATGATCACGTAGCGTAGGCAAAGTACATGATTAAAGTCCAGTTGTACATTTATCTGAATATTCTAAAGAATGTAATGTAACGTAGGCAAAAACATGATTAAAGCCCAGTTGTACATTTATCTGAATATTCTAAACAATGTCACGTAGCTTAGGCAAAGTACATGATTAAAGCCCAGTTGTCATTTATCTGAATATTCTGAAGAATGTCATGTAGCGGAGGCAAAGTACATGATTAAAGCCCAGTTTTACATTTATCTGAAAATTTTAAAGAATGTCACGAGCGAACTCAAATTACATGATTAAAGCCCAGTTGTACATTTATCTGAATATTCTAAAGAATGTCATGTAACGTAGGCAACAGAACATGATTAAAGCCCAGTTGTACATTTATCTGAATATTCTAAAGAATGACACGTAGCGAAGGCAAAGTACATGATTAAAGCCCAGTTGTACATTTATCTGAATATTCTGAAAGAATGCCATGTAGCGTAGGCAAAGTACATGATTGAAAGACCAAATTGTACATTTATCTGAATAATCTGAACAATGTCATGTAGCGTGGCAAAGTACATGACTAAAGCCCAGTTGTTCATTTATCTGAATATCATAAAGAATGTCAGTAGCGTAGGCAAAGTACATATTAAAGCCCAGTTGTACATTTATCTGAATATTCTAAAGAATGTCATGTAACGTAGGCAAAGTAGATGATTAAAACCCAGTTGTACATTTATCTGAATATTCTAAAAATGTCACTGTAGCTTAGGCAAAGTACATGATTAAAGCCCAGTTTTGCATTTATCTGAATATTCTGAAGAATGTCACGTAGCGTAGGCAAAGTACATGATTAAACCCCAGGTGTACATTTATCTGATTATTTAAAGAATGTCACGCAGCGAAGGAAAGGTACATGATTAAAGCCCAGTTGTATATTTATCAGAATATTGTAAAGAATGTCACGTAGCGAAGGCAAAGTACATGATTAAAGCTCAGTTGTACATTTGTCTGAATATTGTAAAGAATTTCACGTAGCGTAGGACAAAGTACATAATTACAGCCAAGTTGTACATTTATCTGAATATTTTAAAGAATGTCACGCAGCAAAGTCAAAGTACATGATAAAAGCCAGTTGTACATTTATCTGAATATTCTAAAGAATGTCATGTAACGTAGGCAAAGACATGATTAAAGCCCAGTTGTACATTTATCTGAATATTCTGAAGAATGCCATGTAGCGTAGGCAAAGTACATGATTGAAGACCAATTGCACATTTATCTGAATAATCTGAAGAATGTCATGTAGCGTAGACAAAGTACATGACTAAAGCCCAGTTGTACATTTATCTGAATATTTCAAGAATGTCACGTAGCGAAGGCAAAGTACATGATTAAAGCCCAGTTGTACATTTATCTGAATATTATAAAGAATGACACGTAGCGTAGGCAAAGTACATGATTAAAGCATAGTTGTACATTTATCTGAATATTCTAAAGAATGTAATGTAACGTAGGCAAAAAACATAATTAAAGCCCAGTTGTACATTTATCTGAATATTCTAAACAATGTCACGTAGTTAGGCAAAGTACATGATTAAAGCCCAGTTGTGCATTTATCTGAATATTCTGAAGAATGTCATGTAGCGGAGGCAAAGTACATGATTAAAGCCCAGTTTTACATTTATCTGAATATTCTAAGAATGACACGTAGCGAAGGCAAAGTACATGATTAAAGCCCAGTTGTACATTTATCTGAATATTTAAAAGAATGTCACGCAGCGAAGGAAAAAGTACATGATTAAAGCCCAGTTGTACATTTACCTGAATATTCTAAAGAATGACACGTAGCGAAGGCAAAGTACATGATTAAAGCCCAGTTGTACATTTATCTGAATATTTTAAAGAATGTCACGCAGCGAAGGAAAAAGTACATGATTAAAGCCCAGTTGTACATTTACCTGAATATTCTAAAGAATGACACGTAGCGAAGGCAAAGTACATGATTAAAGCCCAGTTGTACATTTATCTGAATATTTTAAAGAATGTCACGCAGCGAAGGAAAAAGTACATGATTAAAGCCCAGTTGTACATTTATCTGAATATCATAAAGAATGTCACGTAGCGTAGGCAAAGTACATGATTAAAGTCCAGTTGTACATTTATCTGAATATTCTAAAGAATGTCATGTAACGTAGGCAAAGTACATGATTAAAGCCCAGTTGTACATTTATCTGAATATTCAAAACAATGTCACGTAGCTTAGGCAAAGTACATGATTAAAGCCCAGTTGTGCATTTATCTGAATATTCTGAAGAATGTCATGTAGCGGAGGCAAAGTACATGATTAAAGCCCAGTTGTACATTTATCTGAATATTCTAAAGAATGTCACGAAGCGTAGGTAAAGTACATAATTAAAGCCCAGTTGTACATTTATCTGATATTTTAAAGAATGTCACGCATCGAAGTCAAAGTACATGATAAAAGCCCAGTTGTACATTTATCTGAATATTCTAAAGAATGTCATGTAACGAAGGCACAGAACATGATTAAAGCCCAGTTGTACATGTATCTGAATATTCTAAAAAATGACACGTAGCGAAGGCAGAGTACATGATTAAAGCCCAGTTGTACCTTTATCTGAATATTCTGAAGAATGCCATGTAGCGTAGGCAAAGTACATGATTGAAGACCAATTGTACATTTATCTGAATAATCTGAAGAATGTCATGTAGCGTAGACAAAGTACATGACTAAAGCCCAGTTATACATTTATCTGAATATTTTCAAGAATGTCACGTAGCGAAGGCAAAGTACATGATTAAAGCCCAGTTGTACATTTATCTGAATATCATAAAGAATGACACGTAGCGTAGGCAAAGTACATGATTAAAGCATAGTTGTACATTTATCTGAATATTCTAAAGAATGTAATGTAACGTAGGCAAAAAACATGATTAAAGCCCAGTTGTACATTTATCTGAATATTCTAAACAATGTCACGTAGCTTAGGCAAAGTACATGATTAAAGCCCAGTTGTGCATTTATCTGAATATTCTGAAGAATGTCATGTAGCGGAGGCAAAGTACATGATTAAAGCCCAGTTTTACATTTATCTGAAAATTTGAAAAAATGTCACGCAGCGAACTCAAATTACATGATTAAAGCCCAGTTGTATATTTATCTGAATATTCTAAACAATGACACGTAGCGAAGGCAAAGTACATGATTAAAGCCCAGTTGTACATTTATCTGAATATTTAAAGAATGTCACGCAGCAAAGGAAAAAGTACATGATTAAAGCCCAGTTGTACATTTACCTGAATATTCTAAAGAATGACACGTAGCGAAGGCAAAGTACATGATTAAAGCCCAGTTGTACATTTATCTGAATATTTTAAAGAATGTCACGCAGCGAAGGAAAAAGTACATGATTAAAGCCCAGTTGTACATTTATCTGAATATTCTTAAGAATGTCACGTAGCGAAGGCAAAGTACATGATTAAAGCCCAGTTGTACATTTATCTGAATATCATAACGAATGTCACGTAGCGTAGGCAAAGTACATGATCAAAGTCCAGTTGTAGATTTATCTGAATATTCTAAACAATGTCACGTAGCTTAGGCAAAGTACATGATTAAAGCCCAGTTGTGCATTTATCTGAATATTCTGAAGAATGTCATGTAGCGGAGGCAAAGTACATGATTAAAGCCCAGTTGTACATTTATCTGAATATTCTAAAGAAGGTCACGAAGCGTAGGTAAAGTACATGATTAAAGCCCAGTTGTACATTTATCTGAATATTTTAAAGAATGTCACGCATCGAAGTCAAAGTACATGATAAAAGCCTAGTTGTACATTTATCTGAATATTCTAAAGAATGTCATGTAACGAAGGCACAGAACATGATTAAAGCCCAGTTGTACATTTATCTGAATATTCTAAAGAATGTCATGTAACGAAGGCACAGAACATGATTAAAGCCCAGTTGTACATGTATCTGAATATTCTAAAAAATGACACGTAGCGAAGGCAGAGTACATGATTAAAGCCCAGTTGTACCTTTATCTGAATATTCTGAAGAATGCCATGTAGCGTAGGCAAAGTACATGATTGAAGACCAATTGTACATTTATCTGAATAATCTGAAGAATGTCATGTAGCGTAGACAAAGTACATGACTAAAGCCCAGTTATACATTTATCTGAATATTTTCAAGAATGTCACGTAGCGAAGGCAAAGTACATGATTAAAGCCCAGTTGTACATTTATCTGAATATCATAAAGAATGACACGTAGCGTAGGCAAAGTACATGATTAAAGCATAGTTGTACATTTATCTGAATATTCTAAAGAATGTAATGTAACGTAGGCAAAAAACATGATTAAAGCCCAGTTGTACATTTATCTGAATATTCTAAACAATGTCACGTAGCTTAGGCAAAGTACATGATTAAAGCCCAGTTGTGCATTTATCTGAATATTCTGAAGAATGTCATGTAGCGGAGGCAAAGTACATGATTAAAGCCCAGTTTTACATTTATCTGAAAATTTGAAAAAATGTCACGCAGCGAACTCAAATTACATGATTAAAGCCCAGTTGTATATTTATCTGAATATTCTAAACAATGACACGTAGCGAAGGCAAAGTACATGATTAAAGCCCAGTTGTACATTTATCTGAATATTTTAAAGAATGTCACGCAGCAAAGGAAAAAGTACATGATTAAAGCCCAGTTGTACATTTACCTGAATATTCTAAAGAATGACACGTAGCGAAGGCAAAGTACATGATTAAAGCCCAGTTGTACATTTATCTGAATATTTTAAAGAATGTCACGCAGCGAAGGAAAAAGTACATGATTAAAGCCCAGTTGTACATTTATCTGAATATTCTTAAGAATGTCACGTAGCGAAGGCAAAGTACATGATTAAAGCCCAGTTGTACATTTATCTGAATATCATAACGAATGTCACGTAGCGTAGGCAAAGTACATGATCAAAGTCCAGTTGTAGATTTATCTGAATATTCTAAACAATGTCACGTAGCTTAGGCAAAGTACATGATTAAAGCCCAGTTGTGCATTTATCTGAATATTCTGAAGAATGTCATGTAGCGGAGGCAAAGTACATGATTAAAGCCCAGTTGTACATTTATCTGAATATTCTAAAGAAGGTCACGAAGCGTAGGTAAAGTACATGATTAAAGCCCAGTTGTACATTTATCTGAATATTTTAAAGAATGTCACGCATCGAAGTCAAAGTACATGATAAAAGCCTAGTTGTACATTTATCTGAATATTCTAAAGAATGTCATGTAACGAAGGCACAGAACATGATTAAAGCCCAGTTGTACATTTATCTGAATATTATAAAGAATGACACGTAGCGAAGGCAAAGTAAATGATTAAAGCCCAGTTGTACCTTTATCTGAATATTCTGAAGAATGCCATGTAGCGTAGGCAAAGTACATGGTTGAAGACCAATTGTACATTTATCTGAATAATCTGAAGAATGTCATGTAGCGTAGACAAAGTACATGATTAAAGCCCAGTTGTACATTTATCTGAATATTCTAAAGAATGTCACGTAGCAAAGGCAAAGTACATGATTAGAGCCCAGTTGTACATTTATCTGAAGATTCTAAAGAATGTCATGTAACGTAAGCAAAGTACATGGATGCTGGATGTGTACGGATTGATAATTTAGTCTTAGATGCATGATTTTTTTTATTAGTTGTTAGTGGCTTTGAACTAGCTGTCAAATAACTGCAAGTACTCTCAGATCTGTTCCTAGTGTCTTTTTGTTGTCGGGATGTACAAGTACCCGGCCACGTCCATTTGTATTTTTGTCCATGTGATGAGTTAAGCCTTTTTCAACTGATTTTTATAGTTCGTTCTTATGTTGTACTGTTATACCAGTGTCCCAAGTTAGGGGGAGGGTTGGGATCCCACTAACATGTTTAACCCCGACACATTATGTATGATTGTGCCTGTCCCAAGTCAGGAGCCTGTAATTCAGTGGTGGTCGTCTGTTTATGTGTTACATATTTGTTTTTCGTTCATTTTTTTTATACAAATAAGGCCGTTAGTTTTCTCGTTTGATTTGTTTTACATGATCTTATCGGGGCCTTTTATAGCTGACTATGCGGTATGGGCTTTGCGCATTTATGAAGGCCGTACGTTGACCTATAGTTGTTAATTTCTGTGTCATTTTGGTCTCTTGTATACAGTTGTCTCATTGGCAATCATACCACATCTTCTCTTGACACTGAACAATATTGAAAGCAAATGGCAAATGGCACGCAATAAATCGGGCCTTCTTTATATACTATCAGTTCGGAGTCAAACGTACGAGTGACTAACGACTGTTGTGCGACAGTCGTTCGACAGTGGCACGATAGTGACACGACGGTAACACGCATATTTCCATGACATGAACATTTGAAAAATAGACCCAACAACTCCCGACAGTCGTACGACTTTCACAAGACTCACTTGCGACAAACCCACGACAGTAACGTTACAATTCTTTTTTCCTGTACTGTACCCATCGTGGAAACATCGTAGACATGTCGTAGCTGATGTGACCTCTCGAAATATTTTTTTGGCATTTGATTTTGCACGACAGTGCCACGACAACTTTTTTTTTTTATCAATCTTCCACGACAAGAAATCGTACGATCTGTTGTGATCGGGGCTTTACATTTCGAACATCTCTATGGACGTCATGGCAGTATGGCCGTTACATCATGCATCGGGTGTTATTACAATCTCGAACGTGTGAACACTTTATAATTCTAAAACTAAGTGACTCAGTTTTATAAGTTACCCAATACCCAGGAGGGATACTTAAAAAAAAATCTTATTCACGATGTAGGCTAGCACTAAGCATTTTAAATTTTCCAATTAAACCTTACCTGTAAAATGGCGCAAAAGTAGTTTTTACAATAGTATCTTTGACGGCTACATGTATAGACTAAATAATAAAATCGGGGAATGAGTCAAAGAGACAACAACCCAACCAAAATATGCAATTCAACCGAAGGCCATTTGGTCTTCAACACAGCGAGAAATCACACACCTAGAGGGAGCCCCGAGCAGGCTCCGAAACACAGTGTTATATATCGTTAGATCAAGAATATTTATGCCATTCTATGCTCCTAAATATAATGATGAACCAAAATAAAAAAAATATGCAAGAGCAACAAAGGCTGAAGATTCCTGACTTAGTTCAGACACAAAAATGCAGCGGATTTAAACTTGTTTTATGCACGCCCATCATTTCCCCTGTATCTCTAGCCAATGTAGACATATATAATTCTAACGTCCACAATTTTGAGTGTAACTGCCAAAGAATAAATTTTGCGGTCCTAACGATTATTGCCAGTCTCGGCAACTCGACTTTCGTAACTCGCAACTCGACTTTCTTTTTCGTAAATCGCAACTCGACTTTCGTTACTCGCAACTCGACTTTCGTTACTCGCAACTCGACTTTCGTAACTCGCAACTCGACTTTCGACTTTCTTAACTAGCAATTCGACTTTCGTAACTCGCAACTCGACTTTCTTAACTCGCAACTCGACTTTCGGAACTCGCAACTCGACTTTCGGAACTCGCAACTCGACTTTCGGAACTCGCAACTCGACTTTTGTAACTCGCAACTCGACTTTTGTAACTCGCAACTCGACCTTTGTAACTCGCAACTCGATACTCAACAACAAGCGAATCTCGGTGCACGCGAGGGTGGACGATCAACGAAGTAACAAGAAAATAAGGGTGAAAATTTGGGAGATAATTTCTTAGTATATAAACAGATGATTTGACGTATCAGAAAGTGTTAACACTTTTGTATGCGGAAGTGAAAATTTCTGCATTTTCCAAAGGAACAGGTTAGTTATTATTTCTTGAAATAAAGCCACCAACAAAAGTTCAAATGCCTGTGTTCGCCACCAACGAAAGTTCACATGCCTGTGTTCGCCACCAACAAAAGTTCACATGCCTGTGTTCGCCACCAACAAAAGTTCACATGCCTGTGTTCGCCACCAACAAAAGTTCACATGCCTGTTTTCGCCACCAACAAAAGTTCACATGCCTGTGTTCGCCAACAACAAAAGTTCAGATGCCTGTGTTCGCATACAAGTTGAACTTGTACAAAACAAATGTAATATTCTACACAAAAACATTGCCAATTGACTTTCTGAAATTATATGTGTCCGGTCCTACTAATTAGCGACCGGGAGCGCCCGGAAGAAAGAAAAAGCGTCCGGGGAAGAAAAAACAGCGCCCGGGGAAAAGAAAGGGCGCCCGGGAAAATAAAATAATAATATGTATGATAACAATTAATAAATGTTTTCCTGAATAAAAAAAAATGATCCGTAATATAAATGGGGATTTTACTGAATTACATGCATCATGCACGTGTCACTGAGGTGAATCAGTTTGTAGATACGACACCCCTCCCCCAATTCCTGACCCTCACTGAGATGGCAAAGGAAAAGATCCTCATGTTGGGGAAATGATAGCATTCAGTCAATATTTATTGGCAAATTTATCAGTGACGTAGCTAGGTCATTTTTACGTGTACGCCCGCACTTCGCCAAGGGGTCTGAGGGCCTAAGTCATAGCACCTTTTGGTAGTTGGTTCAACGTGGCGAAGCCCCCGTAAGCTAACAGGTTCCCAAGAATGAGATACCGTTCCCGTTATTGAAAATTCTCATCAATAGCAACATACTTAAAGAATTTAAATGGTTTATTTTTAATGTTTAGTTTATTCGTGAAATTTTGGAATCTAATGGTCATTGGATAGAGAAAAGTCTAAAACAGTTTCTTTAAAATATGTTTAAAAGGACGTAGGAGCCATTGGGTAATTGTCGTTAATGAACATAAAATAATTAATGTTCGGAAGGTTTCTGTTGAATCCTGGTTCTCGGCTGGAATTGCTTCCCGCGAAAAGTGAATGCATTTATCTATCTTTTATAGGATTTTAAAAAAATGTTTTTTTTTAGATATTTTTACTTTTCTTGGAATATCGACTCAACCCAATTCATGTGAAAAAGTTCCAGATCGTTAAATTGCGTAAAGATAAATCCTTCTGTCAGATTAATACTGAAACAGTGGAAGAAAAAAATGCTTTCAAAATTTTCATTCAGACATTAATCAGAAAAAAACCTTCTTCCATCATAAAATCCAAGAAAGGTTTGACAAAGTAATTGATATATAACAAACTTTTATCCCAAACTGTATCTACTTGTGCAACAAGATTTTTTTTATTCTAAATATGGCAAAATTAAACAAATAATGTCATCATTATGCATTAGATATATAGTACTCTTTTTGTCATGTATAGCTTCTGTCCAACTTCCATAAAAAGGTTTGCTTAAGTTATTGATTTTTAAAATAAACACCTTTTAACCGCACACTTATCATAAAGAAGGGGGGGGGGGGGGTGTGTCAAGAGATACACCACCGACGAAATTTCGAATCGCATATGTCTTGCTTTTGCAACATATCATGCATATAGAAATGTCACAGGCTCGACAAAACTGCAAACCACATATCGAATCACAGAATATAATGAATTCATTTAAATAAAAGGAAAGTTGGTAGAATTCTCTGAAGATTCACAACTAGTAGATTCAGACTTGGAGAGATAATACACCTTATCGCTAATCCCGGCTGACCTGTCCGCTTGAACTTTTGACGCATTCAAGGTCCGTGTATATCTGCGTCCATTCGTTTTTCGTTTTGAAATATCAAAAACAAAAAACAAAAAACGAAAGTGTTTTCATGTTTTGTTTTTGATTTCTTAAAAACCAAAATGAAAAACGAAAGTGTTTTCATTTTTCGTTTTTGATTTCTTAAAAACCAAAATGAAAAACAAAAGTGTTTTCGTTTTTCGTTTTTGATTTCACAAAACGAAAAACGAAAAACAAAAATATTTTCATTTTTCAATTTTGATTTCTCACAAACTAAAATCGAAAAATGAAAGTGTTTTCATTTTTCATTTTTGATTTCACAAAAACAAAAAACGAAAAACGAAAATCGAAAGTGTGTTCAATTTATCTTTCCCACACTGTTTTTAAAAATTACAATGTTGTCATTTGTCATTCATTTAAAGGTGCTTCAGACAATGAAATTATAACAATGTTGTCGATTTTTGTTACATACCAAAAGGGTGAACATAAAGTTTTGTATATAATTTTAATTATTTCTCGATTTATAATGTAAAATGTTTTCTTTTCTTGAATACAGTCATTGCTAGTAAATGTTGCTAATGCAAACACTCCGGTATTCATTCAACATAATGTAGACAAAATAGACCGCATGACTTCTGAATTGAACTACGGTGATGAAGTAATCAAAGACTTTCAAATTACCTTGTTTATATCTTTCATAAAGAATTAATTATTATATTTAAATATTAAACGAATCACAAATTTAAATTGTACAATATAATATTATATACAGGTGGTACAAATAAATAGATTGATGACAACATCACACTAACAAGGGAGGTAACTACTTTTAAAACTAACAAGAAAACTAGCCCGGTCGTTAAAGTATACATGAACACCGGTTGTCAGATCATTATTATTTTAATCGAAGAAAATATCGACGGATGCAAAAGTCTTTATCAATCTAAACACTAAGGATGCGTGATCTTAACTTTTAAGTTTGGAGAGGTTGATATAAGATGATAATATAGAAGCGTATTAACTAGCCTCTATTACAAATAAAGCAAACCATATTTTGGTCAGGGAAGGGCTCAAGGACCCCGGAAGAACTGGAAAAAAATTTACAAAATTTTCGGACCTTTTCTTAATCTAAAGCGCAAGTTTTGTCTTATTTATTTTATTATGTTCTGGTCTCGAAGCAAAATATATAGATACAGTGTAAGACTTTTAGTATTTACATGTAGAAGCAATATCAAAAGACATATGTAGGATGAATAAAAAACAATGTAATCTACATAGTCAAGTGTGTGGCTATTGTTAGTTTATTAAAACATATTTATTAATAGTGGATTGGCAATGTTCTCCTCGGAACATGGATCGAACCAGGAACTTCTGTTCTTGAAGTCCGATGCACTAACCAATGTTACTTTTGTATAATGAGTATCAATGGTCCGGTTCCTCGTCGAAGACCCTCCCGCTACTTTCAAGATGAAGAACAGGAATAAAAGCCCTGTTCATTAATAATTTGTATTTTTTCAATATATTGTGTGCGATTTTGTCCCGTGTACATTTACTCCACATCTCTTTATTTTCTATTTAGGACCTGGATACGGCTCAATGCTAGTTTTAGCCCTCCAATGTTAAAGGCCTAGGTCATATGTTTTTTTTTTTTAATTATTTGATGCCGTGGGATTAAGATTTTTAGCTTTAATGTAACCCTTGTCAGCTTTAACTTGTGTTTACAGCAAAGATAGCCAGTTTTGTGTTCTGTAATATACTGTAACAGTTTAATTTTCCATGTCCGGTAGCATCGTAACTTCTCAAAACATCTTCCGAGCAATATTTGGACATCTGTGGCATGGGCATGTACAATTGCCAAACCACACATGCACGTTCTTGAGTCTTCGTAGATCTATTCCAACTTAAGTATTATTGAGTGTACGACAAGCAGAACATGATATTTTATACCATTGAATATTGAATCCATAGTCATAAAGATCGATTACTTGATTGGTGTTCCTTTAACGTAGCTGCAGAACAAAACGAGAGAGCTACTTTCGAATATTTCTACAATTTCAAGCAGTTTTCCACTCACAAATACAATAATGTTTTCAACAATTATAAAAATAATATTTTTTTACACTTTTTTATTTTTATATTGTTTTAAAATATCAATTTGACTTGAATTTGGGATCCCGCTAACATGTTTAACCCCGCCACATTCTAAATGTATGTGCCTGTCCCAAGTCAAGAGCCCGTTATTCAGTGGTTGTCGTTTGTTTATGTGTTACATTTTTGTTTTTCATTTAATTTTTGTACATAAATTAGGCCGTTAGTTTTCTTGTTTGAATTGTTTTGCATTTTATTTCGGGCCCTTTTATAGCTTCTTATGTGGTATGGACTTTGCTCATTGTTGAAGGCCGTACGGTGACTTATAGTTGTTAATTTCTGTGTTATTTTGGTCTCTTGGTCTCATTGACAATCATACCACATCTTCTTTTTTTATATTTATATGAGTATATTAAATATACATGTATATACCAAGCTAAGTCAGTTTATATCTTGTTTCTCGTCTGACTATACAAAAGGCTAGGAGAGCTACATGTACTTTGATAGATCAGGTTGACTAATAAGCTGTCTATATAAAGTAATGGGACAATGCATGACATGAAGACATCACCAAATCACCGTACATATATGTAATACTCAAAAAGACATCCAGAGCTTACCATAGTCATCAACTACCCACCAACAGGCCGTGAGCTCTGGTTGGCTCTTAATTCAAATCCAAGAGCACAGCAAATTGTCAAAATATTCTATTCAAACTGGGTTACCTGGGAGAAAAACATTGAAACTTTCCAAAGAAATACACCCCCCCCCCCTCAACTTTTTAATAAGGAGATATGGTATTATTGCAAATGAGTCAACTATCCCACAAAGTTCAAATGTAGTGGATGTAAGCAGTTATATACAAGCAACCATATAACCTTCAACAAAAATATTGTCGGCTACAATAGTCCATGAAATGAAAAATATGAAACAGTTCAATTGAGAAAAATAACGGCCTATTTTAAAACAACATAAATTACGAAAAACAAAGATGAAGACATCAACAAACGACAACCACTGAACTACATGCTCCTGGGTTGGAACAGGTACATGCAATATATGGCGGAGTTTGTGAGCGCTCAATCCTCCCCTCAACCTGAAACAGTTTGTTACAGCACAGCATAAGAACAAACTATACAAATCATCGGAAAAGGGCTTAACATATGAGATCGATACAAAACAGAAGGAAAAAAAAGGTCTAACAAAAACACATACCGAATGTGGCAGGGTATTTATACATCGTTTTCAAACAATCAAAGTACTGAAGTACTGAACATCGAATGACTGCAAGTTCTTTTGGATTGTCACAAGCACTTGTCTCAGAAAAAAAAATCACATCTCTATACTTGAAAGTGAAGTTAATGTACAGATATATTTTTTTTGAAACTCAGTACACATATTCTATATCATATGATCTTTTTAATTTCAATGCCAAATATAGAGTTCTGACCCTCAATTCCACGATCTACTAGACATGGAAAATGATAGTGCGAGTGGGGCATTTATGTTCTTATCACATTCTTATTTAAATCCTTAATTAAAGAAGTCAGTAAATTTACTACAGATAACACTACATTTGTAAATTAGACGAACTAATCTAATCAAAATGCATATCTCTAATTTCGTAATACTTATGTGTATGAGAAAATTCATATATATATATATTAATTTTAATAAGATTGTTGAACGAACGCGTTCAATCTTAGGATTTTATTCTTGTCAATTTTTCCGACCGAGCAGAGCGAGTCGAAAACAATTAAATAGACGTCTTTCAAGCCAAAGTTAATATGTTTGCTATACACACATATGATTTTATTAAACTTGGTTATCAATTGTTAATCAAAAAACAGTCCTAGATAATAAAAAATCATGAAATATTTGGTCTAGTAATAAAAAAATCACACAAAAAACAGTAGTTGTCGTTTGTTGATGTCGTTCTCGCTTCTCGTTTTTTTAGCTCACCTGGCCCGAAGTGTCAAGTGAGCTTTTCTTATATCTTGGCGTCCGTCGTCCGTCGTCGTAACTTTTACAAAAATCTTCTCCTCTGAAACTACTGAGCCAAATTCAACCAAACTTAGCCACCATCATCATTGGGATATCTAGTATAACAAATGTGTCCGGTGACCTTGCCAACTAACCAAGATGGTCGCCATGGATACAAATAGAACATAGGAGTAAAATGAAGATTTTGGCTTATATCTCAGAAATCAAAGCATTAAGAGCAAATCTGACATGGGTAAAATTGTTTATTATGTCATTATCTATCCACTCTGAAAGTTTCAGATGCATCAGACAACCTGTTGTTATGTTGCTGCGCCTGATTTGGAAATTTTAAGAAAATTTTGGTTATTTTCTTGAATATTATTATAGATAGAGATAAACTGTAAACATCAATAATGTACAGCAAAGTAAGACCTACAAATAAGTCAACATGACGAAAATGGTCAATTGACCCCTTAAGGAGTAATTGCCCTTTAAAGTCAATTTTTAACAATTTTCATAATTTTGTACATTTTTACAAAATATTTTCCACTGAAACTACTAGGCTAAGTTCATTATAGATAGAGATAATTGTAAGCATCAACAATGTTTTGTAGAGTAAGATCTACGAACACATCACCATCACCAAAAACACATAGACCAAGGTAAGCGACACACTCTCTTCAGAGCCTCTAGTTAGACTTTTGGTTTTCCCGTTTATGAATGGTTTTACACTAGTCATTTTAGAGGATCCTTATAACTTGCTATTCGGTGTGAGTCAAGGATTCGTGTTGAAGAGGGTACTTTAACCTATAATAGTTTCCTTCTACACACTGTGACTTGGATGGAGAGTTGTCTCATTGGCACTCATACCATGCACATCTTCTTATATCTATATATTCTTTCGATATTTTTGATTGGGGTCTGGAGCTGGCATGTCAGTTACTGCGAGTAGTTCTTTGTTAATTTATGAATCATATTCGTTTTGTGTAGTTTCTTTTGTTTACTATTTTGTCATCGGACTCGGATTTCTTTTAAACTGAGTTTCTCTGTGCATATTGTTGTGTGTTTGTTTATTCTACATGAGCTAGATATCATTGTATAGCGGGAGGGTTGAGATCTAACAAAGCATGTTTAGCCCCGCCGTATTTTTGCGCCTGTCCCAAGACAGTAGACTCCGATCTTTGTTAGTTTTTTATGTTTTTTTTTGTCTAAGTTAAGTGTGACGTCCATTTTCACATTACTAGTATATATTTTTATTTAGAGACTAGCTGAAGCCCGGATTTTCTCGTTGTGTTGAAGACTCATTGGTGGCCTTCGGCTGTGCTCTTTGGTTAGGCTGACTGTTGTTTCTTTGACACATGTTTTATTTCCATTCTCAATTTTATTGATTGATCAATTGATTGATTGATTGATTGATTCATTGATCATTTTACTACAAGCAAAAGTCATGATCATTTGAGAATCCTTTATTTGTATTGTAGTGTTAATTTCACCAAGGTGTTGCAACCTGTAATGTAAAAAAAATTACAGCCGATTGCACTGAGTGTGTAGGCACAGGTAGCCTATCCTTGGTTAGCTTGCTTGTATTATTAGATTAGGTAGACTACCCCCCTTTAAGAGTAGACTAGTTCGACAAATAACCAATCAATCTGTCTGTAGGACTAGGCTCCTTCTACAGGAGGGTGGTATACCTTACCTAGTTACTTCATAGTTCAGCTAACAAACAAGCGATCCAAAGATATTACCTTTGTCTACACACTCAATGTAATCGGCTGTAATGAAAATGCGGAGTTTGTGAGGCCAGGCTCAAGCAACCAGTCGGTAGCAGTCAGTTTTCAAATATATAAAAACAAATATTGCATAAGACTCAAACGTACTTAAAATGTTTTTATTAATATATAACCACTATATCATCAGTTTTTAAAATATAATTAAGCAGTCAAAGACACTTTTCAATGGATTTTAAAATTTCATTTCTGGTTTATTTAAGAATTGAATGCTTTTTTGTTGTTACTTCATTGAGGTGTAAAGCGATGACCGAAATACATTTTGTATGAAAAGCGGAAGCGCTTCATTCTGAAAATGCACGCACGGTCAACGCTTTTACAACCCTATGAAAAAGAAGCATTCAATATTTATAATTACATGTTTTAGCTAGGATCATGAAAACACGATTTTTATCAAGATTTTATTAAATTCACCTTTGCACTTTATTGTGGGACCTCGTGTCATCATGAATAATGATTTTCGTTGTCTAATGAGATGTGCAGTTAGCCAATCAGAATAACGAATTATAATGAAACATACATCTTATGTTATTATTAGTTATATAAAGCCAAAATCAATCGCTTTCGATATATTACACAGCGTACTGCCCGCTTTACATTTTAAATAGTCAACACTTGGAGTGTTTATAGAATCGTAAATAATTATGATTTTTTTTAATGATGGCAAAATTGCACTATTGGGTGATTTAGCTTTCTTTCCTTATTATCGGCATCCTGTCAAATAGTTCATGAAAAGTAATAATAATTCTGCATTAAAAGAAAAGAAAGTTGCACTCGTGCTTTAACTTTTTTTTTCCACACAAAACTGTTTTTACAAAACATTATACCTCTGAACTAGTGGATTTCGCTTAAATATGACTGGACAAAAGGTTTATTTTTTGTATTCAAAGTATGGTGGGCAAGGAAATTATTTATTAGCTGAAAAAAGATTGATCCGTGCTATAAATTAACTTGTAATTTTGATCAAGTAGGCCCTAGATCTCTAGCTTACGTTCTCACCTAGAGCAGATAAAAGTATTGCCGCAGAATTTTTTTATTAACTGTCTGGTAAGGGTTTTTGTAGGGTATACGACCTCAACTTTAGACCTACTTTAGAAAAAAAAACTAAGCAGAACAACACCCTGGATTTTTCTACTGTAGACCCCAGCTACCCAGCTTCCCTTTGCACCTAGTGAGGACAATTTTTATTACACTTTCGGTAAGGATGGGGTTCGGTGTTCGACCCCAACTTTGAACCTTTCTTTGACAAAAAATAAGCTAAACAGCAACCTTGATTTTTTTCTCCAGCAGACATCAGCTACCAAGCTCCCCTTTACACATTGTTCGGACAGAAGTATTTCAGTAGACATTTGTTTATTAACTTTTATGTAATGATGGGGTAGGGTGGGTAACTGCGGTCCACTTGAAAAAAAAATACAGGGACTCCAATGTGGTGTAGTCTATGCAAAACAATTACCGGAAATCTATGGTAGTTTGCAAAATAATAGTCTTTTTTATAATGTGATATGTAAAATGTTGGTAAATAATGAAAGCATGCTTCTGAATTAATAGACATAGAAATAAAGAGAAACCATATGATAACCAATATCAATCTCCCAGAGACAAACTAACGTTCATTAAGGCAACTAGTATGATGGTCTTGATTCGGGGTTCTTAATTTCTGTATTCTGTGATATTTTATGCCATATTTCTCTATTCTTTATACTTTTTGACAATTATTCTCTAATCATTACATTTTAACACCATTATTCTAGCTATTTTATTTATTTCTTGGTCCATTGTCTCTATTGTTTATATTTTTTGTCCACTATTCCCAATTCCATAATCCCCCATCAACGACCTCTAGTTAATGTCACCTTAAATTAATATAGTCTTCACAAATAAGCAAAATTAATACCTTATAGGCTCCTAATGACAAACCAATTTAATATCCCAGTTTGAATTGTGAAATTGCGGAAATTTTGAAAATTAAATCAAGCAAAATACATTATCGTCCTCGTAGTTCGTCAAATACTGGCAGATGGATCTTGGTCATCAATTCTAATAATCTTGGATCGACCTTTTTAAACTTAAAAGTAATAAAGTTCACGCATCCATATTGTTCCGATTGCTAAAGGCTTTTGCATCCGTCGACATTATCTTCGATTAAAGTAGTATTGATCTGACAACCTCTGTGCATGTATACTTTAACGACCTTTAAATGAATGACAAATGACAACATTGTCATTTTTTGAATGACAATTAAACTGTGTTGGAAAGATAACATAAATACACTTTCGTTTTTTGTGAAATCAAAAATGAAAAATGAAAACACTTTCATTTTTCGATTTTAGTTTTTGAGAAATCAAAATTGAAAAATGAAAATACTTTTGTTTTTCGTTTTTTGTTTGTGAAATCAAAAACGAAAAACGAAAACACTTTCGTTTTTCGTTTTGGTTTTTAAGAAATCAACAACGAAAAATGAAAACACTTTCGTTTTTCATTTTGGTTTTTATGAAATCAAAAACGAAAAATGAAAACACTTTCGTTTTTTGTTTTTTGTTTTTGATATTTCAAAACGAAAAACGAAAGGACGCAGATATACACGGACCATTCAACAATCACTTTTCCATTTTGGCATCTGATGTTTTGTTTTGTGACATCAAAATTTTACGGGAACCTGTGTGATATCCAGTAATGGCGGAAAAAATAGTGATAAGGTGTATTAACAAATCAATATAATACATGTATGATATCTTTTGTTCGAAAAGTAAAATTCGTCACTTTTATTCGCAATTGAAAAAAGATTTACAGGGCTGATGTTCTATTTATAAGTAATTTCTATTTTATTTACATAAAATATATTTTTTTTATCAAAATTCAAGTGTACGCTCACGGGTACGCGCCTGTTTATGTGAATCAATGGCTTCATTTGACTTAATTTTTTTAATAGACATCGGCATGATTAAAACAACGAAATTTTGTCAAAATCATTTTAAGACAAATCGGTCCGGATCAGTTTTTAAGACAATTAAATAAAATTAATTTGTTTGGACGTTTTTGTACTAAAAATCTAAATACACTGTGAAAAAATATTTACTATTTATTTTGTGATTAAAGAATGGGGGCCCACCCACACACACACACTCTCATTAAACGGGAGACTGCTGTCTATGGCGTCCTCTACCCCCCTTTTCCCTTAGAATCAACCACTGAGAAGAACCTGAGAAGCGGTCTTAAATGGACCCAATCAGTGTTTGACATTGTTCCGAGGTGTCTTTGAAATTGTTTAGAATCGACCTTAAATGAGCCTAATCAGTGTTTCAAACTGGTCAGATCGTTCAATTCTTTAAAACTGGTCCGAGTTTTCCTGGTCCGACTTGTCCCAATCCCGTCACTCAGTGTCTCGTTTTGACAAAGCTTCCTGTTCTCAAACTACAGACAATTATTTTTTTTATTTTTAACCAAGAAGATGTCATTTCAATGACTTTAAATGGTAAGTTTTGAATATTTCTGTTATATCTGACTCAAGTGAAGAAATGACATAGGCCGTACTCATTTTATCTCATTTTATTTACATTTTGAACACAGCTAAAGGTCGATGGACACATTTCCGGGTTTCCATATCTCTTCTTCTTTGCGTTTGGACGAAACTTTCTAAATGATGACTGAGAAGAAATTTTCTATTGAATATTTAACTGAGTATTTTTATTTTTTTTTAAGGTTAAAGTATTTATGAAACCAAATTTGAAAGTTAAAAGACAGTAAAACTTTATAGTGCGTTGCATTGAACCGTTCAAAAGTTATTAGACACCAGGCGGCGCTGATGTTTGTCATTTTTTTTTTGTGGCAAGTATTTTTTTTTACAAAAAGCTTGTCGTGGACCTTTCATTAAGACTTATAAATGCATTTAGAATTAAAATTGTGCTTACAATGTAAAAAGGGTCAGAAATTAGTCCAAATACATGTAAGGCCAAATACAAATATATGTGTGGTTCCAGTAACCCTACCGTCCCCACTTTTTCGGCTTAAGGAAGCTGGCTTGTCAAGTTTTGGAATTTTGGCTGAAACTACTATAACACAGAGATTGGTCACTACCGATTTATCGTGTAATGTGAGTCTCCACTTTTTCAGCTACGTTAACAACATTTAAGAATTGAATGCTTCTTTTTGTAAACAGTCAGGGGACTTACTGAAATAAGTGATTTTAAATCACTTATTTGAGTAGCAAATTCAAGGTTTTGTCACAAATTGGGATTTTGTATTTTTTTCAAAATTTTAAACACATAGGTTTAAATAATATCTTTTAATTATTAAAATTTAAAAAAATGAACTTTTTGCTTCTTTTAAGTAGCAAGGTTTACATGGTTTATGCCTTTGATGCTATCATTTAGCTGAAAATTCTATTTTAGTTGAAAAAATGCTATAATAATGGCTTTACATAATGAACTGATACTTTCTTAAAAGATTTTTCACAGCAGTGGGAGTATTTTTCCTGTGAAGTTCAAGGTTTCATCTTTCAGATTATGTAATAAAATTCTACTGTTCACTATAAAAATTTCACTGTTCGGGGCTGTTGAAATTAGTGGGGGTTATTAAAAGAATGATACTTATAGAAGTGATTTTTGGGAAGGAAATTGAGGTCTGATACTTAAACAAGTGATTTTTATGTCATTATCCTAGATTCAGTACAAGGTCATCACCTGAAATGACCTGGTCATCCTAGACAACACAGATGTTGGTTCTGATAAGTTTAGAAACATAATTAGTCCATGGATCATTAGTATTCTATATTTAAAGCTACAATAAAATTAAATCACTTCTTCTAGTGATTAATTTGTACTACAGTACTTAAATAGGTGATTATTAAAGAAAAACAACTTTAACTTCCAACCTTTATGGAAATAATTCATTGGGGTGTAAAAGCGTTGACCGAAGTACATTTTGTATGAAGTGCGAACTTCATTCTAAAAATGTGCGCACGGTCAACGCTTTTACAACCCTATGAAGTTACAAAAAGAAGCATTCAATACTTATAATTACATTTCTTAGCTATGATAAAGAAAACACGAAAAGTACGGAATTGGTTATTTTTAAAGTTGAGTGACTATTCAGATTACTACATTTTTCATGTACGTGCAGTTGAATTAGTTTTGAAAATAATACTATACAGCTGTACCAGGGCTGCCAAAAATGCGTGAGTCTTGTTCATGCTGTTTTGCGGCAGTATCCTTATAGATCTATTTTTTTTCCCTCTTTGATCTTTTCAATATTGGCAGAATCTCACACATTTGCTTAATGAAAAGTTGGCAGAACTGCTATACACATGATACATGTGTCAATGATAACTATGGAAATCATATCCCTCAGGCTTAAATTAAAATATTGTTTGTTTGCCCTTTACCAACCAACCCTATAAATTCGTTCCGCCTGAAAATCTTTTATTTGTATTTACCAGCAAGATTTTATTTTATTTTATTTTTTCGTCCTACCAAAAATCTTATATTTGTATTTCCCGCTCAAAACCTTTTTTACCGGAATCCTCGGGTTTTATCTTTATCGTATAAGGTCTAGTCCGTTTGGTATTGACATGAACACTTGCATATAGCATGCATAGAGTTTCAAAGGATTTGTTTGAAATCGATTTTAATCGCTTTGAAAGAATGAAATGACGTTCGTTAACTCTGCATCTTTATACTTGAAGAGCAGGGTTTATTTACAAAAAAGTTTGTTTAATACAAAATTATTAACGTGTGTACAAACTATTTTGTGTAAACGGACGTTGTATTTTATGTAGGGATGGCCTTTTGTGATCCGTAGATCAGGATGATTTTCATAGTTAACGATGCCTTCGACCAGCATTTTTATATTATTTATATCTGACATGAACCAAAGGTGCAAAAAGCCTGTAAAGTGGAGAATATTTGGCAGTAAAATCGCCAAAGTTTTCCATACAAATCATTTATAAATGCGATGTAAAATACGTGACAATTGAGTTTAAGTTTTGTAGCATTTTTATTGGAAACATGGGCACACACGGAAATTTCAACACTCTAGGGACTTTTTCTAATAGTAATGTATGTCTGCCCCGACATATTTAACCAGGACAAAGTTATCTCTTACAGAAAACCTTTAGGTAGAGGTAAGCGCACAAGGTATGTAGTACAGACTATTAGTGCAATTTAAAACTCTTCAAAGTTCCAGGCATAAATAAACGTTGAAAATATGCGACACAGCTCTTTATTTTAATATTTGAAAACAAAATAGTAGTGCAAAAAAAAAGCCATATGAATTAACTTCACATTCTACATGATATTTTTTTTTCAAAACGTTGTCCCAGAAACTTGTAAGCAAAAGCAAAACAGACAAAAATGACATTATGCAGATTTTGTATCTATAAAATAAAATATTATACCTACCTGCCTACACATGAAAAAAAATATACCGAGTCAAGTTATTTTTTTGGGGGAAAAATAAAATATTTTACCTACCTACCTACCCTGTTTCAAAACATAAGATTGGAAAAGGGCAAACAAACAATGCTTTAATTTAGGCCTCAGAGTATTCTGCTCTTTGATTTTCATGATATTTGCGCTTTGCCGTCTCTGATTTCCGATTCTTGACTTCCGAGCGATGACCTATCTTTAGATGCTTAAATACATCTCGACCGGTCATTTAGTTTTCATTCTTGAGAAATAAGTCTTTGAAATGAATAATTACAATTTCTGGTGTATCGTTGCTATAACCTGATAACCTGATCAACAATCCCGGATCAATGGGAAAAAATCACAGAATATGAATGAAACCCGGATCCCTATACCTATTTTTTGTTTGATAACCAATCTGTCTTGATCATGATTGAGTTTTACTAAAACATGTTTTTTTCGTCTTATTATTTGATATTTTTTCTTGTTTTGTGAATGGATTTTGAGGACTTTTCTTTATGATTATATAAATCAACAATGTCAAGCATAATTTTTTCACTTGTCCACGGTGAACAAAGACACAAAAAATTGCTTGTCCGGTCAATGAGCTTTTCTCATCACTCATGTCACTTGGCGTCCGTCGTCCGGCATCCGTCGTCCGTAAACTTTTACAAAAATCTTCTCCTCTGAAACTACTTGGCCACAATCATCCTTGGGGTATCTAGTTTAAAAAATGTGTTCGATGACCTGGCCATCAAACCAAGATGGCCGCCATGGCTAAAAATAGAACACAGGGGTAAAATGTATATTTTGGCTTATATCTTTCAACCAAAGCATTTAGAGCAAATCTGAAACGGGGTTAAATTGTTGATCAGGTCAAGATCTATCTGCCCTGAAATTTTCAGACGAATCGGACAACCTGTTGTTGGGTTGCTGCCCCTGAATTGGTAATTTTAAGGAAATTTTGCAGTTTTTGGTTATTATCTTGAATACTATTATAGATAGAGATAAACTGTAAACTGCAATAATGTTCAGCAAAATAAGACCTACAAATAAGTCAACATGACCAAAATTGTCAGTCAACCCCTTAAGGAGTTATTGCCCTTTATAGTCAATTTTAACAACTTTTTCGTCATTTTTTTTAGCTTGTACAAAAATCTTCTTCTCTGAAACTACTGGGCCAAATTTAAACTTACTTGGCCACAATCATAATTGTGGTATATAGTTTTAAAAATGTGTGCGATGACCCCACCTACCAAACAAAATGGCTGACATGGCTAAAATTATAATATAGTGGTAAAATGCAGTTTTTGCTTTATATCTTTGAAACTAACACATTTAGGGCAGGTCTTTCAAGATTTAAATGTCCATCAGAATAAGATCTATGCCCTCAAAAATTTTCAGATGAATCCTATAACCCGTTGTTGGGTTGCTGCCCTAAAATTGGTAATTTTAAGGAAATTATGCAGTTTTTGGTTATTATCTTGAATACTGTTATAGATAGAGATAAACTGCTAACAGCAATAATGTTCAGCAAAGTACGATCTACAAAATAAGTCAACATGACCAAAATTGTCAGAGAACCTCTTAAGGAGTTATTGTCCTTTATAGTCAATTTTAACAACTTTTTCATCATTTTTTCAACTTGTACAAAAACCTTCTTCTCTGAAACTACTAGACCAAATATAAACTTACTTGGCCACAATCATAATTGTGTTATATAGTTTTAAAAATGTGTCTGATGACCCTACCTACCAAACAAAATGGCCGACATGGCTAAAATTAGAACATAGTGGTAAACAATCTTTTATTTTATGTTTGATTGTTTCTAGTAGTTATTGCCCCTTAAAAATAGTTCTCTTCAAATTACAACTCTTGTGTACCAGGGGCGGATGCAGGAATTTTCGAAAGGGGGGGGGGGGGGGGTACTAACCCAGGGCACCCAGGGCAAAGGGGGGGTGCAAAACATATGTCCCGATACAAATGCATTGATCGGCAAAAATAAAGGGGGGGTGCGCACCCCCGGAACCCCCCTGGATCCGCCACTGTGTACAAACATGATACAATGTTGTGTTTTTTTTTATAATGGATATAATGGCAAGTTGGGATGAGGTAAGATGTTCTTCTTTAAAGTCAATGGTCATGTGACTTATGTTGTCTATAAACTGTACATAAAGATACAGGTGTGTAGTATTCTCAAGAGTCAGACAGGGGGAGAATAGGAGAAATTAAATTGACTACAGTGAACTGAATTTCAATATACCAAATTATCGCTACTTTATGAAATTTTCCTTTGATTTTACTAACTGATAATTTCCTTTCTCAGCACTGTAGAGTGATACCAAAAATTATCGCTAGACACTAAGAGCACGTGCCATTGTCAATGAAATTGTGTATTTCTTTTTCAAGATATAATGGCAAGTTGGAATAAGGTAAGATTTTCTTCTTAAAGATCAATGGTCATGTGACTTATGTTATCTATAAACTGTACATAAAGATACAGGCATGCAATATTCTCAGACTCAGTCAGTGTCATGTGACCTATGTCATGTGACCAGGGATGGGGTAATTAAAAATGTAATGGTAATTAAGTGTAATGCGTTACAATTTTCCTTGTAATTGAATGTAATGTGTAATTGAGCATTTTTTTTAATTACATGTAATGGTAATTTAATTAATTACATTGAAAAAAGCATGTAATGCTCAATTACATTTGAATTACATTTCAATTACATGTACTTTTATGGTGTTACAGTTAAGGATTTGTGTTTAATAATATAAATTGTAAAATTATATGTATTTTTCAAATATTAATATCAATGCTTTTTTAATATATGAAGTCTGTAATCTATTTGGAATTTTTAATATCATTTATTTGGCCTACAGATTTTTTTTTAATAGTCTTATAATTTGAAAAATGTGATAATCATATATAAGGGTTGTTCAATTTTTAAGAAAGATCTTTAACTAAATAGATTGATAAGTAATTAACACCTTGTTAAACAAAAACAATAAAATGTGTCACTGTGAAACATCTTTCTGAGACAGTTCATTTAGAATTTAAAATCACTGCATACAATCATTTTGTCAAATTAGTATACACAAAGGGATTATAGAATTAAAAATTTAACAGCTGTAAAAACAAACAGCAATTAATCAGATTAAAATGTCCAGGAGCAATGCCACTATTACTGATATTTTATCTAATTAGCATAATATTGCTAATATTTAGACATTATATACATTGTTTGTACTTAAAATTATTTTCAATATTGTGACAAGCACACTTTTTTATATATATTTTAAAGTGAAATAAAAAAATATTTTAAATTCAATTATAATTTCTTTATTCATATTATGTTTAATTCAAATGAGTTCATTTCTGTGATGCCAAAATACCCCTTGATGTATTGGCAAGTTAATAGGAACAAATCCCCTCTCCTATCAATATAATGATCTTCTAATCATAAAACTTCCATATCCTGATCAAGCAATATCTTGCACAACATTAGCTCCTGTCGAAAGACTATTTACAATTGCTGTTTTCAGACCAGAAGATTCAGACTAATTGACAAAACATTAAAATAACTATATTAAATGATTATCAACATGATCAATGCAACGCTTAAACTATGCTTACATGAATATTTTACACATGCATTATATATACAATGTACATGTTAAAAAATATCATGATGAAATGTAATGTGTAATTTAATTAATTACTTTAGTAAAGTAATTGTAATTTAATTAATTACATTTCAAAAACTGTGTAATGTGTAATTAGTGTAATTTACCATTTTTGCAATGTAATGTGTAATTTAATTAATTACATTCCAATGTAATTGACCCCAAGTCTGCATGTGACCTATGTTGTCTATAAGCTGTACAGAAAGATACAGGAGTGCAGTATTCCTAGGGGGAGAACAGGAGAAATCAAGATT
Source organism: Mytilus edulis (assembly GCA_019925275.1). NCBI lineage: Eukaryota > Metazoa > Mollusca > Bivalvia > Mytilida > Mytilidae > Mytilus > Mytilus edulis. The sequence goes on from CM034354.1 coordinate 4,136,859, forward strand.
ACTACAGTGAACAAAGGGAAATAACTCATTTTTTAAAACATTTTTAAAAGACATTGTATAAATGATAAATGACATTTTAAGTTTTTTTCTTGTTTCTTTGGTCAAATGTTGGTAAATTGTTTGAAGAATTTTCTGAATGTTATATATATAATTTTATGAAGTGAACTCCTCTAATTAGGGCCCGCCTTTAGGCGGGTCGCCCTATAGTGATCAGTCTGTCCATCTGTCCGTCCGTCTGTCCGTAACACTTTAACTTTGTGTCCGCTCCATATCTAGAGAACCATAATGATTTCATACTTTATACTTTACATGTTTATTAACCACCACCAGAGGGCGTGTCATGATGTATGTACAACTTCCGAGGTCAAAGGTCAAGGTAAAAAAACTTTGGTTTCAGTTGACAACCCTGTGTCCTGTGGTGAAGATCGTGTCCGTTCTATATCTTGAGAACCGTTATGATTTCAAAGTGTATACTTGACATCCATTTTAACCAACACCAGAGGGTGTCTCATGATGTATGTACAACTTCCTAGGTCAAAGGTCAAGGTCAAAAACTTTGGTATCAGTTGACAACCCTGTGTCCTGTGGTGAAGATCGTGTCCGCTCCATATCTAGATAACCGTTATGATTTTATACTTAATATTATACATGTTTATTAACCAACACCAGAGGGTGTGTCATGATGAATGTTCAACTTCTTAGGTCAAAGGTCAAGGTCAAAAACTTTGGTTTCAGTTGACAACCCCGTGTCCTTGTGTGAAGATCGTGTCCGCTCCATATCTAGATAACCATTATGATTTTATACTTAATACTTAACATGTTTATTAACCAACACCAGAGGGTGTGTCATGATGTATGTACAACTTCCTAGGTCAAAGGTCAAGGTCAAAAACTTTGGTTTCAGTTGACAACCCCATGTCCTGTGGTGAAGATCGTGTCCGCTCCATATCTAGATAACCGTTATGATTTCAAAGTTTATACTTGACATCCATTTTAACCACCACCAGAGGAGGTTATTGACAGCGGGGCCCACAGAGATGACTCCCATCTCAATAGTATATAGTTAGATAATAATCTATTTTTATTAAAGGATATATTTCATTACATTTAAAGTTGTTGGGATGGATAGAGAAGTTGCAGATCTATATTAGTTTGTGTCACTTGACATCCTCTTGTTCTTATTGTTGAAGGCCGTAGCATTGCCTATAATTGCTTACATCCACTTCATTTGAACTTTAAAAGTTGATAGTTGTCTCATTGGTAATCATATCTCCTTATTTTTATAAATATACAATGATTTCATTTTCTTTTACAGGATATAATGGCAAGTTCGGATGAGGTAAGTTTTTCTTCTTAAAAGTCATGTGACCTATGTCATGTGACCCATGTTGTCTTTTATAGATTGCTGTTTGGTAAAGGTTTTGCTTATTATTGAAAACTCTCTGGTGAAGAGTGACTGAGTCTTCCCATTAGCAATCATACCACATCCTCTTACTTTAAACATTATTTTACAAAAACAAGAAAAACACATTTCTGACTGGAAACCCAATTTCGACAAACTGTTGCTACCAAAACTTTAACATTTTCATATTATGAAAGAAGTGTTATGGTCCTTGTGATTGATTGAAAAATGACTGTTTATGACATTTCTGTGTAATAACTTGCGAAACATTTGACCAAACCTTTTAAGGTTTTCATATTTGTTGTTTCTCATGTCAAAATGGAGGTCAAGTGTGAGTGTGCCAATTTTCTATATGCTGTTCAGGAGTTATGGCCCTTCATTGTTTCAACAATGACACTAAAATGTAAGCAAAATGTGTACATCATTTTTACAGCATCTATTTAAAAAAGAGTAACTTTGTTTGACATTGTTTGAAAGTTTATCTAATTTACTGGTATATATATATGGTGCACGTGGAATGTAATAAAAGGACAAGGTTAGAGGAGAAAATACAGAATTCATCAATTTCAATATTTAATAGTATTGGGTCAATCTAAATATGACATCATGATAACAACACTAATTAATGTATTCTTCATAAAATTACAACTCCAGTTTACAAACATGTTTAACCCCTCCTCATTCTTTATGTGCCTATCCCACCTCGGGAGCTTGTAGTTCAGTGGCTATCACTGGTTCTTGTCTGTCATATTTGTTTTTCGTAAATAGTTTTGGTATAAATTAGGTGTAAGTTTTCTCAATTGAATTGTTTCATATTTTTCATGTTGGGGCCTTTTATAGCTGACTATACGGCATGGATTTTTAACCAAATTTTTAAAATAAAAATCAGTTATTGATTTTGGGATGTACTATTCTGGATCATATCCGCAATTATATTCACTGTATAGTCTATTTGATTGGATTTTTAGACATCCGTATTTTCCGGAAATAATCTGGACTTCTCCGTATTTTCACTAGTGCTTACTTTCTCTTCCTCACCTGTCTATTGCAAATGGATGCCACGACTAAACTGCTCTTGTGGATATTGTGACAAATCACCGTCAAGTACGTTTCAAATCAATTAAAAACTGTTAAATATATATACCGTTAATTCCGTTAACTTGGATTCCACGTTTATTCAACAAATACGAACTGTAATTAATTGTTTATTTCTATGAATTGAACTGAGAATTCTACTTTCGTTTTTGACTTGATATTATTATTGCATTGAACATTCATATATTTCTTTCGTACATATTGTAAAATATTGTATTTTATTTCTTTCAGTTTACCAAACATTACACACTCTGTAAAACTCCTGTATCATTTCTGGTGGAATTACAATCTACAATCTTCACACACAAGTTGTTATTCTTTGTAATTTGCCGAGATTGCGATACAATCACATGGTTATACTGGTGGACTATTAGTCCCCGAGGGTATCACCAGCCCAGTAGCCAGTACTTCGGTACTGGCATGAAAATACGGATTTTTTTGTGTAATTAAAATTTGCTGTTACAAAATATTAAAAATTATTATAAATTAAGGAATGTATCTCCCTCGTGCAAAGCTCTGATTCCTTTCACGAATTTGGCTATACTTTTTGGACCTTTTGGATTATAGCTCTTCATCTTTTATATAAGCTTTGGATTTCAAATATTTTGGCCACGAGCATCACTGAAGAGACATGTATTGTCGAAATGCGCATCTGGTGCAACAAAATTGGTACCGTTGATTTTATTACTACCACTGGGTCGATGCCTCTGCTGGTGGACTATTAGTCCCCGAGGGTATCACCAGCCCAGTAGCCAGTACTTCGGTACTGGCATGAAAATACGGATTTTTTTGTGTAATTAAAATTTGCTGTTACAAAATATTAAAAATTATTATAAATTAAGGAATGTATCTCCCTCGTGCAAAGCTCTGATTCCTTTCACGAATTTGGCTATACTTTTTGGACCTTTTGGATTATAGCTCTTCATCTTTTATATAAGCTTTGGATTTCAAATATTTTGGCCACGAGCATCACTGAAGAGACATGTATTGTCGAAATGCGCATCTGGTGCAACAAAATTGGTACCGTTGATTTTATTACTACCACTGGGTCGATGCCTCTGCTGGTGGACTATTAGTCCCCGAGGGTATCACCAGCCCAGTAGCCAGTACTTCGGTACTGGCATGAAAATACGGATTTTTTTGTGTAATTAAAATTTGCTGTTACAAAATATTAAAAATTATTATAAATTAAGGAATGTATCTCCCTCGTGCAAAGCTCTGATTCCTTTCACGAATTTGGCTATACTTTTTGGACCTTTTGGATTATAGCTCTTCATCTTTTATATAAGCTTTGGATTTCAAATATTTTGGCCACGAGCATCACTGAAGAGACATGTATTGTCGAAATGCGCATCTGGTGCAACAAAATTGGTACCGTTGATTTTATTACTACCACTGGGTCGATGCCTCTGCTGGTGGACTATTAGTCCCCGAGGGTATCACCAGCCCAGTAGCCAGTACTTCGGTACTGGCATGAAAATACGGATTTTTTTGTGTAATTAAAATTTGCTGTTACAAAATATTAAAAATTATTATAAATTAAGGAATGTATCTCCCTCGTGCAAAGCTCTGATTCCTTTCACGAATTTGGCTATACTTTTTGGACCTTTTGGATTATAGCTCTTCATCTTTTATATAAGCTTTGGATTTCAAATATTTTGGCCACGAGCATCACTGAAGAGACATGTATTGTCGAAATGCGCATCTGGTGCAACAAAATTGGTACCGTTGATTTTATTACTACCACTGGGTCGATGCCTCTGCTGGTGGACTATTAGTCCCCGAGGGTATCACCAGCCCAGTAGCCAGTACTTCGGTACTGGCATGAAAATACGGATTTTTTTGTGTAATTAAAATTTGCTGTTACAAAATATTAAAAATTATTATAAATTAAGGAATGTATCTCCCTCGTGCAAAGCTCTGATTCCTTTCACGAATTTGGCTATACTTTTTGGACCTTTTGGATTATAGCTCTTCATCTTTTATATAAGCTTTGGATTTCAAATATTTTGGCCACGAGCATCACTGAAGAGACATGTATTGTCGAAATGCGCATCTGGTGCAACAAAATTGGTACCGTTGATTTTATTACACTGACAGTGGACTACATAGCTTGTGTATACTCGACAGCAACCTAACAACGTTGAGTCAACATGGATCCAAGTCATGAGGAACAACAAGAAGAGATACAGACCCCAGAGGGAAATGCTCCAGATTTAGAACTATTACAAAATCCATCAAATACAATCCAGTCAGATGAAAATCCCGAGGCTAGGCGAGTACGTGACCTCACTGAAAAAGGACAAGGAGCTTTCACTGAAAAACGTGACAAGTTCTGTCAGGAACTAGAGGCTCTCTGGACAGACATTGAATCCAAGTTATTGGAAGTAACAACGCCACCTAACGATCTCCAGCAACTCCTAACAGTCCAGGACAAACTTGTTAAAGCCTGCAATAATTATCGTAGGCTCACAGATGAATATCTAGAATTTCTGAAAAGGACCAGAACATTGGAGAGTCAAAAAGAAATTGATGCATGTAAACTCTCTTTGGATTTACGTCTGTCCAAAGTGGAACTTGTTATGGAAAAACTACACGAGCATCGCCTCGCCCTATCAAGGGCCAAATCCACTAAAACAAAGACCTCAAAAGGTAAGAAAACCTCACGCAGTGGTAGCTCTAACGTGTCAGACATGTCAAGTCTAGCACGGAGAAAGCGTGCCAAGGCAGAGGCTGCCAAGTCTAAAATAGCCTTTGTAGAAAAACATGCCATTATCCTACAACAGGAAGCAATGTTAGAGGAACAAGCCCTGTTCAGACAAATTGAAATGGAACAGGAAGCAGCACACACAAAGGCAGAAATGGAACAGGAAGCAGCACACAAAAAGGCAGAAATGGAGCAAGAAGTAGCTCAACGTCATCAGGAGGCCGCACAGAGAACAGCTCAGCTAGAACAGGAGGCCGCTCACAGAAAAGTGCAATTAGAACAAGAGGCTATGCGCAGAAAAGCTGAAATGCAACAAGAAGCCGCACGAATAAGCCGGGAAAAGGCCGCGCTTAAAGCCAAATTTAACCTTCTTGAAGCACAGAGAGAAGCTGCAGCCGCAGAAGCCGAGGCTCGTATCCTGGAATACGATGATAGCCAATCGTATAGCGATCTCCCTGACGAAAAGGAAGACCCGCTCCAGCGTGTGCAAGATTTCGTAAATACACTTCCTGTATCAACTGTTGTAAAGGAAGTAACAGAACCTCAAAGGAAAAAACAAGTTCCTGTTTAGATCGAGCTGAGTCACGACGCACCAGCGTTCGTGCCATCCGTGGCACCGAACTTGCTGTCACAGACATCTGCTGTCTTGCCTTCCAATAATAAGTCACCGGAAGTTACCTTTATCCCAGATCTGGGATTAGTAACCGGCATACAAAAACTAGGCCTTTCAGATGAGAGCCCTACTGAACATCAAAAACAGGGTGTCAAAGAAGCGATCCCTGTCTTACGCACTAAACAAGACTTTATAGAAGAGATCCCTGTTCCACACCAAAAACAAGGCGTAATAGAAGAGATCCCTGTTGCACACCAGCAACAAATCAACTTTACATCAGAGATAACTAGATTCCTTTTACGCAAGGACTTGCTTTTCTCCCGATTAACAAGCTTTAACGATCGGGCAGAGTCATTTCATACTTGGAAAGCAAGCTTCAAGAACGTGACTGATGAGTTGCAAGTCTCTGACTCAGAACAGATCGATTTACTGATCAAGTGGCTCGGTCCAGAGTCTGCTAAACACGCCATTAGCATAAGAGCGTCGAACGCTAATAATCCTACCATAGGTATACAGAGATTATGGACGAGGCTTGACGAGCGGTATGGTGCTCCAGAAATGTTGGAAGCCTCTCTCATGAGTAAACTTACCAAATTCCCTACCTTAACAAATAAGGACAACACACGTCTCTACGAACTATCTGACATTCTATCAGAAATAGAATATCACAAAGAAAATCCCAAGCTGGGATGTTTGCTAGGATATTTTGATTCCTCATCCGGGATTAATCCTATTGTTGAAAAATTACCGTACGGACTCCAAGAAAAGTGGACCACAAGGGCTACAAGATACAAGTCCAAATATGAAGTTGCCTTTCCACCTTTCACAGAATTCTCTGCCTTCGTCAGAGAAATAAGCAAAACAAAGAACGATCCTGGGTTCATCTTTGGGTCAAAGGCCACACCAAATACAAAAGGTGCTGCGCCTAGGTCTACGCCTTACCCTAGGACTAAAGTTGGTGCTCATAAAACAGCAGTTGAGCAGCAATCTGGAGACGCCAGCAAACAAGGTCTTTGTATTCTGCACAATACAAAGCATTCCTTAAATGAATGTCGAGCGTTCCGAGCCAAGTCAATAGAGGAGCGCAAAGGTCTTTTAAAAGAAAACAATGTATGTTACAAGTGTTGTGATTCTACCACACATAGAAGCCGGGATTGCAATGCACGAATAAGTTGTAAAGAATGTGGAAGTAGACAACACACTACCGCACTTCACATCACTAGACCACAGCAACCTGCAAGTTCACAGTCTAGCTCGCCCAAGCAAGCCTACGGCGGGGAGCCTATAGAATCGGCTGAAACTAAGGCAACCTCAGTTAACTCTACCTGTACTGAGATCTGCAAAGATACATATAGTGGGAAATCTTGTGCTAAAATACTTCCTGTGAATGTTTATCACAAAGATAACCAGTACAAAGTTATTCGCATGTACGCCATCATTGATGACCAAAGCAACCGGTCACTAGCATCGCCCGAATTCTTTAATCTTTTCGACATCAAAGATAAACCGGAGAACTATACCTTATCAACATGCTCCGGCAAAGTAGTCACTTCCGGCAAAAGAGGAAGAGGTTTCGTCATGGAATCAATCAATGGTAATGACAAGTTTGACCTTCCTGTACTGATTGAATGTGATCATATTCCCAATAATAGGGACGAAATACCTACTCCTGAAGTAACAATGCATCACCCTCATTTAAAAGAACTTAGAGGTAGCATTCCACCAATAGAGGAAAATTGCCAAATTCTTCTCTTAATTGGCAGAGACCTTATAGAGGCACACCATGTCCTTGACCAGCGCATAGGACCAGCCAGATCTCCATATGCACAACAATTGAAACTGGGTTGGGTAGTGATAGGAGAAACTTGCATTAACAAGCAGCATGTGCCTCTTGAGTTAAATGTAAAAATAACCAACATTTTGCCTACAGGACAACCTTCAACCTTTCAACCATGCACAAGCAAGTTTGACATCCGGGAAAACTACACAGACCCTGTAACGAAAGACCTACAATCGCCACTCTTTGAAAAAACAAGGGACGATGACAAGCCTGGACAGTCATATGAGGACAAAATGTTCATGAAGCAGATGGACAACGAATTTATAAGAGACTCGGAAGGAAGTTGGGTAGCACCGTTGCCGTTCCGAGTGCCAAGACAACCATTGCCAAGCAACAGACAACAGGCTCTTCACCGTGCTAAGATGTTAGACATCAGTTTGAATAGAAACCCAGTTAAGCGGGAACACTTTCTTACTTTTATGAGTAAGATCCTGGACAATAATCATGCAGAGCTCGCTCCACCATTGCACGAACATGAGGAGTGCTGGTATTTGCCATTGTTTGGTGTTTATCATCCGAAGAAACCCGATCAGATAAGAGGTGTGTTTGATTCTTCCGCCAAATGTAACGGAGTTTCACTTAACAGCGTCCTGCTTACAGGTCCAGACTTGACCAACGATCTCTTGGGAGTACTGCTGCGTTTCAGGAAAGAAATGATCGCAGTAACTGCAGACGTTCAACACATGTTTCACTGCTTCGTTGTCAGAAATGACCACCGTAATTACCTGAGATTTTTATGGCATAAAGACAATGACCTACAGGAGAACCTTGTCGAATACCGCATGAGAGTTCATGTTTTTGGGAATAGTCCGTCACCTGCTGTTGCTACGCTTGGACTCAGAAAAGCAGCTCAAGCATCAGAACAAGAGTTTGGCAGTCACGTGACTAGCTTTGTTACAAGAGACTTCTATGTCGACGACGGTCTTACGTCATGTCCCACTAAAGAGGAAGCTGTTAAGCTCATGAAGGACACACAGCAAGCATTAGCAAGATATGGAAACTTACGCCTTCACAAGTTTGCCTCAAATTGTGCGGAAGTTATGTCTGCATTTCATGCCAGTGATTTGGCTTCAAATCTTAAAGATCTAGACTTAGAATGCGATAGCAAACCCCTACAACGTAGTCTTGGTCTCAGCTGGGACGTAAACACTGATAACTTCTTATTTCAATTATCATCAGAAAACAAACCGATCACTCGGAGAGGAATTTTATCAACGATAAACAGTCTCTACGATCCTCTGGGATTTTTGGCTCCGGTGATTATACAAGGGAAACTCCTATTGAGGAAAATAGTATCAGAAACCGTCGATTGGGACCAACCTCTCACTGATGAGACAGGAGATGAGTGGAAATCTTGGAGAGATACTCTAATTGCTATCGAAACATTGCGCATTCCACGTACCTACGTGCCGTATCTCAGCAAAACCGCCACAAAGGAGTTACATGTCTTCTCTGATGCATCAGAAAAAGCCATAGCAGCTGTTGCATATCTTCGCACGACCGACAGTAGTGGTGAACCAAACATAGGTTTCATTCTTGGGAAAGCTAAAGTTGCACCAACGAGTGGTCATACTATTCCACGCCTTGAACTATCTGCTGCAGTATTAGCAGTCGAAATAACACAGACCATCATGGATAATTTAGATTTACATATAGACACCGTAAAATTCTACACAGACAGTAAAGTAGTCCTAGGCTACATAAGTAACGAGACAAGAAGGTTCTTCATCTATGTCGCTAATCGAGTAGAGAAAATAAGAAAATTCAGCTCTCCAAGTCAATGGAATTATGTACCAACTCACCGTAATCCCGCGGACTCGGGAACAAGGTCCGTACCAGCCCATGAAATTCACAGCAGCGAATGGTTATTAGGACCAAAACAACTTCTTTCCTCAGAACAGAAGAATTCTGAGAATATATACCAGCTAATAGATCCAGAAGAAGATGGAGAAATCCGTGCAACTGTTAATGTTGCAAAAACATTTTCCACACCTGAGCATAAAGGTATCGGAACTGATAGATTCAATCGATTCTCCAACTGGACATCACTTGTGCGAGCGATAGCCTTTTTGGAACGTTTCTCCCGTTTACACGGGTCAAAACAGGCATCATCAGTGACTTCTCTGGATAGTTTTTCGAATGCCGAAAATTTCATCTTAATATCTGCACAACATGAAGTTTATGGAGATGAAATAGATTGTATAAAACGTCGGGAACAAATTAACAAGCGGAGCCCGATAGCTAACCTTAATCCTTTTTTGGATGAACGAGGACTATTACGAGTTGGAGGCCGTATTGTAAAATCGGACTTAAACCTCCGTGAAAAGAAACCATTGATCGTCCCTGGACGCACTCATGTAGCGACATTATTAGTTCGACACTACCACAACAAGATAAAACACCAAGGTCGCCATTTCACAGATGGAGTGATTCGATCCGCAGGATTTTGGATCGTAGGAGCAAAACGCTTAATCTCATCTATTATTCACAAATGTGTGACATGCCGCAAACTCAGAGGAAAAACCGAGTATCAAATCATGTCTGATTTGCCAGAGGACCGTCTTGAACCTTCACCTCCGTTTACTAACGTTGGAATAGACACCTTTGGACCCTGGACAATTGTTTCACGTAAAACACGTGGTGGATACGCCAACTCAAAACGTTGGGCAATTTTATTCACATGCTTAGTGACAAGAGCTATTCACATCGAATTAATCGAGGAAATGAGTTCTTCGGCCTTCATAAACGCTGTCAGGAGATTTGCCGCTATAAGAGGCCAAGTTAAGATTTTCCGATCTGACCGTGGAACGAACTTTATTGGCGCAATCGACGATTTAAAGATTGACTCAATCAACGTTGAAGATGGACCCTTCAAGAACTTTCTGTACAATTCTGGTACAACTTGGATCTTCAATGCGCCGCATTCGTCCCACATGGGTGGAGCCTGGGAGAGAATGATTGGTATCACCAGGAGAATTCTTGATTCTATGCTTCTAAATGCAGCCGGAAGAAGCCTTACGCATGACGTGCTTAACACACTAATGGCAGAAGTTTCAGCAATTGTGAACTCTAGACCTCTTGTACCGGTATCAACAGATCCAGAGAATCCGTTAATATTAACTCCGGCTATGTTATTGACACAGAAAACCAACTACGTTTTCACTTCAGACCATCTTGGGGAATTCGACAAACGAGATCTCTGTCTTGCCGAATGGAGACGAGTTCAAGCTCTGGCCAGTGTTTTCTGGTCCCGTTGGAGGAAGGAATACCTGCCGTTGCTACAACAACGACGAAAATGGACCGAAGATCGCCGTGATCTCATCGAAGGAGACGTCATTCTTCTTAAGGACAAAAACATTTGCCGTACCCAATGGCCCGTTGGAATTATAGTGAACTCATTTAAAAGTTCAGACGAACATGTCCGAAAAGCAGAAGTGCGAGTTATCGTTAATGGAAAAGCCACAACCTACACACGCCCTATCGTGGACATGATTCTTCTCATAGAGAACACTCTTGTGTAAATATATGTATATATCTCTGGATTTATATAGTGACATTCATATGTGTTATATCTTATGGAATAATAGTGATATCAGGTAGATTTCAGACGGGGAGTATTCTGGATCATATCCGCAATTATATTCACTGTATAGTCTATTTGATTGGATTTTTAGACATCCGTATTTTCCGGAAATAATCTGGACTTCTCCGTATTTTCACTAGTGCTTACTTTCTCTTCCTCACCTGTCTATTGCAAATGGATGCCACGACTAAACTGCTCTTGTGGATATTGTGACAAATCACCGTCAAGTACGTTTCAAATCAATTAAAAACTGTTAAATATATATACCGTTAATTCCGTTAACTTGGATTCCACGTTTATTCAACAAATACGAACTGTAATTAATTGTTTATTTCTATGAATTGAACTGAGAATTCTACTTTCGTTTTTGACTTGATATTATTATTGCATTGAACATTCATATATTTCTTTCGTACATATTGTAAAATATTGTATTTTATTTCTTTCAGTTTACCAAACATTACACACTCTGTAAAACTCCTGTATCATTTCTGGTGGAATTACAATCTACAATCTTCACACACAAGTTGTTATTCTTTGTAATTTGCCGAGATTGCGATACAATCACATGGTTATACTAGCTGAGTCAGGCTCAGCATATGTACGGCGGGCGTGCTGCAGGTGGCTGCCAATTAGTGTCCATTCATTTACATGAAAACGCTTTAAAGAATTTTTTTCAAATTTAGATATGTTGTTTCCTGTGACTTAATGAAGGTCAAGGTCAATTTTCATAATTTAAGCTTTTCTTGATGTTCACTGTTTGATGGTTTAATCCATTTCTGTACAAAGGGAAATTTTAAAGTCATGTGTGTTATGAAGGTAGATGTCACAGTTGTTACTTGTTATTTTTGCTGTGTGTGTTAATGTTTATTTTTTTACATGATCATGTTTGTGGTTTAGATTGGCAAATATCATTTTCATTATTAATACAAAATGTACTTTCAATAAATTTTAGGGAGGAAGCTTGATGGTTCGTGGCATTCCCTCTTAATTAGAAAATAATCTATTATAAATATTCAATCAGAATCCAAATTCAGAGCTGTTTTAAGCTTAAATGTTGTGTCCATACTTGTTCAACTGTTCAGGCTTCGACCTATGCAGGAAAATCTGGTTTGCTGTCACTTGACAGCCGCTTGTTCTTATTGTTGAAGGCCCTACCGTTGCCTATAATTGCTTACATCCACTTCATTTGAACTTAAGTGGATAGTTGTCTCATTGGTAATCATATCTCCTTATTTTTATAACATTGTATATATATACAATGATTTCATTTTCTTTTACAGGATATAATGGCAAGTTGGGATGGGGTAAGTTTTTCTTCTTAAAATTCAGTGTCATGTGACCTATGTCATGTGACCTATGTTGTCTATAAACTGTACATAAGATACAGGCATGCAGTATTCTCAGGGGGAGAACAGGAGAAATCAAAATGTCTACAGTGAACAGAATTTCAATATACAAAATTCCAGGAGACAAAAAAAAAAAAGAAACGTAAGATATTGTAGGACCTTCACAACTCTTTAAGTCGAATAATCAATCAGAATCCAAATTCAGAGCTGTTTTAAGCTTAAATGTTGTGTCCATACTTATTCAAGTGTTCAGGGTTCGACCTATGCTGAAAAATCCAGTTTGCTGTCACTTGACAGCCGCTTGTTCTTATTGTTGAAGGCCGTACCGATGCCTATAATTGCTTACATCCACTTCATTTGAACTTAAGTAGATGTCTCATTGGTAATCATAGCTCCTTATTTTTATAAATATACAATGATTTCATTTTCTTTTACAGGATATAATGGCAAGTTGGGATAAGGTAAGTTTTTCTTCTTAAAAGTCAGTGTCATCTGACCTATGTCATGTGACCCATGTTGTCTATAAACTGTACATAAAGATACAGGCGTGCAGTATTCTCAGATTCAGGCAGGGTCATGTGACCTATCATGTGACCTATGTTGTCTATAAACTGTACATAAAGATACAGGCGTGCAGTATTCTCAGAGTCAGTCAGTGTCATGTGACCTATGTCATGTGACCTATGTTGTCTATAAACTGTACATAAAGATACAGGCGTGCAGTATTCTCAGAGTCAGTCAGTGTCATGTGACATATGTCATGTGCCCTATGTTGTCTATAAAATGTACATAAAGATACAGGTGGCAGTATTCTCAGAGTCATTCAGTGTCATGGATGTGACCTATGTCATGTGACCTATGTTGTCTATAAAATGTACATAAAGATACAGGCGCGCAGTATTCTCAGTCAGTCAGTGTCATGTGACATATGTCATGTGACCTATGTTGTCTATAAAATGTACATAAAGATACAGGTGGCAGTATTCTCAGAGTCATTCAGTGTCATGGATGTGACCTATGTCATGTGACCTATGTTGTCTATAAAATGTACATAAAGATACAGGCGCGCAGTATTCTCAGTCAGTCAGTGTCATGTGACATATGTCATGTGACCTATGTTGTCTATAAAATGTACATAAAGATACAGGTGGCAGTATTCTCAGAGTCATTCAGTGTCATGGATGTGACCTATGTCATGTGACCTATGTTGTCTATAAAATGTACATAAAGATACAGGCGTGCAGTATTCTCAGAGTCAGTCAGTGTCATGTGACCTATGTCATGTGACCTATGTTGTCTATAAACTGTACATAAAGATACAGGCGTGCAGTATTCTCAGAGTCAGTCAGTGTCATGTGACATATATCATGTGACCTATGTTATCTATAAAATGTACATAAAGATACAGGTGGCAGTATTCTCAGAGTCATTCAGTGTCATGGATGTGACCTATGTCATGTGACCTATGTTGTCTATAAAATGTACATAAAGATACAGGCGTGCAGTATTCTCAGTCAGTCAGTGTCATGTGACATATGTCATGTGACCTATGTTGTCTATAAAATGTACATAAAGATACAGGCGCGCAGTATTCTCAGAGTCATTCAGAGTCATGTGACCTATGTCATGTGACCTATGTTGTCTATTAACTGTATATAAAGATACAGGCATACAGTATTCTCAATTCTCAGAGTCAGTCAGTGTCATGTGACCTATGTCATGTGACCTATGTTGTCTATAAACTGTTCATAAAGATACAGGCGTGCAGTATTCTCAGAGTCAGTCAGTGTCATGGATGTGACCTATGTCATGTGACCTATGTTGTCTATAAAATGTACATAAAGATACAGGCGCGCAGTATTCTCAGATTCAGTCAGTGTTGTTCGACCATTGTCATGTGACCTATGTCATGTGACCAATGTTGCCTATAAACTGTACATAAAGATACAGGCGTGCAGTATTCTCAGGGGGAGAACAGGAGAAATCAAAATGACTACAGTGAACAGAATTTCAATATACAACATGCACAAAATTCCAGGAGACCAAAAAAAAAAGAAACGTAAGATATTGTAGGACAGTCACAACTCTTTAAGTCGAAGAGAATCTGACAACGCCATGGAAAAAAATGAAAAACAATCAAAATTCAACAGTCTACATTAGTCATTTCAGGGCCTTTTATAGCTGACTATGCCATATGGGCTTTGATCATTGTTGAAGGTTGTACGGTGACCTATAGTTGTTATTTTCTGTGTCATTTGGTCTATTTTATGTCTCATTGGCAATCATACCACATCTTCTTTTTATTTTCAAAACATTACATAGAAAACTAAAGACCGAGCAACACAAACCTCAACAAAAACTTAGGCTGATCTCAAAACTGATGCATAAAAAACTCTGAAATTATAGACAACAATTTCACTCCTTCTTGGTAGTCACTGTATTTGGTATAAACTGTTGAAACTGTAAAAATGAAGCTTGTTAAATTCAATTATTACATTTATAATACATTTGTATGTTCTAGAGGAAAATGTTAAAGCTTTGTTTTGCTTACAGAAACTTCTTACAGCTGCAAAGAAGGGGAATATACAAGAGGTAGAATTATGTATAAAGAACGGAGCTAGTTTGGAATGTAGAGATGATGATTATGTAAGTGAAGTAAAATGTTTAGCACATTAAAGTTATTTATTATATAGTACACACAATATGAATCAGTCAAATATTACTCTTGTTATGCTCAGTGATTGAATGTTAATTTTTAGTTATTGCAAATACCCTTGTCTCAAAATATTAAGAAACATCATTACGCAACCTGAATGTATATAGAACTCTTGTATTCAACAAAAACAGTGTGAAACATCATTACACACCACCAAAATATACAGCTCCTGTATTCAACACCAACACCCAAGTAAAAAAGTGAAAAACCACATTAAGTACATGAAGTAGAAGAAGAATGCCATGGCCAGACAAAAAGACAAACAACAGCCACAAACAAACATGAAATACTTCATTACACCAATGAATACTACTCCAGTTTGTATGTCAGTAAGTTTGCTGTCTGATACTTCATAACTGTATACAACTGAAATATTGTGATTTACTTCATTACACTGATGAATACCACTCCAGTTTGTATGTCAGAAAGTTTGCTGTCTGATACTTCATAACTGCATACAACTGAAATATTGTGATTTACTTCATTACACTGATGAATACCACTCCAGTTTGTATGTCAAAGGGTTGCTGTCTGATACTTCCTTACTGTATACAACTGAAATATTGTGATTTACTTTATTACACTGATGAATACCACTCCAGTTTGTATGTCAAAGGGTTGCTGTCTGATACTTCCTTACTGTATACAACTGAAATATTGTGATTTACTTTATTACACTGATGAATACCACTCCAGTTTGTATGTCAAAGGGTTGCTGTCTGTTACTTTCTTACTGTATACAACTGAATTATTGTGATTTACTTTATTACACTGATGAATACCACTCCAGTTTGTATGTCAAAGGGTTGCTGTCTGATACTTCCTTACTGTATACAACTGAAATAGTGTGATTTACTTTATTACACTGATGAATACCACTCCAGTTTGTATGTCAAAGGGTTGCTGTCTGATACTTCCTTACTGTATACAACTGAAATATTGTGATTTACTTTATTACACTGATGAATACCACTCCAGTTTGTATGTCAAAGGGTTGCTGTCTGATACTTCCTTACTGTATACAACTGAAATAGTGTGATTTACTTTATTACACTGATGAATACCACTCCAGTTTGTATGTCAAAGGGTTGCTGTCTGATACTTCCTTACTGTATACAACTGAAATATTGTGATTTACTTTATTACACTGATGAATACCACTCCAGTTTGTATGTCAAAGGGTTGCTGTCTGATACTTCCTTACGGTATATAACTGAAATATTGTGATTTACTTCATTACACTGATGAATACCACTCCAGTTTGTATGTCAAAGGGTTGCTGTCTGATACTTCCTTACTGTATACAACTGAAATATTGTGATTTACTTTATTACACTGATGAATACCACTCCAGTTTGTATGTCAAAGGGTTGCTGTCTGATACTTCCTTACTGTATACAACTGAAATATTGTGATTTACTTTATTACACTGATGAATACAACTCCAGTTTGTATGTCAAAGGGTTGCTGTCTGATACTTCCTTACTGTATACAACTGAAATATTGTGATTTACTTTATTACACTGATGAATACCACTCCAGTTTGTATGTCAAAGGGTTGCTGTCTGATACTTCCTTACTGTATTCAACTGAAATATTGTGATTTACTTTATTACACTGATGAATACCACTCCAGTTTGTATGTCAAAGGGTTGCTGTCTGATACTTCCTTACTGTATTCAACTGAAATATTGTGATTTACTTTATTACACGGATGAATACCACTCCAGTTTGTATGTCAAAGGGTTGCTGTCTGATACTTCCTTACTGTATACAACTGAAATATTGTGATTTACTTTATTACACTGATGAATACCACTCCAGTTTGTATGTCAGAGGGTTGCTGTCTGATACTTCCTTACTGTATTCAACTGAAATATTGTGATTTACTTTATTACACTGATGAATACCACTCCAGTTTGTATGTCAAAGGGTTGCTGTCTGATACTTCCTTACTGTATTCAACTGAAATATTGTGATTTACTTTATTACACGGATGAATACCACTCCAGTTTGTATGTCAAAGGGTTGCTGTCTGATACTTCCTTACTGTATATAACTGAAATATTGTGATTTACTTTATTACACTGATGAATACAACTCCAGTTTGTATGTCAAAGAGTTGCTGTCTGATACTTCCTTACTGTATACAACTGAAATATTGTGATTTACTTTATTACACTGATGAATACCACTCCAGTTTGTATGTCAAAGAGTTGCTGTCTGGTACTTCCTTACTGTATATAACTGAAATATTGTGATTTACTTTATTACACTGATGAATACCACTCCAGTTTGTATGTCAAAGGGTTGCTGTCTGATACTTCCTTACTGTATACAACTGAAATATTGTGATTTACTTTATTACACTGATGGATACCACTCCAGTTTGTATGATAAAGGGTTGCTGTCTGATACTTCCTATCTGTATACAACTGAAATATTGTGATTTACTTTATTACACTGATGAATACCACTCCAGTTTGTATACAAAAAAAATTACTTTGGTTCAAAAAAAATCTTGCATGACCATGACTTGAGACTTGACACCTGGTCATACAACTTTCATTGACCCCTCCTGTTCTAAACATGCTATGTGACACCTGATTCTACAACATTCATTAACCACTTCTGTACTGAACATAACATGTGACACCTGATCATAAAACCTGCATTTACCACTCTTGAACTGAACATGACATGTGACCCCTGATTATACCACATACATTTACCACTCTTGTATTGAACATGACATGTGACACCTGATTATACAACCTGCATTTACCACTCTTGTACTGAACATGACATGTGCCATGCAGCATTCATTACCCATTCCAGTTTACCCATTCAAGTACTGAACATGACATGCGACACCTGATTATACAACATTCATTGACACTCTTATAGTCAACACCAACATGTGACATAGCAATGACACTCTTTACCTCAACACCAACATGTGACATAGCAATGACACTCTTATAGTCAACACCAACATGTGACATAGCAATGTCACTCTTTACCTCAACACCAACATGTGACATAGCAATGACACTCTTTACCTCAACACCAACATGTAACATACCAATGACACTCTACCTCAACACCAACATGTGACATATCACTGACACTCTTTACCTCAACACCAACATGTGACATAGCAATGACACTCTTATTATCAACACCAAAATGGGACATAGCAATGACACTCTTATAGTCAACACCAACATTTGACATAGCAATGACACTATTATAGTCAACACCAACATGTCACTTAGCAATGATACTCTTATACTCAACACTAACATGTGACATAGCAATGACACTCTTATAGTCAACACCAACATGTGACATAACAATGACACTCTTTACCTCAACATCAACATGTCACATAGCAATGATACTCTTATAGTCAACACCAACATGTGACATAGCAATGACACTCTTATAGTCAACACCAACATGTGACATAGCAATGACACTCATATGCATCAAACACCAACATGTGACATAGCAATGACCACTTATACTCAACACCAACATGTGACGTACCAGCGACACTATTATACTCAACACCAACATGTCACTCAGAAATGACACTCTTATACTCAACACCACATGTGACGTAGCATGACACTAGTATACTCAACACCAACATGTGACATATCAATGACACTCTTTAGTCAACACCAGCATGTGACAAAGCAATGACACTCTTATAGTCAACACCAACATGTGCCATAGCAATGACACTCTTTACCTCAACACCAAGATATGACATATCAATGACACTCTTTACCTCAACACCAACATGTGACATAGCAATGACACTCTTATAGTCAACACCAACATGTGACATAGCAATGACACTCTTATAGTCAACACCATACATGTCCTTAGCAATGTCACTCTTATAGTGAACACCAACATGTCACTTAGCAATGACACTATTATACTCAACACCAACATGTGACATAGCAATGACATTCTTATACTCAACACCAACATGTGACATAGCAATGGACATTCTTATACTCAACACCAACATGTGACATAGCAATGACACTCTTTACCTCAACACCAACATGTGATATAGCACATGACACCTTTATACTCAACACCAACATGTGATATATCATGACACCCTTTATCAACACACAAATGTGACATAGCAATGACACTCATATGCTCAACACCAACATGTGACATAGCAATGACACTCTTATACCTCAACACCAACATGTGACTAGCAATGACACTCTTATACTCAACACCAACATTGACATAGCAGTGACACTCTTATACTCAACACCAACACATTGATATAGCAATGACACTCATATGCTCAACACCAACATGTGACATAGCAATGACATCTTATACTCAACACCAACATGTGACATAGCAATGACATTTATACTCAACACCAGGATGTGGCGTAGCAGTACCACTCTTTACCTCAACATCAACATGTCACTTAGCAATGACACTCTTATACTCAACACCAACATGTGACATAGCAATGACACTCTTATACTCAACACACATGTGACGTAGCATGACACTATTATACTCAACACCAACATGTGACATAGCAATGACAACTTATACTCAACACCAACATGTGACATAGCAATGACATCTTATACTCAACACCAACATGTGACATAGCATGACACTCTTTACATCAACACCAACATGTGACATAGCAATGACATTCTTATACTCAACACCAACATGTGACATAGCAATGACATCTTATATCAACACCAACATGTGACATAGCAATGACATCTTTATACTACCACACCATGTGACATACAATGACACTCTTTACCTAAACACCAACATGTGACATAGCAATGACATCTTATACTCAAACACCACATGTGACATATCAATGACATCCTTTACTCAACACCAACATGTGACATATCACTGACACCTTTACTCAACACCAACATGTGACATAGCAATGACACTCTTATACTCAACACCAACATGTGACTAGCAATGACATCTTATACTCAACACATGTGATAGATGCTAGCAGTACCACTCTTTACCTCAACACCAACATGTGACATAGCAATGACACTCTTATATCAACACCAACATGTGACATAGCAATGACATTCTATACTCACCACCACATGTGACATAGCAATGACACTCTTATACCAACACCAACATGTGACATAGCAATGACACTCTTATACTCAAACACAGCATGTACATACATGACACTCTTTACTCAACACCAACATGTGACATATCAATGACACCCTTTACTCAACACCAACATGTGACATAGCATGACACTATTATACTCAACACCAACATGTGACATAGCAATGACATTCTATACTCAACACCAATTGACATAGCAATGACACTCTTATATCAACACAACATGTCTAGCAATGACACTTTATACTCAACACCAACATTGACATAGCAATGACATCTTATACTCAACACCGCATGTGCATAGCATGACATCTTATACTCAACACCAACATGTGACATAGCAAGGGACATCTTATACTCAACACCAACATGTGACATAGCAATGACACTCTTTACTCAACACCAACATGTGATATATCACTGACACCTTTACTCAACACCAACATGTGATATATCACTGACACCCTTTACCTCAACACCAAAATGTGACATAGCAATGACACTCATATGTTCAACACCAACATGTGACATAGCAATGACAATCTTATAGTCAACACCAACATGTGACATAGCAATGACACTTATACCCATCACCAACATGTGACGTAGCAGTGACACTCTTATACTCAACACCAACATATGACATAGCAATGACACTCTTATACTCAACACCAACACATGATATAGCAATGACACTCATATGCTCAACACCAACATGTGACATAGCAATGACAGTCTTATACTCAACACCAACATGTGACATAGCAATGACATTCTCAACTCAGCACCAGGATGTGGCGTCGCAGTACCACTCTTTACCTCAACATCAACATGTCACTTAGCAATGACACTCTTATACTCAACACCAACATGTGACGTAGCAATGACACTCTTATACTCAACACCAACATGTGACGTAGCAATGACACTCTTATATTCAACACCAACATGTGACATAGCAATGACATTCTTATACTCAACACCAGCATGTGGCGTAGCAGTGACACTATTACACTCAACACCAACATGTGACATAGCAATGACATACTTATACTCAACACCAACTTGTGACATAGCAATGACATTCTTATACTCAACACCAACATGTGACATAGCAATGACACTCTTATAGTCAACACCAACATGTGACATAGCAATGACATTCTTATACTCTGCACCAACATGTGACATAACAATGACACTCTTTACCTAAACACCAGCATGTGACATATCACTGACACCCTTTACCTCAACACCAACATGTGACATATCACTGACACCCTTTACCTCAACACCAACATGTGAAATAGCAATGACACGCTTATACTCAACACCAACATGTGACATAGCAATGAAATTCTTATTCTCCGCACCAACATGTGACATAACAATGACACTCTTTACCTAAACACCAGCATCAGACATATCACTGACACCCTTTACCTCAACACCAGCATATGACAGCAATGACACTCTTTACCTCAACACCAACATGTGACATAGCATTGACACTCTTATACTCAACACCAACATGCGACATAGTAATGACACTCTTATAGTCCACACCAACATGTGACATAGCAATGACATTATTACACTCATCACAAACAAGTTACAAATCACACTTATAGGCAATGCAAACTTGAAAAAAATAAACATGGCTTATTGCAGTTCTTTACTTATACTCACCACAAACATACACCATTGCTATATTACCCTTATACTCACCACAAACATACACCATTGCTATATTACCCTTATACTCACCACAAACATACACCATTGCTATATTACCCTTATACTCACAACAAACATACACCATTGCTATATTACCCTTATACTCACAACAAACATACACCATTGCTATATTACCCTTATACTCACCACAAACATACACCATTGCTATATTACCCTTATACTCACCACAAACATACACCATTGCTATATTACCCTTATACTCACCACAAACATACACCATTGCTATATTACCCTTATACTCACCACAAACATACACCATTGCTATATTACCCTTATACTCACCACAAACATACACCATTGCTATATTACCCTTATACTCACCACAAACATACACCATTGCTATATTACCCTTATACTCACCACAAACATACACCATTGCTATATTACCCTTATACTCACCACAAACATACACCATTGCTATATTACCCTTACACTCACAACATACACCATTGTCATATTACCCTTATACTCACCACAAACATCTATTGCTATGTTATCCTTATACTCACCACAAACACACACCATTGCTATATTACCCTTATACACAACAACTCATAAGATATGAAGCAGCTGGTAGACACCCAACATTTTACACGGAAATACCACTAACTATTTTCTAAGCTTTGATCATTATTTTGAATTAATACAAAATGATGTTGTCAATCAGACAGGTTTAATGAACCACGCATATTTGTTAGAATTATATAAAGTAGGATCTCATTTTATTCATAGCACAGAACTGAATCAGATAGTAAAGGTTTTATTTTGTTTCTTGAAGAAAAATTATTTTGTAAACATTTGATTATAATGAGAAGTTAATGAGAGCAAATTGTGTTTACATCTTTAGTCAGATAATGTTAATTCTACAGATTTAATGTAAAACATCTGTTAAAAATAACAAATACTTGACACCATTAACGTTGGCAGCTATGGGAGGACACCTGGAGGTGGTGACTTTCCTAGTCACTCAGGGCAGTCAGTTAGAAGTTACAGACACCTCGGTAATGATAGATATAATAACCTTACTCTGACCAAACATCACTTTATACAGAATCTACACAAAATCATGTTGTTAATCAGACAGGTTTAATGGACAACAAATATTTGTTAGAATTATATAAAGTGGGGTCTCATTTTATTCGTAACACAGAACTGAATCAGATAGTTAAGGTTTTATTTTGTTTCTTAATGAGAAATTGATGAGAACAAGTTGTGTTAACTTCTTTAGTCAGATAATGTTAATTCTTCAGATTTAATGTAAAACATCTTTTAAAAATAACAAATACTTGACAGAATTATTTAAAGTGGGGTCTTATTTTTCTTGTCTCTTCGCACTGAATCAGAAAATGTAACTCGTTTTAATGTTTCTTGAAATTTTTTTTTTTTTAACCTAACAGTTCTGATGGAAGTTCTGACATCTCACAATAAAACATATTACCCTTATACTCAGCACAAACATTCACCATTGCTATATTACCCTTATACTCACCACAAACAAACATCATTGCTATATTACCCTTAAACTCACCACAACCATGCACCATTGCTATATTACCCTTATAATCAGCACAAACATACACCATTGCTATATTACTATGATTACCCTTATGCTCACCACAGCATACACCATTGCTATATTACCCTTATACTCAGCACAAACATACAGCATTGCTATATTACCCTTATACTCAGCACAAACAAACATCATTGCTATATTACCCTTACACTCACCACAAACATACACCATTGCTATATTACCCTTATACTCAGCACAAACATACACCATTGCTATATTACCCTTATGCTCACCACAGCATACACCATTGCTATATTACCCTTATACTCAGCACAAACAAACACCATTGCTATATTACCCTTATACTCAGCACAAACATACACCATTGCTATACTACCCGTATACCAAACACAACATACACCATTGCTATAATACCCTTATACCAAACACAACATACACCATTGCTATATCACCCTTATACTCAGCACAAACATACACCATTGCTATATTACCCTTATACTCACCACAAACATACACCATTGCTATATTACCCTTATACTCACCACAAATATACACCATTGCTATATTACCCTTATACTCAGCACAAACATACACCATTGCTATATTACCCTTATACTCAGCACAAACATACACCATTGCTATATTACCCTTATACTCAGCACAAACATACACCATTGCTATATTACCGTTATACTCACAACAAATATACAGCATTGCTATATAACCCTTATACTCAGCACAAACATACACCATTGCTATATTACCCTTATACTCAGCACAAACATACACCATTGCTATATTACCATTATACTCACCACATACACAATTGCTATAATACCCTTATACTCAGCACAAACATACATCATTGCTATATTACCCTTATACTCACCAAAAACATACACCATTGCTATATTAGCCTTACACTTAATACAAACATACACCATTGCTATATTACCCTTATACTCAGCACAACGATACACCATTGCTATATTACCCTTACACTCACCACAAACATACACCATTGCTGTATTACCCTTATACTCAGCACAAAGATACACCATTGCTATATTACCCTTACACTCACCACAAACATACACCATTGCTATATTACCCTTATACTCACCACAAACATAATCCATTGCTATATTACCCTTATACTCACCACAAATATACACCATTGCTATATTACCCTTATACCCAACACAACATACACCATTGCTATTTTACATATTAGCCTTACACTTAATACAAACATACACCATTGCTATATTACCGTTATACTCACCAAAACATGCACCATTGCTATTTTACCTTTATACTCACCACAAAGATACACCATTGCTATATTACCCTTATACTCAACACAAACATACACCATTGTTATAATACCCTCATACTCAGCACAAACATACACCATTGCTATATTACCGTTATACTCACCACACACATAAACCATTGCTATATTACCCTTATACTCACCACAAACATTCACCATTGGTATATTACCCTTATACTCAACACAAACATACACCATTGCTATATTACCGTTATACTCACCAAAAACATGCACCATTGCTATATTACCCTTATACTCACCACAAACACACCATTGCTATATTACCCTTATACTCACCACAAACATACACCATTGCTATATTACCCTTATACTCTCCACAAACATACACCATTGCTATATTACCCTTATACACAACAACTCATTAGATATGAAGCAGCTTGTAGACACCCAACATTTTACACGATAATACCACTAAATATTTTCTAAGCTTTGATCATTATTTTGAATTTACACAAAATCATGTTGTTAATCAGACAGGTTTAATGGACAACAAATATTTGTTAGAATTATATAAAGTGGGGTCTCATTTTATTTGTAACACAGAACTGAATCAGATAGTAAAGGTTTTATTTTGTTTCTTGAAGAAAAATTATTTTGTAAACATTTGATTTTAATGAGAAGTTGATGAGAAAAAGTTGTGTTAACATCTTTAGTCAGATAATGTTAATTCTACAGATCTAATGTAAAACATCTTTTAAAAATAACCAATACTTGACAGAATTATATAAAGTGGGGTCTCATTTTTCTTGTCTCTTTGTCCTGAATCAGAAAATATAACTCGTTTTAATGTTTCTTGAAAAAAGTTTTTTTTTTTGACCTGACAGTTCTGATTGAAGTTCTGACATCTCACAATAAAACATGTTGTTTATTTGTTGTTTATGTAGAATATAAATACAAGTGTGACTGGTCATTTTATTCAGTTTTGACCACTGATTCATGTGATATATATTTTGTTTATATTTATTACACAACATTGTCCAGTTTATTACACAAGTTTTGATATCTGTTATATGTTGATATTACAGAAAGGATGGACACCATTAATCTGGGCGGCTGAGGGAGGACACCTGGAGGTTGTGACTTACCTAGTTACTCAAGGAAGTCAGTTAGAAGTTACAGACCTGGTAATGATAGATATAATCACCTTACTCTGACAAAACATCACTTTATACAGAATCTACACACAATCATGTTGTTAATCAGACAGGTTTAATGGACAACAAATATTTGTTAGAATTATATAAAGTGGGGTCTCATTTTATTCGTAACACAGAACTGAATCAGATAGTTAAGGTTTTATTTTGTTTCTTGACGAAAAATTATTTTGTAAACATCTGATTTTAATAAGAAGTTAATGAGAACAAACTGTGTTAACATCTTTAGTCAGATAATGTTAATTCTACAGATTTAATGTAAAACATCTGTTAAAAATAACAAATACTTGACAGAATTATATAAAGTGGGGTCTTATTTTTCTTGTCTCTTCGTACTGAATCAGAAAATATAACTCGTTTTAATGTTTCTTGAAAAAAGTTGTTTTTTAAACTTTTGATCATTCTACGTAATCAATTGTTAATCACACAGATTTAATGGACAACAAATATTTGACAGAATTATATAAAGCGGGGTCTCATTTTAATTGTCTTGTCCAGCTGAGTCCATTGATATAAATATTGTTTATGTTTCTAGAAAAAACTTGTTTTGTTAACCTGACAGTTTTGATGGAAGTTCTCACATCTCACAATAAAACATGTTGTTTATTTGTTGTTTATGTAGAATATAAGTAAAAGTGTGACTGGTCATTTTATTCAGTTTTGACCACTGATTCATGTGATATATATTTTGTTTATATTTATTACACAACATTGTCCAGTTTATGACACAAGTTTTGATGTCAGTTATATGTTGATATTACAGATTGGAAGTACGCCATTAATGTGGGCGGCTCTGAGAGGACACCTGGAGGTGGCGACTTTCCTAGTCACTCACGGAAGTCAGTTAGACGCTACAGATGGGGTAATGATAGATATAATGACCTTACTCTGACCAAACATCACTTTATACAGAATCTACACAAAATCATGTTGTTAATCAGACAGGTTTAATGGATAACACATATTTGTTAGAATTATATAAAGTGGGGCCTCATTTTATTCGTAAAACAGACCTGAATCAGATAGTTAAGGTTTTATTTTGTTTCTTGATGAAAAATTATTTGTAAACATCTGATTTTAATGAGAAGTTGAAGAGAACAAATTGTGTTAACATCTTTAGTTAGATAATGTTAATTCTACAGATCTAAAGTGAAACGTCTTTTAAAAATAACAAATACTTGACAGAATTATATAAAGTGGGGTCTTGTTTTTCTTGTCTCTTCGTACTGAATCAGAAAATACTACTCGTTTTAATGTTTCTTGAAAAAAAAATTTTTTTAAACTTTTGATCATTCTACTTAATTATTGTTAATCAGACAGATTTACTGGACAACAAATATTTGTTACAATTATATAAAGTGGGGTCTCATTTTAATTGTCTTGTCCAGCTGAGTCCATTGATATAACTATTGTTTATGTTTCTTGAAAAAAGTTTTTTTTTAACCAGACAGTTCTGATGGAAGTTCTGACATCTCACAATAAAACATATTGTTTATTTGTTGTTTATGTAGAATATAAATACAAGTGTGACTGGTCATTTTATTCAGTTTTGACCACTGATTCATGTGATATATATTTTGTTTATATTTATTACACAACATTGTCCAGTTTATTACACAAGTTTTGATGTCTGTTATATGTTGATATTACAGGATGGATGGACACCATTAATGTGGGCGGCTGGGGAGGACACCTGGAGGTCGTGACTTTCCTAGTCACTCACGGAAGTCGGTTAGAAGTTACAGACACGGTAATGATAGATATAATCACCTTACTCTGACTAAACATCACTTTATACAGAATCTTCACAAAATCATGTTGTTAATCAGACAAGTTTAATGGACAACACATATTTGTTAGAATTATATAAAGTGGGGTCTCATTTTATTCGTAACACAGAACTGAATCAGATAGTTAAGGTTTTATTTTGTTTTTTGACGAGAAATTATTTTGTAAACATCTGATTTTAATGAGAAGTTGATGAGAATAAGTTCTGTTAATTTTTTAGTTAGATAATGTTAATTCTACAGATTTAATGTAAAACATCTTTTAAAAAGAAGAAATACTTGACAGAATTATATAAAGTGGGGTCTTATTTTTCTTGTCTCTTCGTACTGAATCAGAAAATATTACTCGTTTTAATGTTTCTTGAAAAAAGTTTTTTTTTCAACTTTGATCATTCTACTGAATCAACATTAAATCATGTTGTTGATCATACATGTTAAATGGACAACAAATACTAGTGAGACTTATATAAAGTGAGGGCTGCTATTATTTGACTTGTTATACTTATATAATTAAGAGTATTATTTTTTTTTTACCTTTTTTGTTTCACTGAATCAGAAAAAGTGAATTTATATCTTAATCTACCATTTAATAGTTTATACACAAATATAATTGGATATTTTCTTACCCGATGTTATATTTCTTACATTTAGTAAATTGTTTGACTCCTCTCGTGATTTTATTATCACACACCATTAACATGTTTATATTTTTATCTTGTTAAAGGGTGGACGCACAGCTTTACATTATGCTGCTCAGGATGGACATATTGATGTAACAAAATTGTTGATAGATAAAGGATGCAGTCCTTGGGTGAAAACAAAAGAGGTAACATTCAGTTTTATTTTTATTTGATAGATAGATATTTTATTCTCTTAAAACTAAATACAAGTCAACAAAGAAAGTACAATTACAATATAAATACAAATACAATAGTTGAGGATAAACAGCTGCAGATAAAATATAATAAAGTACAACTTTTATGTTTATGATGAAATACCTGTATAATAAACAGGTTAAACTAAATATGAAGAAATCAGTCTGTGATAACTTTTAAATGGAGGGACAAACCTATTTATTAATACACCTAATAAATGAACACAGTTTTTTTAAGGAGGCTCGCAGGTATAAGATTTTCAGAAAAAAATTAAACAATAATTTTTCATAACAAATTTCATTTATTACCTTAAGTAGTTATTACTTTATCATTATGGTACAAGAATCATTCCAAAAAATCAATTTGTGTTGGCCTCGGGTGACTTTTAAAATGTAGATATCATTGAAAAAGCTCCAAATTATCTCCCTTTGGTGCAAAAATGCCATTTTTTGGCATTAAAATAGAAATATCTTAAATTTACTCATTGGTGACCTATATTTTTAGCTCACCTGTCCCGAAGGGACAAGTGAGCTTATGCCATCACTTGGCGTCCGTCTTCGTCCGTCGTCTGTCGTCTGTCGTCCGTCGTCTGTCGTCGTAAACTATTTCAAGAATTTTCTCCTCTGAAACTACTGGGCCAAATACTTTCAAACTTTAACTGAATGTTCCTTAGGGTATATAATTTATAAATTGTATCCGAAGTTTTGATCTATCAACAAACATGGTCGCCATTGCTAAAAATAGAACATAGGGGTCAAATGCAGTTTTTGGCTTATAACTCAAAAACCAAAGCATTTAGAGCAAATCTTACCTGTAGCTATATTGTTTATCAGGTCAAGATCTATCTGCCCTGAAATTTTCAGATGAATCAGACAACCTGTTGTTGGGTTGCTGCCCCTGAATTGATAATTTTAAGGAAATTTTGCTGTTTTTGGTTATTATATTGAATATTATTATAGATAGAGATAAACTGTAAACAGGAATAATGTTCAGCAAAGTAAGATTTACAAATAAGTCAACATGACGGAAATGGTCAGTTGACCCCTTTAGGAGTTATTGCCCTTTATAGTCAATTTTTAACCATTTTTCGTAAATCTTAGTAATCTTTTACAAAAATCTTCTCCTCTGAAACTACTGGGCAAAATACTTTCAAACTTTAATTGAATGTTCCTTAGGGTATCTAATTTGTAAATTGTATCCGAAGTTATGATCTATCAACAAACATGGTCGCCATTGCTAAAAATAGAACATAGGGGTCAAATGCAGTTTTTGGCTTATAACTCAAAAACCAAAGCATTTAGAGCAAATCTTACCTGTAGCTATATTGTTTATCAGGTCAAGATCTATCTGCCCTGAAATTTTCAGATGAATCAGACAACCTGTTGTTGGGTTGCTGCCCCTGAATTGATAATTTTAAGGAAATTTTGCTGTTTTTGGTTATGATCTTGAATATTATTATAGATAGAGATAAACTGTAAACAGCAATAATGTTCAGCAAAGTAAGATTTACAAATAAGTCAAATGACGGAAATGGTCAGTTGACCCCTTTAGGAGTAATGGCCTTTATAGTCAATTTTTAACCATTTTTTCGTAAATCTTAAAAATCTTTTACAAAATTCTTCTCCTCTGAAACTACTGGGCCAAATACTTCCAAACTTTTACTGAATGTTCCTTAGGGTATCTTGTTTGTAAATTGTATCCGAAGTTATGATCTATCAACAAACATGGTCGCCATTGCTAAAAATAGAACATAGGGGTCAAATGCAGTTTTTGGCTTATAACTCAAAAACCAAAGCATTTAGAGCAAATCTGACCTGGGTTATTATGTTGATCAGGTCAAGATCTACAATGTATCTGCCCTGAAATTTTCAGATGAATCAGACAACCTGTTGTTGGGTTGCTGCCCCTGAATTGATAATTTTAAGGAAATTTTGCTGTTTTTGTTTATTATCTTGAATATAATTATAGATAGAAATAAACTGTAAACAGCAATGATGTTCAGCAAAGTAAGATCTTCAATTAAGTCAATTTGACCAAAATTGTCAATTGGCCCCTTAAGGAGTTATTGCCCTTTAAGGACTTTTTTCGCAATTTGTTCATCATGTTGACTTACTTTAAAAAATCTTCTCCTTTGAAACTGCTGTATCAATTTCAGCCAAACTTAGGCTAAATGAGTTTCAGAGTATTTAGTATAAATTTTATATTTTATTTCCTTGTATGTCAAGAAACATAGCTACTATGGCTAAAATAGAACATAGGAGAAAATGATTATTTTTTTTGGCTTTTGAAGAAAATAGGACGATCCAAAAAACATTTAAATAAATTGAAAAGCCAAAATAATCATTGATGAGAGATTTAACCAAAAGAATTAAGGTGAGCGATTCAGGCTCTTGAGAGCCTCTTGTTTATTGTTGTTTTCGAAAAAGCTGTACATAAACTAAATAACTGTAAAATTTAAGCGATTTCTGTAATTTAGTTCTTTTTTTATTTCGATATTACAACTATTTCCCCTATTAGGTCAACAGAAAAATGGACATTAACAAAAATGTATACTTCTTTCGAATGCAGATTGTGAGCGTAAATCAACGGTGACCCCATTTTTTTTAAATTAAAAAAATGATTTAGACCAGCAAGCCCCCTTAAAACTGAATATTTTTTGTCGAGCCTGCGACTTTAATCTCAGAAAGCTCGGCATAGGAATAGTGATCAAGCAGTGGCGGAGGCGTTAGCTAACTTCTTAAAAGCTTTATATTTTAGAAGGAGGAAGACCTTGATGATTCATACTTTGTATATGGATGCCTCATGTTACGAAGTTTCCGCCAGTCACATGTCCAATGTCCTTGACCTCATTTTCATGGTTCAGTGACTACTTGAAAAAAAAAATGTTTGTAATGTTAAATTATCTTTTATAATATCTATATTTGGTATGTGCGTACCTTGCAAGGTCCTCATGCCCGTCAGACAGTTTTCACTTGACCTCAACCTACCAACACACTTAACACCAATCCTACATTACTGACACATCTACCATCTCATCATACTCCACCAACACAACTTACACCAATCTTACATTACTGACACAACTACCATCTCATCATACTCCACCAACACACCTAACACCAATCCTACATTACTGACACAACTACCATTCTCATACTCCACCAACACACACTTACACCAATCTACATTACTGACAAACTACATCTCATCATACTCACCAACACACCTAACACCAATCCTACATTACTGACACAACTACCATCTCATCATACTCCATCAACACACTCTAAACACCAATCCTACATTACTGACACAACTACATCTCATCATACTCCACCAACACACCTAACACCAATCCTACATTACTGACACAATAACCATCTCATCATACTCCACCAACACACCTACACCAATCATATACTACTGACACAACTACCATCTCATCATTACTCCACCAACTCACCTAACACCAATCCTACATTACTGACACAACTACCATCTCATCATACTCCACCAATACACTAACACCAATCCTACATAACTGACACAACTACCATCTCATCATACTCCACCAACACACCTACACCAATCTACATACTGAACAACAACCATCTCATCATACTCACCAACACACTAACACCAATCCTACATTACTGACACAACTACCATCTCATCATACTCCACCAACACACCTAACACCAATCCTACACTACTGACACAACTACCATCTCATCATACTCCACCAACACACCTAACACACCTATCATACATACTATCTGAACAACAACATGACCAACTACATATATACTCTACCAACTCACCCTACACCAATCCTACATACTGACACAACAACCATCTCATCATACTCTACCAACATCACCCTACACCAATCCTACATTACTGACACAACAACCATCTCATTATACTCCACAACACACCCTACACCAATCCTTACCTACTGACACAACAACCATCTCATCATACTCACCAACACACCTACACAATCCTACTATACTACTGACACTAACAACCATCTCATCATACTCCACCAACCACCTACACCAATCCTACATTACTGACACAACTACCATCTCATCATACTCCACCAACACACTTACACCAATCATATACTGACACAACACCATCTCATATACTCCACCAACACACCTAACACCAATCATACACTACTGACACATACTACCATCTCATTCATCACTCTACCAACTCACCCTACACCAATCCTACACTACTGACACAACTACCATCTATCATACTCTACCAACTCACCTACACCAATCTACATTACTGACACAACACCATCTCATTATACTCCACCAACACACCCTACACCAATCATTACTACTGACACAACACCATCTCATCATACTCACCAACAACACCCTACATCAATCATAACTACTGACACAACAACCATCTCATCATACTCTACCAACTCACCCTACACCAATCCTACATTACTGACACAACTACCATCTCATATACTCCACCAAACACACTACACCAATCATATACTACTGACACAACACCATCTCATCATACTCCACCAACACACCCTACACCAATCATATACTACTGACACAACTACCATCTCATCATACTCTACCAACTCACCCTACACCAATCCTACACTACTGACACAACACCATCTCATCATACTCTACCAACACCCTACACCAATCCTACACTACTACTGAACAACAATCACCACATCTCAATTATACATCCAACCACAACACACCCATACACCAATCCTACACTACTGACACAACAACCATCTCATCATTACTCACCAACACACCTACACCAATCCTACACTACTGACACAACTACCATCTCATCATACTCCACCAACACACCTACACCAATCTCTACATACACTGACACAAACTACCTACATCTACATACTACCACAACCAACACCCAAACACCCAATCCTACACTACTGACACAACTACCATCTTCATCATACTCCACCAACACCTACACCAATCATACTACTACTGACACAACTACCATCTCATCATACTCTACCAACTCAACCTACACCAATCCTACATACTGACACAACAACCATCTCATCATACTCTATCAACACACCTACACCAATCCTACATACTGACACAACTACCATCTCTATCATACTCCAACAACACACCTAACACCAATCCTACCTACTGACACAACTACCATCTCATCATATTTCACCAACACACCTAACACCAATCCTACATTACTGACACAACTACCATCTCATCATACTCCACCAACACACCTAACACCAATCCTACACTACTGACACAACTACCATTCATCATACTCCACCAACCCCTACACCAATCCTACCCTACTGACACAATACCATCTCATCATATTCACCAACAACTAAACCAATCTACATTACTGACACAACTACCATTCATCATACTCCACCAACCAACACCATCATACTGACATCATCATCAATCCCAACAACTACACCAATCTAATATGACAACTACATTCATATACTCACCACACACTAACACCAATCATACATACTGACACAACTACCTCCATCATTCTCCACCAACTCACTAACACCAATCCTACATACTGACACACTACCATCTCATCATACTCACATACACTAACACAATCTATAACGACCAATACCTCATATACTACACAATACACCAATCTCAATGCAACTCCACTCAATCACAACACTTAACACCAATCCTACATTACTGACAAACTACCATCTCATCATACTCCACCAACACATCTTACACCAATCCTACATTACTGACACAATCTACCATCTCATCATACTCCACCAACAC
Organism: Mytilus edulis; assembly: GCA_019925275.1. Lineage (NCBI taxonomy): Eukaryota > Metazoa > Mollusca > Bivalvia > Mytilida > Mytilidae > Mytilus > Mytilus edulis. The sequence continues at coordinate 4,171,665 of CM034354.1, forward strand.
AACTTACACCATCACATCTAACTACTTCATATACTCACACAACTACACATCTACTGACAACTACATCATCATATCACACACTAACACCAATCCTACATTACTGACACAACTACCATCTCATCATACTCCACCAACACAACTTACACCAATCCTACATTACTGACACAACTACCATCTCATCATACTCCACCAACACACCTAGCACCAATCCTACATTACTGACACAACTACCATCTCATCATACTCCACCAACACACCTAACACCAATCCTACATTACTGACACAACTACCATCTCATCATACTCCACCAACACACCTAACACCAATCCTACTTTACTGACATAACTACCATCTCATCATACTCCACCAACACACCTAACACCAATCCTACATTACTGACACAACTGCCATCTCATCATACTCCACCAACACACCTAACACGAATCCTAAACTACTTACAAAACTACCATCTAATCACATTCTACCAATACACCTACACCAATCATACACTTTTATCAAAACTACCATCTAAGCATACTCCGGCAACACATCTTACACCAATCATACACTACTAACAAAACTACCATTTAATTATACTCCAGCAACACATCTTACACCAATCATACACTATTAACAAAACTACCATTTGATTATACTCCATCTTATCACATTTCACCCACACACCCTACACCAATCATTCAATAATTTCTTTAACAGCAAAATCTCATATTATTCATTGATCTCTTTATAATGCCACTTCATATTTGTTGTTGGTTTAGGTTCACTGGTTTTTATTCAAGTATATATAAATAAGACAACATTCTGCATTGCATAGGTAAAATTAATGCAACAGTTACCTATTATTTAATGTTTTACAGTTTTTGAAATAAAAGATATATATGGGTATAATTATTGAAATATTATTTGATTGTATTTCAGGGTGAGACTCCTTATGATCTGGTAACGATATCAGAGTATTGTTCAAAAAGAGAAGAAGAAAGAAGTGATGGACTTCCTTAAGGTAAATAGTATTGTCTTACTTTAAAAGATATTCACAGATTATAAGAGACAAAACAGACTTGGTATAAAGAAATTACAATTAAACGGTTGCCTGTAGTTTTCAATGTCATTGTAGTACTTATTTTCGCGAGCGATTTATTTTCGCTAATTTCGCGAGCATTAAAAAAACGCGAAAATAAATCGCCGCGAATAAGTCCATAAATTCTAATGGGGCATGTAACAAAATTTAAGATGAGAAAATGACAAACTTTATTACTGAAAGGAAATTGAAATAAAAACACAAACATCATTATGTAAACAAACAGATTAGACGACATAATTATTCAGGTAAGTCATGCCGCAGGTGTGTACATAATCAATTATTTATCGACTGTCAACATTCCACTTCTCACCCAACCGTTACGGATTACACCTTTTTGATCTTTCACCTTTTGAATGGCTTGAATAATCCAATTAGCGTGTATTGGCTTTATGTTTGACAACTTCAAATTGATTTCAATGTTTTTGACAGTTTTACCAGCTTTCAATTGCGTACCAACTTGTTGTGCATACCATGCAGTGAAACACGATTTCACTACCTCCTTAATCTGAGAATTACCAGATAAATCAAGGGGTTGAAGCTCTCCAGTACACCCTCCTGGAACATATTTAATTAGTATGCCTGCTTTCTGTAACTTGTTAATGAACGATTCAACACGATGAGCAGCATAAACATCAAATATTGCTAGAGCTGGTTGTTTAAGTGGGAGATTTAAACGGTCACCTTGTTCGTGAATGTACGGCAAGAGAATAGTGTCAATAAATCTCAACATAGTTTGTTCGTTTGACCAGTGGTTTTCGGAATGATGAATATCCCAACCTTTAGGAAATTTCACTGGAGGGTGACATTGATCAGTTTTCCCTTGATACAGTAGTTGAGGGGGGAGTAAATTCCCTGCCATGGTGCATGTTAAAAGAGCGTAATCTGGCGTTTATCCTCGAGACCAGTAATTTCAACTTGCTTTGACCCTGTAAATACAAAGGAGGGTCAATTTTAATTTCATTTAAATGGAGATGGATTTTATGTTTATTTTTTTGACGTTTATTGTTTTATATAGTGAATTATCATCAATATTATTGATATGAGAAACAAAAATTTTCAACAAAATAATTTTTTTGTTTGGCCTGAATTGATCGTTACTATAAAAATAAAATAAAATAAGGCATAACAAAATAAAATAAAAACCTTACCTTCTTCCTCCATTCTCCAATTCCCACATGGAATCATACTGATATTTGTTTGGTCAAAGTTCATCACTAATTCTGCGGGAATGTTATTTTCAGTTATAATTTTTGAAACACTGCCGAGAAATTCTACCCTTAGTTCATCAAAATTAGCAGGCACTTTGCGTGCTGCTTTTGTCCCTTTCCGTTTAACAAAACCGATTCTCCTAAGAAAAGACTCGGCCCAAGATCTATGAAGAGAAATATGTCCACCGTTCTCCTGTAGCATACTTCTGCACTTATGCTCCAAGATTCCCGTAGCACAGGCTATCAAAATTTGTTTGTTTACTATTGCACCCGTTGCACGAAGTTTTTTGACGTAATCCACTACTTCTTCGTCGTATTTTCCAAGTAATTTTGGGCGACCTTTCGGACTTCTGCTCAATTCCACAAATTTTTTCTCTGGGGTTTTGTTCATTTCATCGATATATTATTTTTTCATAGATCTAACAGTACTTTCATTTATTGTTCGCAAGCATATCTTGCTATTTTAGCCGTAAAGACATCCTTAAACTGACAATTAAATTATAAGAATAAATAATTTAGGAGTTGTACAGGTGCATGAATTCAGTTCACGTTCGGTCAAGTTTTAATTAGTACAATAGACGTAGGGATTTTTATTGATATTTTAAAATACACTCTAGCGAGAGTGTTAATCGCGAAAATAAGTAGCCGCGAAATTGAATTGACTTCCGAAAACGCGAAAATAAGTAGCCGTGAAAATAAGTTGGTTTACAGTATTTGTTGTCAGTTAACAATGTAAGTTGACAATTCCAAGTTTCCTATATACATGTTGGCATATATATGTGAAAGACAAATGTTTGAAATCTGTGTTCTCATCTGTTGGATGTCTCATATTTTTTGTGTCATCAGCTTGGTATCTCCTAGGTATAAACATCACATCATCTCCTTTTATGTGTCATCAGCTTGGTAACTCCTAGGTATATACATCACATCATCTCCTTTTATGTGTCATCAGCTCGCTATCTCCTAGGTATATACATCACATCATCTCCTTGTATGTGTCATCAGCTCGCTATCTCCTAGATATATACATCTCATCATGTCCTTGTATGTGTCATCAGCTTGCTATCTCCTAGGTATATACATCACATCATCTCCTTGTATGTGTCATCAGCTTGGTATCTCCTAGGTATATACATCACATCATCTCCTTGTATGTGTCATCAGCTTGCTATCTCCTAGGTATATACATCAGATCATGTCCTTGTATGTGTCATCAGTGTGGTATCTCCTAGGTATATACATCACATCATCTCCTTGTATGTGTCATCAGCTTGGTATCTCCTAGGTATATACATCACATCATCTCCTTGTATGTATATATAATGCATATTTCTGCGGAAAGGTTGATTTACATGTTTATGCAAATACACGTATGTAATATTAAATCATGTATTTAAACAAAAGCACATCTTTACAAAATGTTAAGTATGCTGTCAACCTGTGTATAGATTTTAAACCTTTAAATATGTAGCGGCAGGGATGATTCAAGGTGTTTTGAAATGGGTCCTACGGTGGGTAAGGTTGTCCTGCGAGAAAACGTTCTGTGCTGGTGATTCGGTCCTGACTGGTGCTGGTGATCATTGAAAAAATGTAAACTAAGACGAAAATGATGATTTTTGACGTTTTCTCTCACAAAAAAATGGAAGGAAACAGTTAAGATTTTCAATTTTGTTTCTTATGAGTTTATACGCAAACCATAAAAAAATTGACCCTCTAAACGGTTTCAGTAAGCGTAACACAAAAGTGCTCATTTTCAGAAAATCTAGAACTGGAAAAATTAAACAAAAATGCTCATAACGTCCGCTTTCTATACTCAAATCCAAAAGACAAAATTATTTTGTGAAAAACCCATGCAATTTAAGAATTTTTTGCATTTTCTCAGTTGATTTATGTCCTGCTACTGTGCTGTTGGGTCCTGTCATTGTGCTGGTGGGTCCTGGTACGGTGCTGGTGATTTTGGGTAAAACTTTTGTCATATTTGTAATAAATGTTACAAAATCAATAAAATTTGGCTAATAATTGTATTCAATCGGATCTGTGACTCCTATTTTTAGCTCACCTGACCTGAAAGGTCAAGTGAGCTTTTCTCATCACTTGGCGTCCGTCGTCCGTCGTCCTGCGTCCGTCGTCCTGCGTCCGTCGTCCTGCGTCCGTCGTCCGTCGTCCGTCGTCTGTAAACTTTTACAAAAATCTTCTCCTCTGAAACTACTGGGCCAAATTCTACCAAACTTGGCCACAATCATCCTTGGGGTATCTAGTTTAAAAAATGTGTGGCGTGACTCATCAAACCAACCAAGATGGCCGCCATGGCTAAAAATAGAACATAGGGGTAAAATGCAGTTTTTGGCTTATAACTCAAAAACCAAAGCATTTAGAGCAAATCTGACATGGGGTAAAATGGTTGATCAGGTGAAGATCTATCTGCCCTGAAATTTTCAGACGAATAGGACAACCTGTTGTTGGGTTGCTGCCTGTGAAATGGTTATTTTAAGGAAATTTTGCAGTTTTTGGTTATTATCTTGAATACTATTATAGATAGAGATAAACTGTAACAGCAATAATGTTCAGCAAAGTAAGACCTACAAATAAGTCAACATGACCAAAATTGTCAGTTGACCCCTTAAGGAGTTATTGCCCTTTATAGTCAATTTTTAACAACTTTTTGTCATTTTTTGTAACTTTTCTAAAAATCTTCTTCTCCAAAACTACTTTGCCAAATTAAACAAACTTGGCCACAATTATCATTGTGGTTTATAGTTGTAAAAAATGTGTCCGATGACCCAGCCTACCAAACAAAATGGCCGACATGGCTAAAATTAGAACATAGTGGTAAAATGCAGTTATTGCTTTATATCTTTGAAACTAAGACATTTAGGGCAAATCTTTCAAGATTTAAATGTCCATCAGAATAAGATATATCCCCTCACAAATTTTGAGTTGAATCGGACAACCTGTTGTTTGGTTGCTGCCCTAAAATTGGTGATTTTAAGGAAATTTTGCAGTTTTTGGTTATTATCTTGAATACTATTATAGATAGAGATAAACTGTAAACAGCAATAATGTTCAGCAAAGTAAGATCTACAAATAAGTCAGCATGATCAAAATTGTTAGAGGACCCCTTAAGGAGTTATTGCCCTTTATAGTCAATATTGAACAATTTTTCGTCATTTTTGTAACTTGTATAAAAATCTTTTCTAAAACGACTTGGCCAAATTTAACCAAACTTGGCTACAATCATAATACTAGGGTATCTATTTAAAAAAAAGTGTCTAATGACCCCGCCTACCAACGAAGATGGCCGACATCAGTAAACACATTAACAGGTGAGCGACACAGGCTCTTGAGAGCCTCTAGTTACTTTAGTGGCTGTTTTATAAGTGTTTTAAAATAATAGTAACTTATATTACACAAATGAGCAACATCTTCCGTCCAATAGAAGATGAAAATGTATCTAATTAGAATAGTTTCATATAAGATATTAAACGTCTTTGAATTGATGATTCTTTACATAATATATTAACGTAAATAATATGTTAACTTAAACAGTTTCAAAAGGTGCTTACAGTAAAGCAACATTTATAAGAGGGGGTCGTTTATTGACATTAAGGTTTGACTGGTTTATTCAGGTAAATATGCGTTCCACACACCGCTCGCAACTCCATCAAACCAACCCCTCCTCCTTTCCTCATTCATTGGTACAGTGGTGTAACAGCACATCAATTTATCATATAAAACAATAACATTAAGACATAAATTATTGAACAACGCATACTCGCAGCTACTATGAAAGCTAATTCAAAGCCGCTTTTTCAACTAATACCGGTAGATAAACCAAGTTATCTTAGATAAAAATCTCAATCGTACCGATCATAAAGTTCATATTTTTATGTTTAATTAAACAAACTAAAGAGGTTGAAACTTGTACTTTTGCATTTTCATTTATTTGTTGTAACAAGAATATTTGTGCTGAATGGAAACTGTGTTGGTCAAAATCTCGTATTGGTTATAAATGTTGTTGTACCAAGTTTCGTTATCTGATCTGAATTTTCTAAAAAGTGCAAGGGAGATAGACATTTTTTTGTTATTAAGGACGCCAAGTCAATACATGTAGCTCACACCGCCCCTCGCCACAGGTGAGCTTATAGCGAAACGGGTTGAGAACCAGTTATTTCAAATCAGTTTTGTAAAATTTGTAGATTTGTATTGTTACAGCGGATGACAGTGAGGGCATTCCGGTGTATTGATTTAGCCTAGATTACCATTACGTAACTTTCGTTTTAGGTTTTTAACCGATCTATGAACATGATGAATACAGATATATCATCAACATTCCTTAGCGCTTTTCTTTAATGAATACCCATCGAATACTTTTTAAATAAGATAAATATTAATAACATTAAAATGTTTTGTTATATGTATATACATATAAGAAAAAAAAAACAATAATATCTATGCACACGCATGGGGAAGAATATCTCAAGAACGTTTGCAATCTCAAGGAACTATAACTCTGCATGGATGATTAAACATATATTGCGGGAAAATACGAATGCCTACTCAAATCCATTCTAAAAATCGAATTATTTCAGTAGAGTGTCCAATATGCACTTGTACTGCACTATTATTTATATAGAAGACGAGAATGATATACAAATACATGAACATTAAATATACATGTAGCTGTAATAAACAAGTATGAATATATAATAAATAACAATAAACAAGAGTATACTGAGTTGTATCACTACAATATAATAGTCATTATGTTGAGGTTGAATTCCCTGTCAGTAATTTATTATCAATTCACAAATTTGTCCCAGCAAAAGAAATTATATCTGTAAACAAACCTTACTTTCAGGTATAGAGATGTGATGTTTTTCTGAGACAAGTCTTTATCATTATATCGATCGGACAGCTGTCATCCGATGTTCAGTACATCAGTACTTTGATTTTCAACTGTTATGGCTTTTAAAAGTTAAATGTAGGTGTATAAGTTAGGGATTTTTTTTGCATCTTATATACTTTTATAATTATCACTCAATTGGTAGTATGAAGCTACAAGATAATTTAATTTTTGAAGTTAAAAGCACATTTAACAAAACCGATTTCTGTAGGTGCAAACAAGTATAAATTCAACTGAAAAAAAACGTACAAGAAAAGATAAAATATTGATTTTAATTTGCATATCTGACCTTCCTTTCCCATCCAGCAACAGCTCTTTTTTTTGGGGAGGGGGAGGGTGGGCTGGGGAGTAAAAATGGGCATTTATTTTATGGCATTCTACTTCCAAGGCGTGTTTGAGTTGATTGTTTTGTCCTGAAAGCACATAAATAAAAAACAAATAAAAAACAAATGTTTGATATATCTGGCGTAACTTTCGATTTAAAAATATATATATATACAAAGGATACATGTTTATGGTATAGTACTAAGAATTCACTGTATCAAAAAATGAAATAAATGCGTGAAGTGAAATATCCCAGTAAAGAGTCATTACTACAAAGAAGGTATGTTTGGAACACAAAACTTAAAAGCCTTGTGATATTACCAATATTTAAATAAGTATTTTTTAGTCAGGCATTTTTCCGTTCACTCGTTTTTCACTCAATTTCAATTAAAATTAAGGCATTTTTTTTATTTTTATTCATGAAATATATTTAATGTATAAGTACCGGGCCACGTCCACTTTTATTATTTGTCCATCTGATGAGTTAAGCCTTTTTCAACTGATTTTTATAGTTCGTTCTTATGTTGTACTGTTATACCACTGTCCCAGGTTAGGGGAGGGTTGGGTTCCGCTAACATGTTTAACCCCGACACATTATTTCTGTATGTGCCTGTCCCAAGTCAGGAGCCTGTAATTCGGTGGTTGTCGTTTGTTTATGTGTTACATTTTGATTTTCGTTCATTTTTTTTTACATAAATAAGGCCGTTAGTTTTCTCGTTTGAATTGTTTTTCATTGTCTTATCGGGGCCTTTTATAGCTGACTATGCGGTATGGGCTTTTGCTCCTTGTTGAAGGCCGTACGGTGACCTATAGTTGTTAATGTCTGTGTCATTTTGGTCTTTTGTGGATATAAATATAGAAAAGTAGGACACATCATTCAGCCTCCTTAATTCTTTATCAAAAATCTTCGACAACAGACTTTCTTTTGGAATTATAACATACACAACTTAAAAAATCTTATTTCTGTTAGTGTTATCTAGGTTATATCGTCTTCATTCTCTGACAAATGCAGACCTCCCTCTTACACACCCCCCCCCAAAAAAAAACAACCTTAAAAAAACGTAAAAAAACGCAATACTATAATAGACTAGTCACCCTTTCAGTCAGCACTAACTTGTTTACAAAGAAATCTGATTGTAGCTGCTGAAGACACATGATTCTTACGCACAGTATGAGTAACAAGGCTGGGTTTCATTTGCTTGAATACAAAGAAAAGTATCTACAGTATCATACAAATTTGTCAGAGAAACAATATTCAGGATGTTTAGATTACACTGAATTTATTATCCAAACTCACCAAAGAAGTGTTCAGGCTCACCTGAGTCTGATCGTATGCCTTGATCAACTTTGTTTGTTTTTGATTCGTACAAAACAGGTTAAATCCCAAAGCATTTTAGACCCGGTCCAAGTCAGGCGACTCTTGGATTTGTAAGTCTTGTATGTCTGTTTTCAGATTTTGTTTATAATTTCAGTACATTAAAATGTTGATAACCGATAACAGCTGTTTAATTCATTTATAGAGAAAAACAGAAAACAGTCATTTAAAAAATTATGGGTTCTTTTTTTTCATAATTGCAGTAAACAGATTCACAATAATGTCAATGTTAAGAAAACAGATAATAGCTAATTAGTCAATTACAGTTAAGCATCAATGATCTTGAATATTTGCCACTTTTGACTAAAATATAAAGCCACAGAACCAGGACATAGGAGCACAGAACCAGGACCGTTTTTCTTATAACCAGCACAGCGTCAGGACAATTTCGTTCAACGAACTTGCACGACTTTTGCAATAAAACATTGTTGTAATATACTTTGCATGGTACTTATGACGTATCAGAGAAAAATTAAGCAACAAAACAGTCGTTTTATTGTCGTTCTGATACAATGTAAACAAACCCACCAGCACAGAATCAGGTCCCACCAGCACCCGTCAGGACCGAATCACCAGCACAGAACGTTCTCGCGCAGGACAACCTTACCCACCGTGGGTCCCTTGAACATCAAATTTGGAAGTTTTATTCTAATTGGGAATTTGTTAAGCATAAAATCTAAGACAAAATAACATTATTTTCCTGTAAAAACAGAAAATGTATATATTATTAAGTTTAACCTGTACACTGATGTTCATGTACGTTGTAACATTTTGAATAATTCTGGATATACTACTGTTATTACATGAATATCATTGAACATTGCACTAGTCTATCATCTTAGCTTTAGTTACCTAGGCCTATTACAAAAACATATATTTCAGTTAACATAAACCACTGAAAAAAATCATTCAACGGGTATTTTTTTCAACAGCAGGTCATCTCTATAAATTTACCTTGATTCAAATGAATTTCAAATTGAACTGGTCAATTGTCGAATTCAGAAAAGCAATTACAAAAGTTCATATACTTAATTGATAAGATATTTAAAGCATTGGATATGGCAAACCGTTCTCCTCAAAACTATGTTTAAACCCTTTCTTAGAAAAAAATACACACTGAGATTTAAAAAAAAAACACACACAAACTGAGAATTCAAAATTACACACTGAGATTTTAAAAAGACACACTGAGATGAAATAAATTGAAAAACACACCCTGAGAATTGTTAATTACACACTGCGATTTCAAAAATACACACTACGATTAATATGCAAATTACTAATGAATATTCATTAGATGAATAATTCAACAGAACTGAATAATGATAATGACATGCGATTCCTTCAACCAACATTCGTAATAAATTTCAAGACTTAACATCCCTCATATTCATAAGTTTGTTGCCTATAATTCAGATCATTACTACCAGTGTATCAGGATTTTTTTTACTTAACACCTTTTAAGCATGGATTCCTTGTTAAAAGTCTTCCAACTGTTACCCTTATTTCGCAAGGTAATCTTTTATATTTTTGTTACGTTTATATGCTATGATAGACACTTGAGTAAACATTTCACTGCATTCTTTGTTTTTTATTTTGGCAGATTGTTCCAATGTTTTCTTATAATTTTAATAAAGTTTTTCACCATTTGGTTATATTTTGTAATAAGAGTAAGTGGGTATTTTTCTTGTTCTTGTATTTCTTAAGTTTTTTTTATAAATAATTTGGAACCAAATCAAAGGACTAACGAGTTCTGTCCCCTAGTTGTTTTTAGCGTGTAATAGATTCAGATAAAGTATGCTAATTAGATATGTGCGCATAAAAAGTGCGCCCAAATCTCAGTGTTATTTTAAATTCTCATTGTGTAATTTCAAATTCTCAGTGTGTGTTTTCAGTTTATTTATTCTCAGTGTGTCTTTTTGAAATCTCAGTGTGTGTTTTTCGTTTTTGTAATCTCAGTGCGTCTTTATGAAATCTCAGTGTGTAATTTTTAATTCTTTGTTGTAATTTTTAATTCTCAGTGTGTGTTTTGAAGTTTTTAAATCTCAGTGTGCTTTGTGGTAATTCTCAGTGTGTAAATTTTTCGAAAAATGGTTTAAACATAGTTTTCACGAGAACGGCTTGCCATAATTAAACCAGTGTTCTTTAAAATTATTTGAATCATCTTCAAAACTTTTGAAATAGTTCCATAATGATGACATCGTATTTCATAAATGGTGTATCATCAACATTATTTTCAAAAAACGCTTAGGAAATAATTTCTTTTACAAAACAAGTTTTCATCATTTTATATAATCAGCTCTGCTGGGCGATCTGCTTTTACGAGATCGGCGCTCATTTAACTTTATCCATCAATGTTATATCAAAATTTGAATTTTCTCTCTGCCGAGGTTTGCTTTGACACCCATTTTTATCAACCTGCTGGGCGATCTGCTTTTACAAGATCAAATACTCCTATAACATATCAATCAATTGAATAAGAATGTTTTTGATATAATTAAATCGTTATTAATAAAATGCGATCATAAACAGTAAACATGTTATACTTATCCGGATTTAAAACGTTTTGATAACAAACTATGAAAAATTATAGATTGCCTTAATTGGTGACATAAACTTTTCCGGAAATATCGATTTTTATTTTATTTTCCTGAATTGGGAATTCATTTTCATTTACATTTTTTGGGGGTCGCTGGCTGATTTAATGGCCGCTCAGCGGCCCTAAACTATATAGTGGAATCATCCCTGAGCGGGTAGACAAATTTAGCTACCTACATAGATAAAACCTCTATGAAATTAGTAAACTCAGTATCGTTAACTTTCCTGCAAAACCTCTTTAAATAACATACAAAACAAATAAATCACATACTCATTTATAGGCACTGGCTACGATTACATGGAAATGTTACAGTAATAAAAATATTATTGTTACATAGGAGACTAAATGCCGGAATGCAAAGACGGATAAGGAACCGATAAATTACGAATGTAACAATAATTACTGAGGCTACGGTTACATTGTGTTATTGTTATATGAAAAACAGCAATATACAATGGGTCTATTAAAATGTACTATATAATAAAAACTAAAGACGTTTATTTTATATTTACAATACATACAATTATTAAATATAAATTCTTTAATTATTTATTTGCAATGACATTTTCTACATATCCAGTAAGTGGTTTTTGGAGCATTTCTAAGTCCGACACATTTTTGGTGAAACCACTCCAAGCAGCCATCACACACCAGTGATGCCGCACTTTGAACGTCAGTATCACATACTGTACAGTTCCATTCTGCGATATCCCTTTTTGATGATAATGCAACCTTTAATGTTTGCCATGCTTCCAGTGTGAAATACTTTTTCACTCGAGCAATGTTTATGTTCTCATCTAATATTTTGGTTGGAAGCATGTGATGTAGTTTTATGTCATCTTTCAGTATGGTCACATTGCCGTCCATTATGGATGTTACAGTAAAGTTTATCTCGGATTTCAGTATCCATCTTAGCATAGCTTAAAAAAACAATAAATTATAAAAATGCAAGTCAAAAGTTCATCAAGTACTAATAAATAGTGAATCATTTTCCATTTTTTAAACTGACAATGCCATGGCTAAAAAGTAAAAAGGCAAACAGACAAATAAAGACTGAGAAACACGAACCCTATCAAAAACTTGGGGTATATCAACTGTCCATTTAAAAAAAAAGTTATTTACCTTCTTCTTTTTCCTTTGATCGTCTTTTAAGAAACAGCATGACTCTCTTCGTTCTTCTGGGCAATCCAACGACGGTAGTTTCTGCACCTTTTGGTCTTCCTCGGCGTATCATTTTAAGGGGGGGGGGCTTATAGGAAGGTTCTGTCAGTAGTGCCAAAGGCGAAAATATAGTCCAATGGTTTTTTGTTGAGAACTTGGGCAACAAAACTATACAAGATTTAAGTTTAATGATTGCTGTTTTTCATTTAACAATAACGCAATGTAACCGTAGCCTCAGTAATTATTGTTACATGCGTAATTAATCGGTTCCTTATCCGCCTTTGCATTCCGGCATTTAGTCTGTCGTCGTCCGGCGTCCGTCGTCCGGCGTCGTTAACTTTTACATAAATCTTCTCCTCTGAAACTGCTGGGTCAAATTAAACCAAACTTGGCCACAATCATCATTGGGGTATCTAGTTTGAAAATTGTGTCCGGTGACCCGCCCAACCAACCAAGATGGCCGCCATGGCTAAAAATAGAACATAGGGGTAATTGCAGTTTTTGGCTTATAACTCAAAAACCAAAGCATTTAGGGCAAATATGACATGTGGTAAAATTGTTAATCAGGTCAAGATCTATCTGCCCTGAAATTTTCAGATGAATAGGACAACAAATTGTTGGGTTGCTGCCCCTGAATTAGTAATTTTAAGGAAATCTTGCTGTTTTTTGGTTATTATCTTGAGTATTATTATAGATAGAGATAAACTGTAAACAACAAAAATGTTCAGCAAAGTAAGATTTACAAATAAGTCAACATGATCGAAATGGTCAGTTGACCCGTTTAGGAGTTATTGCCCTTTATAGTCAATTTTTTACCATTTTTCGTAAATCTTAGTTATGTTTTACAAAAATCTTCTCCTCTGAAACTGCTGGGCCAAATTAAACCAAACTTGGCCACAATCATCATTGGGGGTATCTAGTTTAAAAATTGTGTCCGGTGACCCGCCCAACCAACCAAGGTGGCCGTCATGGCTAAAAATAGAACATTGGGGTAAAATGCAGTTTTTGGCTTATAACTCAATGACCAAAGCATTTAGAGCAAATCTGACGATGTTAAATTGTTCATCAGGTAAAGATCTATCTGCCCTGAAATTTTCAGATGAATTAGACAACCCATTGTTGGGTCGCTGCCCCTCAATTGGTAATTTTAAGGAAATTTTACTGTTTTTGGTTATTATCTTGAATATTATTATAGATAGAGATAAACTGTAAACAGCAATAATGTTCAGCAAAGTAAGATGTACAAATAAGTCAACATGACCAAAATGGTCAGTTGACCCGTTTAGGAGTTATTGCTCTTTATAGTCAATTCTTAACCATTTTTCGTAAATCTTGGTAATCTTTTACAAAAATCTTCTCTGAAACAACTGGGCCAAATTTAACCAAACTTGGCCACAACTATCATTGAGGTATTTAGGTTAAAAAATGTTTTGCCTGACTGCTAACCAACCAAGATGGCCGCCACAGCTAATAATATAGAACATAGGGGTAAAATGCAGTTTTTCGCTTATAACTCAAAAACCAAAGCATTTAGAGCAAATCTCACATTTGGTGTTAAATTGTGCATCAGGTAAAGATCTATCTGCCCTGAAATTTTCAGATGAATCGGACAACCCATTGATGGGTTGCTGCCCCTGAATTAGTATTTTTAAGGAAATTTTGCTGTTTTTGGTTATTATCTTGAATATTATTATAGATAGAGATAAACTGTAAACAGTAATGTTCAGCAAAGTAAGATTTACAAATAAGTCAACATGACCGAAATGGTCAGTTGACCCATTTAGGAGTTATTGCCCTTTATAGTCAATTTTTAACCATTTTTCGTAAATCTTAGTAATGTTTTACAAAAATCTTCTCCTCTGAAACTACTGGGCCAAGTTAATTATAGATAGAGATAATTGTAAGCAGCTAGAATGTTCAGTAAATTAAGATGTACAAACACATCACCATCACCAAAACACAATTTTGTCATGAATCAATCTGCGTCCTTTGTTTAAAATTCACATAGACCAAGGTGAGCGACACAGGCTCTTTAGAGCCTCTAGTTATTATTGTTACATTTCCATGTAACCGTAGCCAGTACCTAAATTTTACTCTAGTGAGATATGGCATAGTGGTAAAGATGTCAGACCACTAATTCCAATTTCCAAAGAATTTAGAATGCTGTGACATTTGAAAAAAAAAATGTTGGAATAGGTAGGGATTTTGAATTGGTGGTCTGACACCTTTAAAGCAAAATCGGTGAATCACAAAAATCAGAAAACAATTGATTTTTTTTCTTAACTAATCAAGTCAAATAAAGGTAGCCACATTACATGCATTACACCACATATTGCCAGATTGGAGCCTAAAACCTGAAAACCTGAATATTGTCGACTCTCTTTGTCTCGAAGTCAGCCGGACCAGAGAAATATTTCGAGATACATGTAGTTCGACCCCAACTTTTCACATAGAGCATGATAGTTTATAGCATACTTTTTTTTGTAGACTGTCATGTCAAAGACATCCACAGAAGTAACTCCTGACACCCATTTACAGGAACCTGCAGCACCAGTAGTTGAAGGTAATCATCTAATGTTAATTATTCAGATACCAGCTGAAATGATTTATATTGACTTGTTTCTAATATATGGAAACCTTGATATCTGCTTATAATGTTATTATGAAAAATGATGAAAACAACTAACAAATTGATGGGAAAAGTAAAGTAGGCTATTGATGAAGATTGATTGATTACAGATCACATTAATTTTAAAATCATTCTCATCTAATTTATACTTTCCTCGACGTGTTGAATATATTTTTTATAATCATTCTAACTACTTCCTCTCGCAAGGCATGTGACATCAATATCATTCTTACTTGTTCCCCTCACAAGGCATGTGAAGTCAATATCATTCTAACTTGTTCCCTTCACAAGGCATGTGACTTCAATATCATTCTTACTTGTTCCCCTCACAAGGCATGTGACGTCAATATCATTCTTACTTGTTCACCTCACAAGGCATGTGACGTCAATATCATTCTTACTTGTTCATCTCACAAGGCATGTGACGTCAATATCATTCTTACTTGTTCACCTCACAAGGCATGTGACGTCAATATCATTTTTACTTGTTCCTCTCACAAGGCATGTGCCGTCAATATCATTCTTATGTGTTCCGTCACAAGGCATGTGACTTCAATATCATTCTTACTTGTTCCCCTCACAAGGCATGTGACGTCAATATCATTCTTACTTGTTCCCCTCACAATGCATATAACATCAATATCATCCTTACTTTTACCCCTCACAAGGCATGTGACGTCAATATCATTCTTACTTGTTCCCCTCACAAGGCATGTGACGTCAATATCATTCTTACTTGTTCCCCTCACAAGGCATATAACATCAATATCATCCTTACTTTTACCCCTCACAAGGCATGTGACGTCAATATCATTCTTACTTGTTCCTCACACAAGTCATGTGACGTCAATATCATTCTCACTTGTTCCCCTCACAAGTCATGTGACGTCAATATCATTCTTACTTGTTCCCCTCACAAGGCATGTGACGTCAATATCATTCTTACTTGTTCCCCTCACAAGGCATATAACATCAATATCATCCTTACTTTTACCCCTCACAAGGCATGTGACCTCAATATCATTCTCACTTGTTCCTCACACAAGGCATGTGACGTCAATATCATTCCTACTTGTTCCTCACGCTAGGCATGTGACGTCAGTATCTTTCTCACTTGTTACCCTCACAAGGCATGTGACATCAATATCATTATAAGACCCCAAAAAATTTTGGGATTGTATAATGGTATGATGTCATTGTCTGTATCGTCATCGTCTGACGACACATTTGTTTCCGGATAATAACTTTAGTTTAAGTTAATAGATCTTCATGAATTTTTTATAGAAGGTTCAATACCACAAAAAGAAGGTTGGGATTGATTTTGGGGATGATGATCCCAACCGATTAAGAATTAGGGGCTCAAAAGTGGCACAAAACAAGCATTTTTCAAGTTTCAAGACAATAACTTTGCGTAATTGTATGGATCTCTCGAAATTGTACCACAATGTACCATATAACAAAGGGGAGGCTGGAATAAAGTTTTGGGTTAATTGCCCAAAATATGAAGGAATAAGGGGCCAAAAAGAAGCTTGTTTTTAGTTTCCAAACAATCATGACAATAACTTGTGTTCAAGTGTATGGATCTCTCTGAAATTGTACTACAAGGTTCAATGATGCAATGGAAAGCATGAGATTGAGTTTAAGGGTTATTGCTCCAAGGATGGTTCTAAAAGTTGGGAAGGATTTTTGTTTATTGTTTCAAGAAGAAATCTTTTTTGTTTTTTGTTTCAAGAAGAAATCTTCAATTGCACAGTATTGTGCAATATATTTGTTAGATAATTGACCACATCAATTTTGTGAGAAAAACCTATATTATGTCAAACACTGGATCACAATCCAAATTCAGACAGAATCGAGCTTGAATATGTTGACCAAATTTGCCCCAACTATTCAGGGTTCAACCACTGGAGTCGTAAAAAGCTGCGCCCTGCGGAGCACCTGGTTCTAACTTGTTCCTCTCACAAGTCATGTGAAGTCAATATCATTCTTACTGTTCCCCTCACAAGGCATGTGACATCAATATCATTCTTACTTGTTCCCCTCACAAGGCATGTGACATCAATATCATTCTTACTTGTTCCCCTCACATGTCATGTGACGTAACTATCATTCTTACTTGTTACCCTCATAAGGCATGTGACATCAATATCATTTTCACTTGTTCCTCACACAAGGCATGTGACGTCACTATCATTCTTACTTGTTCCTCTTACAAGGCATGTGACGGTACTATCATTCTCACTTGTTCCTCACACAAGCCATGTGACGTCACTATCATTCTTACTTGTTCCTCTTACAAGGCATGTGACAGTACTATCATTCTCACTTGTTCCTCACACAAGGCATGTGGTATCAATATTATTCTTACTTGTTCCCCTCACAAGGCATGTGACGGTACTATCATTCTTACTTGTTCCCCTCACAAGGCATGTGACGTCAATATCATTCTCACTTGTTCCCCTCACAAGGCATGTGGTATCAATATTATTCTTACTTGTTCCTCACACAAGGCATGTGGTATCAATATCATTCTCACTTGTTCCTCACACAAGGCATGTGGTGTCAATATCATTCTTACTTGTTCCTCTCACAAGTCATGTGACGGTACTATCATTCTCACTTGTTCCCCTCACAAGGCATGTAACATCAATATCATCCTTACTTTTACCCCTCACAAGGCATGTGACGTCAATATCATTCTTACTTGTTCCTCTCACAAGGCATGTGACGTCAATATCATTCCTACTTGTTCCTCACGCTAGGCATGTGACGTCAATATCTTTCTTACTTGTTCCCCTCACAAGGCATGTGACGTCAATATCATTCTTACTTGTTCCCCTCACAAGGCATATGACATCAATATCATTCTTGCTTGTTCCCCTCACAAGTCATGTGGTGTCAATATCATTCTTACTTGTTCCTCTTACATAGCATGTGACGGTACTATCATTCTCACTTGTTCCCCTCACAAGTCATGTGGTGTCAATATCATTCTTACTTGTTCCTCTTACAAGGCATGTGACGGTACTATCATTCTCACTTGTTCCTCACACAAGGCATGTGACATCAATATCATTCTTACTTTTTCCTCTCACAAGGCATGTGACGGTACTATCATTCTTACTTGTTCCCCTCACAAGGCATGTGACATCAATATCATTCTTACTTGTTACCCTCACAAGGCATCTGACATCAATATCATTCTCACTTGTTCCTCACACAAGGCATGTGACATCAATATCATTCTTACTTGTTCCTCTTACAAGGCATGTGACGTCACTATCATTCTTACTTGTTCCTCACACAAGGCATGTGACGTCAATATCATTCCTACTTGTTCCTCACGCTAGGCATGTGACGTCAATATCTTTCTTACTTGTTCCCCTCACAAGGCATGTGACGTCAATATCATTCTTACTTGTTCCCCTCACAAGGCATATGACATCAATATCATTCTTGCTTGTTCCCCTCACAAGTCATGTGGTGTCAATATCATTCTTACTTGTTCCTCTTACATAGCATGTGACGGTACTATCATTCTCACTTGTTCCCCTCACAAGTCATGTGGTGTCAATATCATTCTTACTTGTTCCTCTTACAAGGCATGTGACGGTACTATCATTCTCACTTGTTCCTCACACAAGGCATGTGACATCAATATCATTCTTACTTTTTCCTCTCACAAGGCATGTGACGGTACTATCATTCTTACTTGTTCCCCTCACAAGGCATGTGACATCAATATCATTCTTACTTGTTACCCTCACAAGGCATCTGACATCAATATCATTCTCACTTGTTCCTCACACAAGGCATGTGACATCAATATCATTCTCACTTGTTCCTCACACAAGGCATGTGACGTCACTATCATTCTTACTTGTTCCTCTTACAAGGCATGTGACGGTACTATCATTCTCACTTGTTCCTTACACAAGGCATGTGGTGTTAATATCATTCTTACTTGTTCCTCACACAAGGCATGTGGCAGTAACATAAGACTACACAAAATTATTTGGACCGTTGGACAAATCTGGTTAATAATGAATCGGTCTGGTAAAATTTTGTTGAATTCTGGTCCGAATGTTAGGTGTTGTTTTTTACATGGATTTTTCTAGCATTCTTGCAAGATTCCCAAACGATCTCAAAATTCATTTTAATCTTTATTATCCGTGACAGCGATGTTTATTTTGTTCAACTGCTAGCTTTATGCCGAAAATCGCTAACAAGTAATATGTAATCCGAGAAAAATTATCTGACTGACAAAAACATCAAAATTCCACACCAAGAGGCTGCTTTAAAGCTGGCCCCTAAACTTTAATGTATACAACTTCAGCGAAAATGAACGTCTTACTAAAATAAACTATCAGTATTCACAAAGTGTGGAATAATAAAATAAATTAAATAAATTGACAGGATATCACGTAATTACGTATTGAAGGGTTTATTTGCAAGTACAAACTGATGGACGCCACTGGTGGATCAATAATTGTTCTGATGGACGTTTGTTGAGATTTGTGCTCTATCTGCAATTTTATGTTTAATGTTTTTAAGGGACTTGTGTCTGTCTTTTCATGTTGACTCTAATGCTAATAAGGGGAAGTTGAAATGCTGAAAACCAGCCATCAGCTCAACTGGATTATACAGAATAAGTAGTTTTTTGACATATTAATACATTGACACATAGACGGATAGACACATTGACCAGTTGACCTATTAAAAAAATGACATATTAAATAATTGACATATTAAAACATTGACAGATCATCATCTCAAAATTGAGGTATCAAAAGAGGATCAAATTCAAACATTGACACAAAGACATATGGACACATTGACCAGTTGACAAATTAACACATTGACATATTTATACATTGACAGTTCTAAAGCTTTTTACACATCAACGCCTTGAGAGATCTACACATTGACAGATCAACACTTAAACAGACTCATATACTGACACATTGATGTATCCACACTTAGACAGATCAACACAATAACAGACTCATATATGCATCGACACATCAGGCCTCTACGATGTCTACAATAACTTTTTTTCAACTTGTCCAGTAGGACAAGTACATACCAAAACTTACTTGTCCGAATGAAATTGTTACTTGTCCAATTTTTTTTTAACCCAAAATAACCTTTTTACATTTTAAGTTGATTAAAGGAACAAAACGAATTTAAATAATAGAATTGAATTTGATGAATTTCTTTTGAAATACTTTTCAAAAATATGAGTCAAGTACAACTGAATCTAGTCATGTCACAGGACTTAGGTCCCTAGTTTTCACCAATGCCAGTCTCATCATAATCTATTCAAATGCAATCAATAAAAAGAAGATGAGGTCTGATTGCCAATGAGAAAACTCATATGGTATTTATTAAAAAGAACATAATAAGGTAAGAAAATGAGATACTGATTTGTCTTGGTCCCAAATTGTCTGCTGTCTTGCCAAACTGTCTATCAATCATGTCTACTAAATATGTGTCCTACGGTGCCAAACTGTCTTAAACTTCGAGCTAAACCTGTCCAGGTGACAAACTGTATTATAAAGTCACCTTATCTATAAAGCGCAGCATTGATTCAGATCAGTAAGACTGGTTTCCGAGAATAGTATACTTTTGACCTGTTAAAAAGTACCTGACAAAGAACCAGTTAAAAATTATCGATTGCAAGTCGAAGAAAAAGGTTATGCATTTGAATACAGAAACCACGTGACAGAAACATGTCAAATTAATATTTGTTTTGTTTGTTTGTTGTTTATAATTATACTTTGTTCATTAAAGTTGGATGAAGTTTATTTTCTGCAGAATAATTGTACTTGTCCCAACGGACAAGCTTGATACAGCTTTTACTTGTCCAACCTTTTTTCCCTCTGGTACCGGACAATTGGACAAGCGTTATTGTCGAGGTCTGCACATTGCTATATTGACACACTGACAGATTAACACTTTTACAGATTCATACATCTGCACATTGACATATCGACAAACTGACAGATCAACACGAAACAGACTCATCAATTGGCATATTGCTACACTGACAAATCAACACATAAACATATTCATACATCAACACATTGTCATATTGATACACTGACAAATCAACACTTAAACAGATTCATACATCAACACATTACCATATTGACACACAGACAGATTAGAAAAAATAACAGACTCATATATTGACTCATTGTTAAATTGAAACACTGACAGATCAACACATCAACTGACTCATACATCAACATTTGATATATCAACACATTGACAGATCAACACATTAACAGACTCACACATCAAAATATCAACACATTAACATACTAAAACATCTACACATTGATACACCGACACACTGACAAATCAACCCATAAACACTCATACATCAAAACACTGACAGATCTACATATAACAAGACTCGTACATCAACACAATGACATATAGATACCTTGAGAGACTTAAAAATCAATGCATTGCCATATAAACACACTGACAGATTAACACATTAACAGATTCAAACATCAAACATTAATACACTGATATATCAATACATTAACACTCATACATCGACACATAAACATATTGACACACTGACAGATCAACACATCAACTGACTCATACATCAACATTTGATATATCAACACATTGACAGATCAACACATTAACAGACTCACACATCAACACATAGACATATTGACACACTAACAGATTTAACACATCAACACATTGACATATTGATACACTGACAGATCAACATATTAACAGACTGGTACATCAACACATTGACATTTTTACACACTGACAAATCAACATATACACACACTCAAACATTAACAAGTTGACATATTGATACACTGACAGATCAACATATTTACAGACTGGTACATCAACACATTGACATTTTTACACACTGACAAATCAACATATACACACACTCAAACATTAACAAGTTGACATATTGATACACTGACAGATCAACATATTAACAGACTGGTACATCAACACATTGACATTTTGACACACTGACAAATCAACATATAAACACACTCAAACATTAACAAGTTGACATATTGACACACTGACAAATCAACAAATAAACAGACCCATACATCAGCACATATACATATTGACACATTGACAAACTTAACACATTAAAAGATTCACACTGATAGATCAACATATTAAAAGACTCGTACATCAACACAATGACATATTGAACAGACACATTGACATATTGACACACTGACAGATCAACATATTACCAGACTCCCACATCAACAAATTGACATATTGACACACTGAGAGATCAACATATTACCAGAATCCCACTTCAACAATTTGACATATCAACACACTGACAAATCAACACGTTAACACACATTTGTCATCACGCTGATAGATCAACACATTGACAGGCTCATACATCAACACATTGACATATTGACACACTTACATATCAACATATAACCAGACTCATACATCAACACATTGACATATTGACACACTTACATATCAACATATAACCAGATTCATACATCAACACATTGACATATTGACACACTTAAATATCAACATATAACCTGATTCGAACATCAACACATTGACATATTGACACACTTACATATCAACATATAACCAGATTCGAACATCAACACATTGACATATTGACACACTTACATATCAACATATAACCAGATTCATACATCAACACATTGACATATTGACACACTTACATATCAACATATAACCAGACTCGTACATCAACACATTGACATATTGACACACGTACATATCAACACATAACCTGATTCATACATCAACACATTGACATATTGAAACATTGACAGATCAACACTTTGGCACACATACATCATCACGCTAATAGATCAACACATTGATAGACTCATGCATCAGCACATTGGATATTGACACACTGACATATCAAGATATTACCAGACTCAAACATCAACACATTGACATATTGACACACTGACATATCAACACATTCCCTGACTCAAACATCAACACATTGACATATTGACACATTGCATATCAACATCTTACCAGACTCAAACATAAACACATTGACAGATGAACACATTAACATATTGAACAACTCATACATTAACACATCAACATATTGACACACTGACAAATCAACACATTAACAGCCTCTAACATCAACAAGTTGACATATCGACAAATTAACAGACTCACACAGCGACACATTGGCATATTGACACACTGAGAGATTAACATTTAAACAGAATTATAAATATGCACATGACATATCAACACATTAACATATCAACACATCAACATACTAAAACAGTCCAGGCAATTACTGAAAACTGTAATATTACATAAATCTGTACTATTACTCTTTTCTGTAATACAACATTTTTTTAAAAAGGAAGTAAGAGTTATCTCCCATTTGGTACTACAAATAATTACATTTATTGAAGAAAACCATTGTCTTGTTGGTTTTTCTCTTTCTTTTAAAGACTAATAGTGTTAAGAGTAAAAAAATCAACAACAACAAATTTATCAAATTGAAGTTATTATGTTCATCGTTTGCTTGACAATGAAAGATCAAATAAAATAATATAGATAACTTGGACTATTAAATTAAAAGAAATGTCACTGATTTCCATTAGTTTCCATCATATGTTTGCAATTTCTAATATTTTTTAACAAATGTTAACCAACAAAAAATATCAAAAAGAAAAAAGACGTTTTAAATTGAAATTTTAGGGGGACTTTTCTTCAGAATCAAGTTTAAATAAAAACTCAGCTATTGCTCATTTCAAGACAAATATGTTATCTGCTATTTTAGGATTATTCAAATCTTACTACATATTTGCTTAATTTTATTTAAAAAACAAAGTAAACAACAAAAATATAAATTTCTTTGTACATATTTAATGTCACAAATCAAAACAAGTTTTTAATAATAGCATTAGCAGAATTAAAACACTTCACAATCTTCTGTATGATTAGCTATATAAAACAAATAAGAATGTCTTTGTTTAGATAACTTCAATAAAATCAAAACAATATCCAACCGCTACCCCAAATATGTTTGTGTTTATATATTGGCATTTTCAGGTATGCCTTTGGTCAATATTTTTTTTTAAAGAAAAGATAAACTGATAAATGCAATAAATAGTCAAATTTTTACCTTTTCTAGGGATTGGGTAATAAAGGTTAAAGAGTTATGCTACTTACATTTGCAAGATAAACTACTACATGTACAGTTTTTGTAAACTGCAACATTTCAAATTCAATAGACCATGACTAAAGGGGCAGACCCAAATAATCGCCCTGGAAATGAAATATGCCAATGCCTATACAACTGCATACCAGATACCATTGACCTACAACAAGTGTTTACCCACAAACTGACCTAACCATAGAATAATACAAGTAAACTAAGCAAAAGTTTAAATGTCAATAGTACATGAGTAAGGGGGCAGACCAAACAATCTCCATGTAAATAACATGAGGTAATGCTTATACAACTACACTATCAAATATAATGGACCTATCACTTATGTTTCACCATAAACTATACCTAATCACAAATTAATGCAATGTTGACGACGCTGCCAAATTGAAAGAAGTTTTAATGTTATTTAAATTTGAATAATTTTTTGATTTAATTACATGTAAATTCAAATAAATTTCTTGTTTATGACTTATTTAAACTAGAACTTCCATCAAATTTAATGCAATTTAAAGTCAATAAAATTCTGTATAGCTGATGTACTTACAAAACAATAGTGCAAATGAAAAATAAAGAAAAGGCAGAATTTGTCTTGGAAAAGGGATGTAGGAGATTTATTTTTACTTTAACCCAAATATCTGGTTTGGAAATATCTAATTAAATAAAAAACAAAAATTAGGCAAAATAGGAAATTTCAATGATTATAACTTTGTAGCTACTGAACACATAAAATTGATCCTCCAACTTTTCTGATCCATATTTACAAACTATAAGAGTTGAAAGGCATGGATTGCTGCTCTGTTTATTTACAGTAAAATAGTATTTGTGGTTCCAAATGGCAATGTGCAAATGTATAATTTGTCAGTAACATTGAAGACTGTATTTTTAAGATGAAACTTAAACTGTAATTCAAAGAATACACTTCATTCATTTGCAAAGCTCAATACTATTTTGTAAGTATGCCCTTACCTATATGTAAAGAATGGCAATGCATCTGAATTTATAAAAATATTAATTAATAATATCCCTTGCTAGCGTTATTCATTGTTATTTGTCAATTTTAAAACTTTAAAAAAACAACAATAAAAACACATAACATTATTTACATGATTAACATAATTGTTAAATTCAAAAACAATCGAACATTAATTAAAATGTTATGGGATTTCATTCCAAATGCTGTATGTAAGAATAAAATATAAGGTGTAATGTAATATTTTAAATATGTACAATTGAATAAAATAGCACACAAATAAACTTTTATCAACAAATTTATGTAATGTCAAGCAAAAATTATCAATATTGAATGTACTTGGACAATTCAAGAAAATGATAAGTTTATATGTTTATAAATATATTTGGTGTATTTACTGTCTCCTGATTATTTAAAAGTTTAGTTTTATTTTCAATGTTTACAAATTTTATGGCGACACACCCACTCTGACGTTGTGTATTAATACGTCAACATATGTGTACATTGTTATTTATAATATATATAAGTAATATAAAAAGTTCTTTGAGCCTTATTTTTGATAGAAATTTATTTATAATGAATGGCAATAACTTATTTTGATTTTATTGAACCATAAAATTAATTTTCAACTATTCACATTTTACATAATCCTCTTGGCAGTCTAGAAAATGACTTTAGTTTATCCATGTAAGATTTAAAAATCTTCTGACAGTCAACATGGTCAAACCCGAAGTCTTGTGATCAGGCGAGTACTGTATAAATTTTCCTGTGATCATTTTTAGTCCTCCTACAAAATACAACTACTTCTGTTTTAGATAATTTGCACAAAACAGTGAAGGATAAATCTAAAGAGTCTCAAATGATTCATGTAGAATCTAGGGAGAGAATGACCCTATGAACTATGAACCAACCAATCACAAGCGGTTTTGAGTTTTCCTGCTTTAAACCGGTTGTTGTTGTATTTTGTAGAAGAACTTAAACAATAACATGAAAATTTATTGACAAATCTTGTGTACTGGGGGTAAGGGGTACTCTAAGGGTAAATACAATGCATATCATCTGAGAGATAAACTTTTCATGAATCGAATGGTGTATGGAACAAAAAATTTGAGACTGAATTGACAGAGAAATAAGAGTTTTAAGCGGAGAGGTGAAAAAAGTAGTTGGGTACCTTCTCGTAAATATACGTGGATAGTGGGTCTTCCAATTAATAGAAACAAGTGCCTGTGGTTTGATGCGTGCACAACAGTGACGTCTAGCTGATTTGGCGCAATCACTGTCTTACAAAAGACGAGTTTGAATATTGTACGGTGTTTTACTTGGTGGAATGTCAATACACTCACAGTTACAGTTATTCTTTACTTGCTTCCACAATAATTGTTGCAAGGTATTCTTTGAATTTCTCTGCAGTTATAGTTCTCTTCAGACATGCTTTTTTTAGAAATTCGTCTGGTTGAATAGCGTAAATCAGCCCATCAACTTCTTTTTACATAAATACTAACTTTGGCTTCAACGCCTTGTTCGTCCTTGTCTGGAGAACTTGTTGTAGTTCCAGTTTAGCAAGCATTTTCGAGACTTATCCATCCACTCTTAACTTGTAATCTCTGGTGATAAATTTTGCCGTTTGACAGGTTTTTTTATTTTGTTACCGGGTAGGGGTCTCATACTATGGCTCCATATTATATTATGAGATCATTTCCTAAAGGTCTAGTTCATTATCCAATCTGACACAAATTTCAATAACTGGAATGCCACCCAAGTTGAATATATGGTGACCCGCTATAACAGCATATTTACTTGGAATTGTGTTTAATACCATGATGGTTCAATGGCATAAACTTAAATGAAGACAGAAATTTGACATGAAAGATTGTGGATAAGTGTAAAATAAAAACAAAACTAGCTTACTATGATAAATGGTTAAAGAATGAATATCAAATTATATGGGTCATGGGCAGAGTTATAAAATATCAATATGGCAGAGAAGTGGTTTCAAGTTTCATATAAAGGGACCTGACTTACATGAAATAAAAAATCAAAGGAGTATCCCTATTTGTCTAATCTTCAAGGTGAAATAAAACAAGTATAACAATATTATGCTATTGTGTAAATCTACAGAAATAGAATTGCTTCAAGTAACAGAAATTACTATGTCACTAGTAACTTATTTAATGTTATGTGGGTAATTAGTCCTATAACATATGACCTCGGGAGCATTATTTCAAAAACTATTTCTATTTACTGTTCTGATAAAAAAAGATAATACTATCAATGTGTCACACTTCGCATTCAAAATTAAAAAAACTTTAAAATTGATTAAGAATGCGAAGTCATATGTTATAGGACTATTGTGGGGTATGAGAGCCTTATTGTTACAACTCTTCATAACCATTTGGTTTGAAAGGATACTAGTAGTCTGTATTCTTAATTTAGAAAAATGTAATTGCAAGAAAAAAATACACATTACTTAAAATACTTTAGATCATTCAGGTAGTCTTTATTGAGTATGTACAAAAGATTAGCCAGTAGTCATTGGATAGTGTAGATCATTTAAATAGTCTTGACCTATTTATTAGTACAAAAGAACATCTAGTTATCATTGGATATTGTACATCAATCCAGTATTCTTGACCTATTTATGCGTACAAAAAAAAAAGCAGCCAGTAGTCATTGGTTACTGTAGATCATTCAGGTAGTCTTGACCTATTTATTTGTACAAAAAGAAACCAGCCAGTAGTCATTGGATACTGTAGATCATTCAGGTAGTCTTGATTGTTAACCTGTTCATTTGTATTAAAAAAAACGTCAGTTGTCAACTTCACTTCACACACACATTTACGAATATCAATTATATGCTTACGAGATATGTTGCAATGTTAAACTTATACGGGGTGTGAACATCAAGACTTCCATAAAAAAATATCCCAATATTGGAGGCAGTGGCGTCATTTTTCCTCAGAGCTTTCAGCTCTTTGATTAAGTTGATTGGTCATTATCTTCATTAACAATTATCCTGACCAAATTCTTTAACCAAAACTTGAACCTGAAGCAGAACAGATGAAAAGATAAACAAACAAAAGCATGGATCATTAAACATGCAGCCCCTCTACTATTGTAGGCTGGCATTACAATTTATTACAACTATCACATTTTGTGATTTATTCATGCACATTTAAAAAAAATTATTGATTTGTATCAGTTTAGTTTTTCAATTATATTTAAAATCTAACTCCTACTATCATTGTTTGGTCTTATTGTGTAGAATATTTACAACTTTTATCATTTGACTTGTGATCCACACAGGGGTTCAGGCTTATATTTTGGCGCGTGTTTGATGTGTCTATGGACCACAATGGAGGTCTAAATTTAAGAAGCACCCCCTTTTTTCCCCAAGAGAGATTGTTATTGGAATAACTCATTATTGATTTTGCTGTCTTTATCAATTTCAATATAAATCACAATATTAGGTACAGCTATTTTGTTATCTTTTGACATATAAGAAGTATTTGTAAATTATTAAGTACAATCTGACAGCTGTATACAATATAACCAACAAAAAAATCTGAAACTGGATTACTGCCCTTTTAGCTAATTCTACTTAATACACAATTATTTTGATTTTTTGTTATTGTTTTTTTTTAGTAAACTTTAGTAACATGAGTATGAATTCAATCCCCCATGACTCTATTCATGCTATTTGTTAGATGTCTCTACTCTCATTGGCAATCACACGTAATCTCCTTATAAATTTATTTTCGAAGGCCTCAACTAACAGTATTTTCCATAAAATATATAAAACAATAAAAAGCTAGCACAATCATGAATTGTGGTCGTATATTGGTATCACGTCGTCGTCGTCCGAAACATTTGGTTTCCTGACAATAACTTTAGTATTAGTGAATAGAAATCTATAAAATATAAAAAAACAAGGTTTATAACTGTTCCAAACCATATCAGTATTTGGACCGCACGCCTACGGTCTGGACCGTATGAGTATATAAGCGTATGGTCAAGTACGAGCTGACCATACATGTGATTTGATCATTTGGGTTATATTTAAACAATTTATCACAATCTTTTTTTTTTGGTTTACAAATTGTTATTATTACAATTAGATGGATAAACTGAACAGAA
The DNA here is from genome assembly GCA_019925275.1 of Mytilus edulis. Lineage (NCBI taxonomy): Eukaryota > Metazoa > Mollusca > Bivalvia > Mytilida > Mytilidae > Mytilus > Mytilus edulis. Next base: position 4,201,302 of record CM034354.1, read on the forward strand.
GAACAATTGAAATAAAACATTTGTTTAATTGTAAATCTGAATTCTATTTTGGTACACTCGCCCAAGGTGACACTTGCTACAACAATTGTAATATTTTTTACATTTGAAAATGTACATGTTTGCAGTTCATGCATGTTCCTTTGCATTTGCATAGATAAGATAAACAGAGTTGATTAGCGTGATTTTTTTTTAAATAGTTAGAATATAAAGTTTTTATTTCAAGAATATAAAGTTTTTATTTCAATTACAATTGAACTTGCTTTATATTAATTTGAGAGTTAAGTTATGTTGATCTGTAATATGTATTTGTATCTAAAAATTTTGACCAACTTCTTAATATTAGTCACACCGTACGCATACGCCCGTACGCGTATGAGTATTTTAAAAAAAAGTATGCATACGGTCTGGAACATAACCACAAAAGGATGGTGATTAATTTTCGTGGTTATGGTCCGAATAATTTAGGAAGTAGGGGCCAAAAAAAAGGGACCAAATAAGCATTTTAATTTCTAGTTTTCAGACAAAAAATAACTTGTGGATCGGTGTATGGATCTCTCAGACATTGTACAACAAGTTTCCATACACCAAAGGGATGGTTAGGATTGGCTTTTTTTCCTTACATTGCTTTAAAATTATGTATACAGAAATTTTGTATTCTCTTGAGGTGATTAGCTGTCAGTTTATTTTTAGAGGATCCTAATACAACTGCTGATTAAAGATATTATACTTTTAGACATGATTAGGTAGTATTTAAATGGGAAACTATGGTTGCAAACTTCATTGGAAACTTGAATTATTATTTTTTTGGAAAAAGGGAGGGGGAGGGGAGTTGAAAAAAAATTGGGGGAGGGGGGTTAAAAAGAAATAGCAGATTTCAGAAATTAAAAAGAAAAAAATTGGCCAAAAAAAAAGGGATGGAGTGAGAAAAAAAATGGTTGCCAAAAAAAGGTTGTTTTTTTTGTGGGGGGGGGGGGGGTGCAATTCGCAATATCAAAGTGTATTGCACAAAAGCAAATCATAAAGGCAACAGTAGGATTCATAAATCGATTGAGAAGGCCCTAGTATGAACCATATGTCTCAGACCTAATATGTATAAATCGCTAGACGAGTATAACCTCTTACTAATGACGTTTTAGGATAAACATTTATTTATTTACATTTCAGACAGCAAAATACCAGAACAAATAAAAAAGATGGATCATGAGTCGATTGACATTTATCTGAACGCCCTTGAATCAGGTTCAGAACGAAGACGGGATATAAATTTAATAATTGTTGGAAAAAAATCTGTTGGAAAAACTTCCTTAGTACGAAGATTGTTCGGGGAGGAGTTACAAAGCGTAAAAAGCACAAATGGTATAGAAATTCATCGGCGGAGATGTCGAATAAATCTAAGTAACTGTGAATGGAATAAAGTGTTAGGTAAATATGCGATTCTTTTCTCACTCTCGTTTGACATGCTTTATTTATTGCAAAGTTATTATAGAAAAACTAAAACATAGTAAACATAATTTTCAAGGTTTTTTTCAAGTTCTGTGTATGCTGTTTTTCTGTATTTACTTTTTTTTTTTTTAATTTCTTCAATTCTTAGAAACACATTTTTGCTAGACCCTAGTATGAACTGTATGTTTCAGACCTAATATGAATATTCAATATTCAATTAATGGAATTAAAGATAGGCATGTTGGATGTAATTTAAACTAAAATACAGACGAATGATCATCTCTACTACATTATCGCAAAATATTTTTATTTGCAAAAAAGACTATGCTTATGTATACTTATCCTCGCATCCGTTTTATTATATGTAAAAATGCTTGTTTTTTTATAATTATACTGTTTTCCTGTGTACTCTTTTATACTTGAGACCTAAAAAGCTGTGTAATTAGGTTTTTTTAACACATTTTAGTGCCTGCATTTCATATTTATATGATCTTCAACGTCTTATTAAAAATTGTTCTCAAGAATGCAATCCAATCAGCCCAATAAAACTAAATGAAAATGTCCGATGGATTTCTAATCAGATGGATGTCTAATCAGATGGATGTGTAATCAGATGGATGTCTAATCAGATGGATGTCCAATCAGATGGATGTCTAATCAGATAGATGTCTAATCAGATGGATGTGTAATCAGATGGATGTGTAATCAGATGGATGTCTAATCAGATGGATGTCTAATCAGATGGATGTGTAATCAGATGGATGTCTAATCAGATGGATGTGTAATCAGATGGATGTCTAATCAGATGGATGTCTAATCAGATGGATGTCTAATCAGATGGATGTGTAATCAGATGGATGGCTTATCAGATGGATGTCTAATCAGATGGATTTGTAATCAAATGGATGTGTAATCAGATGAATGTCTAATCAGATGGATGTCTAATCAGATGGATGTCTAATCAGATGGATGTGTAATCAGATGGATGTGTAATCAGATGGATGTCTAATCAGATGGATGTCTAATCAGATGGATGTGTAATGAGATGGATGTCTAATCAGATGGATGTCTAATCAGATGGATGTGTAATCAGATGGATGTGTAATGAGATGGATGTCTAATCAGATGGATGTGTTATGAGATGGATGTCTAATCAGATGGATGTCTAATCAGATGGATGTGTAATCAGATGGATGTGTAATCAGATGGATATGTAATCAGAGTGTCTAATCAGATGGATGTCTTATCAGATGGATGTGTAATCAGATGGATGTCTAATCAGATGGATGTGTAATGAGATGGATGTCTAATCAGATGGATGTCTAATCAGATGGATGTGTAATCAGATGGATGTCTAATCAGATGGATGTTTAATCAGATGGATGTCTAATCAGATGGATATCTAATCAGATGGATGTGTAATCAGATGGATGTCTAATAAGATGGATGTCTAATCAGATGGATGTCTATTTGATGGATGTCTAATCAGATGGATGTGTAATTAGATGAATGTGTAATCAGATGGATGTCTTATCAGATGGATGTCTAATCAGATGGATGTGTAAGCAGATGGATGTCTAATCAGATGGATGTCTAATCAGATGGATGTCTAATCAGATGGATGTGTAATCAGATGGATGTGTAATCAGATGGATGTGTAATCAGATGGATGCCTAATCAGATGGATGTCTAATCAGATGGATGTCTATTTGATGGATGTGTAATCAAATGGATGTGTAGTCAGATGGATGTCTAATCAGATGGATGTCTGGATTGAGTGTTGTATAAACCCTTTGGCAATTTAATCCTTTAGCAAATACTTTATTTTTACTGTAATTTCATTATTTCAATTACTGCGATAGTTGTTACTGTAAAGGTTTTATATGAAAATAAAATTTTATTGATATCTGTATTTTTTAAATGCAGATACCCTTATTAGTTTAACATTTTTAATGTGTTTGAGCTTTGATTTTGCCATTTGAATACAGACTTTCCGTTTTGAATTTTCCTCAGAGTTCGGTATTTTTGTTCATTTACTGTTTTCTTGATAATGACCTGTTGCCTTAACAGATTATTGTTTATGTGTTTAGTTTCTGAGAAAGGTATGAACGTGGTTTTCTTTATTGTTTCTTTATTGTATAACATATGAAATAGGTGAAGTTTAATCCTAACTTCCATAGATTTCTCCTATACTATGAACACTTTTTACTATTTTTTTGTAGATACAAGATTAGTGAAAGAAGCAAGTATCAACAACAGAATATTGCAGTCAATTGTCAAAAAGGTACATCAAGATAAAGAAAAACCAAAGCATGACATATTGGAGATATCTTCATCAGATCAGATATCAACAGATGATAATAAGGACACAATCACCAAAAATATTGAACATGACAAAGAACCTCAACCCAAAATGAATTATCAGTTTGCTTATCCGGAGATTACAGAACCGCCGATTTCTAAACTGGCAAAGGATGAGCTGTTAAGTATAATCGGATCTGCTGTAGACTTACAAGACGAAGACGACTATGCAAATTTAACAGTGTGGGATTTTGCTGGTGACATTGAGTATTACAACACACATCAAACGTTTTTGAATTCAGAAGCAATTTTTCTTGTCGTAGCAAATTTACATGACATAGATGACACAGTATCCTACGGTTTGTAAAGTCAATTTGTGCTTCCTTATCAAATTTAAAGATATAATTATATTAAACGTAGATACAAATTATTCTTGATGTTCAGTTCATATAAAAACAATGAAACTAAACATTTAAGACAGCAAATTTTAATACGGTTCTTTTTTGTTAAATGATTTTTAATATTTGCTCTAAACAACACTACTTTTCGTGTTTCATTTAATATAGCCATTTACTATCTTGACTTCCATCTAGTTCGTGATAAAAGAGATGCCTTCAGCTTCCCATTTGTTCTTTCATTTTCTATGTAGCAACATTCTAGCAGTGTCTTCCCATGAAGTATATATCTCCAAATTGATACGATATTCTAGGACTTGTATTTCCTATCATGATGTCCTGATAAGAAGGTTGCTGCTCTCAAAAAAGCTATCAAGCCAAGTGTCAAAGAGGTGCAGTTGAAATTATCCCTTCAAAATTTACAGACGCCATCAATAGTTGGTTTAACGTCATTTAATATCTGTTATAAAGATGACGACGGATATGTTCCAAAAGTCGTAACTACAATCCCGTTCACTTTTGTCTCGTGTGTAACCTACTGAATTATACTTATCACCAGGTTTTTAAATACACAAACAACACGACGGGTGCACATGTAGAGTAGAATCTTCCCTGAGTGTATGAAATCAACCCTGATTTTTAGTTGGGTTTTCTGTTGCTCAGTCTTAAGTTCTCTACGTTGTGTTTTGAATATTTTTGATTGTCGTTTTAGTCTTTGGCGTTCTTTGTCATGTCTTTGTCAGTTTATTTTCGTCTTATGATTATAAATGTTCCTTTGGTATCTTTTTCCTCTCTTTTACACGTCAATATATACTTGTAGCTAACCTATTTTATTTCGTGCTTAAAAAAATATCACCACGAATGTTGTTTTCTTCTTATCTCATACAAACATCCTTTGTTATACGACCGCAAATATCTTGTGTTGTCCGAAGACATTTGATTTCCAAACAATAGCTTACATATTAGTGATTGGATCTTGATGAAATGTTACCACAAGGTTTCATATAAAAAAATGAAGGTTGGGATTGATTTTTGCGGCAATGGTCTGAACTGTTTAGGATAAACGAAACAAAAACAAAACTTTTCTGATACAAATGTATCAGTTGTTCATTTCTTGACCATATTCAATGGGATTTAATTCAAAGTCTAGAACACGGTGGGTTCTTTATTATGCTAAATGTAACCGTATCTTTAGATGGATTTTTTGCCATGTGTTTAAATTGATCCACATTGAGGTCCTATGGGTCCAAATTAAATTTAGTTTGATTTCAACATTTGAATTCAATGGTGTTTTTTTATATGCTTAATCTAACTATGCAGAACTTCATGGTATGTTTGTTTATAATTTTGTAAAAATTAATTTTTAGAAAGCTTTATATATGTGTCAAATATTTTATCAGAATCCAAATTCAGATCTGTATCAAGCTTGCATGAATGAAGTTTCGATTTTCGCCAAAACTGTTTAGGGTTTGACCTCTTCGCTCATATCAAGCTGCGCCTCGCATTGTGTTTTATTAATGTATAGCATTTTGCTTTCTGTACATGGAAAATTTATGGACTCCATCATTAAATTGGCTTTATTACCAGATTATCATAGGCATGTTCCATTTGTAGTTACCACAATATCGTTCTATTTACGTCGACTCTGACATACAAGTGAGACTTTTCGCCGAATTTGTACTTACCATAAACAACAAGACGGGTGCTGAATGTGATATAGGATCTGCGTACCCTTCTTGAGCACCTCGATTCAACCCTGATTTATGAAGGTTCATTTTGTTCTCTCGATTGTGTTCTATATAATGTTGTGCATATTTTTGATTGTTTATTCTTTGGGTTCTTTTTATCTGCCCGATCGTTATCGCTTTCTTTTTGACTGATGAATGTTGAATCGCCCGTGTGTAACTTTTGCCTCGTTTTAAACACTGATTTAAATAGTTGTATTTTTTACTTGCAATATCATAACGGTCTGCAGGATAAATCATTATATATTTTTTTTTTATTGAATGAAGTAATTATATTCTTAAGAAACATTTCAAGTGCAGTCATCCACCGAAATATTTAAATATTAATTTGTTTTTAATCACAGGCACATTCAATTTCTGGATGGATACAATACATTGTTATGGAAGCATAAACAACAAAACTGAAGCTGTATTGCTCGAAGGAGCTCACAACCTTCTAGATCCACCAGTTATTGCAATTGGTACACACAAGGACAAATTTCAGGTATTTATATCAAAGTAATAGTGGAGTAGACATGTTAATTTAGTCTCTGTTTATAAAAACTTGACAACTGAATTTGCGCCTTTGAAAATATTTATTTTTTATTTTTGGTGTGCTTTTCAAAAATTTGTGTCAGACCATTGAGTTTGTCGTTAAATGAATGTGTTTGTATGATCTTAAAAAATATCATTCCTTAAATGTTATTGTATTTTTTTTTAAACTGACTTAACATAAAATATACATGAACGTATTTGTTTCTAGTTACAATTGCCAAACTAGAGGCTCTCAAGAGCCTGTATCGCTCACCTGCTTCTACTTGGGTTTAAGAAATCATATAAAAATTATATATAAAATTTGGCTAAAAGTCACAAAACTTGGCCAACACCTCATAAGGTAAGGAACATTCATGCTATGTTTGATTTCATTCAATTCAGTGGTTCTTTAGAAGAAGACTTTTGTATGCATTTCCCATAGGGTCCCATGTTAAACTAAGTCCCCCTGATGGCGGCCATCTTGGATGTTGCAATGACAACAAAGTAACAACACTTGGTTAGCAACTCATTAGGAACATTCATGCTATGTTTGATTTCATTCCATTCAGTGGTTCACTAAAAGACGACATGTGTATGTATTTCCCATAGGGTCCTATGTTAAACTAAACCCCCACTGGCGGCCATCTTGGATGATGGATCGGCTACAAAGTAACAACACTTGGTCAGCATCTCATAAGGAACATTTATGCTATGTTTGGTTTCATTCCATTCAGTGGTTCTCTATAAGAAGAAACTTGTATGTATTTCCCATAGGGTCTTATGTTGAACTAAGTCCCCCTGCTGACGGCCATCTTGGATGATGGATCGGCTACAAAGTAACAAAACTAGGTCAGCACTTCATAAGGAACATTCATGCTATGTTTTGTTTTATTTCATTCAGTGGTTCTCTAAAAGAAGTCATTTGTATGCATTTCCCATAGGGTCCTATGTTAAACTAAGTCCCCTTGCTGGCGGCCATCTTGGATGTTTGATCGGCTACAAAGTAACAACACTAGGTCAGCACTTCATAAGGAACATTCATGCTATGTTTTGTTTTATTTCATTCAGTGGTTCTCTAAAAGAAGTCATTTGTATGCATTTCCCATAGGGTCCTATGTTAAACTAAGTCCCCTTGCTGGCGGCCATCTTGGATGTTTGATCGACTACAAAGTAACAACACTTGGTCAGCACCTCATAAGGACCATCATGCCATGTTTTGTTTCATTCCACTCAGTGGTTCTCTAAAATAAGTCATTTGTATGCATTTCTCATAGGGTCCAATGTTAAACTAAGTCCCCCTGCTGGCGGCCATCTTTAATGTTGGATCGGCTACAAAGTAACAACACTTGGTCAGCACCTCATAAGAAACATTCATGCCATGTTTGGTTTCATTCCATTCAGTGGTTCTCTAGAAGAAGTTCAAAATGTAAAAAAGTTCACGAATACGACAGACGACGATGGACGCCTAGTGATGAATAGAATAAAGAATAAAAAAGTGCTACAATATCAACTCAAACACAAAAAGTCCAAGTTTACAAAATGTTTTTATTGTGTACTCACACTACTTGAAGATGTTATTACTATAACAGTGTATGCAAATAACATGAATAAGGAGATGTGGTATGATTGACAATGAGACAACTGTAGATTTTAAATAAGAAGATGTGGTATGACAATGAGACAACTACCAACCAGATTAAAATGATAAGCACTCATACAATGTAGGTAACCGTACAACAACGACAATAATACACACCGTATAGTCCGCGAAATGAAAAATTTGAAACAACAGAAAAACTAATGGCCTTATTTATAGCGATACAATTTATTAAATACTAATTGACAGACATGCTTGAATCAACGACAGCCACTGAATTACAGGCTACTGACGTCGGACAGACACATAGACACATTAAGAATGTTGTGGGGTTAAGCATGTTTGTGAACACGCGACCCTCCCCATTGGATCGGTACGAAGCACAAACCAATCAGCATAAAAACAAAAGACTCAAAGCCGGCTTAAAAACATCCTGGTTGGAAAGCCAGAGTATTTATACATCCGCTCTAGAAAAAAAAGACACAGAAAAGTACAGATATGAGAATAGTAATAGTTACAGCCAAAAACATCTTATAAGAAATCATGTACTAAGACTGTTTAGGTTAAATGATAATGAAATAATACAATATCACTGTTTTTGTTTTTGCGAAAGGACGAAGAACAATGCAGAAAACGTCTCGAATCCTACATTGATAAAATCTTTAAAGATTCCAAGCTTCACCTGAGATCAATTCACCTGATCTCCAACACAGAGGATGTGGAAGATGCTTTTGAAAAATTGAGGAATGATATATTTGCCACAGCAAAGAGTACTGCAAATTGGAATCGAGAATATCCTGTTAAATTTATTCAGATGGAAAAAGCCATCAACTCTGAACTTACGATCGGAAAACAAATAATTTCTTTTGAAAGATTAAAAGAACTAGGTGAGAAAATACCACTTCCGATAACTGATAACAAGGAGCTTCATCTCTTTCTCAGGTATCAACATGAAATTGGTAACGTGATATTTTTTGAAGACATTCCGTCATACATCATACTTGATCCCCAATGGTTAGCAAATGCCTTTAAATGCATTGTTACAGCCCAGCAGTTTCAATTTGAATTACCACACTTACAATGGGACAACTTCAAGAAAACAGGAAAGATGGATGCTAAACTATTGGAAGAAATATTCAAGAAACAATCAGCAGACATGAGAATTCATAAAGAGCATATACTGGAAGTAATTGAAAAGTTTGACATTATCATCTATCCATTGCTACTGACGGAAAGTGGAAATGTACAAAGGGAGCATAGTTTTTATGTTCCATGCATGCTTCAAACATTAAAAATTAAGGATATTGATGCATTGTTTAACGTCCCAAATGCTAGCAAATCTACATGTTTGTGTTTTGTCTTTAGTTTGTTACCGCCGTATCTAATCAGCAATCTGATTGTCTCTTGTCTACGAGAATATCCTCTAGCAGTGGTAAAGGGCGAGATAGGTCTCTTCAAGGATTGTTGTGTATTCAATATTGGCAGAACTGGCTGTGCAAAATTTGTATTAGCAAAGAGTAGCCATATGATTCAGCTGCAAGTATGGCAATGGGATGAAGTAGATACAGAGATTAACCAAGCTGTCTTAAAAGTTGTCGAAAGAGAAATCAACAGAATTGTCAACACGCGATACAAGTTGAAAACAGTATCTTTCGAGAAAAAATGGAAGTGTGAGACCACCAGTTTCTCCTTTGACACAGGATTCCTTGAATTTGATCAAGTAAATGATGGGGAAAATTATTATTGCGAAGAACATGCGACAGTTCATAAATATAAAGACTATTGGTTTGGTGAAAAATCAAAGGTAATGTCTTTATTTGCTTTAGATTATTTTCATTTAGTGGGCATATATCTGTGACATGATGAAATCCAATTATTGGTAATTTGTATATTTATTCCTTTGATGTGTACTCGTTGCTAATGTCAGTATCAGTGTGGACTGGTTGTGATAAAGACAAAAGTATTGGGTCCATTCGCAATTAATATGCGCGACTGTACAAAGTTGAGGAGCATTAAGGATCCAAAATTCCAAGAAGTTGTACGTGTCAAATATGACTAAGGTTTTTTTAAATGTGTCAAATAAAGGCAACAGTAGTATATAAACTCATCATAGATACCAAGACTAAATTTTATATATACGGCAGACGTGCATTTCGTCTACAAAAGACTCATCAGTGAAGCTCGAATCCAAAAAAGTTAAAAAAAAAAAAAAAAAAAAAAAGAAGCCAAATATAGTATGAAGTTGAAGAGCATTTAGATCCCAAATTCCGAAAAGTGTTGCTAAATACAGCTAAGGTAAATCTATGCCTGAGGTAGAAAAGCCTTAGTATTTCAAAAAAATCAAAATTTTGTAAACAGTTAACTAATAATATAACAATATCAATGATAATTCATGTCAGCACAGAAAGTGCTGACTACTGGGCTTGTGATACCCTCGGGGAAATAAATCTCTTCCGGCAGTGGTTGTAAATAAACTCATATAGATACCAGGACTAAATTTTATATATACCGCTGTTCGAAAGTCATAGATCTATTGAGCGAAAACAGATCCGTGTTACAAACTAAAACTGAGGTAAACACATCAACTATAAGAGGAAAGCAACAAAACTTGTTTTACAGGAAATGTACGCAAAACCCGACCAACTTCAAATATTTGCGTAATCCACACTATAACTTATAATTTAAAGCTCACCTAACCGTATTCCGTAAAAAGTATCGCATGAGAGAAGCTGAAAAACATACACACTTTTTACATTTTTTGTGGAACTTCATATAAAATAAAGATTGCATTGTAAATGTATGAATAGCTTTTCATAGATCAAAATACAATTTGCGAAAAAAATACAAGTTACCCTAGGGTCTTCATCGATTCATATTTCTGTTCCGGGTTGAAAAACAACATGACACGAAAAATATCACGAAAAGCGAAAGTAACAGTTGAGTTATATCTATTTAAATGTTTGAAATTATAAATAAACTTTCCTAAAATTAATGTGATCGTCTACATAATTAACGCTGTATAGCGAAAATATTAATGCGATTTTTAAGCAAATTATCCATCCTATTTCACTTGTTTATGATCGTATCATACTATGCTATATGAAAAATAAAGAAATGTTACTGACCGGTATGTTGCTATTATATTCTGAGTTGTTTTATGCATGTTCAAGGTAATGAAATACATGTACTAATGCATCTTCAATCAATTGAAAAGAACACCATGTTTATTTGGTTGCGTTGAATATCATAGCATTTTGAATAGCCCCTAAATATCTATCTTTCTCGAACAACATACTACGTAGCTAGCTCATTTAAAAAAAATGCTCCACTGTAAAATTATTGTTGAATGGAAATACTTCTAGCATATCTTTAAGAACATTGTGTCATGCTTTGTACAGATCTCGCATGCTTGCATTGATATATGTATATCTCTTTTATAGTTTTTTAATTATTCAAATAAATTTGACGTAATTTTGAATATTCTGACGTCAATATGAATTTTCTGGCTAGCATTAATTCTGTGTTCTATCATTTTTCACTGTCCCGGTGTATTTACTGTCTTGACTATATTTGTAGGTCTACCTACCTGTTAATAGATGGCAATTATATAGCATAAGTTTGTACCATTACATATTTCATTGATATTTTAGGCTTCCCGTAGAATAAGTAGTGAGGAACAGAATTACGTCAGAATGTCAAAGATAGTTCTAGAGGTATTATCAGGCGTTTTATACGATCGCTTATACATAGATACAAAGACTGGAGAAATACTTGATCGTGATAAGTTAGACATAACAGAAATGTGTAGGAAATATTGTGCTTTAAAAATAAACTTTCCAAGTAAAGGCTTTAGGAAAATAGAAACGGTTGACGAGATTTCTACCATTGAAGATGCTATTGGTGACGACATTCAACGGATACGTGTGATCAGAAATGAAATGCAGCATTCTTCTGTCTTTGCATTAGATGACACACGATACCAAACACTAATCACTATAGTTCATGATATGCTAACTAGATTTGACCAGCGTAACAATCCAGCAGGTGAATCCTATGTAAAACGATTAGACGAAATCAGGAAAATGGAATTAGAGACGAGGAGTTTTGAAGAGATAAAAGAACGAATGAAAGCAGGTAACTTAAGTGATATCTTTTTCATGTTTGAAGTACAGGAATAAATCCTAAACATTGAAAGACCGATAACACCACGCCCAAATAGAAATCGATGGAAAAGAGTACAACAGTAAAAAATCACTACACTAAACAGTAAAACCAATGCTTTGAAGCCAACAAAAAAACGTTCCCCTTCGTTCTCGACTATTGACGATTACGATCAGAAAACGTGAATACAAAAGTTTATCCTGTTTAAATTTCCTTGTTAATAAAGGTAGATAAACTGCAACTTTCAATTAACAAGTCTCGTCAGATGATATCATACTTTTCTAAAACTATTAGAAAAATACTTGCTTTTATACAGAAAAGAAAAATAGGAATGCAAGTATGCAAAACCAAATATATCAACCCCAAATTTAGAACACCTAACCCTTTGTTTGCACGATGTGCTTGTTATTTTTGTCACGTTTTATATAATATATTAGGCAATGAAGAAAGTGTCCTTTACAATACCTCCTAATCAAAACAAATGTTCTTAAACAGCTATTAGATATATTTAGACTGAATTGTCAAAGTGAAAACAAATCGATATTTACCACTTGTGTTTTATACCTTGTTGATCTATTGAACTTGAAATGAACAAATCATCTGGATAAAGCGACAACAACTAAGTTAGTCTTCATGTTTAAGTTAAGGTAAACGAATAAAGATATGTTGCTCTAATTAGGTACATTATATTATCTCAGTATCGGATGCAAACACGTTTTGCAAATGATTTTTTGACAGAATTTCTTTTAAATTTTTCAGGATTCCTAGAAAAGATGTATGCAGTTTTCGATAGTGTGGTATCTGATGCTTTGAACGATATTTGTTAACTCATTTTTGTATTCACCATTTGCGGTCAATGGGATAAATATTGAATATGTGAAAAATTGGAAATTAGAAAAATGTAATGAACTACTCAAACTATAATTTACTAATTAAATTGACAAAAAAGTCAATGGTAAACAATAAATATAATCAAGAAGATGTGGTTTGAAAACTCTCCATTCGAGTCCCAATGTAATAAAAGTTAACAATAGGTCAAAGTACGAAGCCGCGGCGCACACCAATCAGCAAACTAGCGTAAAACCATTCATACAGGACGACCGATGTCTTATTACAGAGACACACATATGAACCAAACCAACAAACCACATCTGTGGAATAATAGGTTACTGACCTAGGACAAGCGCATACAAATGCAGAATGTGTTTGATATATTAACTAGTATTTCAAGATAAGTTAAAGCATAGCTGTTAATCATAAAGCTAAATCATCAATATGTTTTATCATTAAAAGAAAGCTTCGTGTCGAAAGTTGTGAAATCAAGGTAACATTTTTAGAACAGTTCATTAAAGAATGAGTGTCTAGCTGGCTAGTTTTGTCATTTTCATAAGGTGAGCGTACTGATATAATACCAGTTAGACACCATTTGAAGCAATAATTTCAATGTCCAACATTCTTAACATATTGACCAAATTACTTATTAACTTCAGTTTTACATATTTAATCAATCAATCAATCAAAATTGTGTCATTTCAACTCAAAGTAATCAATATACTTTGCGTTGAAATGACACAATGTTGATTGATTGAATGATTGATTGTTAATTGCTAAACGTACGGTGGCAAATGTTTCATGAATGTTCAGGACGGAAACAAAATAACAATGAATACCACCACAGCTCCTGTAATAAAAGCCGTCTGGGATTAAGGGCAGTGAAATTTACCTGTATAGGTGTGTATGATCCTGGTAAAGATGGTTTATCAACAATAACATAACAATTTATTCAACTATACATAGAAGAGGACTTTGATCATTATTCATTTTATTTATATAATTATCATTAGATTGCATTCTTTCTTAGCAGTTATCGATAAAGTTTAAAATCGTTGTTCCCTCCAACTTTTTATATTTTTTTGTTAAATGATCATGTGAAAATTCCGCGAAATTATCAAGTCTGAATCCGCCTTTTAGCTCAATTGGTCAAATAGGCCAAATTTACTAACCACAACCATCATTAGGAAATCTAGTTTAAAAAATAAAAATGTCCGATGACCCTGCTTGTCAACCAAGATGGCCAAAATGGCTAAACTAGTCTAATGGGTAGTAAAATACAAGTTTTGACTATTACTTTGAATACCGTTATAAATAGAGAAAATCTGACAAGAGCTCTTCAGAATGTTAAGCTCTGTCAATTTTCAAAACTATCAGACGCCTTACTTTAGGAGTTGTTGCACTTAAAACAATGATAAATGTTTCCATTTGTTTGTCATGTTTTCCTTTTATCTTGAAAACTATTATAGTTAGAGAGAAACTTTAAGTAGCAAAAATGAGTGATAATTTTTTTGACAACGAAACACACAATGATAAGCCTGAATTCTTTAAATGACTTGTTTTTTCTGTGTTGCACGTCTGTTTTTTATTAAAGAGAATACAAGTTTGTAAATTCAAAATGACATTATTTATTGGCAGTTCTATAAAATGTAACTTTTTATTTCATTACCAATATCAATAGTTGTATAGTTATTCATTTCTTTAACTTATTCGTTTATTCATTTATCTATTATTTTTATAGATACTGTGTAAACATGTGAATGTTATATATTCTATAAAATTGTCAGAAAAGATGTTGCAACAGTTAGAATAATCCCATAATAATAATGTCATACATCATATATTTCTTCTTGTATATAATCATTCCAAACGTGCAAATAAAGTCCTTATCCAGATTTAGAGACTTTATACATATCTTGAAAAATTAATATTTACAAATTTAACATGTCATGATACTATTGTGTTGTTGTTGTTTTTTATTTAGTTATTTTATCACTATTTGTGTTGAAGAAATGTCTTCTACTTGTTTATAACTGTATGACATTTGATGAGTACTTATGTAAAAAAATAAATAAATAAATGTTCTTGTTCTAATTTATTGGCAAAAAAATCAAAGCAACATCGACACGTTGAACCTGACAGGCCAACCAATCACAACAACATTGACACGTTTAACCTGACAGACCAACCTATCAAAGTAACATCGACACATTGAACCTGACAGGCCAACCTATCACAGCAACATCGACACGTTAAACCTGACAGGCCAACCAATCACAACAACTTTGACACGTTGAACCTGACAGGCCAACCTATCACAGCAACATCGACACGTTGAACCTGACAGGCCAACCTATCACAGCAACATCGACACAAAAAAGCAGCATATTCGTACATATAAAATAATGAGTAAAATGTAAAATAACATACATACCGAACTGAAAAAAATCAAAGCAACATCGACACGTTGAACCTGACAGGCCAACCGATCACAACAACATTGACACGTTGAACCTGACAGGCCAACCTATCACAACAACATTGACACGTTGAACCTGACAGGCCAACCAATCACAACAACATTGACACGTTGAACCTGACAGGCCAACCTATCACAGCAACATTGGCACGTTGAACCTGACAGACCAACCTATCACAGCAACATCGACACGTTGAACCTGACAGGCCAACCAATCACAACAACATTGACACGTTGAACCTGACAGGCCAACCTATCACAGCAACATTGACACGTTGAACCTGACAGGCCAACCTATCAAAACAACATTGACACGTTGAACCTGACAGGCCAACCAACCACAACAACATTGACACGTTGAACCTGACAGGCCAACCTATCACAGCAACATTGACACGTTAAACCTGACAGGCCAACCTATCACAGCAACATTGACACGTTGAACCTGACAGGCCAACCTAACAAAGCAACATCGACACGTTGAACCTGACAGGCCAACCAATCACAACAACATTGACACGTTGAACCTGACAGGCTAACCTATCACAACAACATTGACACGTTGAACCTGACAGGCCAACCTACCACAAAAAAAGCAGCGTAATCGTACATATAAACTATAGAGTTAAATGTAAAATAGCATAAATACAGAACTCAAAGGAAAATTCGAATCGGAAAGTTCCTTATCAAATGGCAAAATCCAAAGCTCAAACACTTAAAACGAATGGAAAACAACTGTCATATTTTCTTACTTGGTACATGCATTTCCTTATGTAGAAAATGGTGGATATCACCTGGTTTTTTTTAGCTAGCTAAACCTCTCACTTGTATGACATACGAATAAAATTCCATTATATTGACAACAATGTGTGAACAAACCACAGACATAATAGGTTAAAATGTCAAAAATAGGGGTACAGCAGTCAACAATGTGTTATATTCTTATTCACCATAAAAATAAAAGATGTCAAAAACGAAAAAAAAAAAACAATACAATTGCAAATGATCGATTTCAAGTAATACATAGGTAAAAGATACCAAAGGGATATTCAAACTCATAAAGTCGGAGACAAGCTGACAAAGACATGGCCAAAAAAAGACTTATACACAATGCTCATTACCACAAAACACAGATCAACGGTGCATTTCGGTGGCGTCACCTTAACCGTTCTTGAGTTATACCCCTTTAAAAGTGGAAGAATTGCTGATTTTCGTTTCCGTTCTCTAACTTTAGTTTACCTCAACCAAATGTTACAATACAATACAATAACTAACAGGTATTCTATTCTCCTTTTTTAGGAGCACATCAATTGATTGATTATTCACAGTGGGCTTATATCAATTCTAGGTTGAACTGACTAAATCAGTTCTAGGTAGAACTGTCAGGATCAGTTCTAGGGTAGAACTGTCTAAAACTGTCACGATCAGTTCTAGGGAAGAACTGTGCAAATCCGTTCTAACCGTAGAAATGTAAGCACAACTGACTAAATTAGTCAGGACTGTAGAACAGTTCTAAATGACGTCACTGTTGTAAGGGCATCTTAGAATTTAGAAAAAAAAATCAGTTCTTATTTCTTTACTGTATATAATAGCAGATTTTCTATATTTTAATGATCAAACGTTACATGTACAAATATCGAAGCGGATAGAGAGGTTTTCGAACTCATCGGAGAAATATTTTTATATGATTGCACATACATATCGTGGTTTACGACGCTTCGTTGCCCGTTTTTAACAGTCTCTTCCTAAAATATAACTCTGCATTAAATTCATGGAATTTTAATCGTAATTTACCTTGTTTGCCTTGGGATATTATTGAAATACGTGTTGTGTAACTTACATAATGACTTAAGGAGGCTCGCGGGTATAACATTTTCAGAAATAAATTAAACATTTATGTTTCATTACAAATTTTATTAATTACCTTTAGTAGTTGTTACTTTATCATATGGTACAAAAAAAATCAGTTCTTATTAATTTACTGTATATAATAGCAGAAATATTAAATAAAAAAATTGATTTAGACCCGCGATCCCCATTAAGTAAAAAAATCTTAGTACATTTGCACAATCTCGTCAATTTAGACAGACTTATCCATAACGATTATAAATGATATCTGGGAGTCTGGCACGTCAGAAAAATATACTCGATCTGAACATGAATGAAACATTTGCCCCTGGACGTTAGGCTACAAACAAAATCAATCATTCTTCTTTTCCTCCTTCAAAAAACTCAAACGACAAATAAGAGGTACAACATATAACAATTTTGTAGCTAAGAACATTATAGACCAACAAGTCCGTAACAACAAACGTGCGATCATACATTTAGTTACTAATAGTAAGACCAACCAGTTCAAAAGCACCATCTTTGTGCGCACTGTAGTAGATTGGAACCATCTTGAGGACTCTGTAGTGTGCGTCACTACAACCATAGAGTTTAAATCAAGACTAACCCGTCACACAATAGTTGCAAGGAATCTGTGACGTACCCAACCGTATTACATGTATTACGATGTATTACAGAAGCGGGAAATACAGATACAGATAAAGAAATATATATCAATAGTAGACATTGTACTATTCCAAGAAGATAACTTCTCATACATGTACTTTTCATTTTAAAGTATATGAATCAGTCATGTGAGTGTTGAATGATGCCGTTAAATAGTTTTATTTAAAAAAAAAACCATCATGATATACTGACTCAAACAGTCACTTTAGTGAGGGTTCATAATATTATGGATACAGAGAGGAAAGAATGGCGCACTAAATAGATTTTTTAGATATGGTATGCATTGTGTTCCAAAGTTGGTGTCATCTTTATCATACAATCCGTCCTAACATACATGTAGAAATATTATTGGTTTACATAAGGCCCTATATATTTACATGATGAAGTGTAAATATGTTTAGTTTTGGTTGATGCGGTTCAATAGCTTTGTTAAAACGACTCAGACTGATATATCGAAAATACTGTTGTTTGATTACGATTCATTATTTTGAATAAAAAGAGGACATGCTGGTACTCTAAATTGATTTGGAAATTTTGTTGTTGTCAATGTGTTCCAATATTGCTGTCATTTAAATTTTACAATCCATCGTCATATGTAACTATAAGTGAATTACTTTGCGGCTATATATATATACATTTTTGTGTACTAAGATTTACATAGCAAAGTGTAAATATGGTCATTTCTGGTTGATGCTGTAAGATATGGTCAGTTTTGGTTGATACTGTCACATATGGTCAGTTTTGGTTGATGCGGACAAATAATTTCGTTATATGAGTCAGTCTGAGATATAAAAACTACTGAAATTAGTTTATGATTAAAAATTTTGAATAAAAAGAGGACATGCTGGCACTATAAACTGATGGTGTCCGTGAACTAAGAATTTAGCACAAAATACCTCTCTGATTTGTTGTCATCCATAACTTTCTAACAACACCACGTTGTTTTTACGGCAAGGATCCGTTATCTGTTCACAAAGGAGCCGCGTACCGCTGAATTGCGCGTAAAGGATCCGATATGGATAGACACCGTGAGTCAAAAGATTTTATTAAACGACTCAGTTTGAAGTATGACAACTAATAATATTTGTTTAGGATTAAATATTTTGAAGAAAAAGAGGACATGCTGGCACTATAAATTGCAAACATCCTTTCCTAAAAATATAACTTGCCCCAGATAACTGCAGTGTGCTGCTAAATGTATATAGATTTACATGTTGAAGAGCAAATATGGTCAGTTTAAGTTTAATTTAAAAACATATTTATTTACAAAAGTGGATTGGGAAACAAGTTATTACATTTGGTTAATGAGTTCTGATAATTTTGTTATGTTAAACTGACTCTCGGAATGACAAATATAAAACAATTAAAAAATTATCTCCCCCCCCCCCCCCCATAATACTCACGGCCTAATTTATGTACAAAATGGAAGAAAAACATAATTTATGTAACACACTAACAAAAGAAAATCACTGAATTACAGGCTCTAGAATTGGAACAGACACATACATGCAGAATATAGCGGGGTTCAACAGTTCTTGCCGATTAAAAATGTGAAATAAAATCGGCAAAATAGCAAAACTCTATATAATATTAATCGCTATTTTGCCGAAGCCTTTATATATAGACAAAAAGTTCTTAAAACTCATAAATCAATTCTAGCCGTAGAATTTATAAATCAATTTTAGCCGTAGAATTTATAACTCAATTCTAGCAGTAGAATTTATGAATAAATTAATATTCTAGCTGTAGAATTTGTAATAAATTCTAACCGTAGAACTGTTCTTGAAGTAGAACTGACCAAATATTTTGTAAGTTGTAGGTAGAACTGTCTAAAACTGTTCTAGGGTAAAACTGTCAGGATTAGTTCAGGTAGAACTGTCAGGATCAGTTCTACGTAGAACTGTCCAAATCAGTTCTAGGTAGAACTGACCAAATCAGTTCTAGGTTAGAACTGACTAAAAGGTGTCAGGCTTACAGGTCTACGTACTGTCCTAGAACAGTTCTCCTGACATATTCTGACATATTTAATGAGAGGTTAGAAGTGATCTCCAGTGTTTGTCATGAAAAATTATACATATTTTGTATGCCGCATGAATCTAGTGTCCTTGTTAAAGTAATATTTAAAATTGGAGTTATCTTCCTTCGTCCATAATTGCAGTTGAACCAACTGGTCATAGAATGGATTCAAGTGCTTAATTCAACGCAATGTTTTATTTTAAGTTCCTACTTCAATTATATAGAGGGGGATAATAGGGGCTCAAACTATCCTCTTCTTTTTAATTTGGGACTGGTTATCTGTAACTGAAGAATGATTGGGGTGAAATTAAATAGCCTTGTAAAATATAGAGAATGGATACAGGGATTATCAAGCTACTTTTTAATACTTCGAATTTGGGGGAGGGGGCGGCATCGAACTTGAAAAAAGTAGATAAATATCAATGTTTCCTTCTTCTTGAATCCTAAAAAATAAGAATCTCCTCATCTAAACAAAAATTTAAAATATTCAGAATACCTACAACTTTCTTAAATTTTATAAGTATTAACATAAACAATCATATCATGGCAAGTAAAATATCATAATTTCAAAATAACAAAAACGAGAACCTGATAGATTGTATTGCAAAGTTGATATTATAACATTGAAACTGCAGATTTAATTCAACGTAATTATTTTCAACGTCGTATATTCGACCACAATTCAACGTTGATTCAACGTCTTAAT
The DNA here is from genome assembly GCA_019925275.1 of Mytilus edulis. Taxonomy (NCBI): domain Eukaryota; kingdom Metazoa; phylum Mollusca; class Bivalvia; order Mytilida; family Mytilidae; genus Mytilus; species Mytilus edulis. Next base: position 4,222,003 of record CM034354.1, read on the forward strand.
TTCAACGTTGAAATTTCAACAGAAAATTGATGTTGATTCAACGTCTTATTTTCAACGTTGAAATTTCAACATAAAGTTGATGTTGATTCAACGTCTTATTTTTCAACGTTGAAAGTTTAACAGAAAGTTGATGTTGATTCAACGTCACATTTTCAACGTTGAACCAATTTATATATATGAAATGTATGATATCATGCATTAATCAACTATTTAAATCTGTTTTTCTAATGAATTAAGTTTGGAAATTGAAGCAGGCCGTGTGATTAAGTGGGAGGGGGATTTGATGGGGTGAAATCCCCTCTTTTTTTTACGATAAATGTATTTGACAATGGTGGATTCAGAAATTTTCCGGGGGTCGAACTGACTGTCTAAGAGGGGGCCCGCTCCGGTCAAGCTTCAGAGATTCCCTTTATTATCAACCAGATTTTCCCCAGAAAAAAGTCAAACAACCAGAACCGTACCCTCCCCCTCCCCCTCTCGATCCCCTTTTTGATCTGCCAAAGAACCTTGCATGTTTTCTGATAATCGCTTTCTACAAAATAAAATATATTTCTTCCATACAAAGGGTTATAACAATATCCAAACCATTGTAACAATTTAAAATAAAATTAATTTACGGAGATATTTATACACATTTATTGAAATATAATTTTAAACATTTCCCGCTCTTAAAACTTTGCTACTCGGAATATCACGGACATGCTTCCGAAAGTTCGCGCATGTCGATTATCGCTTTATTCAAATAAACAACATTGTTTACTGCCCGAGAAAAACAGAAGAAAAAACTATTCTACTAGTCTACGTACGTTTACAGCGATGGGAGAAGGTAGCATGAGACAAGAACACAGAAGTGAACAATCTGTACTTATTTTATTGTTACAAATTATTAAGTACATAGGCAATTGTGTTTCTATCAACAGATCGTACATGAAATTTTAAATCCATGCAGTGGCAGTGCCAACACATCGTGTGAACACGTGGTTTAAACATAAACAAGTATTTACTAATTGATTCTGAGCACATAGAGTACCTATAGGCTATTTATTAATTGACAGGTGCAGATAAAACAGTTGAAGGCCTGTCATTCACTTCCAGTGTCGTATCCATTTTTTTTTATATAAAAAAAGGGGTGCTAGATATATAATTAATGAAAGCTGAAAGGCTAAATCCATTTACATTCCTGCCAAATTGGGCAATTATCTGTCACTCTTTGCAAGTTGGGATTTCCACTATTTGCGGGTCGGGATTTCCCCTACGGAGTTTTATCATGACAAGTTTCAGACGAAGTTTGTTTTTTTTTGGTCTGATGATTTTTTGCAGAGCATTTTCAACAATTGTACTTGTATCATCCTGATTATACCCATTTTACATTTTCTTTAAAAAACTAAGTTAAGGAAACTATATGATTTTAAAACAGGTAACAAAAACAAATTATGAGGGAAAGACTACTATAGATATAGGAAGATGTGGTATGAGTGCCAATGAGATAACTCTCCATCCAAGTAACAATTTATAAAAGTAAACCATTATAGGTCAAGATACGGCCTTCAACACGGAGCCTTGGCTCACACCGAACAGGAAGCTATAAAGGGCCCCAAAAATTACTAGTGTAAAACCATATGCATTCAAACCAGAAAACCAACGGTCTAATCTATATAAAAATGAAAAACGCCTATGCACTACATAAACAGACGACAACAACTGTACATCAGATTACAAGCCAAGAAAAGAGTTAACACTTAGTACAAATGCAAGAAAAGAACATGTAGAAATTGAAATTAACGAGCAAATTTTAACAGCAAATACATCCAAGATGTCTGTTAAACATTATTTGATAAACTTGATGCATTTTCATATTGTAGACTGTAAAATTAAAAACATCTTAAATCTGAATGTGATTTTTTTTATCTAGATGCATATATTTTTTTCAGGGTCCTCCATAATTCTTTGATTCAGCGGGGAAAATGTCAAAATTTCATTTGGTGCCTCAAAGTTGTTAACAATAATTCTGGGTAAGTTACATTATTTTAAATTCTATATTAGCAAGTAACTTGCAAAATTCACTGGAAAACAAATTTGAAAACCTGTTCATCCTAACCAACCTCAAAACCACTTTTTACTTATCCTCAGTAGCTGTATGAACTTTTTACCTAAAAGAAATAATTTTTATACGACCGTCAAAATTTTGACGGGACGTATTATGGTATACAAATGTCTGGCGTCCGTCTATCCATCTGTCCGGCGTAAACATGATAATAAGATTAAAACTTTTTGAGTTACAAGACTTTGTAACTAAAACAGGGGTGTTTTTTTTCACATGTCGCGCTGTATCTCAAAAACCATTTATGATTATTGTTTAAAACTTAACACACTTCTTAGTTATATTTTTCTAAAGATTTTTATACTTTAGTGATGATTCAAAATTTTATTTCATAGTTATTGAGTTTTTTGTATAAAAAAAGGAGGGGTGCGGTTTCACATGTCGCACCGTATCTCAAAAACTATTTATGAATATTGCTTCAAACTTTAAACACTTTTTGTCGAGCCTTCGACTTAAGTCGAAAAAGCGAGACTAAGCGATCCTACATTCCGTCGTCGTCGTCGTCGTCGGCGGCGTCCACAAATATTCACTCTGTGGTTAAAGTTTTTAAAATTTTAATAACTTTCTTAAACTATACTGAATTTCTACCAAACTTGGACAGAAGCTTGTTTATGATCATAAGAAAGTATCCAGAAGTAAATTTTGTAAAAATAAAATTCCATTTTTTCCGTATTTTACTTATAAATGGACTTAGTTTTTCTGCGAGGAAACATTACATTCACTCTGTGGTTAAAGTTTTTAAAATTTTAATAACTTTCATAAACTATCCTTGATATGTACCAAACTAGGACAGAAGCTTGTTTATGATCATAAGATAGTAACAAGAAGAAAATGTTGTGAAAATAAATTTCCACTTTTCCGTATTTTACTTATAAATGGACTTAGTTTTTTCTGCGAGGAAACATTACATTCACTCTGTGGTTAAAGTTTTTAAAATTTTAATAACTTTCATAAACTATCAAGGATTTGTACCAAACTTGGACAGAAGCTTGTTTATGATCATAAGATAGTATCAAGAAGAAAATTTTGTAAAAATTAATTTCCACTTTTCCGTATTTTACTTATAAATGGACTTAGTTTTTTTGCCAGAAACAAAACATTCACTCTGTGGTTTAAGTTTTTAAAATTTTTATAATGTTCTTAAACTATCCTGGATTTCTACCAAACTTAGACAAAAGCTTATTTCTGATCATAAGATATTATTCAGAAGTAAATTTTGTAAAAAAAAATCACTTTTTCCGTATTTTACTTATAAATGGACTTAGTTTTTCTTCCAGTTAACATTACATACAGTCTGCAGTTAAAGTTTATAAAACATTTATTAGATTCATAAATTATCCTGGATTTTTTTTACCAAACTTGGAAGCTTCTTTCAATCAAAAGACAGTATCGTGAGGGAAATTTTTATTGATGTTTTTCCTCATTTTTGTTGAGTCTGCGATTAACAGAAAAAGTAGGCGAGACACCGGGTTCCGTGGAACCCTTACGAATTTTTAGTTATATTAATCCAAAGATCTGTATAATTTTTGGTGATGATTCAAAATTTTATTTTAGAGATATTGAGTTTTTTGTAAAAAAGGAAGGGTTTTCACATGTCGTGCCGTATCTCAGAAACTATTTATGATTATTGCATAAAACTTCACACACAAGAGTTAGACGACGGGCGTGTCATGCGCTCGTGGCGCAGCTGTTTGTTTACTTCTGTGATTTAATTATTACTGTTTTTTTACAAACAGAATGTGTCTCAGAGTCCTTTCCTGGGTTGGTTGACGCAACCGAAACCATGATGAAGAGTGAAATGTCCAGGTTCCTTAAATATGCCCCTGAAAGACGTGAAGGTGGAGGGAGGAACGAAAAAAAACAAGAGGCAGGATGAGGACATTTCAAATTCCATTCCAGATACTGAAAATAAATAAATGCTCTTTTCATCTTGTTTTTAATGACTCTTATTGACTAAATAATTGTATGGCAGGTTAGTTCAAGCCAAAGATTATAAAATTGGTATTTGCCGCTTTTCCACCAAACATATAGCTTTTAAGAGTGGTTAGCCTCGAGTTAGAAAATATGTGTCTGGGTAAGGTGACATGTGTGAACTGTTAGTGAGCTAGTACATTTATAACCCTGCTCAGCATGTCTGCTCTCATGTTTGTCCTGCATATGCATTTGACTTGTCACTGGATGTTAAACAACCAACTATCCATTCATCCTAATCAAATATTTTAATAAATGTCTTTCAATCTTCTTTTTCTCTAAAAAAGTGCGTGGAGCATCCAACAAAAATGTGTTGTATTAACATACAAAGAGCTGACCAACTTACACCAGAAGCGTTACAATGAACTGGTGGTTAGTCTACCAAATTGCTTTGAGCTTTTTAGATAATTCATATTTAACTGTTGAGAGTGCAGAAATATCCTATTACTTGAGTTAAAGTGTCCTTATCTGTGCTTTGAGCTCTTTAGATAATTAATATTTAACTGTTGAGAGTGGAGAAATATCATATTACTTGAGTTAGAGTGTCCTAATCTGTTTCTCAAATGATTTTTATGCCCCACTTACGATAGAAGAGTGGCATTATATTTTCTGATCTGTGCGTCTGTCCGTTCATTCTTTTGTCCGTCCGTCTGTTCTTCAGGTTAGAGTTTTTGGATAAGGTAGTTCTTGATGAAGTTGAAGTCCAATCAACTTGAAACTTAGTACACATATGTTCCCTATGATATGATCTTTATAATTTTAATGCAAAATTAGAGTTTAGACCCCGATTTCATGGTCCACTGAACATAGAAAATTATAGTGCGAGTGGGGCATCCATGTACTATGGACTTATTTGTGTTATCATTCCTTTTGAGGTCATCAGGCATGGTCACCTTTTTTCATGTCGTCACACTAGGAAAATTCAGAAGAAACCAAGAAATTTTGAGGTATTGATAAATTTCATCCAATCATTTGCAGAGAACAGATATTTCACTAAATATTTTTCTTACACTGATCAAGAAATGTGAAAATAGCACAAACATTATAAAGAAACTAATTATCAACATTCTCAACGTTGTATCAACTATGAGTTTTCAACGTTGAATCAACGTTGATATCTAAACGTTGATGCAACGTTGTATTTTCAACGTTGAAATGACCTTTCATTTTAACCTATATTTCAACGTTGATTCAACGTTTCAGCATGACGTTGTTTCAACGTTGAAGCCACGTTGATGTGCCCGCTGGGTAACTATTATTGTTTTCTAATTTACTGGACTGTTCCTTGTTTTGAAATAATCGTAATGAATAAACAAAAAAGTCTATCAACTAGAGAACAACGATGTAGTGTATAACCGCAGGACATGCTTCAGATAGGGGATGATTGCAATTATTGATTGTCGTAAAAGAATTAACAGTGTGTGTTTAACATTAGAAACTGCAAGTGTGAGTTGTCTTTCCGGTTTAGTTTGACAAAAGTGTAGTGAATGGATGATTTAAGTGAGTTAAGTCCTGAGATACATGCTAACCTTTAAAAGAATAATTTCAGTACATAAGTGAAAATGAACGCTATTTATCTAAACGCACGTAATAACTCCTATAACGTTATTAAAAAATCCATCAATTCAAAATTATCATTTATCAACACCTTAAAATGTACAATCATCCAATTTACTATTTAACAGTTTAATTTTAGAAGTAGTTAATAAGCAGCTTGGGAGACACCATAAACAGTTGGTCGATCACGGACAATAATTCAATTTGATTGGATTAAAAATTACAGACAGTGTATCATATGGGTCTTAATGATAATATCATGTGAATTGGCAACATATATCGAACCGATTCCGTTAACACTTTGCCTATAGTCATGCCTATAGTTTCTAAAACTGTTCATAAACAGTATCATACTAACAATACAAATATTTCGGACCTAATCATTTTCATAAACAACAGCAGAAATTATTTGTTAATCAAGGTCTGTTTTTAATGAATCACATCAAACTTTAGAGCAGTGCAACAAAATTTCATAATGCAGTCATAAGAATGAATTCGTACAAATTATAACTGTGCTAATTGTTATTGTAGACTGTTTCTCAAAATTGATCGCCCTGAAGAGTTATATACGAATGTCATGAAATGTTTTTCAAAGAATTTGAGCTATTAACAGATAAGATTTATCAAAACCGGCAATACTTAATCACACCATTTGCGAGTCAGTAAAGCAGCACACTTTAGTCTGGGAGAACATGTTAAGCTATAATTTGCTTTGAACTAGCTTTCAGTAACTGCAAATGCCCCTATTTTGGGGCTCTTATCTATTGTGCTTATGCCTATTGTTTTGTGCCTCTGCTTCGTACCTATCTTTTTGGGTAAAACTTATTGCAACTGATTGGTTTTGAAAGTTTGTTCTCATGTTGTGAAGTTCACCACTGTGTCAAAGTTGAAAGGAGGGTTTGGGAGCTGAATAAACATGTTTAACGTCAGTACATTCTGTATGTGCCTGTCCAAAGTCATGAACATGTAATGGATTTGTTGTAGTTTTTTCATGTCTTTCATATTTATTTTCCATACATTGTTTTGTTAGTTTTCTTGTTTTCTTGTTTGAATTTTTTTAATCGAGGACTTTCACAGGCGACTACATGGTATGTGTTTTCTCATTGTTGACAACTCAGTCGATTGGAGCATTGGCTTGCAACACAGTCACGAAGGACACATAAGGAATTTCTATCAAACATTATCCTCTCCGATTACAAAAATATTATATCTTCTACTACTACTACTACCACTACTACTACTACTACTACTACTACTACTACTACATGTACTACTACTACTACTACTACTATACTACTACTACTACTACTGCTACTACTAATAATAATAACATATGTTACAGCCCTTGGATGGTGTAAACTTCTCAAAAAACGTGTATGGTGTAATGGGGTATTGCATATGGTGTAATGGTGTAAGATGTATGGTGCTATGGTGTATGGTGTAATGGTAATGGTGTTATGGTGTTTGAGGAATGGTGTGATTGTGTAACGTGCGATTTTGAATGGTGAGAATGATGGTGTACGACATTTCGTTAGTTGAAAACGAAAGTCTTTTTATTCAATTTTTTCGTATTGTAAACATAAACAATAATAGTAATCTTAATATTTGAAATTTATTTGCATTATGGGTAATTTCGGATCGTGTAGATAGAATGGGGGAATGGTGTATGGTGCAAAAGTGTAACGTGTATGGTGTATGGTACAAGGTGTATGGTGTAATGGTGTATGTTGTATGTTGTAATGGTGTATGGTGTTAGTGGGAAGTTTACACCAACCACGGACTGTATTATGATAAAGGTAATACTTCTATAAATGTTCACTTTTGTTTGGACAGTTGCTATACGAAGGAAATCGTTAAGACGAATTTAATACCAAAATCATGGCAGGGCTCGAAACAACCTCTGTTAAATCCAGCAGTGGTTCATTGATGACAAATTACGCAAGAATTATTCATACTGCACAACGAGTTTTTTCTGACATTTTACAGGATATCTTCGCAATAAAAAAAACCACAACATCGACTTTATGGTGACGTAACAAGCCATTGGTACTTAAACCGTAATTTGCGAGCAGATGAATGGTCAAAACTTGTTAGGAATTTAAATTTAGTTCCTTCTCCCACTAATGGATGGGATTTCAATACTCCACCAGCAGCGAATGGAATATTACCTGGAGATGATATTGAACGAATCAGAAGGACTAGAAATGGGATTCTTCACAAATGGAGAATTTGTACAGAAATTTCAAAGATTGAAAAAATGCTGCATGGATGAGGATACTGAAAAGATATATTTGGACAGCTTGAGATAACGGGATACTAATTTGTCTGAAGCTGTAGCAAATATGCAAAAAGATCTCGACACTATTATGTATAAAAGTAAGAATACATATATATCTTCCACTTTCAACAACGCAAGTAATTTTGATTTAAAGTAAGGGTTTTTGTCATGCGTACCGTATTTTAATAAAGTAGATTTGTTATAAAAAAAAGAGTTATCTATAACCAAACAATCAACTTATCGTAAAATGTCATACCTTTTATGTATTATCTCTGTAGAGACTTCTCACATAAACGATCCTAAAACAAAAATAAGGTTTACCAAATCATGTCTATAAATTTGAAAAATTCATGCATAAGATGCGGCCACTAAAACCTGAAATATACCTTGAAGTCGTGTATGGAATATAAACAATTATCGCACAGCTGATAAAATATCATGTTGTGTTTGGTTTAACGCCGTGGTGACCTTCTATGGAATTTGAAGAGGTTATCAAATATAAAAGGGGGTTAATGACGTCACATCTGCTGCTAATGGTGACGCCATCTGTTAAGGTTGTTTTGTTTTAGTTTATTATATTATAAAACGCACCCCAAAAAGTACCTTGCGCGAGAAATTCGTTGCACAGTCCACTACTTAGCCGCTATGGATCCGTAGAGATCAGTAGCGAACCATATAATTTATAATAGGTATATTAATGTTCCCGTTAAATCAACAGCGTTTGGAAATGTAATATTACCTGTCCGGAAAATTGTTATTCAAAATGCAACATCTATATACTTATACTCCATGTATTCTGTGTACCCCTCCGACAAACAACATTAGTACTAAGTTATAATAAGATTGAATTAAGAGAAATATATTAGTCCAATGTACCAAAATCTTGTTTCGAAAAACTCCAGGATGTATAACCTATATACGTGTATTTATATTTTTTGTTTTGGCTGACAACTTTAAAATTGGTTTAGATATCAAACATTTTACAAGAGCATCTTGCTTAATTAATATTATCTAAAAACTAGAGTCACAAAAATACTTAACTCCGAGGAAAATTTAAAAGTCCCTAATCAAATGGCAAAATCAAAAGCTCAAGCACACCAAACTAATGGTTTACAACTGTCGTATTCCTTACTGGATTAAACCTGCTTTAATAACTAGTAAACCTCTGACTTGTATGACAGTTGCATCACAATTCCATTATATTAACGACGATGTGTGATCAAAACAAAGAGACATTAGGTAAACATGTCCAAAATAGGGGTAGTACAGTCAACATTGTGCTATAACCTTAATCACTATAAAAACTAACAAATATGTAACAAAAGAAGTACAACAAGGCATGTAGCGAAAACTCATTAGCAAAAATGCAAGACAAGATTACAAAAATTATCGTAGAACAATAACACAATGACGGGATGTAAAAGTACAGAGTCACGCCATATGTATCTTAGAAACACAAACAGGCATTAAGACAAAACACATTAGCAAACAAGACAAGAATACAAAAAATATGAACACAATAAAACAACGAGGAGTCCAGAGTCACGTCTAATGGGTCTTACCAAAAACAATAAAAGTAATATACATTAAGACAAATTAAAAAAATACTAAACAAATTTGGTATTCTACGTTCATGTGATTAATTAGGAAATGTTATTTGTTTTGTTGCTTTCTAATTATCCAATGCCTTTTTCCTCGTCTATCGTCATCATAAATGTTCAATCATAAACAACTAAAATACCTAAAGTGTGTAGGATAGGTTAAGTTTTTTTATGTAATTTATACTTAAAAATACATAGCAATTATTATGCTGGGTGCAGTAAGGATATTCTGAATGTAAAATACAAAGGTCATGACGAGCGTCTTATGTGTGCATTGACTTCAAAATCCCAAAGGTTGACTTGGGTATGGTCATGTAGTCACCTAGATTGATCACGTTCCGTTAGTAAAACCTGGTAAAGAATGCGTCCGTTTGGAAATCTAGCATGAATAGATGCACAGCCACATCAAGTCTAAACGAAGACGTTAAATCACCATTTATATTTGCTTGTGATAATGGGTGGACAAATATTGTTGAACTGCTCATAAATCGCGTTGCAGATGTTAATATGGTTGATATTTATTGGATGACACTTTTTTTAGCTGCAGCTAAACATGGCTACAACAGATTGTGATGATATTGTCCAATTGTTGATAGAAAATGGAGCAGCCACTAATGTATCTGATAAGAATGGACAAACCCTTGTGATATAGTAATGTGAAAATAACAACAGTGATATTGTACGATTATTAATAGAAAAAAGAGCAGACGTTAAAAAAACTCTGATATGGTCATATGAAAATAACGTTTCTGATGTGTGCTTCGAATTCCCTCTAACATGATCATGTGCAAATAACAACAGTGAATTGTCCAACTATTTATAGAAAAAAGAAGCAGATATAGATGTATCTAATAGACGTGATGAAACACCTCTTATGTTGGCATGTATAAACGACAGTTATAATATGGTTCGATTGATCAAGCAAACGGAGCAGCTGTTAACGTATGTGATGATTTTGGGATGACTGGTTTGTCATTTGCTTCAAAGCATGGTTTATTTCGAAATTGTTAAAGAAATAATTCTGAACGGGGCTGATTTGTTCTTAGCGGATATATACGGGAAAACGCCCTTGGAATACGCAAAAGAAACCGAAGATCATAGAATTGAAAATGTTTTATGTAAACGCCTATATAGATTACGAATATTCAATAGAAAGCGTAAAATACCTGAAAACGAAAGTGATATTGAAGTCATTTATGAACGAGAAGCGAAGTTTCTAAAAATTGACAAACATAAACAGTAACAGCAAGTGTTAGTTTTTAACCATAAAATGTGCAGGTAATTTCACAACTCCGAATTGTTTTTTGTTTTGTTAAAATGTGAATAAATTCTTATGGAATTGAAAAAAAAACATTGATTTGATTTCAAACTACAATATGCACGATTCTGATTTGTTTTTGAAAAATGTTTAAATTGTATTTTATGAAAAGTTGAGGCCACATAATGATTGATTACATCACGAAATTCAAATTACTAGTACACTAGTATCATTATTAAAATATATAAACTATGACAGGTAACGGTATTTAATGAATGTTTGTTTTATTAATCAGTTTATCAAAGTCATATGAAACCTCAAATTAAAAAAAAATATGCATCTGTTTTTTATAACTAAATGGATAGTTTTCATTATAAAACTTTTGTACATATACTTTTTTCTGAGGAAAATTCTTTAATTTGTCCACATTTAGAAGAAGTTTACTTATTTTTAATTGCTTGCTTCCAGGAAGCAATTCGCCGACATATTTTCCGTATGCATAGTGACCTGAGCGTGACCCTCCTCGTAAAAATCCGGTGATCGCAATACGCATGAATCTGTCATCAAAATAAACAATTATCTGATTGTACATGTTAAACACGTGCTCAATACCCATGCTTTTTGTTATTTATTTACTATAAGGTGACAATCGGTAAACTTCGGCTTCAAAACACGGCATTTAATGAGCAGCCATATTTGTTAAATCATAACAGACAGAGAGAAAAAAAAATTGACGATTATACGATATATTTGCGTAAATAATGATAAAATCGTGCACAGCGGACTTAGTTTGTGATATATACATGCATTGGTTCAAGAATTGGAAAAACATTATTTTTCACCACTCACTCGTTTCATATGACTTTAACAGCGAACACAACAACACATATGTTATTAGTTTCAACGATGTTGAACGGGGGTTATTTATTACAAGGATTGCATATGTTTATCGAAAACAAATATCAATGTAAATTGGGGTTCTAAACTGGTGTTATTAATTGTGAGTAATGTTAATGTTCAGACAAGGACATTACCCGATATAGCCTTTAATTTGATAGGATGAGATGATTTTGAAAACGATTGAACTAATGATCATGATGATATGATGAGTCGAGTCCACTGAAAAAAAAATGTTTCTTAAATTTGATAACGATAATTTCAATCTTTAAAAAATGTTACTTTTCTGGTCTACACTCGATTCTATCGTAACATTTTTGCAATTACTACTTTTTTTTGATAGTCCTTTCGAATATTTATCATAATGGTTTTTGTCTCTGATGCTGTTGTATCTGATTTGATTCAGTAGCCAACACGCTATTTCTTTTTAGTTGAAACACTGAATAACTCTTATTGAATTAAATATTCTATTTTGTCAAAATTAAGAGAAATCTTTAAAATAATCAAAATTTCCTCACTACTCTGTCTCTGAACACGATGATTTACGTTGTACAGTAGAAACCTTGTGTTGACCTGTACACCTTAAAGACATATACTATAGCCTCAACGATTACTGTCATCTTATCAAAGTTGTGTTATTGTTTTACGTGAGATTCATGTTGCTCAGTCCTCGGTTTTCTATGTTATGCTTTGTGTCCTGTTCTTTTTTTGTTTGTTTTTGTTTTTCTTTTTAACCATGGCGTTTTCAGTTTTCTAATTGTGAGTTTTAATGTCTCTTTTTGTATCTTTCGCTTCTCTTAGTAGAGCCTGTAAATCAGTGGTTGTCGTTTGTTTATGTCTTACATATTTGTTTTTCGTTCATTTTTTTACATAAATAAGGCCGTTAGTTTTCTCGTTTGAATTGTTTTACATTGTCTTATCGGGGCATTTTATAGCTGACTATGCGGTATGGGCTTTGCTTTGTTGAAGGCCGTACGGTGACCTATATCTTTTAATGTCTGTGTCAATATGGTCTTTTGTGGATAGTTGTCTCATTGGCAACCATACCACATCTTATTTTTTATACTATCGTAATTTCTTGAAAGAGGGATGGTTCTCACAAGGAAACTATATAATCAAGAGTTCAATAGGGTGAATTTTAGAGACGCTGTTCCGAGTTGGTTGATGGATTTGGAATATCCGTTTCACATATTATAGCGGATATATTTCTCGTGTCGTAACAACAATCCCGTATACTTTCTTTGAGTGTGAATTACCGAATTAGACCTATAACCGGGTTTGTACCATCATGAGTTACATGACGGACGCCATATTTTGAGCCGGATAATTTAGCCTTTCGAAGCACCTGTTATCACCGCCTGTTATAGGTTGTGTTTGTGTTTGATCAATCTTGCGTTTGAATGTCCCTTTGGCATTTATTTCACAATATAGTCAGGCACTATTGACGTCAAAAGACGTTTCCAAAGCCCGATTTTTGTAGGAATAAAGATACTGAATAAAAACTGTTTGTCTTTTTATGCCCAATTTATGGGCATTATGTTTTCTGGTCTGTGCGTGCGTCCGCCTGTCCGTTCGTTATTCCGTTCGTTCGTCCGTTCGTCTGTCCCGCTTCAGGTTATTTGTTTTGTTCGGGGTCGTTTTTGATGAAGTTAAAATCCAATAAATTGAAACTTAGTAAACGTGTTACCTATGATATGATCTTTTTTAATTCTAATGCCAAATTAGAGATTTAACCCCATTTGCACGGTCAACTGGACATAGAAAATTCTAGTGCAGTTGGGGCATCCGTGTACTTGGGACATATTCTTGTTTAATATTTATAATGATTGCGAACAAATAATAATATAAGTACTATTATACCAACAATCTTATATAGTTACTTGTTATATTGTTTATCATTTTTATGCGAAATAGAGCTTACATTCGAGTAACATTTTCTCATATTGCTTTTAATTAAATGATTTTATTTTTCATCCGCTTTTCCTAATTCTTTTCTTAATGAAAACTTATACTTGATTATTCGAAATATATAAATATTTCTAACACGTATATAAATAAAACGATGTACAAGTACTTGGATATAATATATTAAAAAAAATGTACACCTGTGTTTTCATCAGTGAAATATCTAATCGATCGATAAAACGAGAACGTTTGATTTTTTGTTGACCCGAATCGAAGCAAACCATCCAACATACAATCATTTCTCAATGGCAATCTTAATGTACCGTCCTTTATCTCTGTCAATTTACTTTGATAAATTGACTGAACAACGGTTGTAATATCATGTTTTCTTTTAATATTGCATGCAAAAGTCTCCACTAGACGTTTATCAAACAATTAATCCGCCTATGAATATGAATATATTTACAGGTGTTTGTTAATCCTATGGTCCACACAAATTATGAACGTTCATCTTGTGTCAGATAATTTAGGAAAATGAAGAAATAAAATAAAAAACATGTGCCTGTGACTCTTGTCGCCTTTTTACTAATAATATGCATTAACTATTATAAAGGGCAAATACATGTATTTCAATTGCATGATGCCACAGGGGCGGATCCAGCCATTTTATAAAGGACGGGTTCCCAACCCAGGACAAAGGGGGGTTCCAACACTTGGATCCGCCAATGTGCCATCAGTTATCTATACATTGTACTTATTTACATCATGCCATTCGTCCAAAGTAAAAAAAATATTCCTGCAGGACACAAATAAAAAAAACTTATTTGCCGGGGCTAATTATTCTTCATCAAAACTACTCCAAATAAATATGACGTGTTGAAAGGCTATTATATTTTTTTTAGTTTTGAAGTAAGGCGTCAAAGAAAAAAAAGAAAATAGCCTTTCAAGATCGAAAGTAAGGCGTCAAAGAAAAAAAAATAAACTAGCATTTCAAGACGTAATAATCATTTGGACTACATCAAAACCACCTTTAAATAATTATTTCAATTCATCATCCCTTACAAACATTTTTGTGTTGGTCTGTAATTGGTAATAGTCCAAATAATTAAGACGTCTGGCAAGACTATTTTTATTTTTTATCTGAGGCAGCCAGTAGGAAGCTTAAGGCGTCCAAGAAAAAAAATAAATAGCCTTGTCAGACATCATAATTATTTGGATTAGGTCTGAAATTTAGCAGTTCATGTTCAGATGTAATTGTAACCTCTTACAAGGCTACATGCATGAAGCTATTTCATTTTTCGCAGGAAGGCTCAAATATTAAATAAAATAGCTTTGCAAAATGTCTTATTTTTTTAGACTAAGAATAGACCAATTTGCTATTATTATTGTGTGCAATATAGATAAAGACTGAGAAAGCATTGTCCACTTGAATGTTTCGTACATGTACATGTATCTACATGTAATATGGCGCTGTATCTTGTAATTATTTGGAATAGAGGGAAGAACATTTTACACCGGAGTTGAATTTCTTTAATATACATGTACATGTAAATACCATTGATTTCATCATATGTCTAATATCATTCATTATCACAAACTCTATTGTCTAACATTCTTTGTATTTCATAAGTCTAAATGTATCAGTGATTTTCCTAATCTTTTTCAAATGGGACCTGGGGTGCCCTGGACACTGAATTTATGCTAATAAAAGGAACCCTGAACACGTAATCTGGAGCTCTACCACATACATGTATGATGTACACTTGATCCCCTCTCCGAAAACAGACCCAGGGCGAATAGACCGGATAGGCGGATACCCCCAAGGCCAAAACTCTACTCCCACCATTTAATCAATGTGAAGTCCATATTATATTGTCTTCTGCTTATAGTGCTGTTGATATTGTCATGATTGTTCAACTTAAATTTTAGGGTCAATTTTGTGCAACATTTTCCTTTTTTTTACCTAAAATTGAGAATTGAAATGGGAAATGTGTCAAAGAGACAGCAACCCAACCATAGAACAGACAATAGCAGAAGGTCAACAACTTGTTTTCGTGTTTAGACGTTTTATCTTTTTATGTTTCGTGTTAACGTTTGGTACGATGTGTGCTTCATATTTTCCCTTATTTCATTATTTATTTTCCCTGTTTCCTGTTTAATTTCTTGTGCTTGTCAAAACAAGTTTTATATATCTATTTAATATTTATCATGGTCCATGTACATGATGTATTGTTATATACCTAATTTTAATACATTATATACCTAATTTTTTTTAAATAAGTGTTCCTAGTTCACAGTCTGGTATCTGTATCATTCTGGAACTGGAAAGGGTTATTCTGTATCCAGCATAATTTTAACTCTCTCTCTTTTCTTGGCGATGTGGGTAGCAGTTGTTATTTTATATTGAGAGCAAAATATTAGAACAAAAGCTATATATATTATTTGTGTTTATTTGTGTCCTTTGAATTTAAAAGTCTCCAACGGATACAAAAAAGAACTTGTGTGGTTAACTGGTTATACATTGTGAGGACCTTCAAATTACTATAAATAGATAGCAATCTTTAAAATCAGATGCAATTCAAGAAGGTTTAAAAGTGACAGCAAAGTCTTTATGTCCATTAAAAATGACTGCAGTCAGCTTGTTATTTTCTGTGAAACAATGTACCGGTATGCTTCTGCTTTTTTTCCCTAGCTATAGTGTTTCCATGTTTTATAAACACAAAGTCCAAATAATATTATTATTTCTTAAAAGGCTTTGTTGAGATTAACTGGAATGCCTTCCTCATGTTCCATCTATGAGTCATATTAGACTAATGTTATTGCATGTATTTCTTCTTTTTTTGCTGCAATTCCTTTCTAATAATGGATTTTGCCATTCATAGTATGAAAATTATTATTACATGTATAAGGCAAACACAATATATGTCTGTTTAAGGTTACATACATCAAATAAATAGGGTAGGTAGGTCGGTATTTCCATTTTATTTTATTTTTTCATTTTAATTTTTTGGCATGATTTTAGAGTCATGCGGTTTTATCTTGTCATGGGTCGAGTTCACCTGTATTTTTAAAGATTGAATTATTTCCCTTTGTTATTGGTTGGAAAAAATGGTGGCAAAGTGTTTATTTCATCACACGAGTTGCGAAATTTCCTTTAAACAGCTGCCATATTTATGATTGTGAACATTAGGATGTATCAGGCAATTGACTTATATTATTGGCAACGCTACAAAAATGTAAATGCACTTTTGACTCTAGTTCAGTTAATTTTCACTTTACGACGGAAATAAAATGACTATTTAAAGGGTCGGTGCTCAAAAATAGGGTAGGTCAGGTAACCGTAAACAGACATATATTTTTTTGGCCTTAGGAAAGACTAAAAGAACCAATAATCTGAGGCTTATTAATATGTAGTTTGCTCATCACGACTGCCTACTTTGACATATTTTTTATATATATATATATAATAATTATTATCAGTATTAAAATTGAATAGTCACTGCATGCATTTTCCCTCTAAGAAATAGAGGACATGTATGACATCAAATATCTGAACTGTGTCCCTGTTCAGTGTTGGTTGGAATTAAATCCATTTTACTCAAAGCTAAATCCCCAGTCAACAGAATCGAACTATAATGGTATTTGTAAAATTTTCTTTGTGAAACCTCATGACCAAGAGGCAGAAAAAAGCCCCACTTGTAATAAAGCTGTGTATTCTGTTACAACAGACAACGGTGTGCAAGCATGAAAGTATGCAAATCATCATTTTTTAAACTAAACAGCTGTTAAGAAACAGTCAAACAGATAGATGAGAGGGAAGGGTCTCATATTCTTATTGCTGTCAATGTAAGTCTACCTCAATCTACTGATGATACAAAAAATAACAACACATACATGTACAAGTGTTTTTCATGACACTTAGCTGATATTGTAACATAAGCTCCCTTATGCTCATGATTTTTATTTATTTTATATTTACTTATTCTAGTTATCAGGATTTTATCTTTTTATATACCAAAACTTTTAATCTTTAAAAAAAGCGCGGGTACAATTGCAAATGTATACTGTTTCTATTTCTGTCTATACATCTTTAAAACAGCCAGATTTTTGGATAGAGAGTCGGGGGCGGATCCAGCCATTTTAAAAAAGGGGGGGTTCCAACTGTATGTCCCCATTCAAATGCATTGATCGGCCAAAAAAACAGGGGGTTCCAACCCCCGGAACAGACCCCCCCCTTGGATTCGCCAATGAGAGTTGTCTCATTGGCACTCATACATTTTGTACCACATCTTCCTATACATCTATATCTAGACAGACTGACTATATTAAAGTCAGTCTGTCTGTCTGTTCCATGAATTTTTTTTGTCCTTCTTTCTCGGGAAAATAACAAGGATTTCTAAAATTTGCTTTCAGGGTTTATATGAATCAGCAATACCTTGTGATGCTTTTTCATATTCATCATTCAACAACTTCCTGTGTACCTTAAAATTCTTAAAGTTTATGGGGGTATCATAAGCGATCAGTAGCTCACAGATTCACTTGTTTGTTTCAGATTATTTTATATATGTTTTGTTGGGGGAGGGAGCTGACTATTTGAGCAGTGCTCTCAGCACTTCTATTTATTCATAAAAGTTACATTAAGACGAGCAAACATTAGCAACATGCGTATCATGGGTTTATTTAATTTGCATTATAAACAAACTTGTGTGGGAAAAGTAATAATAATTTCTTTATTTTAAAAAATATATGATTCATTATCATGATCATGATGATTATACACAGATACATGTTACATGTATACACAGGTTCATACTATTTTTGTATATATAGCTCTGTAACAGTTTCAGTACTTCATTTGTTTGTACTTATACATCTTTGGATTTAAATGTTTGGCTCTGATGAGTGTTCCTGATGAAGGTAAATCCAGAAAAGCACTTTGGACGCATGAAATTATTAAACGTGTTGTTATCAATTTTTCATGCTCCTTATTTTAAAACTAAAGTATATTATTACAATCTTTTTCTTTTAGGTCGCCTGAGAATTACAGGACTGAGGTTACAGTATGCCATTCAAGCTTTGATGAAATATAAAGTAATGGTTTGAATTTGGGATCTTTATTATAGACAGGTAAATTGTTTATCCTGCAATTATCTAACTATTGTACAAGGAAACAACTCTCCCCAAGAGTCCAAGTGAAACAGAAATTAAAAATTATAGGTCACCATTTAGGCATTATGGCCTTCAAAAATGAGAAAAACACATAAAAGGCCCAAAATCATAAATGTTAAATAAACATGTTGAAGGAGAAAATTAATGGCCTAATTTATGTGGAAAAAAAATGAATGAACAAACAAACAAACAACACGTGCTTAATTACAGACACAAACATACAGAATGTGGCGGGGTTTAAGTTGATTGTTTAATAACGGTTAAATATGTTAGCAAGCCAGGCTTTTCTTCCTGTTCTTATAATACATGTACGTTCAAATAAATTTCTGTTTTCTTACATCGTGAGAAGATTGTATGATGTAAATTTAGAACTTTATACATGTTAAATGGCAATGATTTTAAAAGGCAACTTTGAATACAAAATGTATCTCATTTTTATAAGAACTGACATTCTGAAATCTATACATCATGTACATGCATGACAAATAAGTAAATGTACAAGTATGTAGATATTTTCTGAAATAGCAATTTATATTAATATCACAATTTTCCATTCTTCAAGAATTGCAATACAATAATTAATGTACCCAATATAAATCATGATAATTTCTTAATTAAAAACGAAGTGTCTGTACCAGCAATAATATTTATAAACACAGACATGACAGATACATTTGTACACCTATAATAATATACTGAACTTGCTAGCTAAAATTTCTTGTGGATTACTGATATTGATCATGTTGATATTGAAGTATTCCTGTCATTGTTCACATTTGGAAAAGGAGATATAAATACATAAATTTAAATATCTATTACAAAGTGCGCTTTTTTAAAATGTGTGTGGAAAATTTAATTTGTGTTCAAATGTTGAATGAAGACATTTATATATACTACAGGTGAAAAAGGATGGGAATTATTTTGTTGGCATTTTAATTGTACCTTTTTGAAGAAGTATGTTTGCACTAACTTTTGATTACTTTTTTCATTTTGAAAATTTCATTTGATATATACATTGACTTTTTGTACTTGTATTATATTTGGATTTTTATATTTCAGGGATAAAGACCTTAGACCTGCAGTCAGACACCAGTTAAAAGTTACTTATAAATCATCATGGCCATTATCATGATTATCGAAGATCTGATTAAAATTTGTTTAGAAAGCTACCAAATATGTCCGTGAAAAATAGAAAAAAGACAGCAATTCTACATAATGTACCGTACTAAGCAAAAGCATTGAATGTTTCAAGACCAAATGAATTGGAATTTAGTGTTTTGATGCTGAAAAAACGAGGAATATTAATTTTCATCATTATTGAAGTTGATTTTTTTACCTCAGTTAAAATGAATTCCAAATATACATGATATCAGCAGTTCGGAGATTTGTAAATATTCTTAGAATAGGTCCTTCAAAAAGGATTTCAGTTAAAAAATTGTATTTCATGGATGTAAAAAATGTAATTTGTTGTCTCTTTCATGAAATATATGAAAAAATCTGCAATATCTAACCAAGACGAGTGAGAGATCTACAAATAGACATGCTATTCCGTAGAATTGTAAACATGGTAAAGTTGTCTGTCTTTGGACTCAAGGACAAAACAAAATAAATCTATCTTTATTAATTGTACAGATTTAGTTGCACCTCATGCATATTTCCTATCAAAAGTAAGAAGTAATCCATCCGTTTTTCATTCCTTTACAATATTAAAATGAATGTGTCATGACACTTCCACTTTGTTCAACAATTTAATTTTATAATAGACCATTTTGAGTTAAATTTATATTTAATAAATTGCTTCATTAAAATTTGCTTGCCTGTTCTCAGAGAAATACATTGAAGAGATGACCACAGACTCCCACAGTGATAACACCCAGCGTTGTCACTTCTTATAAATGCTGTGGTTAACTCCGGCAGTTGGCTCTTTAATGTAATCAATGTGTGCTCTAAGATGGACACAACAGCAAACCATTCTTGTCTGACAAAGTCAAATACGTGAACATAAGTCCTGTGCTGAAAAGATATAATATTACAATAAAATATGTTTGTTTCATTAATTTCAGAAAGTACATTTTCAGAGCATTTGATGTCACTGCTATAGTTTTCAAAGAGTTCATTAATTTAGTATATTAGGTATTTTCGTGTTGTGACTATTTTTTTCATATTCTTGCATTCACTGTACTGTTGTGTTCAGTAAAGTTCTCATTTTGAATAAAAAAATGTGATTTCTCAATTTAGGCATAACTCTAACACTGTAAGTGAATCAGTGCCAAAATTCTGCAAGTTTTGGTTCTAAGCATATAGTGTTCAACTTTTAAAAAATTACGATGAGGAAAACGTAGGTACAGAAACTAATACAAGATCAAAGAAGATGAATTGACAGTGAAGGGTAACACTCAATACCCCGTGACTTGCTGCAGGGGCATAGAAAAAAATGCATTTAAAGGAATCTTCCAATGTAATTGAAGCATAACATACTGATACATTTACTTTTTTAATAAATAACTTTAAAACAATGATATCTTTAAATTCTGCTCATTATCTTTGTAGATACACACACAAACATGCCAGTTTAACCCCTTCTGACCAAACCACTCTGACTGCTTTTCCCTGAAGGATAAGGGCAAAAACTTCATGGCCCAATCCATGATGATCAGTACTTTTCCAGGCTTTAACTTATCCAGAAGGGTAGTACGTCCACGGCCTTGGTTAAAGCATCTTACAATATGCTGACGCCAAGACATTATATAGAACTCTGACAGCTCTATGTCTCTTAGCAGCTCAATATTTAGGTCTTCTGAAAAATCTGCAATACAATAAAAAGAGAAATGAAAATGTGTCCGTGGTATGATCATATACTTTCTGTAAGTATAGTATTAAAAACCCTAGAAATCAAATGTTTTTGAGATAAAAAAAAATGCAATTTTAGTTCAATTTCTGATAATTATTACCATAGTTTATTCCATCCAGACTGGAAACTTCTTTATAAAAGTTATTAAGGATAAATGAGAATGGTTTACCTATATTATACAGATATAAACTCTATGCTGTATTAAACACTGATTAACTTGTAGCAGGTTATGTTAAAGTGTGTATATAATGCGGCGTAAAGCAACCAACAATCAATCAATCAAGTGTGTATATCAAAATTAGCCAAATTTGAATTCATTTAAAACAAGGTTTTACTACTATTAAATCGCCTGGTTTTTTTTTTTAACAGCGAGTTAGCTCATGACAATCAATTTGTTACTTAAAATTACACTAATCTTAGAATTCAGGCAATCACACAATATCTTTCAAACCAAATAAATAACTTGATGTTTAATATAATTTCAATACCTTGTAGCTCTGAGAGGATTTTTTAAGCTTGACAAATGATACACATAGTAGTTAACATCTGTCGCAAGTCATGTCATGGTTATGTAAACATAAGGCTTGTAAGCCGCTGTCATTTGGATCTGATAATGCATATTTCACACAATGGTCTGGGCATTGGTCTTCAAGTGTTAAGTGGAGCTTAAAATCTGTCTTTATTTACAGGTTGCAGGCTTGGGTATCCTCTTTAATCTTCTTGAGCCTGTCTATCATACTTGGACTGCAAAATATTAATGCCAAGTGAAAATTTAAAAAAGAACAATAAACAACATATTACAAGTTTTTCAAAGTAAGATGAACAAATGGGAGCTAGATTAATAAATCTTGTGTGATATATAAATTTTATATGAGAAACTAACATATTGAAGTTGTTCAACAGGAAATACAAGCACAAGCATGAAGCAACCTCCTGTGACTTTAATGTCATAGACATATATATAAAATTCATTTTTTTCAATAAATAAGGCTGTTAGTTTTCTTGATTGAATTGTTTTACATTGTTATTTCATGCCTTTTATAGCTGACTATGCAGTATGGGCTTTGCTCATTGTTGAAGGCCTTACAGAGATTTTAATGTCTGTGTCATTTTGGTCTCTTGTGGAGAGTTGACTCATTGGCATTCATCCGACATATGTTAAAATAAATTGATTCAAATTCATTATGAACAGATAAGTTGTTACTGTTTATCATAAAAAATAAATTTAAATTTAACTCAGACTGAACCAAGATTGGTAGATTGATGTTTTCATCCTAATATCTTCAACATGAGTGTATGAAATAAAAATGTCTGAACTTACTCAGTAATAAATTGTTTCATCTGATTGATAACCACGTCAATGTTCTCAAAGGCTGTAGCTCCATCAGCTGATATGTTGTCCAGTCCTTTCAAACTTGTTCGTTTAGAAGCAGGACACACACGTAATATCTGGAACAGAGACGATTTCGACAATGGAACAAAATCTGACTCTGTGCAAAAGGCTTCATACATATGTATGAGGTTAGCATGGCAAACTGTCCTGACAACTTCTGGTATCTCAATTTTCTCACCACTATCAAGCTTCATCTCTTTAGTGCCATATGTAAATCTATAACTTTATGGAATATAAAAATGACAAAATATTGTATTAATGTCTACTAAAATCATTTAAAGGTAATAGAAGTTTTGTGTGTAACTAAATATACATATTCCTGGCAAGGCAAAGTCACTAACATAGCTTATGATGTCATTTAAATGCTGCTGTTTTTTTTCTTCTGGTTTCATTTTTTTAATTATCTTTTTTTTTGTTTTTAGATGCAACTTTTTTTTAAATTTCAACTTATGACAATTAGCAACTGCAAAAGCAGATTATATATTTATGAAGCAGGTTTAAGAGTTCTTGAGCAAATATTAAAAATTGGAGAAGGACAAAAAATAAAACAATAAAACAATTGTTAACTTTCGATTTCTGTTGATACTATACAATTATAGACTTTGTACCAGATCAATACAAGGATATATTGCACTAACACATTGTTTATAAAAATACTTACTTGATGAAACAAAGGATTAAACAGGAAGTCTATTGCATGAGCCATCTTTTCTTGATCCATTCGTTGTCGTGAGAGCTTTAATGGTTTAGAAACATATGCACCTCTAAAGAAATATAAAAGTACATTAAAAATTTAAGAATACCACTGAATAAATAATTGAAGAAACATTTTAATATATTGCAGAACTATATCACCCTCTTGCTATAAACCTGTTAAATTAACTCATTTTGGCAATTTTATGAAACTTAAACTTGATCTGTAACCAAACTATATAAAAAAAGAGAGTTTCTCTGAAAATTGTAGGGTGACTGACTGACTGCAAACCTAAAGTCGATTTTAGATGCCTTCAACATTTTAGGTAGGAGAAATAGTGTATTTTGCCAGAAGTGTAACAATTGGAAGTTTTTAACGATCTTGACTGGCTATACAGCCTTTGCACGGCAAAAAAAGTATATGTATTTCATCTTAGGTGGTACCCAACATTTTCACAAAAATAAATTTGGCTCGTTTAATTTTCATAAAATTTTGACAAAGTATTTACTTTGACCCTTTAACATGTTTAACAAAGATATAAAAATTTTAAACCAACCGTTTGGTCAGAAAAATAACACTGGTCATACAGTAGTTTGACAAACACCAATTTTGATCATTGAGAAGCTTAATATTCCCTTTACAACACAACGTCATTAAAACGTTTAGCTGACTTTACAGATTTATCTCCCTGTAGTGTTAGGTACCACCTTAAACTAAAATGTTGTTTATATATGACAGTAACTTGAAAAAACATTTGAAGCCTTGGTGGGAAAATTATTTTAATATTGTTTTGGGTTTTTTTTAATAAACAAAATTTAGCTTCACCATACATTGAAGCATGAAGTCGTGCCTGATCAATACTGTAGGTGGACAATCCAGGAATCATCTCCATCAGCTGCTTCTTGGTGTGATTTTTAGATAACATTGATAGCGTTTGTCTTATCATTAGAAAATCATTTGAATTGTTAAAAAGTTTAATTATTGTTCTCCTCAAATCTGTCACAGACCTGTTGTGGATCAGTTGTGGATGGTTCACCTTTAATCATCGCCATCAGTTCTGTTCCTTGTCCTGGAGCAAGACTTTCAAGCAAAGCCTCAACAGCACTAGTTACCTTGCGTTTCAGGGCCCTCCTTGATGATGGTTGAAGACTATTTATATCATTTCTGATCTTATGTTTTACAGGGCTAAACTTCCCATTTGAAAGCAAAGACAAAGCTGTGTTCATATCTTCTAAATGAATGTCATTGTTGTCCTCTGTGCTCCAACTAGATGCTTGTGATGACTGTAAAAAAAACAAAGCAAAAAATAATAGATCCACCCAAAATTATACTGTGTTCCCTTAAACATATAATGAAAGATCAGTATACAATAATAAATATGACAACAAGGGTAGTTGAATAAGGACTCAAGTAAACATTTTTTTTATTATTGTGAATAGCATGTCAGGACTCCAACTTGGGGGTTTAATATGTGATTCCCATTGCTGAAGACAGAAGAAATTTTTAGTGTTCTTCTTTAGTGTACTATGATATCTGATATAAAAAAGTGTATCACTATCATGTATGTTTACCTTATACATGCATGATATCCTTTCTCCTTTTGTAGTATTATTATTTAATCTATGAGTTTATTTATTCATTCGCCTGTCCCATTTTAATTTACACAAGTCTTTAATAGAAGTTATTTCTTGTCAACAAATAAAATAGTTTAAAGTTGTATTATAACAAATGTAATTATAAAACATACTTACATTTATACTAGGAGGGTCTGATTCTGTTTTCTCTTGTGAATCTATGAAGTTGACTGTGTTATTTTCCTGAAGGTAAACAGATTTCAGCATATGAAAACAGATTTGATTGAGTTCCTCAGAGGGGGGTCTGTAGTCATGCTTCATTGATTTTCTATTTAATCAACCAATTAAAAAAAGGGGGGTGGGCAGCCCATACGCCAAATAAATTGATTTTATGACTAGAATATAATCTGAGAAACAGAATAAACAATAAAATCTTTACATTGAACTGTACTTCACTACATGTATGTACACCTCACAAGGAACCTATATACCAAATATAGTTATTCTATTACTCATACATTTTGTAATAAGTGAACATTTTACTTTTCAAAAAGTGTAATTTTGTATCAATTAGGTACAATTTGTACTTATTGTAATCCATCCTTATTTTATTAAAAGATCTTAAATTTAAGCTTACAAATAAAACTATTTACATTCATGCATATGTATAAACTATATTATATATCTAACCACATGTTTTCTTTCAAAAGTTGGCTAAGCTGTTACTTCTTCATGAAAAAGATGTATTAAACAAGAAATAATTGTAACAGGATGCTGTTACGAAGTCTCCCAAACAAAGCTCCAAAAATTTTCATTCCCATGGTTGCCTGACATTGGTCAAGGTCAAGTACACATTGGTTTGGTTTAGTAAAGTGATATGCATATGTGATGCCTTGGGGATTGACACTGTGTCATTAAAATCTTCTTGAAATTATGAACATGAATATATATGTGTTAGCGGTAAGAGTCTTGACCTTTTACAAAAGGTGGGTTGATCCCCAGAGGTCTGGCCTTTTTTTTCATTTGATTTGTTGTTTTGTTGCTACCCCTGTAATTTTTCCCATTTTAGCTGTCATATCTCACTTGCTAATATAGGATTTAATGACAATGAAAATTTGAAAAGATTGTGTTTTGAAACAAGTTTTTTTTACTCTTATTTTGCTAATCTAGATAAAGGTCATTGTTGAAAACCTTTGGTATGATTGATTTTTTTTTTAATTTTTGGGAACTGTCTCATTTGCACTAAAGTTTATAAATCTTACCATTTTATGTAAAAAATTCACTTTAATCAAAATAAATCTGTACAACATCATGAAAACTATAATATATAGGAATAACTGTACATGTTGGACATTTGCCAAAGTTCTTCACAAAGGTTAAGTCCAGACAGCTGCCAGATTCTGTAGTCATCTGTTGCACTATCTGTTTGTAGCCATACTTTGTGAAGAGTTGAAGAATTTTTGAATTTAACTGAAACACATTGTCATTGAAATCTCCCATTATTGCAACTGCCAAATTTTCTTTATTACCGGTATCTACTTCATCTAGTAGATGAACTAAGTTATGACAGAACAGTTGTAAAGGATAAACTGGAGGTCTATAAATATTGATGAGAACAAGTTTAGATGGTTTTTCAATCTGGATAGCAACATATTCTATATTTACAGCTGAGTATTTTTTTTTAGAAAAATGTACATCCTTGTGAACTAGTGTGGCAACTCCTCCTCGTTCAGCTGTAGCTAGTGTGCTGTATGGTGAGGTTGATGATGTGTATGCTTCTGATCTTGATTTAGAACATAGTAAAAAGTCTGGCAATAATGATGGTGGTAAATAAGTTTCCTTCTTTAACCATGTTTCATTAAAGCAAATAATATCTGCTTGTTTCATAACTGTTGCCTGTGTTATGTCTTCTTTGTGTGGTAGAAGTCCCTCTGTATTGTGAAAGGTAACAGTCAATAAGTGTTCAACTGAAGGTTCAGTTGCAGCTTTTGATAGAGGGAAGGGTTCCATTGAATCAAGAGCTATTGTTATATCTTCTGAGGCATAAATTACTTTAGGATCAAAGTCTATAATGTGCATACCTTTTAGTGATGAAACTCTGCTAAGTGCTACATATGCCATTCCTGGTGCAAATGTTCTTTTTAGAGACACAACAATTTCTTTTACTGTCATTCCCTGAACCTTATGGATAGTTGCTGCCCATCCAAGTCTGAGTGGTAGTTGTTTTCTTGTTACATTCTTCCCATGTAAAACTTCTTCAACTGGAGATATTCGTACAGAATCTTTTGGTAAAGATTTTGTTAGTGCCAAATTTGAAATATGTTTTTTACCACTTTCAGGGTGGTCAAATTTAACATAAACTGCTCTTATTTCATCATTTTGACTTTTCTCTATGCCTGTTATGCTTCCAAATGCACCATTTACTAAACCATCAGTAGTGTCTATGTTACGAATCAACATAATTCTAGCACAAAGTCCTAGTTCAATGACATCTTGTAAGTCTTCTGATGTATATGTAGAATAAGGTTCATCTTTTTGTGATAATTGTCCTGTTAAAGAGTTTTTGAAGAAATCCTTTGCTTTTGACTTTACAGTCTGCTGACAGGCATCTTTGATCATGTGTTCATTATGTGAATTTACTTCTTTATTTGTTGGGAAGATATGTAAAACATTTGCTGAACTCTCTGGAATTTTTGACACAGATACAGATGACAAAACTGTCAAATCATCTTCTGAGAATGGCTGGCCCTTAATGTGTGTTCTAATTCTGTTTAGTAATAGCGCAAATTGTTGGTCATCTTTCTGTCGCATGATCTCTGTCAGGATAACAATTTTGAAGACAGGATTCCAAAGATCAAGGAAAACAGAACTGATGTCTCTATACAACGGTGAAGCTCGGACAGGGGGTAGTTGATAAAAGTCTCCAACAGCAAGTATAGCTATGTTTCCAAAATATGTTTTTGTCTGTTTGATTTGGGATAATCTGCCATGAATGTATGACAGGAGTTTATGGTCGACCATTGAAATTTCATCAATAACAAGTATGCGAACACTTTCATATTTTGCTCGAAGACTATTCACGAGACTCTCTCCTAAAGGTTTGTAAGGAAGTTTGATAGCTTTGTTTATTGCAAATGCAGAGTGTATTGTAGATCCTTCAATGTTAAATGCAGCCGTTCCTGTGGGTGCAGTAAGTAAGACAGATGTTGCATCAGGAGTGCTAGCTGATTTTGAAAGTATTCTGTTAGCTTCATGGTATATACAACGAACCAAATGTGTCTTTCCAGTGCCTGCTCCTCCAGTGAGAAAAAGATGGAATGGTTCAGGTTCTTTGTTAAGTGTTACTTCAATACACCATTTCCTGATTTCATAATAAATTTCTTGTTGTTTTTCATTTAGTTGTCTGACAGAACTTCTTATTTCGTTTACAGTTGTTTTAGGTTTTTTGAGCTCAACCAATTGGCTTGGATTACTAGAATGTGATTTTTCACTTACAAATGTGTCAAACTCTGGTAGATCTTCATTTTCTTCAGTGATTTTGACAGGTTTTTCCATTTCTATCTCTAACCTCTCTGCTTCTGCCTCTGGTGCTATTTGTGCCCAAGCATCTTGTTGAATGTTTCCTTGCTGCAAATCTTCCCATGCTTTTTCTAATTCTTCAGGATCCGTTTCATACCTTTCTCTGTTATCATTAACTATATCTAGCACCTTAAATCCATTTGGTAAAATCCCTATTTTCACAAAGTCCTCATATCTTAGATACAATTGTGGTTTAATGTCTGCACTTCTATGGGGTAAATACAACTGAAGTAAAGAAAGATAGAATTCTTCTGGTGCTTTTTTCCTGTTAAATATTGGATATCTGTTGATATTTTCCTTTCCCTTACATTTTTGTTTTACAAATCCTAAATTATTTTGCATTTCATAGACAACACTTGCTTTGGATGATTTTGGTTTTTGAGAAATTGGATAAATATTGTACAATGAACAAAAGTCTGCTAAACAAAGGTCGTCAAATTGAGATGAACATGGACGTTCATAGTATTTTTCAAAGATTGTTGTCATCCAAATATTTTCATCATCATCCTTTCTAGATCTTATTATATTAATAGGTAGACTCATTTTCAAAGGGTTACTACCTGTAGGTATAAAAATGACATTTCTGGAGCAGTCCTTCAACTTGAAGCTGCAAACTCTGTAGACTGCTTCTTGAACTGAAACCTCTCTATTGTTCATATAAACTTGTCCAATTTGTTTCATTGTGTTTGCTGAATCCTGGTTACCTTTAACAGCCTCTTGCTTAGCATTTAGAAGTAGTTCACTCATCTCCCCTTCTGATTTACTGATGTAAGACAAGATGTAAGCAACACATGAGTATACATCAGTAACAAATTGGATATCAATATTGGCATTCCAAGCTGATAAAAGATACTGATTGTAATTGTTCACCCATAGGTCTGAAAGGTTCCTCTTATGGTGTATCACATTTTTAGTTGTCACGGTTTGAAGACATTGTTTATATTTGGAATAAGTTGTACTTGCCATTGTGAAAATATCTTTTAATGTGAGTTCAGATAAAGAATCATATGAAGTGATCACAGCCCATACATCTTTTAGTACCTGCTTGGCAGATCTTATTGGCTTACAGCTGTCATCAAGCTCTTCTGCTGTTGAAGGTGTCTTCAGTGTTGAGCTGTCTTTCTTTTCAAGTTCATCTGTTTCAATTCTTGCAATAAATGTATTACATATTGGAGGTCTAGGAAAGTTAAACCTGCATGTAGTTGAATGTTTCTTGCAAGATTTTGTATGACTTCTACTATGCATTTGTACTGATGTAACAATTTCATAAAGTTTGGGATTTTTGTCTTTATCAGGTAACCTACAGGTTATGTGTTGATCAACAAATTTGCAAATATCTTTATCACTGTCTTCATTTAGTTTAGGTGCACCATCAATCCATACCAAACAATGAATATGGGGAGATCCTCGTTGTTGAAACTCGGTTCTAAAGAAGAAATCAACAATCTTTCCTATTGGCTGTGCTGGTGACATCAAAATATCAGTGAATAAAGCTTTCACTCTGTGATCAAATAATCTGGCACAGATAACTGGATTATCTTTAATAAGTTTGCATTTATCTGTCCACTGTAGATCACAAATATTTCTCCTGTCATGACTTACTTGAAGTAAAGTATTTAAAACATCATCCCATCGTGTTTCACCAGCAGAAAATGTTAGAAAAAATGTTGGAATTCCAATTTGCCTTATCATTGCATATAGGTCTTTCATTGTTCTTTCCCAATATGGGGGTGTGCCACGAACAGGCTGGAGGAATCGGAAGCCAACATCTGACTTCAATATCTTCTTTAAATTATCAGGTTTTGTTAACATGGAGGCACTTACTTTCTGACCATCTTCACTTTTTTGTTTACCTTTACGAAGAGCTATGGATATGTTTGATGTAACATTCATAATTTCAGTCAAATACTGAGCAAAAAATATATACTGACTGTCTGTGGCAAATCTAGTGTCTGCTGACAAAAGTCGTGCATTAAAGTATTTGGAGGGTGTTAATCTGACTTGTCTTTCCATAGAATATCCAAACTCTCCACCAGGATGCAAATGTGGAAATGCCATTGCATCTATACCTTTCTCTTTGAATATGCTTTTTGGTATTTGATTTTCTCCAGGAGCTAGACAAAACACCTTCCCATCAGTATCAAGGATTTCTTGACCCAGGTCTATAGGCTGTAAACAGGTGTCTACAGGATAAGCAGCAATATCATTACCTTCAATGTCTTTGGATTGCTCATTTTCACCTTCATCCTCACTGATGGTACCAGAATCATTATTCTTGCTTTCTTCATTTAATCTAATATCTTTGCTGCTTTCACCATTAAGAATGTCTATCTCTAATGAGTTGTCACAAACAATGAGATCTGAATCATCTTCAGTATACCATAAATTCCTTAGTTGTACATCTTTGTACCATTTATTGTTTTTTTAAAAAGAACTGAACTGCTTCTTGCACATTAGCTGGATTAATCCATCCAAATTTGTGATAGCCTTTGTATTCAACTTTACGCTTTAGTTTAACTTTAATTAACTGTGCATCATTAATTGGTCTAGGCAATGTTGCGGTTACACTATTTAAGTCACATGGTACATTGATACAAGGTCCCTTTACTCCACATTGACCTCCTTTTGGCAAACATAGAATCTTCATGAACGGAATCCGTAATGCAACAAGTTGTCTTTCCAGATCATTTAATTTCTCAAGTTCAGGTGGAATAGGTTCAAGATTAAGGCCATTTGCTTGTGCCTGTGGTGGCATATTGTTAAAAGATAAATGTCTATGACATGTAAAGCATATCCATTCGTTTGCCTTTTCACATTTTACTTTACAATGTTTATCACATGTATGAACAAAATTTCCAGTTAAACATTCGCTTGCCTTTTCATTAGAATACTTCGCTCTGTTACATTTTTTTACTTGACTTTTGTACAAAGATCTTATGCAGACTGTGCAGACATATACTGGATGGTCCTGTATGCTTTTCTGAAATTTTTTTATTGCTTTCTGAACAGAATTTCTATTGGCTATTTTTTTTTCTCTGAAATATTTGTCATTATGATATTTGGTTTTTAACATAGTTTTCAGTTTACATCTAAATAGTGGGTCCGATGAATATCTCTTTATTGATGAAGCCTTCAACTTATTTCGTAAAGATTCATACCGTTGGTACTTGTTCTTTGAAACAGATTTGACTTTCTCTCTGAATTCTGCATTGTTCTTATACTTCTTAGAATATTGAGTTTTAAGTCTCATTTGAAAATCAGTATTTGTTCTGTACTTTGACTTAGACATTTCTTTCAACTTGTTTCTAAAAACGGAGTTGTTTGCATATTTCATTATGGAAGACACCTGCTTAAGTTGTTTGTATTTCAAAATTGTCTGGTATCTTAATCTGTCACTTTTCTTTTTGTGTTCCTTGTACACTTTGTCTGTGCTATACTTTAATCTATAACTTTTCTTTTTGTGTTCCTTGTACACTTTGTCTGTGCTATACTTTAATCTGTCACTTTTCTTTTTGTGTTCCTTGTACACTTTGTCTGTGCTATACTTTAATCTACCACTTTTCTTTTTGTGTTCCTTGTACACTTTGTCTGTGCTATATCTTAATCTTTCATTCCTGTTTTTTCTTTTCTTTGTCCTTTCTCTCTTTGATTTTTTTATTTTCTAAATAGTGTTCTTTTGTGGCGTTATTTTGTCTAGTTTTATCCTTTACTTCGGCATTTCTAATCTTTTGTGTTTCTTTCTTCAGCTGATCACATAAATATGTTTGTAAACCCGATGAAAAATTCTGCAAAACAGGCTGAGTACTTGTGGTAAGAACAACATCATAATGATCTAAGTTTCTGTGATACAGATATATTCCTCTATTGTCAGATAAAGTTATTGTACTATGCTTAAGCCAAACCCAATGTACTCCAGACTTTGTATAGGTGTAAATATCAGTTTGAAGTAAATGGCTGGCTGTAAAAATTTCCACCTCTGTTGCCCAGGTTTTATTTTCTCTCATTCTTGTGTTAACTAAATAGGAATTTGCATTTCCTTTGTACTGTGGAGGTAAATAACCTTTCAAGTCATTTTGATTCTCTATAAAATGGTTACAAATTCTATGTCTTATTATGTCATGAAATCTTTGATGACCACAAATGGTATACGACAATGCTGCAAAGAAGCAGTTTCCATCACCAGTAATGGTTTGAAATGTAGCTGGTGCAGCTAGTTGTAAAGATGATAAAACTTCTGTTGCTTGATTAATATTCGGAGTTTTGGAAGATTTAAGGTTTAATAATAGCTGCATGCGCTCCTTCCCTTCTTTATTTACCGGAAAATAGACATAAGATGAAGAAATCTGTAAAATATAAAGTGATTAATTGAGTATTTGTTCAACGATACATAATCTCTACTGATACATAGTTTTTGACTTATTACATTATTGTGCATTAATGATATAGTTTTTGAGTTTAAACACATTTCTTATATTTAGTATAACATCTTACAGCTAGTGTTTGGCAAAAATGTTGAGATTTACTTAAGGCAAATGTTTTGCCAATGAAAACTATTTTCAAAAATATGGCTTCTACATTTTAAAATAAAAAAACTAGGAACTACCCAGTCGTAATCTTTTTATTACATTTATACATATTTAAAAAAAAGTTTCAGGGGCTTATTACTTTTTTTTCATTGTTGTATTTGTTAATAGATGAGATTTAAATATTGGTAAAACTTATTTTACCTGTCTAGAAAGTCCTATATTTAAACATATATACCTTTTCTCTAAATTGCTGCTTCCGTTTTTTGTCTTTAATTCTTTTTGCTCTATTTCGTGCCATGTTGTATGACGTCTGAAAACAATGAAATTGTCAAAATTATTGCAAAACAATGAAAAACAACTATTGAGAAACAACAAGTGAAACTGTGAGTAGCTCAAAGTTGATATCCCTGTCAGACCCAAATACTTGACAGTAAACAGGAGTGATGAATCTAAAAAAAAGCATGACATCTTAAAACTGACTTATATAATCCTTGAAAAAAAATTTCAAATCCTTGTAATGTAGTTCCCGAGATAAATTTGTCAAAAATTTTCAACTTGGATGTCATGTGTGAAATGAGAAGTCGGGTATAAAAATTGACAAAACAAAATTTATTAAGTTAACAAATGAAGTTGAACTACCCAGACTCCAATCTTGAAAATGCATAAATTT
The DNA here is from genome assembly GCA_019925275.1 of Mytilus edulis. Classification (NCBI taxonomy): domain Eukaryota; kingdom Metazoa; phylum Mollusca; class Bivalvia; order Mytilida; family Mytilidae; genus Mytilus; species Mytilus edulis. The sequence goes on from CM034354.1 coordinate 4,256,027, forward strand.
GATTGAATAAATTACAAAGCCATACTTTCATACCTGACTACAATATCTCTTGCGTGAAATAAATATCTTCACTCGACACTGGAGAAGATTGCGCTACTTACAAACCCTAAAAAAAAAAAAAAAAACTTTATTTTAACAAAAATGAATACATCATTATGCAATATACATGTACATTATACTGGTATACAAATAACATAATATATAACAATATTCAAAATCACCAGAATGTCTCCTCTGAAAAATCATAGAATATGAAAAATAATAAGTGTCTTTTTAAATTGTCCTTTTAACAGTGTTCATATTTTCATTTTTTTCTGTTCAGATTCTTCTGTGGGAAGTTCTGATGTCCCAGCACCATCAGAAACTGAGGTTTTCTCATTTACATCAGGTTTTTTATCCTGAGAAGATTCTTGGGAAGTAAATGAGTCTTCGAATTCATCAGTCTCATATTCAGCCAATTTCCTTTTCAGATTATAGTTCTCTTTTAAAGTGTCAGATAATTTTTTCTTCGGTCACTGTCTAGTTTTTCATTTTTCTTTATACTTGTCTGCAGCACCTCTGCATCAGCAGCAAGCTTATTTCCCATTGCTAGTATTTCATCTATGGTTTTATTTAAAAAACCTCTGTGTTCTACAGGAACTTTATTGGTGAATTTGGAATAGCAACCATTTAATTGGTATGCTCTTGCTTTCAGTTCTTCTGACATTTTCTTCATGTTCATATAGGTTTGTTGCATCTTTCCTCTGAAAATTCAATTAAAATTTAACTATTAAGTATGTTATCTTACAGTAACCTGAATGAGTTAATTAAATCTGTGAGTTACTGCTCCCTACAATGATACCACTGTCAATAGTATACCATTAACAGGAAGATATTAAGTGATGCAACTGATAATTTATCAAACAATTTAACTCACTCATTTGAACCCTAGATAAATTGTCTTTGCCTACTCCTGTAAAAAAATAATTCTTTTTCACCTGTGCAAACCCAGGAAGATCAGCAAACAGACAGAGAGGACAATTTCAATGTAATATAACAGCTTCCACTTTGAGAATGCAGTATATTTTTTACAGGCAATATACTATGATACAAAGTAATACTATAGAGATACTAGAGTATATATGCATACTAGTGCAATTTTTTTAAAGAATTCAAATATGTTCCAACAGCAATTAAATATGAGAGTGAAATCTTGCATATTTCCAACACAAAACAAAAAGTGAAAGATAACTTTCAATTATCAATCTTTCTTGAATTAATTTGAATGTTGATAGAAACCTATCTTGTAGCGGTAATTTTTTTCATGAAGTAGGCCTGACATAGTACATAGAATACTATTTATGATTAGAATTTTAAAAAAACAATATTTGATATTACTGCAATATTAAAGGCAGATGTTTTTGAAAATAAAACAAAATTTCAATATATTTTACATCTATATCTCTGGATAAGATGATGCTGTCAATCATGAGTGAATAGTTATAAATGGTAGTAGTGTATAGATATGATGTAAAATAGCATGGTTAATTTAGCCAATCAAACACGTCCTTAATTTAGATATTGACTCGCCCAATTATTTCTGTATCTGAAATTTTTAATTGTAAGGAGATGTTTAATAATGGAAATTAGAAAAATCATTAGAGATCGAACTAAAAATGTTGCATTGTATTAAATTTTGCAGTATGTGACTTAACAATAGAATGTGGGAAAGTGCAAAACTAAAGATGTGAATGAGTGTTATCCGGCACCACCACGAGGAGGGTCTACAAATAAAGCATATAAATAAGCACTAGCTCACACAATTCTTTACGTGCAGACTTAACCATGCAATTTGAAACCTGGCCTTTGCAAAAGCAATTTAATTAAATGAATAAATATTTCAATTTTTTAACCATGCATAAAGGTGTGAGTATGAAAATTGTGTACGATCATATTTTATGTTGAATTCATCATCAAAATCTTTTGAAGCCAAGTTTCAGATTAAGCAAAAGTTGAGGTTGCTTATTTCTAAATTTCATTGTTGTACTAGATTGACAAAATGTTCATCAAGTGTTAAAAAAGCATTGCACAACAAATTTACAAGCCTCAAATTTTACTTGGTGCCATGTAATGTGACAAACAGTGACATACAACATACATACATAAAGCCTTTGTAGATAATAAATTTACATACCTTTTAGTGCAATCTTCATGACACTTTCTTCAATGTTAGACTCGAAACTAAGAACGTTTGCAAGCACGTTTTTCATCACAAACTAAGCGCATTTGTCAAGAACTTTTGTCAACAGGAATCAAACTAACCATGTTTGAAAGCACGTGTCGAAAAAAAATAAGATAAAATTTAATTGAATCAGTTTCATTGTCCCATACAGGATTATATATGGTTTAGAGGTGGGGATCGCGTCCGGTTACAAGAAAATAGCAAATTCTCAAATTGAACAGGGTGGGGGTGACCCCCAGGCACTTTCCTTTTATTTGATTTGATTTGTTTTATTGTCCCATACAAGAATTTATATGGTTTAGGGGTGGGGATCTGGACCGTTTACAAGTTCTCAAATTGAAGGGGGTGGGGGTGACCCCCAGGCACTTTCTTTTTATTTCATTTGACTAGTTTTATTGTTCCATATAAGAATATATATGGTTTATGGGTGGGGATCTGGATCGTTTACAAGATCTCAAACTGAAGGGGGTGGGGGTGACCCCCAGGGACTTTCCTTTTATTTTATTTGATTAGTTTTATTGTCCCATACAAGAATAGATATGGTTTAGGGGTGGGGATGTTGACCGTTTACAAGTTTTCAAACAAGAGGGGGTGGGGTGAGCCCCTAGGGACATCACTTTTATTTCATTTCATTTGTTTTATTGTCCCCTACAAGAATATATATGGTTTACGGGTGGGGATCTGGACCGTTTACAAGATAATAGCATATTCTCAAATTGAACGGGGTGGGGATGACCCCCGGGGACTTCCCTTTAATTTCATTTGATTTGTTTTATCGTTCCATTCAAGAATATATATGGTTTAGGGGTGGGGATCTGGACCGTTTACACATTCTAAAATTGAACAGGGTGGGGATGACCCCCGGGGACTTCCCTTTAATTTTATTTGATTTGTTTTATCGTCCCATTCAACAATATACATGGTTTAGGGGTGGGGATCTGGACCGTTAACAAGATAAAAGCATATTCTCAAATTGAACGGGGTGGGGTTGACCCCTGGGGACTTCCCTTTAATTTTATTTGATTTGTTTTATCGTCCCATTCAAGAATATATATGGTTTAGGGGTGGGGATCTGGACTGTTAACAAGATAAAAGCATATTCTAAAATTGAAGGGGGTGGGGATGACCCCCCAGGGACTCCCCCTATATTTCATGTGATTTGTTTTATTGTCCTATAATCATTTCTGAAGACTGCATGTATCTATCACTTACAGTTTTCAAGTTATATTCATTTGAAAATTTTAGAAAATAAAATCCCATAGGGTTCTATAGTAAACCCCTCCCTCCTTTCTACCCCCCAAAATACCCCTTAATAGACCTCAATGCACAAACGAAAGATTGATGGCTCACCTAGACATGCTAGTCTAACATATTGTAAAATCCTAAGTAAATCTGACAAGCCGTTTAGGAGAACCGCGGCGGACAAGTTCATTTTTAAAGTGGCGGAAGAAGAGGAAGAAGAAGAAGAAGAATAATAAAAATAATAAGAACTGACCAAAAACAATAAGTCTCCAAACTTTGTTTGGGAGACTTAATTAAATGATTAATTATAGGTATACTTACATGTAAATGATCACCTTTCACAATGTGACGTTCTCTGAAATTATAGAATTGGTCATCTTCCTCTGATATTGATAATTCTATAACAAATTGAAAATAACGGTTATATCGATAGGAATTTAATATTCAAATTAGCCGGGAAAAAGAAAAAGTAAATCCAATTGAAATTGACAACAACACTACATTAGTTAAACTAGGTCTACATTTCTAATACATGTATGTTACAGTAATTTTCATACACTGAAATTAAGAACTAAAGTACAGAATTGGTACATCACATTATTACAACACCATGTACATGTATGCTGCTCTGGGTGAGAAGAATCTAATGAAAAGTGAAAGTAGCGAGTCATAGATTAGATAAAAATTAAGTTTGTTAAACAGTGAAATTATTTTTATAATATATCTCATCCAAGTTTAAACATTTGCATATTGTTTAAATTTTTGCAAGTTATATGTAGCATTAAATGACAACACTTCATATATACCTTATATATTATTCAGTTAACAAGACTCTGTCGAGTGTTCTCATTAATATAGGATAATCTTTAAAGCTTTTCTTTTTTAATGGTTTATTAACTTGTGTATCTCCTTCTCCATAACTTGTTGTCTGATTTTTCTACGCTATATACTACTATTCCCCATGCTCAGTTGAAAGATCGACTTCACCATCTCATAAAACAGAGCTTTTTCTATAAAAATGGGAATCGTAGATACAAATTTCTTGTTTTGGGATACAATAATTCATATTTTGTGAAGAATCTAACTGAATCTTCCAGAAAATATACTGAAGATGATATTGTTAAAATGCTGGACTTTTTGATCGACAATATATTTGTTGAGTTTGGAGGATTTATATTTCAACAGACAGTCGGTATTCCAATGGGTACTAATTGTGCACCCCTGCTGGCTGATTTGTTTTTGTATTCGTATGAAGCAGAATTTATTCAGAACCTTCTTAAAGACAAAAAGAAAAAGCACCTTGCGAAATTCTTTAATTTTACTTTCCGATATATTGATGATGTTTTATCATTGAACAACCCATACTTTAGCCAATACTTACATCTCATATATCCCAGTGAACTTGAAATTAAGGATACTACTGATACTAGAAGGACTGCTTCATACCTTGATCTTTTCCTCAATATTGACGTAGATGGACGACTTCACACGAAAATCTATGATAAACGGGACGATTTCAACTTCCCAATTATCAATTTCCCATTTCTCAGCAGTAACATACCCTCTGCCCCTTCGTATGGTGTTTACATATCACAATTGATACGTTATTCACGTGCTTGTTCACACTATACGGACTTCATATACAGGAGTGTGCTCCTTACGCAGAAACTGCTCCAACAAAGTTATGAGGAGGACAGATTAAAATTGACACTCCGTAAATTTTATGGACACCATCACGAATTGGTGGATCCATATGATGTCTCTTTAACCAAACTAGCTAAGGACATTTTTACCACATGGTAGATTGTGGTTTGTCATTATGTCGTCTAATCTTTTAATTACCAAACGTGACTTATTTCCGATTGTGACTGTTTTGCTGAATGTGAATTCGCATTACTATAAGACGTGTTTCTGTACTTGTTTATCCCAAATTCATGTATTTAGTTTACATGTTTCATGTTATATTTGTAATTCTCATCGGATTTTGTCAAATGTGTTGACGTCTTTTTATTATATTTAGGTGTTACGGATAGAAAAATTAATCACCGCCTTTATTAATTATATTAAATTTTGTACGATTATTTACGTTTGAAGTTGGATTCATAACAAACTGGACATATATATATTACAGTTAATTGCTATTAATAAGTATTGCAATATGCATTTTGTTTAAATTAATTATCAGTATTTAGTTCTGATATAATCTTAAATCAATCCTAATTCTATCTCACTTTGATAGTTTTTCATATGTGACGTCATGCTGTTTCTAAATTTCATAAATTCAAAAGTGGCATAACGTTTGTACCTTTTCGCCATCGTATGTGACGTCACATTTTTGTAATTACGTTGACGCCTGGACTGATTCGGGTGTGTATATTCTGTGTTAAACTTTAATAGCATTATGTATTCGGGTTTAGTTTTCTGTAATTAGTTAATACTTCAGTTTCATTATGTATATCTCTTTCATATTCATTTGTTAAAATTTACTGTTTGCAATAGCATGAATTGTTCTATATAATAAGAATGTTCTTATCCCGGGCATAAAAACAATGCCGTATTTGGCGAAACCTTTTCAACTTTTTATCTCCAGTGCTGTAAAACTTTGTACTTTTTTCACTTTCGATCTTTTATATCTGGCCGTCACTTGTAAGTCCTGTGTGGACAAGGCGCGTTTTTGGCGTATTGAATTTTAAACCTGATGCTTTTTGTTATCTATTAATCATGTTTTTCTTTGTCTAATATGTTCTCCTATTTTTTTGTATTGTAGTCCTGTAATATTATGTTGTCATTTCAATGTTATATTTAACTTTGCCATTAAAGTGCGAGGTTTGGCATGCCTCAAAACCAGATTCAACCCACCACTTTTATTCCCCTTTAAAAGTGTCCTGTACCAAGTCAGGAAGATGGCCATTGTTATATTATTGTTCGTTTCTGTGTGTGTTGCATTTTAACGTTGAGTCATTTGTGTTTTCTCTTATTTTTGAGATATTGAGATCAGACGTGGCACGGTACTTGTCTATCCCAAATTCATGTATTTGGTTTTCATGTTATATTTGTTATTCTCGTGGTGTTTTGTCTGATGCTTGGTCCGTTTCTGTGTGTGTTACGTTTCGGTGTTAAGTCGTTGTTCTCCTCTTATATTTAATGCGTTTCCCTCGGTTTTAGTTTGTTACCCCGATTTTGTTTTTTGTCCCTGGATTTATGAGTTTTGAACAGCAGTATACTACTGTTGCCTTTATTCGTAACTTTAAATGGCACTGGTAGCAGATACCTTAAAAAAAGTGAACAATCAGTAGATTTTTATTTTAAGCCAAATAAAAAAGTAAATGGCAATAAAAAAATAAAAGAAGTATACATCCCACTTTCCATACATGAATGATGATTTTTTCAACAACAAAAAAAAATGCTTTAAAAAGTCTATATTTTATAATTCCCCAAGGCATTTTTAGTTTTGGCTAATATTGAAAGTACAAAAAAAAGATACATACATGTATAGTGCATGTAAGGAAAACTGAAATTGCACATATTTAAAAAAAAAAAAGCATCTAGATAATGATATACAACATGTACAATGTGAGAATTTGTGAAGAAATTAAGAAATAGATTAAGAAAAATTTAGAAAAAAATGCATATATATATAAAAATAAATATAATTATGATGAATATTTGGTTGTACATTTGTACATGTATCAGGTTGTACCAGCCTGAAGTCAATGAAATGGAGAATGGCAATGGGGAATGTGTCAGAGAGACAACAATCTGAGTTTAGATATGACATTTCAAAATAGAAATACATGTATGTATTATTTTCTGTTGGTTTGATACTGAGACTTTGACATGTATAGAAAACAAGTGTGCTTTCATGACAAATAATCCCTTTTCAACTTGTTTAGTCTGTTCTTATTTTCTACTGTTGTTGCACTATTATCTTAGGTTATAAAGGTATTACTCATTGTTGAAAACTGACAAGTGACCTAGTTATTTTAAACTTCTATATGTCATATTACATTTGACTCTGATTGAGAGTCATTCCAGATTTACATATTTTCATTTTTTCACAGATATTTCAAATATTTATATTTATTCTAGGGGGTCTCATTTGGGGGGGGGGGGGGGGTTCTGATCCTGGATCCTGCTAACTGTTTTGTCTCACATATCCGGCTTACTGTTTTGTAAGATTCTTGAATCTCCCGTACACTCTACATGTACATATAAGCTATTCTCATTTTTTTGTTATTTCCCGTTTTCATGGCATAATAACTTGACTTTCAAATGTCACGCTGACAAAAAAACTCAGCAATCCCATGTCACACTTATATAATTAGACCCCAATGTCAATGAGATCCACATTTTAGTTACACGTTACATTGTACATGTGTAATAAAAAATATAGACTCAATAATTAGCTATTGCATCCTATTTCAACATGTTCAATGCAATTATTGCTCAAGTAAAATTTTAATATCATATTTAGACCAATCAGATCAACATCAGCCAGGAACAACATGAAAGCTGCATTGTATTGGTCAAATATATAAAACACAGTGTCAGTGATCACTTGAGTAAATATAAGATTGAGATTGCAACTGATGATATTATCATATTTGTATTTCCCAGACATTATATGTCCCTGTATTCCCCAATGAGAGAAAAAAAACACAATCATGATGTTAAACCTACCACTTCCAACTGGAATAAATAAACTGTATTCTTCCAAGATTCTTTGGCTTAGGAAGCTGGAAAGGCCTCTTAAAGTCTTCCCTTTCCCTTCATGGTCAGGATGTAAACAAGTTTTGCCCTGGTAATCTAAACCAAGAGTGTAACGGTGAAATGGACAAACTATGAGCGAAGCATTGGTGGTTAAATACGCTACACTACGGCACAACAGGTCTGATTCAGTTGTTATTTCAGAACTGTGCGTATCAAGACCTCCACATCGACCTCCCACAGCTAATTTTAAATTTTGCAAGTGGGTTTTTATATCTCTGTTACAAGAACTAAGCTTAACAGTAGTTGTGTCTTTGGGATAACGCGGGTGAAAACCACAACTACAACTACTCTGGTGTAAGCTGCCTAAACTACACCGTAAATTTGGCTCCATGTAGGTAGTCAAGCAGAACCGGAAGTGACAACAATAACAAGATACGAGATGCACACGTTGAAAATAGACCGTAAAAATAATTTATCTATCCGATAAAAAATCTTAAAGAGCTGTTTGTTTATCCAATTATGAACTTACTAATGTGTAAAATCCCTTTTCTCCAAACGATGCAATTTAAATTATGAAATATTGTTTTTTTTGTACTTGAAGTGAAGATCAACAAGAGTTGTCTTTCTTGGAATAGTCCGTGGAAGCGGTTAATTTAAAATGAAAATAATTTGAAACAGGCGATAGGCTACAAATAAAAAAAATTGATATGTTTTTCAGAAGATTCCATATATTCTATTATTCTTAATGGTTTATTACAAATCGCCTGCTCTCAGCAGATACATTCTTTCAAATCCACCATATTTCCAATGCTTATATAGTGAGGAAAACATGTCAATCTGAATTTTTATTAAGATATAATGACATTAATATTAGACCTCAACAAATTTGGTTGAACATATGTTTATTTTAACTTAAAATGTGTAACATAACAAAAAAATAAGCACATTGGTAACATAAGGTAAATCAATTTTTCTTCATTTTGCATGATTCTTAGGTGGAGCCATACTTAACTAATATACCCAAAAAAACGGATACATTACATACCCCGACAAAATCCACAATCCAACACAAAAAATAGACACACCCGAAGTAGTCAAGGCCTCAACGCAAAGTGACGTCACATTTGAATTTGTAAAACAGCACACCAAAAATGAAAAATGACTTCACATTTGAATGAATAAAACTATCTGTCAAAAATAAGATAGAATTAGGATTGATTTAATATCATAGTTGTACTAAATACTGATATAACATTTAATAACAATGAAAATTGCAATACTTATTAGTATCAAACTGAGGTAGCAATTAGACAATTACCTATATTCTATGTCCGGTTAATTCAGAATCAAACTGCAATCGTTATACATCGTACAAATTACGTTGACCAAATCAAATCTAATAAATGAAGGCGATGATTAATTTTCTTTCACATAACACACCGAAAAGACGTCAAGACATTTGATAAAATCCGATGAGAATTACAAATATAACATCAAAACTAAATACATTTATGTTCTAACTCACTTGTTCAAATGAACATGAAGTATTTATGTGCACATCGCTACTTAATTTATGAAACCTTCTTCAAACCCAAACTGTATACTATATAATTTAAGGAATAAAATAAAGCAACACATTTCTGATTTTGTCCAGCACAAATTTATTTGTACAAACTTAATCATTATTAATTATCATTGTCAACCAAAACATTGGATTCACTGAATGTAAATACGTAACGTCCTCTAAATAAAAAAAATCATGGTACACTGGCCTTACAGAGTATAAAAAAATAAACAAATATCATCATTAGTACACATCCAATTGATCTCTGAACTACATAACAATTCTACACTACTGTAAGTATGTCTACACTGTAGTAGTAATCAACGTAGTGGTCACCGCCTAACCTCGATAACTGAAAAAAACGTGCTTCTTTTCTTATATACTACCCGCGAAATCCAAACCGGTTCTTACAATAGGTACTACGCGTCTAAAAATAACTGCGCGTAGAGCACTTACATATATGAATTGCGGAAAGAGAAGCACCGTAACACGTCTTATAGCAATGCAAATTCACACTCAGCAAAACAGTCACAATCAGGAACAAGTCCCATTTGGTAATTAAAAGATAAGACGACGTAATGACAAACCACAATCTAACAGGTAATACAAATGTCCTTAACTAGTTTGGTCAAAGACACATCGTATGGATCAACCAATTCGTGATGGTGTCCGTAAAATTTACGAATTTTAATCTGTCCTCTTCATATCTTTGTTGGAGCAGTTTCTGTGTAAGGAGCACACTCCTGTACATGAAGTCCGTATAGTGTGAACAAGCACGAGCATAACGTATCAATTGAGATATGTAAACACCATACGAAGGAGGAGAGGGTATGTTACTACTGAGAAATGGGAAATTGATAATAGGGAAGTTGAAATCGTCCCGTGTATCATAGATTTTCGTGTGAAGTCGTCCATCTGAGTCAATATTGAGGAAAATGTCAAGGTATGAAGCAAAATAAACAGCAAGCAAACTACAACCACTGAATAACAGATTCCTGACTTGGAACAGGTTTCTATATATATGCATACTTATGAAAAGATATGGGCTCGCATAATATTAATAGAACTATTATCTTATCTCATAATATTATGGATTTTCACAAAATACCGTCTAAATCAGCCAATTCAATAATATTATGGAGTTCGCTAAGTGCCCCGACTGTTTAAATGGGGTTCCAGTTGCTTAGTCTTTTGTTTTCTATGATGTTATGTGTACTTTTGTTTGTTTTTTGTCTTTTAAGATTAATATAACTTTAGGTTGAAATTCATAAATTAAATATATATTTAATGTAACATAATTATAAATTATTTGTAACAGATCAACAATCTCTTGGTTGCGGAAAGCTACGTCATGCTGTTGTTTGTGAGTAGTGTTTGTTATGGTATTATTTTCAAAGATTGCAAACAGAAATAGCATTCTTTAATCAACTAGCGAAGCTATCAGTTATCTTCTTAACTTTTTTCAGGCAATCTTGTTTTTGAGTCTATTACAGGTAAAATTGAAAAGCAATCAGGCAATGACAAAACAGAAATTGACGAATAATGTAATTGCCTTAGAAAATAGTCGAAAAGACAACAGTAAAATAACAAAAATACCGACCTTCGAAAAAACAAAAAACAGTTCTCAAAGCAGTCCTGATAAGTTTAAACTCTTAGAAGTTCGAGGCATATCCATGTTGAAAATATGCCGCACAGCCCTATATTTTGACTTTTGAAAAAAAGGAGTGCATATGCATTGATATGAGCTTTCCATTCGAGGATATATTTTATTACGAAACTTCATAGTAAAAATAAGACAGTTTTAGCTGTAAAAGGAGTTCCTATTGGAAATTGTATTGTACAGAAATGCAAGCTGGAGGGGTTAGAGTGATCATTCTTTTTTCTTTCGAATTTGTTTATGCAATGTCACCATCTTATATTTTCAGACGGTGGCCTTGAAATAATTAAAGACATAAGATCAGTTCAAATAAATCTTGCTGAAATTGTGAATGCAGTTGTCGCAGTGGTGGCACCACATCCACCATCGCCACCAGATCCACCGAATTCATATTTCTAAAAAATAGCATTTATTAATTATGTCTATCGATAAAACGTGTCTTAGTAATTAGTAAATAAACCGTTTCCGGTATTCTCAAATTTTTATCCTTACGGTAGTTTTTTGGTAGTTATGACATTTTAAGCAGTCTTTTTATTTTATTTTTCGACTCAAATATTCTTGCAAGAAGTAAAACAAAAATTCTTGAGTCCTGAGAAAAATATGGTGATTATTTCAATTTAAGGTGGTCCCAAACATCTTTACTGAAATTGATTTGGCTCGTTTAATTTTCATAAAATTTTCGCAATTTTTTTTTCACTCTTTGACAATAATATCAATTGTAAAATACTCTAAAAATCTTACAAACACTTGTTTTGATCATTGAGAAGCTAATATTTTCTTAGATCGGTATTAAAACGTTCAGTCGACTTTCACAGAGTTATCTCCCAGTAGTGTTATGCTCCAACTTAATATATATAAAGCATGTATAATGATTGACCAATATAGGCTGCAAAAATTGTTACACTTGTCAATGCGCATATCTGCACAATCAGTTCTTAAGTTTATAGAAATACGATGTAGATCTGATACCAAATAACACTACTTAAGAGACTTAAAACATCACATATGTATTTTAAACGACTTTACTTTAAGAAAACTTGAGATGAAAAGAATTATCTGTTATACACTTATTATCAGAAATGTAATTACAAATTGTCAGCATTCATTTTTGTAAAATCCTAGTATCCGTCTTCTCAGTTAAACTATATAATTGTTTTCCTTTGACTATAATAAACTAGCTTTCATTAACAAGATACGGCAAACCTGAAGATTATTTAAACGTTTAAATGATTTATTAGCATATACAAAACATAGCTGATATTATGTATGGGGAATAAACCGTTTCTGCATTCTTTATTTTTGGGGGCTTTCTTCTCTATCTTAAACAAAATACTTTTATTTAGTAAAATTCATATGAAAATTATTCTTTTAATAAATTAATTTGTAATATCTTTATTTCCTCTTTCTGTACGTGGTTCTGTTATCAGTAACCAGTTAAATAATCATTAAATCTTTATTCTAACAGTTATTTATTATTCTTTTGCATCACAATATTCTCACTTTTTATATTTTTGGCTCATTTTCTTCTATTTATCTATAATTTTGTGCCATTTTTCTCTATTCTGTAAACCCCATCTATACCATCATAACTGGCTATTTAATATTGTAAATCATTTGTCAATGAATAAATAAACATTACATGAATACACACAAACAAAGTCATCATCACATTTGTTCACGAATGAAAAATCCAAGTGATAATAATAGAATCACGGAAAATACACCAGGAAGAAATTTTATTTAAATGTAGTAATGGTTTATTTTTACTTTGACTGTCATTACTTTTAAAGGTAAGTTTTGTTTGAGGAAGTCGCCACTTTGATAAAATCATTGCAGAAATACATATCAAATATGGCATAAACTATAGAATTTGCTACTAGGTGGTGCATAAAAGTAAAATCACAAAAATACTGAACTTAGAGGAAAATCTAATCGGAAAACCACAATCACATGCTTATCAGAGGTTGAACCGCATTTGGTACCATTTAAGCGCCCTAATAAGTTATAATGATGACTTCACACATTGTAACAATATGCACGAACATGTGCTTGTTATTTAGTTTTCTATGTTGTGTCATTTTACTATCATTTGTTTGTTTGTCTTTTTCTGTTTCAATCATGGCGTTGTCAGTCTATTTTTGAATAACGAGTTTGAATGTCTCTCTGGTATCTATTGTCCCTCTTTTATAGCTGACATGACAGTATAGCTTTTTCTTTGTTGAAGGCATTACGGTTGCATATAAATGCTTACATCCACTTCATTTGAACTTTGGTTGATAGTTGTCTCATTGACAATCGTAACACATCTCTTTACTGTTACATATTTGTACACTTTAATGTACATTGAATTTCGTAAATAAAAGAACGATTTGATCTTTCTACTGCACCAATTCTTATGTATTTCTTTACTGCACATCTATCTCTAACAAGTAGATGTGGTAAAATGGTTAATTGGACAACTATCATACTATCAAATCTATCATACTATCAAATCAGAGGCGAAATGATATATATTAATTGGTTTAATAATGTCATCAACATGATTATTTCAAGACACTAGCTTCCATAAAACTTTTATTTTAAAAAGTGTCAGAGATGGTTATTAAAAATCGAGTTATATATTTGCTACAAAACGTATTCATTTACAATGTTGTACATTTAAAAATGTGTTTTTTTTTTAACTTTGTAATTTATATAGCATATAATATAAAATAAAAGCATATAAAGGCTTACCATACTTATGTGTTTGTATGTTTATGAGCAACACGATGGTAGCCATATATAGGACAATATTTGCTACCCTTACGGAATACCTAAGATTTTCCCCGTTTTTTATGGTATTCTTGTTGCTCGGTGTTGAGTTTTTATATTAATTTTGTGTACTGTTTTTTTGTAGTTTTCCTTTTTTGGCCATGACATTTTCAGTGTTTTTTGTCGAGAATATAGTACTTTTTTGGTATCTCTCGGTTCTCTTTTACAAACGAAGGAATTAATGTATTGCAACATAAAATGTTTACTTGAAAATACAGTACATTAAAATATTATCCAGTGGTAAACAATCTTGACACTTAAGTTAATAACCATGTTAATATCACTAAAACAAATGTCGAGATTTACTTTTGAAAAAAATGCGTTTTTTTGTTTTTTTTTAATTTATGGATTGAAACCTTTCAACATACCATAATTATCATTGTTCTCAAGAACAACAACAGAGTAATAATCTGATAATAGATAAATCATCACCGAAATTGAAAATGTCAAATACAACTACTTTTCTACAGAATAAACCTCAAATGATATGTACACATTTGTTACCATATTTTGACTACTTTACCGATTGTGTTTGTTTTGTTCGCACATCGTTGTAACAATAACAGAATTTGATGCGATTGTCATGTGATGGGTTTAGCGCCAGAAAACCAGGTTCAGTCCACCATTTTCTACATTTGAAAATGCCTGTACCAAGTCAAGAGTATGACAGGTTGTTGTCCATCCGTTTGATGTGTTTTAGGTTTTGATTTTGCCATTTGATTATTGACTTTCCGTTTTGAATTTTCCTCGGACTTTAGTATTTTTGTGATTTTACTTTTTTTTTTGTAGACCTGTTTTCGTAATACACAAACTTTATAAAATCATCATTCGTCTCTTTTGGGAAGACTATACAAATCACATTTTGGAAAATATTTAATATCTCACTAAAATGAAAGTACTTAAAGGTGATGTCCATTACGTAGACGTGTAACAACATTGAACGATAGGTCTTCAAGATATTATTTGAAAAAAGGCAAATGGCGTGCTTGTGAATTGTTAACTGTACAATACCTTATTGAAAACTGCTATCGCCTTAAATAGACCTCATGTGGTATGGGCTTTGTTCATTGTTGAAGGCCGTTAGCTGACCTATAGTTGTTTATTTCTGTGTCATGTTGGTCTGTTGTGGAGAATTGTGTCATTGGCAATCATACCAAATCTTCTTTTTTTATACTCATTACGTTTACCCATATTTTGTCTATTTTATTCATTGTATCTGTTGAGTTCACGCATCATTGTAAATATAATGGAAATTAATGAGTATATCGTACAAAGCGAGAGGTTAAGCGGTATAAAACCAAGTGTAATCCGATATTTCCTACATTTGAAAATGCCTATACAAATTCAGGAGTATGACAATTGTTGTCCATTTATTTTTGATGAGTTTTGTCATTTGACCATTGTTGACTTTGCCATGTGATTAGGGACTTTCCGATTTGATTTTCCTCTGAGTTCAGTATTTTTGTGATTTTCCTTTTTTTATATATACATGTATAAAGATCTGTACGAGTACGATAAAGCAACCTTCTCACCAAAACTAATAGTATCTAAATATCATTCTTTTTGTACGTTTCAGTTATATTTTAAAATAAATAAAACGGATTTAGCGTAAACATCAATAAGACAACAAACAAACCATTTTAAAAGGTTCAACGGATATGATAGCACTTTGTTTAGAAAGAATTACTTCTTTACTTTTTAGAAAGAACCCGACAGTCATAGACAGTCATAATGATCAAAGAGGTGCTAGGTATTACAGTTGGTATTGGTTTGGGTCTTGCAGCTAGTCGTTGGATATATAAAAGTCTTCGAGGAGAAAGAAGTAGGTATTATGTAGTCGATACAAATTCCGGCATATTTACATTATGTACAGAGTAGGATTTTATGAAAAATATGGACATCAATGTTATCATCTGAACATCAGTTATATTTTTGAGAGACGGCTTTCGTGAAGTAATTTATTACCAACCATGTTAATTCGGCTCTGTTGACGTAATTTGAATTTAATATACTGAGTTGGTTGTTTTGTTTTTAAAATGCATTTTGAATCAACAAAATTAACGGTACCATTTCCCCCCCAACTTCAAAGTTTAGGAAAGTTTTGACGTTAACAATATGTATGCATGAAATCTTTTGTAGTTATAGACAGATATTTGCATAAAACTTTGTTAATATTATTTCTTGGAACGATAATATTTCATTCTTTTTTCAGGACCACGTGAGGGTATGTTTAACCTATAATTAATCACATCACCAGCTTTTTCGACAAATGTCTGCGGAAGGATAATAAGAGCTTAGTTGTTTTGGCATTCTAGTTATAATTGACCTGAGTACGCTGTACAGCTATTGCTAAACAAAGTTAACGATAAATATTGTATTAGATCAGCGAATTTTTAAACAAGTTAAACAAAACAAAAATACAAAACAAAAGCACAATATGTACTTTAGGTTAGTGAAAACAAAGATATGCGCGTAAAATGTAAAAACAAATAAGTTGAAATAACATGACAATGAAAAGCATGATATGCAAAGAAATTATCAACTGGCACGTTCAAACCAATATTCACTGATAAAATATATTTTCACCTTTAACACCTGTTAATTGGTACATTTTGTTTCTTAATGACAGTTGTACTGCTAGTTGATTATAAGTTTTCGAAGTTATCATTAGCTGAGTAACAAGATCTTTTCGAACTGTATTGAAATAAAGTCCAATAAAATGAAAATTGTCCTTTTCCAAATTCAGATATTCTTAGGTGAATATCTAAATAAAAACGACAAAGAAGCAATTGTGTATTCATTATTATCAATATAAAAAGAAAGATGTGGTATGATTGCCAATGAAACAACTCTCCACAAGACACAAACTGACACAGAACTAAACAACTATAGGTCAAAGTACGGCTTTCAACAATGAGCAAAGTTCATATCGCATAGTCAGCTATGTAAGGGCCCGAAATGATAATTTAAAAAAATCAATCGAGAAATTTAACGGCCTAGTGTATTTTGGACAGGTACATCCATACAAAATCTGGCGGAATTTAAACATGTAAGCGGGATCCCAACCCTCCAATAACCTTGGACAGTGGTGGAATAGTACAAGATAAGAACGAACTATAAAATGAAGTTGAAAATGACTTAAATCATAATATAAAAAAGAAGATGTATGATTGCAAATGAGAAAACTGTCCACAAGAGACCAAAATGACACAGACATAAACAACTATAGATCACCGTGCGGCCTTCAAAAATGAGCAAATCATAAGATGGATACAAATAATGGGTTTTTTGGACGTTGATGTTTCTGTGGTCCCTTCTTTAGGTGTCACAATTCTATCACTGTACTCATGTCTGTAATGCCGTTTAAGATTTACAGGAACGTCGTTTGTGAATACTAGTAATCGTAACAAATTAGTCCGGGATTACATATACAAAAATCACTTCATAACTTTTTTTAAATTCTTTGACAAATTTGGAAAAAAATACGATGTGATGGAATTGGGTTACCCATAGAAACTTTATAAGAAACATAATATACCATTTTGATAACTACGGTGATTAAAGAGATTTGTTTCTGGTTAACGTATCAATTCTAAATAACCTATCTTACACTTATGGTCCGACACGCTATCGTTACTTATATTTGGGATTAAAAAATGACTTTCTTTTTCTGAAACTGTTTATGACGTTCGTACAAGAAATCTACTGAATATGTTCTACATAATATTTAACTGTAGAAAATACAAGACTTACATGTATTTATAACATGCTATTTGTATTAAAAGAATTGAGAAGTAGGTATTACTATCTATGCTGAACAAACTGTTTTTACAGACGACGTCTTTCATTCAATAAGTATATATATACCTAGTGTGTCTGTGATAGTATTAGCAAGACTAACAAAGCCACCACAGAAGGAAAGAAGATAGGCGAAGTCCACTAACGAATCTTAACATAGCGAATGTAAACATAGCGAGAAAATCCCTCACCCGGAGGCATGCTTCATCTGGCCGCTACACAAAATGTGTACTAGTTCAATGACAATGGATCTTACACTAAACCTCAAAACATATATATGAACTTAATTCAAAAAAAGAAACCATATAAGTATACATATGTTTTTGTTACAGTCCATTTGAACGAAACAGGCGGTAAGTACTCTATATAATGATTTTGTTTTAGTTAAAGTATTTTCAACTATTTGACCTCGTGCATGACGGTAGAGCCATTAATTATGTATCATGTAACGCTATTTTCATTCACCAACACTAATATTCGTCTATAATATCATCATCTCATTAATCTGTGATTCTAGAATGACAAGATCATAAACTAAGTATTTAAAATTAAAGTAAATCAAAAATCCACTGGAAGACGTTTGGTATTGTTTATTTTACGTTTGAATCGAAACTTCAGTTGAATTTTCACATGCAAGATGCAGGTCAAGGTTAAATATTCTTTGTTCAATTATTTTGATACCGCTGTATTTCTCTTTACGTACTAAATATTTGCCTTATAATGGGATAAGGTATGATATTGAAAACGGGTCGAATTAAAGTATAGCAGGTTATTTTCGCCGTTGTAAAATTTCCGATTTTTTCATTAAAAATTGCACCCCGCGAAAATGGCCCGCCATTTGGTATATCGTAGTAGTTTACATATTACATTGGATATATATTTTATTGATCCAGGTCTTGGCGATAGAGACGAATATATGGCTGATTTGTTTTTCCGAAAATTAGATAATATTGTGAATGCAGTCGTTGCAGTAGTGGCACCACAGCCACCACCACCACCAGATCCACCGAATCCACATATTTGAGGATGCCGCCACTGCCTTATACACGTCATAATAAATTTAGAAAAAAACATGTCTTGTTTAATATACATAATAAGTAAATCATCAACCCCACTGAAATGAATATCTTTACGAAAAAAGTAAAATCACAAAAATACTGAACTCCGAGGAAAATTCAATCTGAAAATCCCTTATCACATGGCAAAATAAAAAAACTTCACATATATACGTTATCAGGGACCGCCCATTTTGGGGAGAGCTTTCTGTCTAAAAGTGAATTCATGTGCTCTTCTGATTGGTAGATAATGTTTGTAATAAATATTTTTTGGTAGATTGATCAAAACTAGATTGGAAAAAATAAAAAAAAAATGCTGAATGTTGAGGTAACAGGAACTTCTTCATAGTGGTTGTCAATGACATTTTGTGAAATTTGCAAGTAATTAAAACACAGAGTTAGTATAATGAAACGTTATTGTTGTTTTATTTGGTATGAAACTGCTTAAAAAAGCCTTTGAAAAGTCTTTTTGGGGTCTTTTCATGCTATTTAATCAAACACTTTCATATAAGGAAAAAGCTAACTAAGAGTACACCAAGACTTCAGTTTCTAGATGTACTTGCAATACTGGTCAAAGCAAACACAGAAATCAATTCATATTTATTAAACATAGTATTTTACACTATTCTTTTAAAAACAGTTAATGCGCAACGTTATATACCAAATATATATTAAACGCAGTATGGGCTGTAGTATAAATGTTGCTCTATCTTTACAAATTCAGCATTTATGAAGGTTGTATTGAAATTGGAACTTGAAAATTGGATACATTACATGTTTATCACAAAAAAAGTTGGAAAAGTAAAAAAGTCCCTGATAGGGGTAAATTCAGTAAATAAATATACGTCATCAGGGACCGCCTATTTGGGGGAGAGCTTTCTGTCTAAAAGTGAAGTCATGTGCTCTTCTGATTGGTAGATAATGTTGGTAATAAATATTTTTTGGTAGATGGATCATAAAAAAATGCTGAATGTACTATTTTTTCCCTACAGGGTTGAAAAGTAATGGGGGTCAGTATAGAAATTCAGTGCGAATCTACATTGTTTGTAAACAAGGCCATATGAATGCCAAAAAATGCCGCATGACCCTATGTTGTTATTGTTGCAAAAGAAAGGGCTACATTTATACTTTCATGAATGATATATGAAAGTTTTTAATTTCTAAAGGTAAATCAAGTATGAATTTATTTCCACACATAGATTAGCATTAAAGTCAATGGGAGATTTTTTACTGAAATTACCCCTATAACGGAAACAGAGGGGGGAGGACCACGGAAACACTATAGAACAAAAGTGTCAAAAAACATTGCACGGAAAATAAAAATAAGGCAAAACAATACAAGAGAAACAACATTTAAAATATTATGAAAAAGAACTAGAATTTGATACTCTGAAAACTCAGTTGTCCTGCCCTCTGCAGTCGTTTTTAATGGACATAAAGATGTTCCTTTAAACGTCCTCAAGTTGTATGCGATTTCAAAAATAATTATTTATAAATTATAGTAATTTAAAGGTCTTTATTACATTTGTACATATATGTACATGTACATGAACCATCAATATTCAATAGAATTGCACAACTTTTATAAGAAGCACGAGAAATAAATAGTACGACAGGAAACATGGACAATAAATAAGGGGAAACACAAGAGACCCACATCAAACCAAACACGAGACATTGAGAGAAAAAACGTCAAAACACGAAAATAAGTGAAAACACGTGAAATAAAAAAGAAAACGTTGCATAAAAAAACACATTACCTCCCTGTAAAATTTAAAGTTGACAAATACCACCAGCACTAAGCAGAACATAATATGATATGGACTTCACACTAATTTAATGGTGGGAGAAGAAGTTGGGGGAGGAGGGGTACACCATATGTCAAGCTCCAGATTATGTGTTTCAGGTTCCTGTGCTCCAAATTATTAACCCCATGCATCATGATTATTTGGATAAGAGCAAATGTTCCCAACCAGGAATGGCAGGCAGGCAGGACACCTGCGAAACGAAAGTTAGAAACGTATTTCGGGGTAGAAGATGATAATGGGCTCTTGGTATAAAGCAGGGTACTTATTTCATTCGATATATTGTTCGTTTATTGACAAGACTCGATAAATTACTTAAATTTCAGATATTTGTTGCAGTCTTGTTTTGTATTGACCACGGTTATATCATGCTTGCCATCATTGAACTCGTTTTTATCTAATAGTATACTGTTTTTCTCTCTGTGGAGCGAATGGGAAACACATCATAATAAATACATGTCGTGTGGCTAACACTTACTTTTCTGATTATATTTTCACGTAGAGGTGAAAATAATTTTCGCTGCAAATTCTTTCCATTCTGCAAACTTCAAACATCTATTTGACGTCGATCGTCTTCTAATTGGATAATCCTCAATGGAAAACGGGGTCCAAAAGCCGACAATCTCGTCAAGAAAAACAGCTATTGCAACTATTTACCATAATAATTAAAGCACAAACATACAATACTTGTATTTCGATAAATAAATTACATCATATGAATACCCGTTTTTAGCTAACAGGCATGTATGTCATTTGATTTCATACATTTTCATCGATAGACGCAGCCTCCGCCATTAATGAATATATGAATACATAATGAGGTCCTTACGGGGTTATCTGCCCCTGACAAAATCTTATGTAAATCGCCTTAACATCGCTGCGGATGTATAGTAAAATATTAAGGGTTAATACTTCTCTTTATATCTTTGTTCAAAATTATAATCTTTTAACAAAATTTGACTGGAGATCATTACAAATGACCAGTTCTGTCATGACAAATTGTCCATAGTTGGAGGGGCGCAAAAGGGTTAAAATTCCAAAAAGAATCTTGTGGTCTATCAAAGACATTTCTACTTTGAAACAGGGGCACAGAATGAGAAGGAACCGATTGGTCATTTCATTATCTTTTATTTTAAATATTGAAGTTATATATTAGTGGAGCTACCCACAGTAATTTAGTGGAAATGACTGATCCCCCTGATTTATAGGGTACGATGACAACATTGTTTCCAGTGGAGATGACTGAATTCAGGTAAAGTAGACACAAGCCATGTCTGATAGGATTTTTATCTATTTGGAGGTAAGTTTAACCCTAACAACCAATGATTGATTTGTGGTGAGATAACAACTGCAGTCTGATAAAGATGGAATTACCTCCCTTTGAAATGGAAGATGGCGACGTAAAAAGCCGTCTGGAGAAAGTTATTGCAGTTGCTTCATAGATTCAACATAGTTTGATTTCTTATTTCATTATTTTGTTTGCGTCGTTGTACATAATGTTATACAAACAGATCAAGTTTTGAAAACAGTCATCTTTTGATAATTGTATTTGAATAAGTTGAGAAAGCACAAACTTTTAGAAGCTGTTGTTCATTTTATTGTTAGTTTTGTTATAAAAAGAGATCAAGTTTTGAAAACAGGCATCTTTTGATAATTGTATTTGAATAAGTTGAGAAATAACACACTTTTAGAAGCTGATTTTTTTGTTAGTTTTGAATAAAATAATTAATACTTTACTTTTTCATCTTGGTATGTCACACAAGTTTAACTCAATATTTTGGAAAGTGGATTCATATGTTTATAATTTTAAAAGATTTGGGGACATAATTAGCAACATCCATATCAAATAATGATGTTCTTTAAACTGAACCTTCCATCCAAACCATATTTTAAGTAGTTTCTGTTCTGTAAAATGGTAAAAGGAGATGATTGACATTATGAATGCACTACAGTTCTTGTGGATTTCATTTGAACCACCTAACCACGGTGGGAGAGGGCAATACATAAAGATAATCCCTGTGTCAACCCTCTACAATGGACATGATGTATCGTATTGATCATACCAACTGAAAAGTATCAGAAAGCTATTGCAATCAATGTTGTTTTTTTTTGCAATTCTTGTTATGTTGATTGCAAATTAAATTATATTTACATGGTGGGAAGTTGTTAAAAGCTTAGCCCATCTAAATTGAAGTGTAACTCTTGAATAGTATTACATTTTATTCAATAGATATAGGAAGATGTGGTGTGAGGGCCAATGAGACAACACTCTATCCAAATAACAATTTAAAAAAAAAGTAAACCATTACAGGTCCATGTACGGCCTTCAACACGGAGCCTTGGCTCACACCGAACAACAAGCTATAAAGGGCCCCAAAATTACTAGTGTAAAACCATTCAAACGGGAAAACCAACGGTCTAATCTATATAAAATAAACAGCTGCGCCATGAGCGCATGATACGCCCGACATCAAGTTTTATGCAATAATCATAAATAGTTTCTGAGAAGGTTTTAAGCATTTATTGTTTTTGAGACACGGCGGGACATGTGAACCCCCCCCCCAAACCCTGTTTTTTTTTACAAATATCACTAAAATAAAATTTTGAATCAAACCAAAAAGTATACAGATCTTTAAATTAGTATAACAAAGAAGTGTGTACAGTTTCAAGCAATAATCATAAATTGTTTTTGAGATACGGCATGACATGTAAAAAAAACTCTACCCTTTTTTACAAAATACTCAATAACTCAAAAATAAAATTTTAAGTCATCACCAAAAAGTATACAGATCTTAAGATTAATATAACGAAGAAGTGTGTAAAGTTTTAAGCAATAATCATAAATCGTTTTTGAGATACGGCACGACATGTAAAAAACCCTCCCCCTTTTTTACAAAATACTGAAAAACTTAAAAATGAAATTTTGAATCATCACCAAAAAGTATACAGATATTAAGATTAATATAACTAAGAAGTGTGTAAAGTTTTAAGCAATAATCAAGAAACGTTTTTTGAGATACGGTGCGACATGTGAAAAAAAAACAACCCCTGTTTTAGTTACAAAGTGCCGTAACTCAAAAAGTTTAAATCTTATTTTCACCAAAAAGTATACAGATCATTTGACCATCATAAGAAACAACTATATTAAGTTTCATGAAATTTGTATAAGTCGTTCTCAAGTTATGGTGCGACATGTTTACGCCGGACAGACGGACAGACAGACGGACGGACGGACACCGGACATTTGTATACCATAATACGTCCCGTCAAAATTTTGACGGGCGTATAAAAACGAGAAACGAGAAACACGTATAAATTACATAAACAAACGACAACTAATGTACATCAGATTCCTGACTTAGGACAGGTGCAAGCATTTGCAGCGGGATTAAACGTTTAAATGGTATCAAACCTTCTTCCTTTTTCTGAAACAATAGCATAACATCACAACATAGAAAAACATAGTATTATCTTTAAAGTTTATGCATATTGAATCTACGATACATTAATTCAGGTCTCAGTCCTTCTATATTCTATTTAAGACCTTATCTTAAAACAAAATAATGGACCACATAAGAAGTTTAACGACGTCGCCCATAACGACGCTTAATCAGTCTTCCTGAAGAGTCCCAATGGAAGAACGAAATCCATTGAACTGGAACTGTTAGCTTGTTACTTATTTTTCTATTTATTTTATGAATATATGTATCTGCATATGTGAAAATTATTTTTGACGCCTATATATATATATCCTTAGCATGTGGTCCAGTATGTTAAAAACCTATAGGGAATTTTAAAACTGAAAAAAACTGATACACATCAAACAAATCCAAATACATGTTGACATTCAGCAGATTTTTTTTTATTCAAACAAAGACGTTTTGACCCCCCCTCCCTAATGTTGACCAATTTGTAAACGGTTCCCTCCATGAAAATTAAAATACACTAAAACTTGGCTCACCAAAGCACCCCAATAATTCATTTTGTTTAATTAACAAAGTCTAACATTAGAACCTTCGGACCTCAATTTGATGAATTTAAAAACGGTGTCAAAAATATAAATACACGGTTAGATTCAGCATTTTATAGAACCCCAGGTTTTTAAGAATTTGATTTAAACCCAATTGAAATTGTTCAACAACAATCAAGTAATAAAAAGTATTAGAAAAGCTTTGTAGAATTCCATAGCTATCCGTAGATGTGTTCTCAAGTTATTTCAAAGAAACCAGAAAATCCTTGTTGTTTGACCCTTTAATATTCATAAACTTTGATGTTCATTACCACCCAAATCAAACCCAGTCTTCCTTTTGAGGTATGGTAATTTGGGGTACAATTTCATTGAGATCTATAATATTATAAACAAGTTGGGTCATTAAATATTGCATATTTAGTCTTTGATATTGATACAGTTATTCGGACTTGCTTCTGAATTAAACACATTTACTCTAAAACCAGTTGTTGACATGACACGGATTATGTTCCCGAGGATATCACCAGCCCAGTAGGCAGCACTTCGGTGTTATATCAAACATGAATATCAATAATATGGTCATTTTTATAAATTTTCTGTTTCAAAACTTTGAATTTAAAAAAGAAGGATTTTCTTATCCCAGGAATACATCTGCGTATTAAATTATAATCCTAATACCTTTGAAAACTATTTACACCACTGGGTAGATACCACTGCTGGTGGACGTTTCGTTCCGAGGGTATCACTAGCCCAGTAGTCAGCACCTCGGTGTTGACATGAATATCAATTATATGGTCATTTTTATAAATTTGCTGTTACAAAACTTTGCATTTTTCGAAAAACTAAGGATTTTCTTATCCCAAGAATAGAATACCGGAGACGTATTTGGCACAACTTTTTAAAACTTTTGATTCTCAATGCTCTTCAACTTTGTACTTGTTTGGCTTTAAAACTATTTTGATCAGAGCGTCACTAATGAGTCTTATGTAGACGAAACGCACGTCTGACGTTATAAATTATAATCCTGTTACCTTTGATAACTAATTCTCATCTATTTTATGATGGTATAAAACTAAACACCTAACAGAAGGGATTGTGCTTGATATTCATATATGTTGAAGACATCTCTTTTGTCAGTTTAATTGAGGTCTGGAGCTGGCATGTCAGTAACTGCTAGAAGTTGTTGTTATTTATGTAGTATTGTCATTTTGTCATTTTGTATATTTTCTTTTGTTTCCTATTCTGACATCGGACTCTGACTTCTCTTAAACTGAGTTTAACTGTGCGTATTGTTATGCGTTTGTTTTTTTACATTTACAAGAGGTATAGAAGGCTGAGATCTCAAAAACATTTTAAAATTCTCCCTACCTCCCACATGTGTGCGCCTGTCCCAGGTCAAGAACCTCTGGCCTTTGTTAGTCTTGTTTTATTCTAAATTTCAGTTTTTTTGTGTATGATTCGGAGTTTAGTATGACGTTCATTATCATTGAACTAGTATACATATTTGTTAGGGGCCAGCTATAGGACACCTCCTGATGCAAAAGTTTCTCGCTGCATTGATGAACCATTGGTGGCTTTCGGCTGGTGTCTGCTCTATGGTCGACTTGTTGTCTCCCTAAACACATTCTCAATTTCCATTCCGAATTTTACAAGAAATATGCTTGTTTTTGTCCCTTATTCTCAACCAGGAAGAATAACTGGATTTATTCTCTTTGCATTGGTCACACCTGTCTTTTTTCAAGAATGTGAAATTCTAAGATGAATATTATATTAAAAATTCTTCGATAGATATGACTTTACTCAACTTTAATGTACTTGGACTGTCATTTCTTTTCTGAATACAGCGAATACATTGTTGAAAGATACAACGTTGGTTCTAAGTATTTACTAAATGAATTAGCTGTACAATAATGAGATCCAACTCTCGGAAATAAGTTGATATGATCCCGATTAATGCAAAAGCTACTTTTGTCCTTGAAAGAGAACATTCTTTGCAGAATCATTTATTGACAAATAACGAATCAATACAGCTCTTTTTTTCAGAACCAGAAATCCTTTCACTACAATTATATATACAAAAGGGAATATTTCAGTTTTTTAATTGTGAACTTTCCATTTCTATATAGCAACATTCAAGCAGCGCCTGCATACGAAGAACAAAATTCCAAATTGATTCGATATTCCAGGGCTGGTATTTCCTATCATGATTTCCTTGATAGATGGTAGCTGCTCAAAGGAAGCCATTTAACCAAGAGTTTCAATTATTAAGTTGAAATCATCTCTTTGTAAATTTTAACGGACGCCATCACGAGTTGGTTGACCGTTACGGTATACCGGTTTCACAGATGATAGCGGATATGTTACTTTTGTCGTCATTACTATTCCGTTCCCTTTTCTCAAATATAACATACCGAGTTAGACTATTTACTGGGTTTGTAATAATATGAGTAACACGACGGGTGCCACATGTTGAGCAGGATCTGCTTACCCTACCGGAGTACCTGCGAACACCCCAAGTTTTTTTATGGTGTTCGTGTTGTTTAGTCTTTAGTTTTTAAGTTGTGTCGTGTGTATTACTTTTGTCTGTTTGTCTTTTTTTTTATTAGCCATGGTATTCTACCTTGTTGAGAATAAGGGACCAAAACAAGAATCTTTTTAGTATATTTGTTAATTCCTGTATTTATCTTGTGGAGAGTTGTGTCATTTACAATAATAGCCCATATTGTTTTTATATAATAGGTGAAATGCGAGAATAAGGAGTAAACATTGTGCCATAATCAAAATCACTTTAAAAAGAAACAAATAAACAAACATGTAACACAGAAACACAATTAGGCATATAAAGAAGGTGCATTAGCAAAAAGGAAAGGCAAGAATACAAAAATGTACTCATACGTTAACTATTTTACCTATTATGTCTGTTAGGTTCACGCATCGTTGTAAATATATGGAATTTGATGCGACTGTCATACAAGTGAGAGCGCTATAAAACCAGGTTTCATCAATTTCTACATTATATACCAAGTCAGAAATATGACAGTTGTTGTCCATTCGTTTTTACCATTCCACACTTACAATGACTGGAAGTTTAAGTACTGAGCAACGTCAAAAGTAAAATCACACAAATACTGACCTCCGAGAAAAATTCAAAACGGAAAGTACCGAATCAAATGTCAAAATCAAAGGATAAAACAACTCAAATCATATTCCGGACTTAGTACAGGCATTTTCAAATGTAGAAAATTGTGGATTGTACGACCGTCCCATCCAAGTTTCTCAATATGCCTGATGTGCAATTAACTATTTGATAATTATGTTTGTTAGTCCGATTAAAAAGTTATTCATGTGCTACTAGTTTTTTTTTTTAATACTTTGTGTAAATAATCTTAGATTTTTTTATTAAGATTATAGTGATGTATCTATCTCTACCTTTTTTTCCAAAACGTTGTTACTTTCAACTATTCTTTTAGTATAAAAGTATTGCATGTTCATTGGATAATGAAATGCATTCTTCTTGAAGTGTTTTCTATTAGAAGGAATATCAAATATCATAATTTGCAAGTTTCGAAATATCTCTTGCTAGAAATTAAAACCATGTTTTGACATTATAACAGTTTAATACTGAAAATAAGGATACCAAAGAAGGAAGACTATTTATAAGACATCATACTTATAAAATATAGTAACATATTCATGTATGAGATATATTATTGTTAAAAAATTCTGGATTTAAAACATTGACGTATTCTGTGAAAATAGGAGATTGAACAGAATACTTCTCATCTGTCAATTTGTAGGTCTTATTCTGCTAAACATTTTTGCCTATCAGTTTCTGTAAAACAAAAAGATTAAAAACATAAATATGAACGGCATTAACTCCTATAAGGCATCAATTTTCAATTTCTGTCATGTTGCGTAGCTTTTATTTGGCTGACCGTTGTTGTTGTTTAAAGTTTCTATCTTTATATCATAATTATTCATGCAAATGAAAAAAGTTGTTCTGCATACCCATCTACATTTTTTTCGACTACGTATAGGGAAAAAGCTAAACGCTTATTAAACAGTCCTTAAAACAGAAACAAATAAACTGTACAAAAAAATCAAAAAAAAATCGTAAGCGAAGAGAAACAGCAGCTCATTGTGCTTATCAAAAGGAAAAGCAGCGTTCCAGTTAACAAAGGGGAGTATCTCGTTCAGAACATTGAAAGTCACTTGAGTTTTTAAAATCGACGATTTAACAGGAATAATGACGACCCATACAGTCATACAGTTGGTTGCAAACAGAGTTTTACATGAAGACGGCCAGAAAAAATTAACGCGGCGTATACTCGCGTGCACTTCATCATGTTCATGTAAACGCGGCGTTAAATCTCCGTTAACTCCGAAAGTTCAGTAGACATACATAGTAAACGGGCATTTACCTTCGCGTTTACCTCCGCGTTAACGGAGTTTTGTTTTCAACCGATCTTCATTGTCAAATTCTAGATGTAGGTCAAGATATGAGACCAACTTAACCGTATCTGTTGTATCCTTTATATCTAGTTCGATTGAACAGATGCGTTCAACATAGTCGTCAAATTTTGAATTATGTAGTGAACGAACGTAATCTATATAGCAGAAAGTAGAGTTAAAGGATATTTCTAACTTCTTATCTTTCTTCCTAAGAAGTTCCTGTATGAAATCAGTCTCATAATAATAAAGAAACAAGTCGGCAAGAAGAGGGGCACAATTGGTTCCCATTGAAATGCCGACAGTCTGTTGAAAAACACGTCCTCCGAACGTAACAAATATATTGTTAATCAATCAAGCATCTTGATAATGTCTGTTTCAGAGATTTTTTTGTTTGATTCAGAGTGATTCTTTACAAAGTAGGATTTATCACTCCCTAAGACAAGATAATTGTATCTACGTTGACCATTATTTTTAAGGAAGCAAAATAATACCAACTCTTACAATTTGTCTTTTAGTTTGGAATGTGGAATACTTGTGTATAGAAGAGGGACGAAAGATACCAAAGGGACAGTCAAACTCATAAATCTAAAACAAACTGACAACGCCATGGCTAAAAATAAAAAAAGACAAACAGAAAAACAATAGTACACACGACACAACATAGAAAACTAAAGAATAAACAACACGAACCCCACCAAAAACTAGGGGTGATCTCAGGTGCTCCGGAAGGGTAAGCAGATCCTGCTCCACATGTGGCACCCGTCGTGTTGCTTAAGTGATTACAAATCCGGAAAATAGTCTAATTCGGTAGGTCATATTCATGAAAGGGAAGGGGATTGCAATTACGACGTAAGGAACATATCCGATATCATTTGTGAAACGGTTATTCCATAACGGTCAACCAACTCGTGATGGCGTCCGTAAAATTTACGAAGGGATGATTTCAACTTCACCATTTGGAACTCTTGGTTTAATAGCTTCCTTGTGAGCAGCAAACCTCTATCAAGAAAATCATGATAGGAAATGCAAGCACGGGAATATCGTATCAATTGGGAGATATATACCCCGTATGCAGGTGCTGCTGGAATGTTGCTACTTAGAACTGGAAAGTTCACAATTGGAAAGCTGAAATCATCTCTTTTGTCGTAAAGTTTTGTTTTCAACCGACCCTCATTGTCAATTTCTAGATGTAAGTCAAGATATGAAGCCGACTTAACTGTATCTGTAGTATCCTTTATCTCTAGTTCGATTGGATAGATGCGTTCCACATAGTCACCAAATTTTGAATTGTTTAGTGAAAGAACATCATCTATATAGCGGAAAGTAGAGTTAAAGGATATTGCTAACTTCTTATCTTTCTTCCTAAGAAGTTCCTGCATGAAGTCAGCCTCATAATAATAAAGAAACAAGTCGGCGAGTAGAAAAGTCAAAGTTTTAATACTATTGCAAGACGAAAGAGAGTTAGATTGTATGTACTCTAAACGATCTTTGGAATTTTTAAGTATCCACATCTGATTCACGCAAGAGGTGCAGCACTTGGATGACCCAGCAATATACTGTTGTTTGTAAGGAGACTTATGTAGTTTAGGTATCCAATACATTGATGGACCATCCAGTTCTTCATCTTTGGTTGAAATTCCAAAGGAACATAGAACAGACCTATGATTATCCAGATTTCCTCTTTGGTAAGTGTCGTGAGGGTATATGTTGAGTTTCCAAGTGAAGTGTCAATACCTAATTCGTTTATCAAGCAGTTAATGTGATGTGTTTCACACACAAAAACGATGTTGTTTGTGGCTTTATCTGCGGGAACAACAACATATTTGTCATGGAGGTAGGATAAGTGTTTTGCAACCTTTGGACCTTAAAGATTGACGTAGCATGGGCATTGATAGACCCGTTCAGTTTCTTAATTCCGATTTGTATCAATGACCTCACCGCCTTTATCCATGCGGAAAGAGTGTCTTCGTCTTCCTTCTCGCGCTTAGCCCATTGGCTGGCATAAACCTCGACTGAATCCATCAATATTTTAAAGTTGTATTTCCAATTGATGGATTTCGGCTCACGATATTTCGGACCTTTCGATTGCAATAGGGAGGTTTAGACCTGAAGTCGTCAGTATTGAGATCCTGCAAAACGTGTTTGTAATTGAAAATTTTAGTTGCAATAGGTTTGGTATAGGTATAAAAAAAAGATTAGTACATACTGATCTTTGATATACAAAATGACATAAGGAGGTATTTTTGATTGAAATAATTTATGATGGAGGTTATTGCCAAAGTTGACGCCATCATATTTTCCAGTGCGGACTGTAATTTATGGGTGAATGTACGTTAACGTTTTTATGTAAGGCTACAGTCTAAAATAAAGTTTGTATTTATTAAATCCATAAGCACTGTGAAGATTTCTATGATTTTGGAAATAATATATTTTTTCTTCTTATTTCTGATACAAGAGATATATAATATATGTCTATCTTGTGTATTTTCGAACGAATAGATCGATCGCTATGCATTTTACTATTTAGACAACATCTTGTATTGTGAAGTTATAGCATTATTGATAAAAAGGACAACTTTATTGTAAAGGAAAACATGACATAACGTTGGTGAAATTTCCTTACACCAGAAATGAACATATGTATATACCGAGGGGGTTTGATTCGGTAACACACCCAGAGACATTGTAGCGTAAGCAACTGGGTTGAAAAAGGGGAACCATTTGGTAGCTTGATCTTGAGATATGTATTCAACATGACAATAATAATTGATAAATTTGTTACAATTATAACTTCAGGGCAAACAAAATAAATTGAATATTTCTTTTTATTTTTCGATTCCGTAGGATAGATTCAAGCTAGTTTGAGAGAGGGTATGCGCCTTCAACATGTTTAAGTAATGTAACCAAGCCTAATACATTATGTATGTGCCTGTCCCTAGTCATTAGCCTGTAATTCTATGGTTGCTGTATACAATATTTGTTTTTCATAATTGTATAATTAATTGTCAGAGGTACCAGGATAATAATTTCATACATCAGACGCACATTCTGTTTCGTCTACACAAGACTCATCAGTGTCGTTCAGATCAAAATAGCTAGAAAGCCTAACAAGTAAAAAGTTAAAGAGCATTGAGGATAAGAGTTTTCATTTCCTGGCCTTTCTAGCTGACTTTGCGTTTGTATTTAGCTCATTGTTGAATGCCGTACAATGACCTATTGATGTAAATTTCTATATCATTTGGTCTCGTGTAGGAAAGTGTGTCATTTGCAATTATATCATATGTTCTTATTGTTATATTATATGTACATGACTCATCTTTTTGTATATACATGTATATCCAAGTAGGGCTTTATTATGATTGGACGGAGAATGTGGGTAGTCCTTATTGATAACATATGTCACTGTTTTAATGACTTCGGTTTATTATTGGGTCTTCATAGCCATGGTTTTCCAGTCAACAGCATCTCAGCTACCTTGGTGGTCTAATCTTTTATGGTAATGCGTTGTGCCTGAATACAAGAGGGTGTACATTTAACAATTGCCGGCTTGAAAATTAGTCTGTGCTGCTCCGCCACTCATCATTTACCTTTAACAGTAAGTATGGAACGCCCCAGCTGTATTATTCGTCATAATACACTGTTGTCAGAAAAACTATTCTACAACATCAATTGGTGTGGCGAAACGTATTAAAAATGTGTCTTGGCTTAAAATAAACCCCAACGAAAACTTTTTGGCGTTTCAAAGCATTAGGGTATTTGTATGGCGTATACACCTAGTCAGTTTTGAGGTTAAAAGAATGCATGTAAATATTAGCATAATGACGAGTAGGAATACCAGCCAAATTAACACAACAAAATGCAATTACAGACAGACGTATGAATAAATAGACAGACGGATGGTTACTCAGTATGGTAGACATATAGACCGAATGGTAGACAGGTATATACAGACTGTTGGGAACATACACCGACTGTTGGAAACGTAAACTGGCTGGTAAAAATATTGATACTTGTATATTTAATAACTATTCAACAAAGAGACAAAATGATACACATGTAGACAGAATATTAAACACCAAGACGGACTAGTGAATATGAATTCAGACTATTGAACATGAACGCATAGACAAACCGGTGAAAATGTAAACAGAATAGCTAGTGGACAAATACAGACTTGTAAACACTTAACCAGACTGTTGAGAATGTAGACAGACTAGGGTACTATTCAAAAGACTGGTTGAAATGAAGACAAACTTTTGGACACATAGACAGAATGATGAACAGACAGACTTGTGTTAATGCAATTGGACAAAACATATTTGCCAGTGTATAAATCTTCTTATAACTCTAGTCTAGATCTTGTCAAAATTGAAACTATTGATAATACTTTGGATCTACTAACAGATGACCATGTTAACCTGAATAATATTAATGACACTGTAAAGGATATTGGTAATATATTTTTCAAAGCCACAAACCATACGTTTGAAACTTACAATCCCAAAAAATCTGATAAAGATAAAATTGAGAATGGAAATGGGGAATGTGTCAAAGAGACAACAACCCGACCATAGAAAAAACAACAGCAGAAGATCACCAACAGGTCTTCAATGTAGCGAGAAATTCCTGCACCCGGAGGCGTCTTTCAGCTGGCACCTTAACAAATGACCTACAATGCGCAAACACAGAAATGGAATGAACCATGGTTTGACAACAAATGCAGGCACAAACCAAAAAGACAAGGCCCACTCAAAGACTATACAGACTATGTAAATCATAATTTTGTACTTTTAAAATATCTTACTGTATTTGTTAACCTCAACTATTGTATTTGAATTTGTATTTATATTATATGTTTCTCTGTAAATAAAGGCAACAGTAGTATACCGATGTTCAACTTGTATTTAGTTTTTAGAGAATAAAGTATCTATCTATCTATCTAACTCTGTTGGGTTAAATTTTCAGACTTTTGTAAATATAGTAAAACCAATACTAAGGAGGAAAATATTGGCATGGCGGGAAATGACTATATGTATACCTATCACCAAATTTTCGTGGGAGAAGAATGGCAACTAGATTAAATTTCCCTTAGGGAAGAATTTGTTCATACAAGTTTCCCCGTGGGGGGGGGGGGGAGGGAGGAAATTGGCATGGGCTCAGAATGTCTTTATAACATCAGCCCAATGAAAGTTAGTATTTGCTATTCCACTACTCAACATACACCTTTGCGGAGCAAGGGTAAAGACAGATAGGTTCGGAGTCGAAACAGTGTATATGTGCGAAATGACAAGTCTTCCTGTGGACTGTTTACATTGTGAATTAGCACTTTTAAAATTCATGCATAGCTTGTCTGTAGTGTGTATATGCGTATAATGCCGTGCCCTGGAAATACACTGAATGCGCCATT
Organism: Mytilus edulis; assembly: GCA_019925275.1. Lineage (NCBI taxonomy): Eukaryota > Metazoa > Mollusca > Bivalvia > Mytilida > Mytilidae > Mytilus > Mytilus edulis. The sequence continues at coordinate 4,290,719 of CM034354.1, forward strand.
GGACGTTAATACCCAGTCATTTTTTTACAGATTTTGTTGTTGCCACAAATATACAGAAATACGATGTATACACAACCTTTTTCAACTTTTGATCTTCAGTGCTGTACAACTTTGTACTTTTTTTCGCTTTCGATCTTTAATATCTGGGCGTCACTGGTGAGTCTTGTGTGGACGAGGCGCGTATTTGGCGTATTAAATTTTAAACCTGATGCTTTTTGTTATTCATTAATCATGTGTTTCTTTGTCTAATACGTTTTCCTATTTATTTGTATTGTAGTCCTGTAATATTATGTTGTCATTTCTATGTTATATTTAACATTGCCATTAAAGTGCGAGGTTTGGCATGCCATAAAACCAGGTTCAACCCACCATTTTTTCCTTTAAAAATGTCCTGTACCAAGTCAGGAATATGGCCATTGTTATATTATAGTTCGTTTCTGTGTGTGTTACAATTTAACGTTGCGTCGTCTGTTTTCTCTTATTTTTGAGTGTAAATTGACATTGCGATAAGACGTGTCACGGTCTATCCCAAATTCATGTATTTGGTTTTGATGTTATATTTGTTATTCTCGTGGGATTTTTTCAGATGCTTGGTCCATTTCTGTGTGTGTTAGTTACATTGTAGTGTTGTGTCGTTGTTCTCCTCTTATATTTATGCGTTTCCCTCAAATTTAGTTTGTTACCCCGATTATGTTTTTGTCCATGGATTTATGAGTTTGAACAGTGGTATACTACTGTTGCCTTTATTTATACAAACTTGAACTGCTATTAGATGATTAAATCATTAGATTCCTGACATAATGCATATACAAAAAAGAAGATGTGGTATATAAAGGCTACAAGACATTTCTTGACAAGAGACTAAATGACACATGAATTAACAACTAAAGGTAACCGTGCGGCCTTTAACCATGAAAACTAACACATCCCGTATAGTCAGCTATACAAGGCCCAGACAAGAATCATGTAAAACTATGCAAACGATAAAAGTAACGGCTGACTTTATGAACAAAAAATGTACCTGTATTTTATGATACATATAATATAGAAAACAAAAATTCACAGAGGAAAACATATATTTCGATTAAGATAATATATATTTTCAAATGTCCCCAAACACATATATAATAAGGGAAGTAACTATAAGTGATCTATATTTAGACTAACCAGCCACCCCTGTCAGACAAACACATATATAATAAGGGAAGTAACTTAAGTGATCTATATTTAGACTAACCAGCCACCCCCTGTCATACAAATACATATATAATAAGGGAAGTAACTCTAAGTGATCTATATTTAGACTAACCAGCCACCCCTGTCATACAAATACATATATAATAAGGGAAGTAACTCTAAGTGATCTATATTTAGACTAACCAGCCATCCCTGTCATACAAACACATATATAATAAGGGAAGTAACTCTAAGTGATTTATATTTAGACTAACCAGTCACCCCTGTCATACAAACACATATATAATAAGGGAAGTAACTCTAAGTGATCTATATTTAGACTAACCAGCCACCCCTGTCATACAAACACATATATAATAAGGGAAGTAACTCTAAGTGATCTATATTTAGACTAACCAGCCATTCCTGTCATACAAACACATATATAATAAGGGAAGTAACTCTTAGTGATTTATATTTAGACTAACCAGCCATCCCTGTCATACAAACACATATATAATAAGGTAAGTAACTCTAAGTGATCTATATTTAGACTAACCAGCCACCCCTGTCATACAAACACATATATAATAAGGGAAGTAACTCTAGGTGATCTATATTTAGACTAACCAGCCACCCCTGTCATACAAACACATATATAATAAGGGAAGTAACTCTAAGTGATTTATATATAGACTAACCAGCCATTCCTGTCATACACACACATATATAATAAGGGAAGTAACTCTAAGTGATCTATATTTAGACTAACCAGCCATCCCTGTCATACAAACACATATATAATAAGGGAAGTAACTCTAAGTGATTTATATTTAGACTAACCAGCCATTCCTGTCATACAAACACATATATAATAAGGGAAGTAACTCTAAGTGATCTATATTTAGACTAACCAGCCACCCCTGTCATACAAACACATATATAATAAGGGAAGTAACTCTAAGTGATTTATATTTAGACTAACCAGCCACTCCTGTCATACAAACACATATATAATAAGGGAAGTAACTCTAAGTGATTTATATTTAGACTAACCAGCCACCCCTGTCATACAAACACATATATAATAAGGGAAGTAACTCTAAGTGATTTATATTTAGACTAACCAGCCACCCCTGTCATACAAATACATATATAATAAGGGAAGTAACTCTAAGTGATTTATATTTAGACTAACCAGCCACCCCTGTCATACAAATACATACACAATAAGGGAAGTAACTGTAAGTGATTTATATTTAGACTAACCAGCCACCCCTGTCATACAAACACATATATAATAAGGGAAGTAACTCTAAGTGATTTATATTTAGACTAACCAGCCACTCCTGTCATAAAAACACATATATAATAAGGGAAGTAACTCTAAGTGATTTATATTTAGACTAACCAGTCACCCCTGTCATACAAATACATATATAATAAGGGAAGTAACTCTAAGTGATTTATATTTAGACGAACCAGCCACCCCTGTCATACAAACACATATATAATAAGGGAAGTAACTCTAAGTGATTTATATTTAGACTAACCAGCCACCCTGTCATACAAACACATATATAATAAGGGAAGTAACTCTAAGTGATCTATATATAGACTAACCAGCCACCCCTGTCATACAAAGACATATAATAAGGGAAGTAACTCTAAGTGATTTATATTTAGACTAACCAGCCACCCCTGTCATACAAACACATATATAATAAGGGAAGTAACTCTAAGTGATCTATATTCAGACTGACCAGCCATCCCTGTCATACAAACACATATATAATAAGGGAAGTAACTCTAAGTGATTTATATTTAGAATAACCAGCCATCCCTGTCATACAAACACATATATAATAAGGGAAGTAACTCTAAGTGATTTATATTTAGAATAACCAGCCACCCCTGTCATACAAATACATATATAATAAGGGAAGTAACTCTAAGTGATTTATATTTAGAATAACCAGCCATTCCTGTCATACAAACACATATATAATAAGGGAAGTAACTCTAAGTGATCTATATTTAGACTAACCAGCCACCCCTGTCATAAAAAGACATATATAATAAGGGAAGTAACTCTAAGTGATTTATATTTAGACTAACCAGCCATCCCTGTCATACAAACACATATATAATAAGGGAAGTAACTCTAAGTGATCTATATTTAGACTAACCAGCCACCCCTGTCATAAAAAGACATATATAATAAGGGAAGTAACTCTAAGTGATTTATATTTAGACTAACCAGCCACCCCTGTCATACAAACACATATATAATAAGGGAAGTAACTCTAAGTGATTTATATTTAGACTAACCAGCCATCCCTGTCATACAAACACATATATAATAAGGGAAGTAACTCTAAGTGATTTATATTTAGACTGACCAGCCATCCCTGTCATAAAAACACATATACAATAAGGGAAGTAACTCTAAGTGATCTATATGTAGACTAACCAGCCATCTCTGTCATACAAATACATATATAATAAGGGAAGTAACTCTAAGTGATTTATATTTAGACTAACCAGCCACCCCTGTCATACAAACACATATATAATAAGGGAAGTAACTCTAAGTGATCTATATTTAGACGAACCAGTCATCCCTGTCATACAAACACATATATAATAAGGGAAGTAACTCTAGGTGATTTATATTTAGACTAACAGCCACCCCTGTCATACAAACACATATATAATAAGGGAAGTAACTCTAAGTGATTTATATTTAGACTAACCAGCCACTCCTGTCATACAAACACATATATAATAAGGGAAGTAACTCTAAGTGATTTATATTTAGACTAACCAGTCACCCCTGTCATACAAATACATATATAATAAGGGAAGTAACTCTAAGTGATTTATATTTAGACTAACCAGCCACCCCTGTCATACAAACACATATATAATAAGGTAAGTAACTCTAAGTGATTTATATATAGACTAACCAGCCATCCCTGTCATACAAACACATATATAATAAGGGAAGTAACTCTAAGTGATCTATATTTAGACTAACCAGTCATCCCTGTCATACAAACACATATATAATAAGGGAAGTAACTCTAAGTGATTTATATTTAGACTAACCAGCCACCCCTGTCATACAAACACATATATAATAAGGGAAGTAACTCTAAGTGATCTATATTTAGACTAACCAGCCACCCCTGTCATACAAACACATATATAATAAGGGAAGTAACTCTAAGTGATTTATATTTAGACTAACCAGCCACCCCTGTCATACAAACACATATATAATAAGGGAAGTAACTCTAAGTGATTTATATATAGACTGACCAGCCATCCCTGTCATACAAACACATATATAATAAGGGAAGTAACTCTAAGTGATTTATATTTAGACTAACCAGCCACCCCTGTCATACAAACACATATATAATAAGGGAAGTAACTCTAAGTGATATATATATAGACTGACCAGCCATCCCTGTCATACAAACACATAAACAATAAGGGAAGTAACTCTAAGTGATCTATATGTAGACTAACCAGCCATCTCTGTCATACAAATACATATATAATAAGGGAAGTAACTCTAAGTGATTTATATTTAGACTAACCAGCCACTCCTGTCATACAAACATATATATAATAAGGGAAGTAACTCTAAGTGATTTATATATAGACTAACCAGCCATCCCTGTCATACAAATACATATATAATAAGGGAAGTAACTCTAAGTGATCTATATTTAGACTAACCAGCCATCCCTGTCATACAAACACATATATAATAAGGGAAGTAACTCTAAGTGATCTATATTTAGACGAACCAGCCACCCTGTCATACAAATACATATATAATAAGGGAAGTAACTCTAAGTGATTTATATATAGACTAACCAGCCATCCCTGTCATACAAACACATATATAATAAGGGAAGTAACTCTAAGTGATTTATATATAGACTAACCAGCCACCCCTGTCATACAAACACATATACAATAAGGGAAGTAACTCTAGGTGATTTATATTTAGACTAACCAGCCACCCCTGTCATTCAAATACATATATAACAAGGGAAGTAACTCTAAGTGATCTATATTTAGACTAACCAGCCACCCCTGTCATACAAACACATATATAATAAGAGAAGTAACTCTAAGTGATCTATATGTAGACTAACCAGCCATCCCTGTCATACAAACACATATATAATAAGGGAAGTAACTCTAAGTGATCTATATGTAGACTAACCAGCCACCCCTGTCATACAAACACATATATAATAAGGGAAGTAACTCTAAGTGATCTATATTTAGACTAACCAGCCACCCCCTGTCATACAAACACATATATAATAAGGGAAGTAACTCTAAGTGATCTATATGTAGACTAACCAGCCATTCCTGTCATACAAACACATATATAATAAGGGAAGTAACTCTAAGTGATCTATATGTAGACTAACCAGCCACCCCTGTCATACAAACACATATATAATAAGGGAAGTAACTCTAAGTGATCTATATTTAGACTAACCAGCCACCCCTGTCATACAAACACATATATAATAAGGGAAGTAACTCTAAGTGATCTATATTTAGACTAACCAGCCATTCCTGTCATACAAACACATATATAATAAGGGAAGTAACTCTAAGTGATCTATATTGAGACTAACCAGCCATTCCTGTCATACAAACACATATATAATAAGGGAAGTAACTGTAAGTGATCTATATTTAGACTAAACAGCCATCCCTGTCATACAAACACATATATAATAAGGGAAGTAACTCTAAGTGATTTAAATTTTGACTAACTAGCCACCCCTGCAAAACGGCCGTTTTCTGTGGTCCGACGAGCGGCCAGTTTTTGAGACGTTTCATAGTTACAAAGTGTCGACTGCTATAACTATGTTTTTGACATTTTTCCTATTATGTCTGTTTGTTTTGCTCATAGATTGTTGTCAATGTAGTTGAATTATATGCAACTGTCTACAAATGAAAGGTTTAGCAAGGTAATAAACCAGGTTTAATAAACCATTTTCTAAACAAGGAAATGTCTTTACCAAATAAGGAATATAACAGTTGAATTATAGTCGTTTCATGTGTTAAAGGTTTTGATTTGTAATTTGATAAAAAAACTTTCCGTGTTAAATTTTCCTATGAGTTCAGTAGTTTAATTATTTTATATTTTGACAGTGCGCACAATTCGGATGAATACGTACAAAGATTGTTTACACCTGTAACCATATTATATTTTCTTTTTTAAGTACCTAAGGTAAAATATAACCAGAGACATTGTATGTGTGTTCAAGCGGATATCTGTTAAATAAAAAGACAAATAGCGTGTGTTTTATCGTTACTCGTTAGTATGACGTTTAAATTTTAAAATGGGATAGAAGTGAACGGTTTGATAGTGAATAGCTCGCATATTGATATTTGACGGATATTAAAGACAGTTTGAGGTAAGAACATGTTTTTTCTGTCGTCAGAAAATAGTGTGTCTTTAACAATTAACTTCTTAATATTTAACAGTTGAAAGTCATCTATATTTAAATGAGATATGTAATTTAATTTTTTTCTAAGAGTAAAAGGTCGGGATTATGAAAACCTCGCTATTAAAAACACTCGTTTAAGTTTCATAACATCATTCGGTCAGTCAGAATTTTTTGCTGATCGTCGATTGTTTTCTTTTTATAGAATACATTTTATAATTTCTTAGTTTTTAAGGTTCTATGTAGAAAAAAAACATGATTCATTGTTGCATCCTCAGTGTATGTCTATCTATGTCGAAAAATCAGTTCCACAACGACATCCTCTTTTCCCCTCAAGTCTAGAATGCGTATACGTAGGAACGTAATGCATTCACAGACCCTCAATGGTTTTGACAAATTAATGTAAATGCAGAGAATTGTCCAGAAGGTTTTTAGGCTGTATGGTATAGTCTAAAATTTTGATGTTAGTAATAAACAAAGCAATGTCGATCAACTAACATATATAACCGGATTTTAATTGTATATTTGCACCAGACGCGCGTTTCGTCTACAAAAGACTCATCAGTGAAAATGTTAAAAAGGACAAATGAAGTAAGAAGTTGAAACGGAATGATGAGATAAATAAAACAACAGAAACAATTACAAATAAATCTAACACAAAATAATATATATATGAAAATAAGGATATGTGGAATGATTCCAAAGTTCAAAAGAAGTGGATGTTTTCAATTATAGCCCTATTGTATGCCTACTTTGCAAGTACCATGGATAGTGGAAGTGGCACTACAATATAGATAGCAATACCTTATTTTGAGGGGAAACGGTCTGTCAATCTATTTATCATTTACATTTAGTCTGTACCGCGCGAGATTTTAAACATCCGCAGAGCAGGGTAAATCTTTTATAAAATAAGACCATCAACAGCCGTTATGAATTCGTTACAACTCGCAGAAATAAAAAATAATATTTTAAGTGTACAGAAAATATTTCGATTGATATCATTTAAAGTTTTCTGAAATGTTAACGTAACCCAATACTTCTTTTAAATACTTAAGGTGATATATAACTGAGGCATTTATAATCATTCATGCGGGGACCTTTAACAAAAATCACAAAAGGCACACAATGTGTACGTGGTCGATAGTTTAGTAACGACACTATTGTTAGGCTAGGATATAATATTTCAAAATCGGGTTTTGTTGAAAGGTTTCATATTTTGTTTTCGTATTCATTATTGAAATATGTTATAAAAGTTTTTACTATTTTAAAAACACAATAGTAGGAAATAATGTGTTTAATAATTATCAGAAAAGCTTCGATATTTGGATATTTATTCTAATTAAATATGGAATGCAGTTTAGTTACTAACATAGAAAATCATTGTGATTTCTTTTCATTTGTTTACCCCTGGAATATATCATATTATCTGTTTTTGGAAAACAAACCTTTCAGGATTTCGTGCCCTGTTTTTGACCTTTTAATCTTGCAGATACGAGTTTCACTTATGAGACTTTTTGTAAACCAGCCCCCCTTATGAGGTTTTTATAAATCTGAATTATGTACTGCACAATAACAAATTAAGCAGTTGTTATAATTCAAGAAATATTAATGACTGTTGAGTAGACAGATTTTAATTTTCTCGTACAAAACAGTAAAATAATCTACTTACTAGTTACTAGTTATTGTCATTTCGGGGCCTTTTATATCGGTATGGGTATTGCTCATTGTTGAAGACCCTATGGTGACACATAGTTGTTAATTTCTGCGTCATATGGTCTAATGTGGAGAGTTGTCTCTTTGGCAATCATACCACTCCTTCTTTTTCATATGACATGGAATATATTGTTGATAGTCAGGTGTATCATGTTACATGCCATTCAATCCTTATATATACGATAAATATTCTGTGTAATACGTTTTGTAGATATCAAAATGAATAAAACGTTGTCGTAAACATTTAAGCTTTAATTATTTAACCTAGACTAGAAAGGACTATTTCACGTAAGACTACAGTTTACAAAACATTATATCGTAGCTCTTATTATTAGTTGATGTTTGTATTTCTTACCTCTTACCTTTTATTTCACCTTATTTTGTTTTTCATATGAATCAAAGATCACAATTATTTAAACAACATGTTATATATTTGCTTCATGCTTTTCAATATAATTCCCCCCTTTTTTTGTTTACTAAACCTGACCAGAAGCATAAGATAAAATTACTTCCAACACACTGGACCAATTAATGGGTTATTTTTATATATTATTTTCACATTTACAATTCTGTCGAATAATAAACTTCATGGTTCAGGCCTATCGTTATAAAGACTCTGTATAGTGTTAATAAACGTGAATACAAAGAGAGGATACTACAGACCTAGCCAAAGCCAAGTTTTGAATTTGGTTAATATGGCATATTTGTTTTTCTCTTTGAATGGGTCCTAACTTTTAAGAATTTGGATATTTATTAGTTTGAAATATTACGTTGCCATCTATCTATTGTTGAAGAATGTTTACTTAATTTAGACATAGTGTTGCTTCTGTCGGCGGTTTGTTCCTCAATAATGTACACTCAACTCTTACTTTATTACATGTCGATCTTGACAGTGAAACTTAATAAAGGGTTGACAGCTGCATTACAATGCTAGTTCATATGATCAATAACGAAAGCATAATTACGAAATTACTGACACTTCCAATTACTGGCCAAATAGTATTTACAAAATGATTGCCGGCAAAGGTTAAGAAGTAAGCTCCTCAAATTGCTAAAACTTGTTATCGCTAGCATATAATTATGAAATGCAACCAGAATGAAATGTTCATAAATAGTATGACAAGTCTGTTTACACATGTTACTACACATAATATACTTCTTTTAAATACTTTCGGTACAATATAACAAAGATCCTGTTTGTTTATTCAAGAGTAAAATTTTAAATAAATAGACAAATCGCGTGTTTTTTATTGATTCCTTAGTAACTAGACGCTACATTGGGTACAACAACCTTTTAAATGGAATGTAAACGAAATATATAATAATGTATTACACACATATTCATATATAAAAATGTAATTGAGAGCTTGAGGTAAGAATATTTTCTATTTCTCTTCATCACATAGTGTTTCTTCATACATGTACATGTATTACTGAATATGTAACAGTGACGTGATATGAATGTTAAGGTAATATGGTATTTTCTCAAAATGAGAACAAAAGGAAAGAATAATTAATGCTTTGTAATTGCACAAAAGTTTATGTTTTCTTTACATTCAATTTCCCTTTTTATTGAATCATTTAGATCTTTTTTTCGGAAGGGAAATATGATTTTTGTTTTGCTTTTCGAATTCCTTTCTATCGACTTAGAATTCAGATTATACGGTGCCTCCAAGACCCCCAGCTTAAAGTTAAACGGACCGTAAAGCATGTGTACTAGATAAAAAAAAACACTAATACAAGGGTTAACGTCATATTTGCGCGGATCATGAAGAGTTAATAGTCACGTAAAATTGAATCTAAGAATACTGACGTCCTTGCCGAAACAAATTATTAGGAAAAGACATGATTTTATGGGATTTTGTGAACAAATCTATTTTGATTTACATTTAGTCTGTACAAAAGAGGAGTATCCGCAAAAAAAAAATGGAGATTTGAAACATGCAAATGTACAAAGTAAAAAAAAAATCTGCAATGAAACCATAGACTGCTGTAAAAAGTAGCCTGTGAATGTGTTGCATCTCGCAGAAGTAACGAAGTTAAAATTTTGTATAAGTTTATTGAATAATGCACAGTTATACCCCAATGGGATAGAAGGCATAGATTAATCAACAAAATAAGTTTACAAGTTATAAGTGTACAGGAAATATATCGATTGATCAAATATTAAAGTCTTTGTCATTGTTTTCGACCCCAAATAATTCTGTTAAATACACCAGGTGCAATTTAACAAAGAGCCATACAAGTTTATCCATGTGTGGAAATTTTAAATATATATACAACAGACACATTGTTTGAGCGTAATTGATAGTTCAAAGACTAATAACACTAGAATCTGACATTTTATATTGGGATGTCATTTAAAGGTTTTAATTTAAGATATGGCAAAGAGAGCTGGTTTTTTGTCTCTCTTTATCACATAGTTTGTATTTAGTCATGTGTTATTGACGATTATTAATTTATTAGGTTTGAGAATGTATTTAAAGTTTGTATTTAAAGTTTGTATAGTTTTTCTCACTAAATAATAATGCAATCTCAGAGATTGTTAAGTTTGTCAAGCAATTCATAATATTGTATTCCTTTCAACATTAACATATTTAATATTCCGGCTTTTCTATGGATAAAGTACATTATAAATATATATATAAACACACTATCATATCGACAAAAATGTTTCGTCAACTGTTCCCCTTTTAAACTTCGAATAAAACTTGATAAACGAAGAATAGTAATAAGACATCTGTGTTTATCAGTATCAATATATTAACTTTTTGTCACAAAAGATTTGATTTGATTTTTGGCGTTTAACGCCACTTTTAAGAACCGCATTTAGGCTATTTCGTGGCAACCAGTTTTTATTGGTTGATGAGACCGGATTGCCCAGAGTATTCTAGTCAATTAATATTGGAGTCGAGTGCACCCATTGTGCAAATGAAAATGAGAATGAGTTTGATTTCAAAAGACTAATTGTAGTGTGTCCAGGGTTTCCGCTGGCGCAATAATAATTGTGGCGATAAAAATTCGTCATTTGCGAAAGAATTTGGCGAAAGAAATATATAGAACGATTTATTTTCCTCCATCTTGTTTATTTACTTTTTTCGAGTTTCTCGGACTTTACCCGATCAGACAATACTCGGAATTCACCTTGACCTCATTAAGATTTGGACAGAAAATCAATAATCAGCTGATTGCATTTGATAGCTATCGACGACAAAGGACTAATTAATAAAGGTGTTGATTGAATTGTTTGACAAAATGATATGGTTAAATGGCTTCCGCTAAATGTCACATACAGAATTTATTTACCACTTTGCGACGCACTTGTGACGTCTCCTCTCCTTTTAAAGATAGTTTAGAAAAGAAAGCTGTTGTTGTGACGAAAAAAAATTCAAAAGCAAGAAAAATCTCCGATTTAAAACTTTAATTATCCTTTGACTCTAATATAGGTAATTGATTAGGGAGACTTCTTTAAAGTCGTTTGAGTGACACGTGTGTTTAAAGCATAGTTTTACGTCTCAACTTTTTCATTTACGATGGTCAAGAAAAGAAATCTGTGTTATGAAGAAATATATCCAAAAGGTTGGGAACAACCCCTCGAATGAGAGTAAACCTTCAATGTTATGACTTCACATGAAATGAGGGATCAAAACATCATGTGATAAAAGCTTTTGTTTTGTTGTAAAAACCACTTCTTAGTGCAAAAGGGCACATTAATATTTTTCTTTTATAGAACCTCCCTACGAACTATACTGGTATTATATAATCAAAACATGTCCATTAATTTTGTTGTATTCCAGGACTTATATCTTCTTTATTATTAAAAGTATAGTGGCCCCCTCATTTAGAAAAGTTTTTTAAAATACAATGAATATTTTTCCCTTTTATGTTAAAAACAAAATCTGTTGTTTTAATGTAAACGTTTAGTGTTTATTCATTAAATGTAGACTCTAAAATAAGTTTGACAGAATAATCATAGACACAATGGGGCAAAATCACCTTATTTAAGGGTAAAGGGGGGGGGGGGGTAAGAAAAAAAGGTAAATTTTTAACGAAAAATATAGTTATGTTACTTGGCGAAAAAAATAATAAAGAGGCGAAAAATATATTGTTTTGGCGAAAGAGGTTGCGAAAAAAAATAATTGACCCAGGGGAAACCCTGAGTGTGTCATACGTGTATTTCATTACTACGGGATCACTGTTGAAACTCTATAAATCTTCAAGGTAGTTGTCTGTCACCATGTACTTTATGGACAATAGAAGGAAATAATTGTCAATTTACCTTCAATAATTAAAGTCCATATTGATTTTAAAAAATGGATATATATAATAGTAATATCGTTTTTTAACATAGTATAGTAATGTTTTTTTTTTTAATTTATATTCTGAAAAACACAAGTAAACCAGTTGTAATGATTGATGAAATATAACTGACAGGTCAGTAGACTTGTAAGATCCAATATGCTTCGTAAAATATTAGATTCATTAACAGGGACCTGTTAGTCGCTTCCTCTCGTCGAAATACCTTTCTAAATGTGTCGAACTGTAAGCTGCATGGTTGATATCTGTCTTTGTATGGTCTCTACAAAATGTAAATGGACGCGCATTCAGAAAGAGGCTACTGTACACCTTCCAAAAGTAATCTTAAGAAAATTGGGATGTAATAGTAATTATTTAATTCTTTCTTTTCTATTTGGTCATAACTTTCTAAGAATCGGGACGATTGCATAATCGCACATTGAGAAGCCATCTGTCTGTTAGAAAAGACTGCATAATGCTTTAATACTTACTGGTTTGTGTTGCTTTGTGTAGTCTTTATATAGATATAAGAAGATGTGGTATGAGTGCCAATGACACAATTCTCCTAACCAAGTCACAATTTGTAAAAGTAAACCATTAAAAATCAAAGTACAGTCTTCAACACGAAGCATTCGCTCACACCGAACAGCAAGGTATAAATGGACATAAAATAACATCTGTACAATCATTCAAACAGGAATCCAACGGTCTAATCTATTTAAAAAACGAAAACAAGAAACACTTATGAACCACAACAACAAACGACACAACTGAACATCAGATTAGTTTTCTATGTTGCATTTTGTGTACTATTGTTTGTCTGTTTGTCATTTTTCTTTTTTAGCCATGGCATAGTCAGTATATTTTCGATTTACTAGTTTGAATGTCCCACTAGTATCTTTCGCCTCTCTTCTACCTCAGTCGTTAGGTGTCGCCTCAACGACGTATTCTTCACATCTACATTTAGGCAAATTGTCCAACATCAAGACATCTCATCGAGCAAAACGAGTCTCATGCATCAAACAGATCGTCGGAAAAGGGCGAGAATGAAGCTCCTGATTTTTTTAAAATAAGTAAGACGCACATAATAAGGCAAAACTGTATTCTTTTCTGTATGACAAGGTTAACAGTTCTAAATAAATAATTATAAAATCGTTTTACATCTGTTAAGATACCCGAAATACTTCTTTTAAATACTTAATGTTCAATACTTATGATTCATTTATTTTAGTGGGGACCAATTTTCCTGAAATGAGGAACATGTATTTTTGTGGATTTTTGATGTCGTGGTTTTGCCATAGTCTATAGAAAATTTATAATTCGTTGAACCTTTAAATTCGTGGCATTTCTGTAACAACGACATTCAAGAACATTGGTATCCCACGAATAATAATGAATCCACAGTATAACACAGAGTCATTTATGTTTGTGTAACCGAAACTACGCGTACAGAATTGCAAATAGTGTGTTTGTTTGTGATAAATATATAACTTATATTCGTTTAGTCCGTTTACATGATATGCTTCGTCTTCATCCACTTGTTGTTTCCATTTTAAATAAAGGGTAACACTAATGCTTGAATTGCTTAAATAAAAGAATATCAACCTACGACACATACCCCTACACCAGGACGACTGGATACGAACTGTAAGTGTTTTAACATATTTAAAGGAAGCATTAAGTTATGTTCATCAGTTGGTCGAGTTCGCACACCTTTATTCAGTGGGATTTTAAAACTTTTCATAAATAAGGCGAGTTGTCAGACTGATTGTTCAATGGGATTTACCCTTTTTTACAAGTGTAACGAGTTGATAAACAAGAGTGGGGCGATTTTTTAGATAGTGGCGATTTAGTAATGGCAGATGGGCAAGTGCGGCGAGTTGACATGGTTTTATATTTAAAAATCGGGTAAGGGGGTCATAAAGGGTATATATTAATATATAGTAATGTATAAAGTATATTCAAACGGTTGTGTGACGTCACGTTCTAAACTATATTTTATGAATGGTAAATGGTTTTATATCAAATCTTCAACAGGTGGGATATAAAATAGTTATCCCATTCTTACTTGGTGTGTCAGTGTTAAATCACCTTCTGGCCTCCGGCCATCGGGGTGATCTTACACTGACACACCGAGTCCTCATGGGAACACTATCACTGATAGCTCAATGTGAGCTTTTGAAGTGGCATGTGTGATGTTAGGTTCAAATAGAAGCAAACAAGAAATAAAATGATTTACCTTACAGGTTTTTAACCTTACAAAAAACCAACGTCATAAAGTTGATTGTAAAGTTAAACTTGTTTTTTTTAACAAATTAATTAATATCTAACTTAAATGTCATGTTTGCACTCAATAGAAGTACATTTAATTTGTTTTGTTGAAAACAAATTCAGATTTTGTAGCTGAGGAGCCATAACACAAACAATAGGGTGAATTAACCTTTTAACTATGTGGTTATATTTCACGTGACAATAGGTGTATTTATATAATAATGTTGTGTTTAACATTCACTATGCAAATATAGTAGCCAGGATGAGAGATGACAATGCATGACCCGAAGGGGAGTGAACTATTGTCTCTCACCCTGGCTACTATATTCCATAGTCAATGTTAAACACAACATTAATATCATTATTATACTGACTGTTTACTATTTCAAATAGTGCTAATTGTGTATTTCTATGTAAACAAAAATGCTTTCTAGTATCATGTGTATGACAAGAAGCCCTTTATGTAACTCTGAATATATGTATACTGTCTTAAAGAAAGTTGATTTTGTCTACTTGACTGTTAGAAAGGGTTACAAATAAATAGATTCAAAAGTACGTGTTTTGACATGAAATTGTTGATTTGAACTATATCTGAATATAAATCATTCTTGACTAGTTAAACAAGTAGAATTCTGCTTTAGCTGGTTCTAGAGGTTGTCTTAAACTTGCTATGAAATGTATGAGGTACCTACATTTTGCTCATTGTTGTAGGCCTGAACTCATGTTGAATTCAAGATGAAAAATACCAGAAAGGCATCGTGTCATAGCTTTTATTGTCCGGTGATGTTTTGGATTTTGTCTAAAAAAGGTTTACTCCACAACCCTTCTATTTCATTCTCATTAAAATTTTCTATAGTACTCAATAACTTACAACTTGATGTGATCATAACTATTTATCTGTAACAAATGACTTTTAAAGTATTCAAACAATTTTAACTTCAACGGCAGAAAACAGAAGTAAAAAAAGAACAAAAACGTTCTAACAGAAACTATAGTATTTTAAAGTCTCTTAAAATGTCAGAAAAAATGAAATGATAACTTCTATTTCTCCCTTATTGTTCAATTGTAATAGTTAGTTAATTGTCAGGCGTATAAATCCAACCCACTTGTCTGTCAATGCAACTAAGCTCCAGCGTGCACGTGAAATTGGAAATGATTGACGTGAAAATCAATAGTCTGTTGCAACAGCAAGGCATACTATTTTTGCATAGTGCAGTTAACGCTATATATTTCTTTTAAAATTTTATCATAGAGGGACATTCGTACAGGAAGTATAATAATGCCAAGTAATGTCCTCCGACTAAATATTGCGTATGAATCATATTTATATCACAGGTAAACTTGTGTCGAAACGGTAGTGAACACATTTTGTAGTGCACAGCAATACATTTGGTTTGTGGTTATTTGCAAAATACTAAATTTTTCGATCTCTCATGTGCGTATCAAAACTTTAATCTTATAGCTGTTTCTTTACAAAATTCACAACACAACCTGATAACTGTTTGCAAACATCTTCTCATGTAATTGATAATATGTAGAAAGTTATGAGTAAAACAAGCATTTGAATGTTCACAAGGAAAAGGGTTTTTATTTTCGACTGCTGTTTATATGTCTCGTTCTTCCTTTGAATCCATTCACTAACAGTACATTTATATTGATGTTTTTGAATATTTGTCAAATAATGTTTCTATGTGTCACTATAGCTTCACTGGAATATTTAATTCAAAGTGATAAACTATATACAAGTATGGCCCGTTGAAGAGGTGAATATCCAAATTGTCAACACGAGAAGGTTATTTCATTGAGGGCGCAGCCCGAAGTGAAATAACTTTTGAGGGTTGACAATTTTGCATATTCATCGATTATAAGGGGTCACAATTGTTTTATTATACCGAACTAACAGCTACCCTTATGAAATTTAAAATGTTGCTGCAGCATTGCCGCAGCGTTGCGGCTTTAAAGCTGCAACCTAATCAGGTTGCCAAAGGATTGTTGCCGGAGTAGTGCCGGATGATGCTGCTAGTGGCATTGTTCTGGCATCATTGCGACACTAATTCCTTTCAAAATTAATTAGCACCACAATATAGCCAGAAAATTTGATGATGTCATTTCCTGCGTTTTTAGCTATTCCCTGTACTAGTGTGTTAGAAATCCACCATGTTGCTTGTGATTATAATTGTATCGAAGAATTTGGTGTTCTAGGTGGTTTTTGTTTGGAAGATTTGAAGACTTGTAAGTAAACTCATTAGGTGGGTTTTTTTTGGAAGATTTGAAGACTTGTAAGTAAACTCATATCAAGTAATTGCATGTATAGAAAAGATCAATCTTGTATTAATTGTGTATTTCAATAACATGGCCTCATCTGAGTTCACTATACATGTATCGGTGAAGTTTGTGTTGGTTTTTTTTTTTGCAGCAGTTTAATTGCATACTTGTAGTTTGGTAAATAACACAATATTATTTGCTAAACTTAGGGCACATTAAAAATTTTCATTTTTTTTTATGCAGATACATTTATTTTATGTGCCTGTGCATACAAATTTATAATGCATGAATGCATGTCATATATATGCATTGACAACTTGTTTTTGCGGGCACAATACATTTTATACAAAACACAACCTATTCGCATGTTTTGTCACTATAATGATGCAAGAATATAGCCGTATTAGCGCCGCAACAGCGCCACAATCATAATGCCAGAAAATAATTTGCATACGAATTACGCTATAGCCGCATCAGTGCCGCAACATGATGCCAGAATATTGCCGCAACGGTGCCAGAATATAGCCGCAATTATGGTGCCAGAAAACTAATTTGCATACGAAATATGCTATCGCTGCATCGAAGCCGCAACAGTTTGCAGCAACAAAGCCGCAGCATAGCCATACTGCTGCCGCAACTATGTGCCAGAGGGCTTATATTTCCATAAGGGTACTGGAAGTGCATTTCGAACACTTACTAGTCTATATTTTTAACATAACACACAGACTGACGTTTGAAAATACATTTGTGTTCGATTTTCTCGAATATACAACAAAAGTAGAATATTTTTGTAAAATATTGATGGCCCTGAAAAGGACCGTTTATAAGAGACATCATCGGCTGTTGCCACTCTTAGCTCTATTTATGTACAAACACGTATTTCCTCGTCTTTCGATGGGCTTCCAGTGTAACGTGAACGCTGCCATTTTGTTTGTTTACGTTTGTGACGTCATTTGTATGGGAGGTAACTCAAGTACAAATAAACACACTCAAAAGGTTATTCACCGGTGAATACTAGGGTTATTAACCGCTGGTGTAAATTATATAGGGTTATTCGTCCTTCCTTGCCATTGAATGAAAATTAACTGAATTATTCCATGTCACGTGATTACATTTCACCCAATAGAATTGTTTGAAATATACGTAAGGTATAATAATAGAGATTGTCCTTTCCAACCGTGCATAGAAGAAGTTTGTACACAGTTGGCAAAATATCCACATGGTCTTCTATTCTATCCTTATCCAAATCATCACAGTTGGTTAATTCTTTTTTGCATTTAGATTTTTGTTTTCATATTCTTTATCTTCTTTAGTCGTATTCTTCATTGTTCGTGATACTAGCATTAACCAATAACCACGCCCTTTATATAAACTTTCAGTATTTACTTTTAATGACACTGCATTGTGGTCAATTATTTTTTGGACAATAGGTATAATATCACAACTTGTTTAGTTGTTTTTTCTTCTTTAAAAACGCAGAATAATCAATTATGGTAATGTCTGTTCAATCGTTCCTACATCAAGTGATTTGTCTGGTGATTTTGTTTTTTTGTCTCAAATAATCAATTATCTCATATGATTTTACAAGACATTTTAAATTTGTTACTGGTTTATCAAATTTTTTGGATGATTTATTGTTATATTTTGTATCTAGTCGTTACTAAATGTTGTTGAAATCACTTTCTAGGATGACTTGCCCAAGGCAGTATTAATAAAAAAAACATTTGTATTGTTTTAAAAAAAGCTATATCTTTATATCAATATGTTTGGAGCATAGATATTAAGGGTTTATTCCGATTGTCCCACTTAAAAAAAAGATAGAGTTCTGATTGTCCCACATCTCTCAAATTATTTTATGACGTAAAATGTTCTTAGATAAACAAGGTAACTACTGTTTGTTTTGCTAAATAAACTGAAATTAATTATGGCATATCTAATATTAATTTTATAAAAGAATATATATAAATGTTTTTTAAATCATTAGTATTTGATTAAAAAAGTATTATATTGCTGATTTATGAAATATATCTACAATGTTATTTGTAAAAACAAATGAAAATAGCACTAAATACCGAAATTCTAATTACTTTATTTGTAAAGTTTAAAAAAAATATAGAAATAATGCATGCAATTTAAAAACTAAAGGCTCTCAAGAGCCGGTATCGCTCACCTGACTCTACTTTAGTTTTTGAAATCATATAAAAAAAAAATATTTAACTACAAAGTAACAACACTTGACCAGTACCTAGTTAGGACAGGAACAATTATGCTATGTTTGGTTTCATTCAATTCAGTGGTTCTCTAGAAGAAGGCTTTTGTATGCATTTGCCATAATGTCCTATGTTAGTGTTGAAGTGTTGAAGTGGTACACTAAATAATTATCTATAAAAATTAGTAGAAAAAGGCTTATAACTCATCAGATGGATACATAAATACATTTTACAAAACTTGACAGAGTGGACACAACAAAGACAGATCTGAGCTTACTCGCAGTTATTGGCAGCTCGTTAAAAAAAGATATGCACCTAAATCCAAATTCATCATGTCTATATTATATTTCATGTTTGTTGTTACTTCGTATTTTGATTTTTTTTATATGAAGCAAACAAGATTTTTCTCGATATTGCAAAAAATAAAATCGTATTTTAGTTTAAAATGACAAAATCAATACACACTAGTTTCCTGATTTGCTATGTGAAAAATACAATAGGTAAATATTATCATTTATCATTTTTTCCATCATATATTTTTATAATTTACATTGATGAGTAACCTTTAATTAACTTCAACATACTATAAAAGCAAATTAATCGCTACAAAAACAATTCCCAATTGTCCCACATGTAAACTTCCCAATTGTCCCACATGTAAATTTCCCAATTGTCCCACAAGTATATTCTCAATTGTCCCACACAATTTTATTACTTTTTTACCTGTAATTTCAAAAAGTGGGACAATCGGGAAGACACGATATTAAATTATGTGTAAATATTTTCATCATTTTCAATATTTATCATAATAACTCTTCCTTCTTAATCTTTATGTTCATCTGTGTATTTAAATGTGGTTATATCTTTTATCAATATTGTCACTTCATGTGAATTGCTTGTCCCATCACATCTAAAAAGATTTTTTTTAAATTATTTTTATAATGTGAACATCAATTTATTTGTAAAATATATTTTTTTTAATCAATAAAATGTCAATTTTATGTTGATTTGACCAGTTTACATTTTACTCTTGATTGAATATTTTATATGGTAAGTACCATTTTCTAATTATAATTTTGAAAATATTTTACATATACATTGTGTCTTTAGAATCTGATATACAGTGTTTTTTTTAATTTTTATTTTTAAAACTAAGCATTCGGTGTTTAAATGCCAGTATATAACAAGTTTTGTATTCTAAATGTGTTTGTCCTTATTCACAGTTATGTATGTTCTATATTTTGACCAGCTCCTATTAATAGCAATTCTGTTTAATATGATATTTAACATTTAACCTGTAATTGATGAATAAGGAGGTAGACTTTTTCAACAAATTGTCGGCATTCCTATTGGAACGAACTGTGTGCCTCTCCTTGTCGACCTCTTCTTATTTTCTTATGAGTCGGAGTTCCTTCAGACACTTGTCAAAAACAAGAAGATCAAAGAAGCCAGGTCATTTAATTTCACATTCAGATATATTGATAATGTTCTTTCCATTAACAATCCAAACTTGTCTGATTGGGTTCCATTAATACATCCCCCTGAACTAGAAATTAAAGAAACAACAGAGACGGCTTACTCTGCCTTATTTTTAGACTTATATCTCGAATTTAACAAACACGGTAATCTCGTCTCGTACTTTTTCTAAAAAAAAATTCATCGGAAGATACAATGACCTTGTTGATAAATATTCCGTATCAACTTCACAAATAATACACGAGTGTCTTGAAGTATAGATTCTGAATACTGATATAACCTTGTTCTGGAAAGGGGAAACTATTCGCACATGGGGATGTGAGAGATTAAACTAGCAGCTGACTACCGTGTTGGCAAGGAGAGAGACCGACGGAGCTGTGCAAATCGTGAGTTATGGGATGACAAAATCCAGAAGCATCAGGTACGTTTCACGACTTTCTTATTTTGTGATAAGGATTGTAGGATCGGAAGTGTTAGGATATGTTTTGTAGGCCCGAAAACTTGGTCTAAAAACCAATGAATTGGGGATGGTGGTTTTGGAGTGACCTAAATTGATTTTTTTGTTATTGTTAGAATACAGACATAGATCCAATAGTGAATATGGAGTTAAAAGTTGAAAACGTCAAAGCCCTGAGAGGTATAGCCAAAATGAACCACCTTCGAGGGTTCTCCCGGTTGGGGAAAGATCAATTGGTTGAGTGTTGATAGAAACGAACACAAATCTTAAATTTCAGCGTCGTCCCAAACCCCACACGAGAAAAGAGATTATCAAAACAACTTGGGTTGAAAGTTGTTAGCAGGCTGTCGATAGATCGACTGCTAAAGAAGGTGCAGGAAAAGATTTTCGAAGATATGAAAACCATTGGGGATAGAATTGAGGTACATTGGAATGGATGTGCAGACCTCCCTTGAGGTCTCTCGGATGTCACAGAGGGAACTTATAGAAGATTGGGCATTGTAAGGGGCAAAACAATGTGATCATGCACTGTACCTTTAAAACGATTAATACAACAGGTAAGGCGGATGATTAGAACGAACGATAATTTTACTCGGACAAGGTTGAAACCCTTGAGGAGATTGACGAAAAGATCGGAGAAAAGATTGCACAGTGGACCTCTGACAAAACTAGGGAAATGGTGAATACTTCCTCGGTCCAGCGGGACTGTATCCTTTCTCGAATGTACCTTTCTTATTGATCATTCGGATAATCCAGGTGGTTTCATGGGAGGTTTGCTGCCGTAAAGGTTCCAATACAACTTGTTTTCATGCTCCTTATGACTTGCGGCAACAGCGGCCATCTTGATTGCGGTGCTTGCTGGTATTGTACTGGCGAACAAAATCGTCCAGGACATCGATATAGGTGCGCGTGGAGTTAGCTGAAAAGTTTTTGAACATTTTCCCTTTCATGGTGCGGTTCCAACGTTTGACCATACTCGACTTTTCTTCGTTCCCGGTTGAGTATGATCGATACCATGATTGTAAAGCAGCTGATTTGCATGTTTGTTGTAATACTCAGTGGCTTTGTCTGTCAATAGCTTCTTGGCCACACCGCTTGGAAGGCATCCCGCATCGTCACCCCCGTCTTGTTCTTGAGTGGTATCAGCCAGCAATATTTGGAGAAGACATCGATAATGCTAAGGATAAATTTATTTCCCTTGTTGTCCCTGTAGAAGTCATTCATATCAACGAGGTCGACCGCCCAAGTCTCATCCACACCACCCACCGCTACACGGCGTTTATGAAACTTGCGTCGAACTGGTTTGTGCAACTCCTCAGCTAGCGAACACAATTTTAACACCAAGACCGAATTGAACTTTGGTACCGATGATGGGTCCGACGATGATGTTGTCCGTGTGGTAGAATTGGGAATGGTGTTAAGCGAGGCTAGCATAGCTTCGTCACTGATGGAGTTGCATCCTTGTGCTGGGCATAACAAAGATCGTGGTGATATGCCGCCTGGTCAACTTGATTAATGGGTTTTCAACAAGCCTTCATGGTGCCATTGGGGAGTGGTCGCTTGCTAAGTTTAGTCCCTGGCATGGTGAAGTTGTGTCCGGGTAGATGCATGTCAATGGGTAATCGGTTGATTAGTTTGTTCGTGAACCCTATTCCAGTTGTAGCAACAAACTGAGACTTCTTGTCATCGCACACCTTGTAGTTCCTGACCTTTCTCCATCGCCCGATGCTGGTCATTGCTTCGCTGGTGTTAACTGTGTCCGTCTTCCTACGACTTTCAAGCAGAAAATCATCGCTATTTTATTTTAATAAATGAACGTTGAAAACATTTCCTACATGGCCAACGCCCGCACGAGGAGTAATCACAACCTCCTACCGCAGCGATCGATCGGAGGGTTGATCATTGGGAAGTCGGGCTGTGGTAAGACGACGCTGCTGAACAACCTTTTCCTGCGCGATGGATGGCTCCGACTACAATCGATTGTACGTCTTCGGAAAATCGCTTCACAAACCTATCTACCAGCAGATGTTGGAGCAAGCGCTGGAAAAAGCTTCCCTAAAGGAGATATCCAAGTCCTCCTACAGTGCAAGGGCAAGTCACCCTCCTCTTTGATCGATGTGGTCAACACCTTACCACCACCAAGACACCCGAGTAGTTGCGACACTTTTTTCTTCGAGCAAGGGAGCGATGTACCAGACCCCCGATAATTTGATCCCAGGCGCAAAAACCTCATGATGTTCGACGACTTGGTGTTGAGATAGCAGAACACGTATCGCCACAACTTCGATTGTTTCTACCTTTGCCAGAACTACATCAAACTGCCCCGCCAGTGATCTCGGATAATGCCAACTTCCCCTGCCTCTTCCAGCAGAACGCTAAGAATCTCGACCACATCCGACGCGATCACTGCAACGATCTCACCAAGGAACAGTTTGACGCTCTGTGTAACCATTGCTGGTACAAGTCCTATGGATTTGTAACCATCGATTTAACAAACACCAAGCTAAGGCAAATGGAAAATATCGATGCAAATTAAATGAGTTCTATGAAGTATAAGAAAAAGAATGGATCAGCCCGAATATTTCTTTTATGGATCTGACGTATGAAGAATATCTGGACAAAGAGGAAACCCAGCCCTGAAAGCTCGAGTGGCCCTGCAAATGCAATTTTGAGTGGGTTCCAGACGATATGAGGTGCATATGTTGAAAATGCGGTTGCGTGATCCTTCGACCGATCGGTGGAGGTGATTTCAACACATGAAACTCTTATGGTGAGGTGGAGCGATTTTCTCAACCCCAATGCCCTGCCAACACGATTCGGGGCCACCAGCGCACATACCCATGGCACTTGAATCTTTCAAAGGAAAGGGATCCGTATCAGCTGTGTAATACCTTCATGTGCAACTTATTGATTAAGGGCATTCACACCAACGCTTAGGAGCGTTCAACAGCATTCGATCCTATTAGATAAATGACGTTTCAAAGATAATCGACCCTAAGCAGCGTGAGGCACTTGCCAGGAAGTTGCAAGACACCAAACGGAAGATTCAAGCCAGTAATATGCAGCATCGCCTCGACAATATTGGACTTAGCCGGGACCTTTACAAGGTGTTCAATCCTGTGGTTGAGGCTCAGCGAGAGGCAGCTTCACAGATCACCAAAAAGATCACAGACCTTCCTGCAACAGTGCCAGCCCTCCCTCCTTCACCGCTCGAGTTTATCCACCCACTACTCATCACACCACCTACAGATACCGTCCTGGGAGCTCGAGCATAGTAGTATTTGCAGCTCAGTACGACTACTTCCGCCGACCACACCTTTCAATTGCGATCTGAAAACGATTGTATCTTCATCGGCAGCTCAACAGTTACTTTTGACGGCGATCCTTTTTTTTCATGGATAGTGTGAGGTACAAAGGAACCCTTGGCCTCTGGGAACTCATGGTGAAGAAGTAACCAGAATTGATCGAGCTTGACGACTATGCAGAGATTTTGAAAAGTTCCGGTGCTATGTATACAGGAAATTCCATCCTTTCGAGAACCCGAAGGCGAATAAGAATTACAAGTGGAAGGGAATCGTGTCTCACATCTACCAGAAGTATAAGTTTGTTATTGAGCTGCAAACCGTGTTTTTTTCAAAGCAGCTTCTCGATCGCTTCGAACTGTGTGCTGCAGAATACCGAGCAGGAAATAATGGTGTGGGCAACTAAATTGTGTCGATTATCCATGCTATGAAAAAGGGTAAACATTTCAGCATCGAAGAATATATATTGCACTTCATCATAGCATCCTATGAGTAAATGTTGCAAATCAAGAAAAGTTACGCCTGAAAGTACGCATACTGTGGAAGAGGACTGTTTACATTTGACACAATCGCCAGTATGGCTGTACGCATGTTTACTTCCTCTGCCGCCAAAACCATAGGAAGTAAGGCCGTGAGTGCAAACGCCATTGCAGCCTTAAAATGTGTTTAAAAAGGGGCCCCAAAAGCGTCGACCATGTGGTTGATAAATTGACCCACACCGAAAACGCAGAATGTCCAACGTCCAATGTTCAACGCAGCACAATCTGATCTCCGATTCTGGCATTGCTACCATCTACGACTCGTGCAGCGCTATGAATAAATACATAATGTCCAACATCCTTATAATCACCGAAGGGTTGACCTTCGACGGAAGTCGCCAAAAATATCAGGTTCACAAATACAAACAGCAAGCTGGTGCCAACCTGAATAAACTAGGTGAGATCCGAATCAACATCGAAACCGAAGACTTTGTTCCTCCATCCTGCTGAAAGTTATCTCTTGTTAGAAGGGCGACTGTAAAAGAACCACGGTAGTGCATATGCTAATGCAGATATAGTGTCTCTTATTCACAAGGAATCATGTATCTCTCAGGCCAGCTGATCGAACATATCAACGACCCAGTCGTTGCCATCACCATGCTGGGAATGTTTATTTATCCCGACAATTTCTCCAAAAGGTCTCAACTAGCTGTGGTACAAAGATTCATCTACCGAAAACACAGGGTTTGCAGCACGTCATGGGTATGTTATCACCAAGCCCGCCAGCAAAGGATCGTTTTCATTCACCATACCCCTGAAACACATTTTCGACGATTACGACAAGATTGTGTATGGATTCAAGCACGAATTGTCACTAGTGCGCGACTCGGACGACAATGCCATCCTGCTGTTGTCGTCAACTACGTGGGTGTTGCGAAAATCAACCTGACTAAACAAAAGAAAATGAAAACATTAATCTTGCTTTAAATGGACAACAACTTATAGAAAGTACATGTGAAAAAGTTCTAGGTGTTTTTATGGATGCATCTCTATCTTGGTCTTCTCATATCGATTATATAATCAAAAAAGTTAACTCTTCTTTAGCTTTACTAAAAAGGATAAAGACATATTTAAATCATAAAGCAAGACAAATGTACTATAACGCTTACGTTTTACCTCACTTAGATTATTGTTGTTCAATATGGGGAAACTGTAATAACTTTCTATTAGTTAGATAGTTTACTAAAACTGCAAAAAAGGGCAGCAAGAATAATTTTAGACGAACATGATTACACCAAACCTTCAAGAGAATTTTTCACGAATGTAACATTCTGCCAATCACACAAAGAAGACTTTATCACAAATCATTACTAATGTATAAGGCAAAACATGGCTTAGCTCCAGAATATATGTCCAGTCTTATTGTATCAGCTTCTGCAAACCAAAAATATAATACGAGATTTTCATCCTCAGATAATTTTATTATTCCAAAACCAAATACAGAGTTGTATAAGTCTAGTTAGTCGTACAATAGACCAAAAGTGTGGAATGCTCTTTCTAATTCAATAAAAAAATCAAATACAGTATCCGAATTTAAACATAAATACAAATCTATGTATTTTTAACATTACCATCATATTTTTACTGTAATGCCATATCATAATTGTTTATTGTATTTTAAATTGTTCATAATCTTTATTTACCATTATTATTGATGCATTGTTTATTTGTAATGTAATTATTATTGTATTAAGAGAGCCTTATTGAAAATTGGTGTAATACAAATGAGTTACTCTCTCTAAGTAAAGATATTATTATTATTATTATTAAGATCGATTGTGGTTTCCGAATACGACTGCGTGATATTACAAGTGTTACCCAAACCTTACACTTTCACTGGCGTTTGTCTGCCAAGAGCGGTCAGGAGAAACCGAGATACTTCATCGTAGCCTTTTAGACCGGTAATAGCAACGATCGGACTCAAAATGCAGCCATGTTCGACCACTGCCGGTTGCGAACTATCTACGTCACTCTCAACGCAGACCGCTTTCCGGTGGTAGACTTCAATGCCAGTTTCAAACAAACCAAGATCGCCAGAGTGTATAATAATGTCGCAGAGTTCTGAAAACAAACTACTTCAACATGGACCGTTTTATCAGCAACTGCAACATTAATCCCTCCGATTTCGTCGATCTGTATCCACTATTTCTCATTGTGAGTCAACAGTCCGAGTGGGTAAAAGAGTCGACCGTTGAAATTCAGATCCTGATCGAGTTCGAGCGCAATGTACCTGCAAACACCGAGGCATTTGCACTTGTGATTTCCGACAGAATCCTGTAGTTTGAATCAGATGGTCAGAAGATGAACGTCGTGTACAAAAAGTAAAAACAAATTGATAAACTTCACCTACCGCCCGGCCGAAGTCTATGCGATCGTGTTGAAGGTTTTTAAACCACTGAGAAGTATGACGGTATCAAAGAGTGGAAGCAAAAATATGTGACAATGGTGCACCATAAATAAATGGATAACACATGGTTGCAGCAAATTGCTAATCACACCAACCCAAAGCATGGCTTTTCATTCATCGTTTCTGGAAACGATAGCCAAATCGTTACCCAGTTCAACCACGACTGCAACTCAAGGAATCCAAGACGAGATGGCATTGGCAAACCTGGAAACCATTAACTCCATCCCTAACATTCATATGCATACAGGTAACAATTCCTTCGCTACTCTCCCGATGATGTTGCCAACTGGTTTTCCATCGCACCGAACATAGGTTCATATGACATCGAAGACATCAACAATGAAATCCAGCGACAGCTACGGCTCAACAAACACAAAACGAAGATCATCATCGATGCCAACCGGGCGAACCTAAGAGCAACGCTGACCCTCGTCAAGTCTATTAAGTAGACTTCAAAGTTGTCAATAGCATCAACACCGTCTTGGGATTTAAGTGGCAGATTTACACGTTCGGTATGATCACAAACGGCTATACAGAAGGGGAGCACATTGTAAATATCATCAGAATAAACAGCATTCAGGTGAATAGTGATATCAACCATGGAAGTTATGTAAATGGTACACAGCAGTCTTCCATCTACAGCTTTTTTTCCTGCAGAGGGTCCTTGTATGAAAATCATTCAAACCCCCAAGAACCTAGTATACGTGCCAGTGACCTTGCGAACCAGCAATCGCATGCAAAAAAATCTCAACGATCAAGACGGAAGGCACATAGATCTCAGAGGTGAACATTTCGCCTACCGTTTTCGTCTTCGAGAGGTATAAATAAATGACTTATCACGAACATGGTTTGAACTTAACAAAAGGTCAACAAAATAAACTACAACGGGCTGCCAAGAAAGGTTGTCCAGTCTTCTTTCATTTTTCCCATGCAAACCTGGCTCACCTCTCGACAGGTTCAATTACCAAGTTTCTCCAAAAAGGTACTGGTGGTATGAATCGGGAGCTGAGTACCACCCAAATGAAGGAAAACAGGCAAAAAGAAGATGGATTCCTACCAATGTTGTCAGGGCGGGCAATGAGGGCACTCCCCATGATAGAAAAAGACTATTCTACCAGCCTTGGGTGTTGGAACCTTGAACGGTTTTGGTGGTATAGCCGTCCAAGGCTTTATGGTCTGGATTGTACCTGAAACGTGGTGGATGCGTTTGCACAGTGAACCCCAGTGGCAACGGTCTTTACCTCAAATCCTCAAACCCCCGATAATCTATGGGTATGGACTCTACTTGACGCGTGGTCAGCAATTGCACGACGGAGCCGGTCTGATCTTTATATGCTAACAGCCCCTTCAAAAACATTCCCCTCCTCGGTATGCTCCTATAAAATAAATGAACGATTTAGATTTTAGGTACCGGCAGACTATAGTTGAATGTGTGTAGAATCAACTCGATGCAGAAAGTTGAAGGTATCAAACTACCTTGAACGCCTATAAACGTCTGGACAAAGTTGTATCTGTAGCACTGGGGGCTTGTTCTGTGGGTAGTTTGGTGTTAATCAGCATTACCCTGGGTTCAGCTTTCACCGGTATAGGTGTTATAGCCACCCTTCCTCTGGGGTTTCTAGCTTGCTTGAATGCTACCACCGTAATGGATCTCACACAAATTTTTAGGCATGTAACCAAAAAGAAAAAGAAACACCACGATACCTTGCGATTGGCCCAGTCCAAAAAGTCCTTGGTTGAGCAATGTGTCAGCTCTGCTTTAGCTGATGATGAACAAATCGATGATGCCGAGTTCGGGTAAGTCAACACCAGCCTCAAAAACTACTACGACCATAAAGATCAGCTGCAGCAACACATGTCCAATTTAAGCGATGATCTGTCAAAATGTTCCTCTTAGGTTTTTCCAACCATCGCCAATTCAATGGTTTTAGACCCGATGTTCAGGCCTAAACAACATGTCCTTTCACTTACAATCATACCGTCCTTATAAAAATAGAAAAGTCGTTGTAATCATACCCGGTGCGCCTATATTTGTCATCCAATAGATCGCAATTTGCACGGCTCCATCGGTATATCTCTTTGCCCAGACGGTGGTCAGCTGTTTATTTAGTCTTTCACATCCCCAAATGCGGATATTTTTCCCTTTCCAGCACAATGTTATATTTTTTGCGAACCCACACTTCGTGTCAACATCTTTAATGTCGTTGATTAAAGTCCGTCGTTACTCCTCTAATATGTGTTGCCAATCAAATTGACTATATACCTTTTGTTCCTCTCGTAATAAGCTTTCGGTTGAGGTAGAAGGTATATCTATAATAAGGGGCTTATGGGTCGCAACATTCCATTTCATTATTCAAAATATCCATTTCATTATTCAAAATTGGCTATTTCTTAATATTCACGCGTATTTTCGCATTTAGGTCCTCCGTAATCCCTCTAATGGTCATTGCGGCACATATCGTTTATACTCAGTTTGTTCTTCTACCAATATGGTTTAATTTGGTGTATACTTTTTTTTTCTTAACTAGGAGCTGGCGAGTTGCAGCAGTCCATTCCATTATTCAAAATCAACTATTTCTCAATGTTCACACACATTTTGATATTTAAGTCGTTCGTTATTCCTCTAATATGCGTTGCGAAACATGTTGACTATATACCTCTTGTTCCTCTCTTGATAAGCTTTCGAATGAGGTATAAGGTATATCTATAATGAGGGGCTAAAGGGTCTCAACAGTCCATTTCATTATTCAAAATTGGCTATTTCTTAATTTTCACGCTTATTTTTGCATTTAGGTTCTCCGTTACCTCTCTTATGGTCATTGCGGCCCACTCGACTTTTTATCTTTAATTTATTAAAGGATGAAGAATAGCAAAAGTCCAGTGAAAATTTAAAAAGAAAGACCACGTAGAGAATTTCAATTTTGAAAAAATATGTTTTGGTATTCCGGTCGTCCATACATTGAACCAAGGAATTTCTGTTAAAAATAGTTAGGAAAACCCACTAGTTTATCCCCCGAAACTAGGAACTAGATAAATATATCAAATTAAAATATAAAGAGTGTTTTTATTTATTTTTTCTGATATTAATTTGAATATTTGTTAGATAACACCAAAAAGACAAATTTAGAAATACGGGATATAGCTATAGTGTAACAGTCATATTTTTTTAATTTTTATTTCACTATTCTCCGCTTCAAGTTGAATAATGAAACCTAAACTATTTCATTATTCATTATTCATTTTCTAAATATTGAGTAGTGAAGGGTGAACTATTTTATTATTCATTATTGAATTTTGAATAATGAACTAGGGATAATGGACGTACTTCAACGCGATCATTTGACCGATGTAAATAGTTTCAGTGAAATGAATGATAAATAAATACAGAATGTTGCCATCGATATACAAAAAAAGGAATTTTATAATTTTACCTTTTGAAACTCAAATCTATGAACGATTTTGATAACTTACATATGTATATGTATGGCACAAACAGTTGGCTTAATGAATTAGAAAGCCAGGAAAAGAGAATGATTTAACAATTTGTTGGTCAATTTTCATTGTATTTTTCATCTGGGGAGTGCTTCATTCACCTTGCCATTCATAAACAATGCTATCCGTAAGCCCTGCTATCTCTACAACTGGCTTTCACTTAAACTTGCCTAAACCTGTCTGTCCCTAAACTTCACTTTTTATAAACCCTGCTATCCCTTATCCTTGCTGTACCTAAACTTACTATCGCCAAACTTTTGTATCCCTAAACCTTGCTTTCTGTTTATCATGCTATTCCTAAACATTACTATCCCCAAGCCTTGCTATTCTTAAACCTTACTATCCCCAACGCTGTCTTCCGTAAACCTTACTACCCCGCAACCCTTTCTTCCGTAAACCTTGCTACCCCTTAACCTTGCTTTTCGTTAACCATGGTATTCCTTAACCATGCTTTTCGTTGACCATGCTATTCCTAAACTTTACTATTCCGAAACCTTGCTCTCCTTAAAACTTGGACAATATTGAAAATATTCTATAGAATGTCTTTACAACAGAAAATCGTATATCACATTCTTGAATATGAATTTGCTTTACAACAAAATCGAAGATGTACATTTGCTCTTTTTTTAACATAGTGTGTCGAATTTTGAATAATTTTATAATGATAGAAAAACATACAATTGAATTTAATTAATACTATACGTATGAGCCACTTTATGCGAAAAGGTGGAGCAGGATCTGCTTACCCTTCCGGAGCACCTGAGATCACCCCTAGTTTTTTGGTGGGGTTCGTGTTGTTTATTCTTTAGTTTTCTATGTTGTGTCGTATGTCCTGTTGTTTGTCCTTTTTCATTTTTAGTCATGGTGATTTTAGTTTGTTTTATATTGATGAGTTTGACTGTCCCTTTGGTATATTTCGTCCCTCTTCTTTTACATGCAGTGTTATTGGTAAATTTTACAGGACACGTTGTTGAAGTTCGTTAATATATTTTTGAAACACGGTTTTATCCGTCAATAATGGTATTAATGTAACATTCATAAAATGGTCAATTCTGTCCTAAATGTGTTTGTTAAAACGGCAAAAAGACGTTTTTGTAAATAGGCAAGTTCAAAAATCATGTGTTACCCGGAACAATGCTATACTGAGCCGAAATGAAAAATAAAAATGATAAGGGCCACTCCATGCGAAAGGTATAAAAAGTGGTTTGATAAACTCTAGAGGACGTGTTGTTTAAGTTGGTTAAACTATTTTTGATTTTCTCCGTACGAAAATGACATTAATGTAAACATTCATAAGATTATCAATTTTGTCCCGAACTTGAGACAAAGAATTGTTTTTTTTCGACTGATAATAATTATTTGCAATAATTTAAAGGAACGATAATTTTATTTTGAAAATTCGTATTGTATTTTTTAAAGGAAAACAAACCATAAGTAAACAACAGTGAACTCTCATATTCCTTATTTGGTACAGGCCAAATTATATATCCAGACAGAAAGGTTCAAACAGTAAAGAACCACTTATCGGGTCGGAAATAACATACTGGAAAAAGGTACACAGTATTAAACAAAATAGTTCATGAAGTGCACAACTTTTTGGAATTTTGGATCCTCAATGCTCTTCAACTTTGTACTTGTTTGGCTTTATAAATATTTTGATATGAGCGTCACTGATGAGTCTTATGTAGACGAAACGCGTGTCTGGCGTACTAAATTATAATCCTGGTACCTTTGATAACTATTTACACCACTGGGTCGATGCCACTGCTGATGGACGTTTCGTCCCCGAGGGTATCACCAGCCCAGTAGTCAACACTTCGGTGTTGACATGAATATCAATAATGTGGTCATTTTAACAAATTTCCTGTTACAAAACTTTGAATTTTACGAAAAACTAAGAATTTTCTTATCCCAGGCATAGATTACCTTAGCCGTATTTGGCACATCTTTTTGGAATTTTGGATCCTCAATGCTCTTCAACTTTGTACTTGTTTGGCTTTATAAATATTTTGATATGAGCGTCACTGATGAGTCTTATGTAGACGAAACGCGTGTCTGGCGTACTAAATTATAATCCTGGTACCTTTGATAACTATTTACACCACTGGGTCGATGCCACTGCTGATGGACGTTTCGTCCCCGAGGGTATCACCAGCCCAGTAGTCAACACTTCGGTGTTGACATGAATATCAATAATGTGGTCATTTTAACAAATTTCCTGTTACAAAACTTTGAATTTTACGAAAAACTAAGAATTTTCTTATCCCAGGCATAGATTACCTTAGCCGTATTTGGCACATCTTTTTGGAATTTTGGATCCTCAATGCTCTTCAACTTTGTACTTGTTTGGCTTTATAAATATTTTGATATGAGCGTCACTGATGAGTCTTATGTAGACGAAACGCGCGTCTGGCGTACTAAATTATAATCCTGGTACCTTTATTAACTATTTACACCACTGGGTCGATGCCACTGCTGGTGGACGTTTCGTCCCCGAGGGTATAACCAGCCGAGTAGTCAACACTTCGGTGTTGACATAAATATTAATAATGTGGTCATTTTAATAAATTTCCTGTTACAAAACTTTGAATTTTACGAAAAACTAAGGATTTTCTTATCCCAGGCATAGATTACCTTAGCCGTATTTGGCACAACTTTTTGGAATTTTGGATCCTCATTGCTCTTCAACTTTGTACTTGTTTGGCTTTATAAATATTTTGATATGAGCGTCACTGATGATTCTTATGTAGACGAAACGCGCGTCTGGCGTACTAAATTATAATCCTGGTACCTTTGATAACTAATTACAATGTAAATGAAATAAAATTAAATGAAAGCTATATGACTATTAAACATTATTGAAAATTAGTTTGAGTATGAATAAATTTTAAGATTTGAAAAAGGATGGTATATTTGGAACGATTGTCAGTTTAGAAGTGAATTTCTTTACTTTCAAACTACATAGACACAATCCGAATATGTTGGATGTTTTTTGTACGTGGGTCACTAGTCTAGGGCATCGAACTAGTGGCTAACTTGCAGACAGTTGTCATCAAGATAAGTTATATCTTTTTGTAACATGGCAGTCATGACAAGATTCATATTGCTGTAATATTGTGTTATGGTATATATGTAGTTACATATTTTTGTGACCGCGTAAATTTACAGTTTGTTTTTTTTACAGAGTAGCTACATAATTATGTTTATGACATGTTGC
The DNA here is from genome assembly GCA_019925275.1 of Mytilus edulis. NCBI lineage: Eukaryota > Metazoa > Mollusca > Bivalvia > Mytilida > Mytilidae > Mytilus > Mytilus edulis. The sequence goes on from CM034354.1 coordinate 4,325,032, forward strand.
ACTTATATTTCTGTAATAGGGCTGAGTTCTGTGACAGCGTAAAGTTACATATTTCTGTGACAGAGTAAAGTTACACATTTCTGTGACAGCGTAAAGTTACATATTTCTGTGACAGCGTAAATTTACATATTTTTGTGACAGGGTAAAGTTACATATTTCTGTGACAGGAGAAAGTTACATATTTCTGTGACAGCGTAAAGTTACATATTTCTGTGACACCGTAAAGTTACATATTTCTGTGACAGCGTAAAGTTACATATTTTTGTGACAGGAGAAAGTTACATATTTCTGTGACAGCGTAAAGTTACATATTTCTGTGACAGCGCAAAGTTACATATTTTTGTGACAGCGTAAAGTTACATATTTCTGTGACAGCTGAAAGTTACATATTTTTGTGACAGGGTAAAGTTACATATTTTTGTGACAGGGTAAAGTTACATATTTCTATGACAGCGCAAAGTTACATATTTCTGTGACAGCTGAAAGTTACATATTTTTGTGACAGGGTAAAGTTACATATTTCTGTGACAGGAGAAAGTTACATATTTCTGTGACAGCAGAAAGTTACATATTTCTGTGACAGCGTAAAGTTACATATTTCTGTGACACCGTAAAGTTACATATTTCTGTGACAGCGTAAAGTTACATATTTTTGTGACAGGAGAAAGTTACATATTTCTGTGACAGCGTAAAGTTACATATTTCTGTGACAGCGCAAAGTTACATATTTTTGTGACAGCGTAAAGTTACATATTTCTGTGACAGCTGAAAGTTACATATTTTTGTGACAGGGTAAAGTTACATATTTCTATGACAGCGCAAAGTTACATATTTCTGTGACAGCTGAAAGTTACATATTTTTGTGACAGGGTAAAGTTACATATTTTTGTGACAGCGTAAAGATACATATTTCTGTGACAGGGTAAAGTTACATATTTCTGTAACAGCGTAAAGTTACATATTTCTGTGATAGTGTAAAGTTACATATTTCTGTGACAGCGCAAAGTTACATATTTCTGTGACAGCTGAAAGTTACATATTTTTGTGACAGGGTAAAGTTACATATTTCTGTGACAGCGTAAAGTTACATATTTCTGTGACAGCAGAAAGTTACATATTTCTGTGACAGCGCAAAGTTACATATTTCTGTGACAGCTGAAAGTTACATATTTTTGTGACAGGGTAAAGTTAATATTTTTGTGACAGCGTAAAGATACATATTTCTGTGACAGCGTAAAGTTACATATTTTTGTGACAGCAGAAAGTTACATATTTCTGTGACAGCGTAAAGTTACATATTTCTGTGACAGCGCAAAGTTACATATTTCTGTGACAGCTGAAAGTTACATATTTTTGTGACAGGGTAAAGTTACATATTTCTGTGACAGCGTAAAGTTACATATTTCTGTGACAGCAGAAAGTTACATATTTCTGTGACAGCGCAAAGTTACATATTTCTGTGACAGCTGAAAGTTACATATTTTTGTGACAGGGTAAAGTTACATATTTCTGTGACACCGTAAATTTACATATTTCTGTGACAGCGTAAAGTTACATATTTTTGTGACAGCGTAAAGTTACATATTTCTGTGACACCGTAAAGTTACATATTTCTGTGACAGCGTAAAGTTACATATTTTTGTGACAGGGTAAAGTTACATATTTCTGTGACAGGGTAAAGATACATATTTCTGTGACAGGGTAAAGTTTCATATTTCTATGACAGCGTTTAGATACATATTTCTGTGTCAGCGTAAAGTTACATATTTCTGTGACAGGGTAAGTTTTTTGTAACATTGTTTTTCACTGTGTTAGACACCTTAGAATTTACTTGCCCGTGCTGAGACCTGGTCAAGTAACTGTACAGTTTTTGATTTGTTTATCTGTGTCATTATATGAGGGTCAACGATTGATTATGGTACCGGTTAGATTGATTTGTTTATCTGTGTCATTATATGAGGGTCAACGATTGATTAGGGTACCGGTTCATTTGATTTGTTTATCTGTGTCATTATATGAGAGTCAACGATTGATTAGGGTACCGGTTCATTTCTGTATTCTTTATTTTTTTCGCTCGTTATTCTTTATCTATAAAAATAAATGACTATTCTGCAATTACTTGTGGATTCTGGACATTTTTTTTTCTATAATCAGTTTATTTTTACCCAATTCTTTAAAGTTTGTAGTTATTCATTATACATTGTATTTTAGCACTTATCAATATATTATTTTCTATTTTTATTTTTGTTTTGCCCATTTTACTCTTTTATTTATTTTTCCTCCCATTATTCTCTTTTCTGTACACCCCATCCACACCCTCTTATATACTGTTTAAAGGTCGGGTGCACGGGAGGGTGGATGATCTAGTTACAAGAAAATAACTGAAAATTGTCGACTGTTAACAAAGCTTTTACCAGGAGATAAATTCTTAGCAAACAGAGGATTTGACAATCAGTGTTTCACATTGCTCCGAGTTATCTTTGAAAATGTTTAGAATCGCCCTTAAATGGGCCCAATCAGTGTTTCAAACTGATAAGATATCTTTCAATCTAATCCGAGTTTTCGTGGTCCGACTTGTCCCAATCCCGTCATTGAGTGTCTCGTTTTGACAAAAACGTCCTGCTTTTCTCCTAATTTAGACTGCTATCGTCAAACTGCAAACAATTATTTTTAACCAACAAGATGTCATTTCAATGACTTAAAAGGGTAAGTTTTAAACATTTTTGTTATATCTGACTCACGTGAAGAAATGACATAGGCCCTACTCATTTTATCTCATTTTAGAAAAATTATTTACATTTTGAACACAATAACCTGGTAACAGGTCGATAAAGACATTTCCGGGTTTCCATATCTCTTCTTCTTTGCATTTGGACGAAACTTTCTAAATGATGACTGAGAAGAAATTTTCAATTGATTGTTTAACTGAGTATGTTTATTTTCTTAAAGGTTAAAGTATTTATGAAACCAAATTTGAAAGTTAAAAGACAGTAAACATGGTAAAACTTAGTGCGTTGCATTTGAACTGTTGAAGAGTTTTAGACACCAGGCGGCGCTGATGTTTGTCACTTTTTTTTGTGACAAGTATTTTTTTTTATAAAAAGCTTGTCGTGAACCTTTTATTTAGACTTTTATCATGTTTATAAATGCATTTAGAATCAAAATTGTAAATACAATATAAACAGGTCAGGTGGATTATAACTCAATTCAGGTATAATCTACCATTTGACATATAATCATGATAGTGACCACTTAGTTATGACATGTAATTGATTCTGACACTTCGTGCTGTAATTTGTTAGAGAAACCTAAAAACTAATGTAACCCTCCTTTTCCTACTGATAAATTCTGAGTTTTCATCTATTAAATCTCATTTTTGTTCTGTAGTCTCTTCCTGTCCATTTCGACTAACAAATTTTAAAGTTAGAACTGATGCAGACTTAAGGAAACCAATTGTGAATATCCGTCAATTGGTTGATTATAATCCACATTTTTTAAAACATAGCAGAGGAAGTCAGAAGCAATTACATGTCACTAATGCAGCCTTCACGATTAACTTTTAGAGTCCACAAGCCCGAAGCTCAATTTAATTTTTTTTTTAGTTGGATTCTGTTGGCTTGAAGGGAAGAATTTTACAAGTCTGAAAGCAATTCCAATTACCAGCCAATGCCGTAGGACTTGTGGTTAAGCGTGAAGACTGCTAATGAGTACTCATCAAAGCTTAAGGTGGTATATACATGTATATGAAAAAAGATGCTCGAATATCTCTTTAAAATTTTTTTATGATAAAAACTGCATTATACATGTACCTCAATTGGTCTATCGCACTATGTGTCAAATGGCGGAATTGAGGTATATAGTCCTTTCTCTCATAAATTTTTAATCATATATCCAAAGAAGGTTGCAATACAATATTACATGTAACATGATTAAAGGATTTGATTAAGTATACGGAAACCAAGAATACATACGAAAGAATGGACGGACAGACAGACGGATAGACAATGATCATGATGATAGAGAGATAAATAACTATTTACCACTACTTCGTAGATCATGTAGATTGGAGCTATAAAACAAGGTAGTATTCTTATCACATGCTTATATTATTTTGAGTTCATATTTACAAAAAAATACAAAGCGTAAGTTTGCATATTATATACATGATATATACGGACTATCATCGTTTCCTCAAGACCATACTCGCAAATGGTGTCAAGGGAGAGCCGAAAATTGAGTTCCTAAGCGGGGACGATAAATGGCTGACCCGTGTTAAGAGAGAGCCATATTTCTTGCACGTTAAAGACACCCTTGTAGATTTCGAAAAAGAGTAGGCTAATGCCGCTACAAGACGGCACTCACACCTGCAAAGTGGAAAGGGATAAATATAAGTTGCAAAACTTGTTTCCCAATCCACTATAAATAAATATGTTTAAACTAAACATTATATATAAAATTACAGCTTTGCATCAAGGGGTTTGATCATACAAATTGAGTCAATGCATAATTTGCATGCGATGTATTACAGGTCCATATTCCATTCACATGCAAGTTGTTCACCTATAATATATGGCCCGAGAACACAGTTATTTCGTAGTGCATTTCTTTTAGACAATGAATTCAAATTAAAAAAATCGCACCTGTTTAATCTCAAAAAGATTTTTACAGTGTAGTCTACTACTATTGTTTCAAATAAAACAAAAATTATAGAAACTTCTACTAGCTCTATCTCAAAATATTGACAATTCTGTGTTAAGGGGGTCCAAAATTAAGTTTGGCAGCTTCAGACATACTAATTCTTTTACCTTTTTTGCATGTCTAGCTGGCAGGTGTCATCTGACCTTGACCTCATTTTCATGGTTCAGTGGTCAAAGTTAACTTTTTGAGTTTTGGTCTGTTTTTCTAATACTATATGTAATAGGTCAACTATATTTGGTGTATGGGAGTCTTTTATGATTTTTATGTCAATTGCGTAGGTTTTATTGGACCTTGACCTCATTTTCACGGTTCATTGCTCCTTGTAACTATATTTGTTGTATGGAAGAATTCTTAGCTGTACATGCTTGCCTGGCATGGTTCATCTGACCTTGACCTTATTTTCATGGTTCATTGGTCAATGTTTAGTTTTCTTGGTTTATGTTAAGTTCATGTGACAGTTGTGATAAAGCTTTATATTTAGGACTATCAATACAATATCAATGATTAGTAAAGAAGGCGAGACGCTTCAGCGTGTGCACTGTTGTTATTTACTTGAATTTATAAGTAAATATTAATATACTTATATAAGTAAATTTGTAGGAAACTTATACAAGTGTTTTTTATTTACTTGTATAGGTAAATAATTTTTATACGACCGAAAAAAATGATTTTTTTTTCGTCGTATATTGCTATCACGTTGGCGTCGTCGTCTGCGTCGTCGTCATCCGAATACTTTTAGTTTTCGCACTCTAACTTTAGTAAAAATGAATAGAAATCTATGAAATTTTAACACAAGGTTTATGACCATATAAGGATGGTTGGTATTGATTTTGGGAGTGTTGGTCCTAACAGTTTAGGAAAAAGGGGCCCCAAAATTAAACTTTGTTTGATTTCATAAAAAATTGAATAATTTGGGTTCTTTCAGATTCTGATTGGCTGTTGGCAGAAGGGGGATGAATATAAAGTGGCATTAAGGCCTTGCAGACAGACTTAACAATAACATGCTGAAGTTACAATAACAGTATGACGAAGACCCACATGTAATCCCATATTGACGGTTGTAGAACTCGTACCAACAGATTTCACTTTGGGTATTTAATTGTATTGTAATAAGTAAGGGACTTTATTTTAACACGTTTCTTTAAAATCACATAATCTTCAATTTGCATGCTCGGATTGAAAAAGTATTGCTTACGAGCTTCACTGTTCTACTTTCTTTCTCGCCTTGTAAAAGTAGTTTAACAGGTTTTTTTCAATTGTTATGCATTGTACCTGTGCAATAATTTCACGACGTGAAACCTAGAAATTTCGTATAAAATGATTCAGTATGCTAAAAATAAGTGTTAATAAAGCTCGGACGGTCAATAGCTTAACATACTTTGTATAGTTTCATCACTCGATGCATAAAATTGAGAATGGAAATTGGGAATGTGTCAAAGAGACAACAACCCGACTATATAACAGACAACAGCAGAGTCCGTCATAGGTATTTTTATCGTTCGGCTGCTGTCCTGTGCAATATCTCCGATTATATGAATCCTCTGGATCATAGTGGGTGCAATATTACCTATTAACATGATTAAGTTAGAAATACGACTATGATGTATGAATGCCAATTGAGATATCTTTCCATTCAATGCACAATCTAGTAAAGTAATCAATCATAGGTTCGTTGTTGAAAAGTAAGCTATAAAGTGACCAAAAATTATTTGTGTAAATTAACATAAAAAAACCCGGCCTTATTTTATATACAAAAATAGAAATTGTAATATCCAATGCATAAAAGAAATATAGTAGGTTTAGGTGTAACGGTACAATTTTCACAAAACATATCAAATTTCCCACGTTGTCGAACATAAACATGGATAACATCATTAATGATTTTATTAAGATTGACAAATGTTCGAGTCCGAGTGCGTTAAAAATTGAAAAAAAATCTAATATCTCCATTTGAAAACAAATCTTAGCAAAGACGAAAACCATATGAAACAACAGTTGTTTTCCACTACCGTCAGAGCAAAGGGAACAGTTTGAAAGTGCCAAATACTGAAATATGTCAAAAATCAATACTTTTTTGTAAACACTGTCATGTATGTAAATATATACTTTATAATGGAAACCCGAACTTCTGAGGGATGTTTATATACAAAAATAAGGAGATGGGGTATGATTGCCAAATGGGACAACTATCCACTTAAGCACAAATAAAGTGGATGTAAGTAATGATAGGCAGCTGTAACGCCTTCAACAATGAGAAAATCCCATACCGTATAGTCGGCTATTAATGGCCACAATTGATGATTAAACGCTATTGTCTCTTAAAGACAAATATATAAACACATTTTGTCCTCGATTTAAATTACTTTTTAAACATAAAAGTAGGTGCAATATTTATTTTTAAACTCAAAAAGTTTAGTGACCCCATCAGATACTTGACAAACTCTTAGTCTTCGTCTTTTGTATGAACACACAATTCATGGATCACACATTTCTCTTTAACTATCTATACGAAAGTTTCTGCACTCATGAATATTAGCATCGGCTGTAATCGACGGCTAACTTTACACTTGTATGTTTGTCTGATGTGTAATTGTGTTTTTCACTGTTGTTTTGTTGCTGTCTGGTGGACAAATACATGAATTCTGCATGTCATCATCAAACACGTGAATAGCTATATATCTGGTAAATCAGACACTTTTTCTTCGCATAGAAAGAACTCTTCATTAAAGAGAGCATGGAATGAATAATTTATATCACGAACTATAAATGTGGATACAAAAAATGAAAAACTAAGCGAAATTGTTAATCCCGCATTGCACGACAAAATGTGTTGTATTTAAGTAAGTAGCACGTGTTCTTGGTTGATTGTAAACACGTAGTAGTCCATAATGCATTGTTGCTCATTTAGTGGATTGGTAAAAAAAACAGGTAACAATAAATTGCGTCACATGTAAATAAACAATTACACGTGCGAGAACATAAGTATGATAATTCATGCATTTCCATATAAGGTAGTGTTCCTGACCTGAGTAATGATAACATCAACATTTCTTTTTGACTTTTTTTTAAAGTCATGTGTGTTATGAAGGTAGATGTCACAGTTGTTATGTGGTAATTTATTTTTGCTGTGTGTGTTAATGTTTATTTTTTTACATGATCCTGTTTGCAATGGTTTGTGGTTCAGATTTGCAAATATCATTTTCATTATTAATTAAAAATGTTGTTTCAATAAATTTTAGGGAGGAAACTTGATGGTTCGTGGCATTCCCTCTTATCAACTGTTTAATTAGAAAATAATCTATTATAAATATTCAATCAGAATCCAAATTCAGAGCTGTTTTAAGCTTAAATGTTGTGTCCATACTTGTTCAACTGTTCAGGGTTCGACCTACATTGTATGCAGGGAAATCTGGTTTGCTGTCACTTGACAGCCTCTTGTTCTTATTGTTGAAGGCCGTACCATTGCCTATAATTGCTTACATCCACTTCATTTGAACTTCAGTTGATAGTTGTCTGATTGGTAGTCATATTTTTATCAATATACAATGATTTTATTTTCTTTTACAGGATAAAATGGCAAGTTGGGATAAGGTAAGTTTTTCTTCTTAAAAGTCTGTGTCATCTGAACTACATGTATGTCATGTGACCTATGTTGTCTATAAACTGTACAGAAAGATACAGGCGTGCAGTATTCAGTCAGTCAGTGTCATGTGACCTATGTCATGTGACCTATGTTGTCTATAAAATGTACATAAAGATACAGGCGTGCAGTATTCTCAGATTCAGTCAGTGTCATTTGACCTATGTCATGTGACCTATGTTGTCTATAAAATGTACATGAAGATACAGGTGTGCAGTATTCTCAGATTCAGTCAGTGTCATGTGACATATGTCATGTGACCTATGTTGTCTATAAACTGTACATAAAGATACAGGCGTGCAGTATTCTCAGGGGGAGAACAGGAGAAATCAGTGAACAGAATTTCAATATACAAAATTCCAGGAGACAAAAAAAAGAAACGTAAGATATTGTAGGACATTCACAACTCTTTAAGTTGAAGAGAATCTGACAACGCCATGGAAAAAAATGAAAAACAATCAAAATTCAACAGTCTACATTAGTCATTTCAGGGCCTTTTATAGCTGACTATGCCATGATATGGGCTTTGATCATTGTTGAAGGCTGTACGGTGACCTATAAATGCTATAGTTGTTATTTTCTGTGTCATTTGGTCTATTTCGTAGAATTGTCTCATTGGCAATCATACCACATCTTCTTTTTATATTCAAAACATTAATAGAAAACTAAAGACCGAGCTACACAAACCTCAACAAAAACTTTGGCTGATCTCAAAACTGATGCATAATACAATTGTCTACAGACTTTTCTAAAAAAAAAACTCTGAAATTATAGACAACAATTTCACTTCTTCTTGGTAATCACTGTATTTGGTATAAACTGTTGAAACTGTAAAAATGTAGCTTGTTTAATTCAATTATTACATTTGCAATATATTTGTATGTTCTAGAGGAAAATGTAAAAGCTTTGTTTTGCTTACAGAAACTTCTTACAGCTGCAAGGGACGGGAATATAAAAGAGGTAGAATTATGTGTAAAGAACAGAGCTAACTTGGAATGTAGCAATTCTGTAAGTAAAGTAAAATGTTTAACACATTTACAGATTATATAGTACACATAATCATGATAATGTGGATCAGTTAAACATTGCCCTTGTTAGTGTTCAATGATTCAGTGTACATTCTACAATGTTCTAGTTATTGCATATACTCTTGTCTTCAAAATATTAAGAAACATAGTATTATGATATATTGTGATTAACTTTATTACACTGATGAATACCACTCCAGTTTGTATGTCAAAGGGTTGCTGTCTGATACTTCCTTACTGTATACAACTGAAATAGTGTGATTTACTTCATTACACTGATGAATACCACTCCAGTTTGTATGTCAAAGGGTTGCTGTCTGATACTTCGTAACTGTATACAATTGAAATATTGATTTACTTTCTTACACGTAACATAGTATTCTACACAAGAAAACATTACTTTGGTTAAAAAAATATTGCATGACCATGACTTGAGACATGACACCTGATTCTACAACATTCATTAACCACTTATGTATTGAACATAACATGTGACACCTGATCATAAAACCTGCATTTACCACTCTTGAACTGAACATGACATGTGACCCGTGATTATACCACATACATTTACCACTCTTGAACTGAACATGACATGTGACCCCTGATTATACCACATACATTTACCACTCTTGTATTGAACATGACATGTGACCCCTGATCATAAAACCTGCATTTACCACTCTTGAACTGAACATGACATGTGACCCCTGATTATACCACATACATTTACCACTCTTGAACTGAACATGACATGTGACACCTGATTATACCACATACATTTACCACTCTTGTATTGAACATGACATGTGACCCCTGATCATAAAACCTGCATTTACCACTCTTGAACTGAACATGACATGTGACCCCTGATTATACCACATACATTTACCACTCTTGAACTGAACATGACATGTGACCCCTGATTATACCACATACATTTACCACTCTTGTATTGAACATGACATGTGACCCCTGATCATAAAACCTCCATTTACCACTCTTGAACTGAACATGACATGTGACCCCTGATTATACCACATACATTTACCACTCTTGTACTGAACATGACATGTGACACCTGATTACACATAGATATAGGAAGATGTGGTGTGAGTGCCAATGAGACAACTCTCCATCCAAATAACAATTAAAAAAGTAAACCATTATAGGTCAATGCACGGCCTTCAACATGGAGCCTTGGCTCACACCGAACAACAAGCTATAAAGGGCCCCAAAATTACTAGTGTAAAACCATTCTAACGGGAAAACCAACGGTCTAATCTATATAAAAAAACAAGAAACGAAAAACACGTATAAATTACATAAACAAACGACAACTACTGTACAACTGTACAGATTCCTGACTTAGGACAGGTGCAAACAACCTGTATTTACCACTCTTGTACTGAACATGACATGTGACATGCAGCATTCATTACCCATTCCAGTTTACCCATTCCAGTACTGAACATGACATGTGACACCTGATTATACAACATTCATTCACCACTCCAGAACTGAACATGACATGTGACACCTGATCATACAACTTACATATATACCACTCCTGTACTGAACATAATCATACAACATGAATTTACCATTCCTGTACTAAACATGACATGAACCACCTGATCATACAACTTTCATTTACCACTCTTGTACTGAACATGACATGTGACACCTGATTATACAACATTCATTTACCACTCTTGTACTGAACATGACATGTAACACCTGATTATACAACATACATTTACCACTCTTGTACTGAACATGACATGTGCCACCTGATCATACAACTTTCATTTACCACTCTTGTACTGAACATGACATGTGACAACTGATTATACAACATTCATTTACCACTCTTGTACTGAACATGACATGTAACACCTGATTATACAACATACATTTACCACTCTTGTACTGAACATGACATAGCAATGACACTCATATGCTCAACACCAACATGTGACATAGCAATGACACTATTATAGTCAACACCAACATGTGACATATCAATGACACTCTTATAGTCAACACCAACATGCGACATAGAAATGACACTCATATGCTCAACACCAACATGTGACATAGCAATGACACTCTTTACCTCAACACCAACATGTGACATAGCAATGACACTCTTATCATCTTATAGTCAACACCAACATGTGACATAGCAATGCCACTCTTATAGTCAACACCAACATGTGACATAGCAATGCTACTCTTATAGTCAACACCAACATGTGACATAGCAATGCCACTCTTATAGTCAACACCAACATGTGACATAGCAATAATACTCATATGCTCAACACCAACATGTGACATAGCAACAACACTATTTACCTCAACACCAACATGTGACATAGCAATGTCACTCTTATAGTCAACACCAACATGTGACATAGAAATGACACTCTTATAGTCAACACCAACATGTGACATATCAACGACACTATTATAGTCAACACCAACCTGTGACGTAGCAATGAAACTCTTATACTCAACACCAACATGTGACATAGCAATGACACTCTTATAGTCAACACTAACATGTGACATAGCAATAACACTCGTATAGTCAACACCAACATGTGACATAGCAATGAAACTCTTATACTCAACACCACATGTGACGTAGCACTGACACTCTACCTCAACACCAACATGTGACATAGCAATGACACTCTTACAGTCAACACCAACATGTGACATAGCAATGACACACATATGATCAACACCAACATGTGACATAGCAGCGACACTATAATAGTCAACACCAACATGTCTCTTAGCTATGACACTCTTATAGTCAACACTAACATGTGACATTGCAATGACACTCATATCCTCAACACCAACATGTGACATAACAACGATACTCTTATAGTCAACACCAACATGTTACTTAGCAATGACACTCTTCTAGTCAACACTGACATGTGACATCGCAATGACACTCGTATAGTCAACACCAACATGTGACATAGCAATGACACTCTTATAGTCAACACCAACATGTGACAAAGCAATGACACTCTTATTGTCAACACCAACATGTGACACAGCAGTGACATTCTTACGCTCATCACCAACATGTGACATAGCAATGACACTCTTATACCCATCACCAACATGTTACGTAGCAGTGACACTCTTATATTCAACACCAGCATGTGACTTAGCAGTACCACTCTTTACCTCAACATCAACATGTGACATATCACTGACACCCTTTACCTCAACACTAACATGTGACATAGCAATGACACTCTTATACTCAACACCAACATGTGACATATCAGTGACACTCTTATATTCAACACAAATATGTGATATATCAATGACATACTTATACTCAACACAAACATGTGACATAGCAATGACACTCTTTACCAACACACCAACATGTGCATAGCATGACATCTTATACTCAACACAACATGTGACATTAGCAATGAGACTCTTTACCTCAACACCAACATGTGACATTGCAATGACACTCTTTACCTCAAACTACAACATGTGACATATACACTGACAATCTTTACACAACACTAACATTGACATACAATGACACTCTTATACTCAACACAGCATGTGACATTGCAGTGACACTCTTATAGTCAACACACATGTATGTGACGTAACAGTGACACTCTTATACTCAACACCAAACATGTGACTTGCATTGACACTCTTATACTCAACACCAACATGTGACATTAGCATGACATTATTACACCATCACAAACAATGTGACTGATACACTTATACAATGCAAACAAAAAATAACTGCTTATTGCAGCTTTACTTATACTAACCACAACATACACCATTGCTATATTACCCTTATACTCACCACAAACATACACCATTGCTATATTACCCTTATACTCACCACAAACATACACCATTGCTATATTACCTTATACTCACCACAACATTACCATTGCTATATTACCCTTATACTCACACAACATACACCATTGCTATATTACCCTTTTTAACTCAACACAAACATACACCATTGCATATTACCTTTATCTCACCACAAACTACACCATTGCTATATTACCTTATACTCACCACAAACATATACCATTGCATATTACCCTTATACTCACCACAAACATACACCATTGCTATATTACCCTTTAATACTCACCAAACATATACCATTGCATATTACCTTATACTCACCACAAACATATACCATTGCCTATATTACCCTTATACTCACCACAACATAAACCATTGCTATATTACCCTTATACTCACACAAACATATACCATTGCATATTACCCTTATACTCAGCACAAACATACACCATTGCTATATTACCTCTTATACTCACCACAAACATACACCATTGCCATATTACCCTTATACTCACCACAAACATACACCATTGCTATATTACCTTATACTCACCACAAACATATACCATTGCTATATTACCCTTATACTCACCACAAACATACACCATTGCTATATTACCCTTATACTCACCACAAACATATACCATTGCCATATTACCTTTACTCACACAACATATTACCATTGCCATATTACCCTTTATCACCACAAACATATACCATTGCTATATTACCCTTATACTCACCACAAACATATACCATTGCTTATTACCCTTATACTCAGCACAAACATACACCATTGCTATATTACCCTTATACTCACCACAAACATACACCATTGCCATATTACCCTTATACTCACACAAACATAACCATTGCATATTACCTTTACTCACCAAACATACACCATTGATATACCTTACTCACCACAAACATAACATTGCTATATTACCCTTATACTCACACAAACATACACATTGCTATATTACCCTTATATCACACAACAATACCATTGCTATATTACCCTTATACTCACACAAACATATACCATTGACTATTACCCTTATACTCACAACAAACATACACATTGCTATATTACCCTTATACTCACCACAAACATACACCATTGCTATATTACCTTATACTCACCACAAACATACACCATTGCTATATTACCCTTATACTCACCACAAAACATACACCATTGCTATATTACCTTATACTCACCACAAACATAACCATTGCTATATTACCCTTATACTCACCACAAACATATACCATTGCATATTACCCTTATACTCACACAAACATACACCATTGCTATATTACCCTTATACTCACCACAAACATAACCATTGTATATTACCTTATATCACACAAACATACACCATTGCTATATTACCCTTATACTCACAACAACAATACCATTGCTATATTACCCTTATACTCACACAAACATAACCATTGCTATATTATACACTAACACCAATGTCAAAACATCACAACATAACCATTGCTATATTACCTTCTCACTAATAACTATAACCTTATATCAATACATTGTATATCTATACCAACAACTCCATTGCTAATTACCTTATACTCACACAAACATTACACATTGCTATATTACACCTTATATCACACAAAACATTCACCATTGCTATATTACCCTTATACTCACACAACATATACATGCAGCTATATTACCACAACTTACTGCTATACCCACTTACAACAACATACACATTGCTATATTACCCTTATACTCACCACAAACATCACATTGCTATATTACCCTTATACTCACCACAAACATAACATTGCATATACCCTTATACTCACCACACACACACACTATTACACCATTGCTATATTACCCTTATATACACAAACATACACCATTGCTATATTACCCTTATACTCACCAACATACATAATGACACATTGCTTATTTACCCATTCATACCAGAAAACATAACACCATTGACTATATACCCTTTATACTCACACAAACATACATACATCACCTTACATATTACCTTATACTCACACAACATTACCATTGCTTAATTACCTTTATACTCACCACAACACATACCATTGCTATTACCCTTATACTCACACAAAACATACACATTGCTATATTACCCTTATATCACACACAAACATACATCCATTGCATATATTACCCTTATACTCACACACAAACATATAACCATTGCATATTACCTTATACTCACCACAAACATACACCATTGCTATATTACCTTATACTCACACAAACATACACCATTGCTATATTACCTTATACTCACCACAAACATACACCATTGCATATTACCCTTATACTCACCACAAACATAACCATTGCTATATTACCCTTATACTCACCACAAACATACACCATTGCTATATTACCCTTATACTCAGCACAAAACATATACCATTGCTATATTACCCTTATACTCACCACAAACATACACCATTGACATATTACCCTTATACTCACACAAAACATACACCATTGCTATATTACCCTTATACTCAGCACAAACATAACCATTGCATATTACCCTTATACTCACCACAAACATACACCATTGCTATATTACCCTTATACTCAGCACAAACATATACCATTGCTATATTACCCTTATACTCACAACAAACATACACCATTGCCATATACCCTTATACTCACAACAACACATATATATGAGCATCCTTTACTTATACTCACCACAAACATACACCATTGCTATATTACCCTTATACTCACACAAACATACACCATTGCTATATTACCCTTATACTCACCACAAACATACACCATTGCTATATTACCCTTATACACAACAACTCATATGATATGAAGCAGCTGGTAGACACCCAACATTTTACACGTAATACCACTAAATATTTGCTAAGCTTTGATCATTATTTTGAATCGACACAAAATACTGTTAATCAGACAGGTTTATGGACAACAAATATTTGTTAGAATTATATAAAGTGGGGTCTCATTTTATTCGTAACACAGAACTGAATCAGATAATAAATGTTTTGTTTTGTTTCTTGACGACAAATTATTTTGTAAACATCTGATTTTAATGAGAAGTTGATGAGAAAAAGCTGTGTTAATTTCTTTAGTCAGATAATGTTAATTCTACAGATCTAATGTAAAACATCTTTTAAAAATAACAAATACTTGACAGAATTATATAAAGTGGGGTCTTATTTTTCTTGTCTCTTCGTACTGAATCAGAAAATATTACTCGTTTTAATGTTTCTTGAAAAAAGTTTTTTTTTTTTTAACTTTTGATCATTCTTCTGGACAACAAATATTTGATAGAATTATATAAAGTGGGGTCTCATTTTAATTGTCTTGTCCAGCTGAGTCCATTGATATAAATATTGTTTATGTTTCTAGAAAAAAGTTATTTTTTAACCTGACAGTTCTGATGGAAGTTCTGACATCTCACAATAAAACATGTTGTTTATTTGTTGTTTATGTAGAATATAAATACACGTGTGACTGGTCATTTTATTCAGTTTTGACCACTGATGCATGTGATATATATTTTGTTTATATTTATTACACAACATTGTCCAGTTTATGACACAAGTTTTGATGTCTGTTATATGTTGATATTACAGAATGGAAGGACACCATTAATGTGGGCGGCTTGGTACGGACACCTGGAGGTGGTGACTTTCCTAGTCACTCACGGAAGTCAGTTAAAGTTACAACCAAGGTAATGATAGATTTAATCACCTCACTCTGATCAAACATCACTTTATACAGAATCTACACAAAATTATGTTGTTAATCAGACAAGTTTAATGGACAACAAATATTTGTTAGAATTATATAAAGTGGGGTCTCATTTTATTTGTAACACAGAACGGAATCAGATAGTTAAGGTTTTATTTTGTTTCTTGACAAAAAATTATTTTGTAAACATCTGATTTTAATGAGAAGTTAATGAGAGCAAATTGTGTTTACATCTTTAGTCAGATAATGTTAAGTCTACAGATTTAATGTAAAACATCTTTAAAAAAAACCAAATACTTGACAGAATTATATAAAGTGGGGTCCTATTTTTCTTGTCTCTTCGTACTGAATCAGAAAATATAACTCGTTTTAATGTTTCTTTAAAAAAGTTTTTTTTTTTAACTTTCATCATTTCGTAATCATTGTTAATCAGACAGATTTAATGGACAACAAATATTTGATAAAATTATATAAAGTGGGGTCTCATTTTAATTGTCTTGTCCAGCTGAGTCCATTGATATAAATATTGTTTATGTTTCTAGATAAAAGTTATTTTTTAACCTGACAGTTCTGATGGAAGTTCTGACATCTCACAATAAAACATGTTGTTTATTTGTTGTTTATGTAGAATATAAATTCAAGTGTGACTGGTCATTTTATTCAGTTTTGACCACTGATTCATGTGATATATATTTAGTTTATAATTTATTACACAACATTGTCCAGTTATGACACAAGTTTTGATGTCTGTTATATGTTGATTTACAGGCTGGATGGACACCATTAATGTTGGCGGCTGTGGGAGGACACCTGGAGGTGATGACTTACCTAGTCACTCACGGAAGTCAGTTAGAAGTTACAACCAAGGTAATGATAGATTTAATCACCTCACTCTGATCAAACATCACTTTATTCAGAATCTACACAAAATCATGTTGTTAATCAGACAGGTTTAATGGACAACAACTTATATAATTAAGAGTTTACTATTTTTTTACCTGTTTTGTTTCACTGAATCAGAAAATATACATTGAATTTATCTATCTTAATCTACCATTTAACACAAATATAATTGGATATTTTCTTACCCGATGTTATAGTTCTTACATTTGGTAAATTGTTTGACTCCTCTCATGATTTTTTATCACACTCCATTAACATGTTTATATTTTTATATTGTTATAGGATGGATACACAGCTTTACATTATGCTGCTAAGTTTGGATGGATTGATGTAACAAAATGGTTAACAGATAAAAGATGCAGTCCTTGGGTGAAAACAAAAGAGGTAACATTCAGTTTTATTGTTATTAGATAGATAGATATTTTATTCTCTAAAAACTAAATACAAGTCAACAGAGAAAGTACAATTACAATATAAATAGAAATACCATAGTTGAGGATGAACAGCTGCAGATAAAATATAATAAAGTACAACTTTTAAGTTTATGATGAAATACCTGTATAATAAACAGGTTAAACTAAATATGAAGAAATCAGTTTGTGCTTAACTTTTACATGGAGGAAAAACCTTTTTATTAATACACTTAATGAATGAACACAGTTTTCTTAAGGAGGCTCGTGGTTTAAGATTTTCAGAAAAAAATTTCATTTATTACCTTAAGTAGTTATTACTTTATCATTATGGTACAAGAATCATTCCAAAAAATCAATTGGTGTTGGCCTCGGGTGACTTTTAAAATGTAGATATCATTGGAAAAGCTCCAAATTATCTCCCTTTTGTGCAAAAATGTCATTTTTGGCATTAAAATTGAAATATCTTTTTTAACTCATCGGTGACCTATATTTTTTTTTGTTGTTTTCGAAAAAAGCTGTACATAAACTAAATAATTGTAAAATGTAAGCGATTTCTGTAATTTCCATCTCATCATACTCTACTAACACACACTACATCAATCATATACTACTGACATGACTACCATCTCATCATACTCTGCCAACACACACCCCTACATCAATCATATACTACTGACACAACTACCATCTCATCATACTCCAACAACACACCTAACACCAATCATATACTACTGACACAACTTCCATCTCATCATACTCTACCAACACACCCTACATCAATCATATACTACTGACACAACTACCATCTCATCATACTTTGCCAACACACTTAACACCAATCATACACTACTGACACAACTTCCATCTCATCATACTCTACCAACACACCTACATCAATCATACACTACTGACACAACTACCATCTCATCATACTCCATCAACACACCTAACACCAATCCTACATAACTGACACCACTACCATCTCATCATACTCCACCAACACAATGTCAAGTATAAATAAGACTATTCTGCATTGTATACTTTATATTTGTTGTTGGTTAAGGTTCACTGGTCTTTATGTCAAGTATAAATAAGACTATTCTGCATTGTATACTTTATATTTGTTGTTGGTTAAGGTTCACTGTTCTTTATGTCAAGTATAAATAAGACTATTCTGCATTGTATACTTTATATTTGGTGTTGGTTTAGGTTCACTGTACTTTATGTCAAGTATAAATAAGCATATTCTGCATTGTATACTTTATATTTGGTGTTGGTTTAGGTTCCCTGTTCTTTATGTCAAGTATAAATAAGACTATTCTGCATTGTATACTTTATATTTGTTGTTGGTTAAGGTTCACTGGTCTTTATGTCAAGTATAAATAAGACTATTCTGCATTGTATACTTTATATTTGTTGTTGGTTTAGGTTCACTGGTCTTTATGTCAAGTATAAATAAGACTATTCTGCATTGTATACTTTATATTTGTTGTTGGTTTAGGTTCACTGTTCTTTATGTCAAGTATAAATAAGACTATTCTGCATTGTATACTTTATATTTGTTGTTGGTTAAGGTTCACTGTTCTTTATGTCAAGTATAAATAAGACTATTCTGCATTGTATACTTTATATTTGTTGTTGGTTAAGGTTCACTGTTCTTTATGTCAAGTATAAATAAGACTATTCTGCATTGTATACTTTATATTTGTTGTTGGTTAAGGTTTCACTGTCTTTATGTCAAGTATAAATAAGACTATTCTGCATTGTATACTTTATATTTGTTGTTGGTTAAGGTTCACTGTCTTTATGTCAAGTATAAATAAGACTATTCTGCATTGTATACTTTATATTTGTTGTTGGTTTAGGTTCACTGTTCTTTATGTCAAGTATAAATAAGACTATTCTGCATTGTATACTTTATATTGTTGTTGGTTAAGTTCACTGTTCTTTATGTCAAGTATAAATAAGACTATTCTGCATTGTATACTTTATATTTGTTGTTGATTTAGGTTCACTGTCTTTATGTCAAGTATAAATAAGACTATTCTGCATTGTATACTTTATATTGTTGTTGGTTTAGGTTCACTGGTCTTTATGTCAAGTATAAATAAGACTATTCTGCATTGTATACTTTATATTTGTTGTTGTTTAGGTTCACTGTCTTTATGTCAAGTATAAATAAGACTATTCTGCATTGTATACTTTATATTTGTTGTTGGTTTAAGGTTCACTGTTCTTTATGTCAAGTATAAATAAGACTATTCTGCATTGTATACTTTATATTTGTTGTTGGTTAAGGTTCACTGTCTTTATGTCAAGTATAAATAAGACTATTCTGCATTGTATACTTTATATTTGTTGTTGGTTAAGGTTCACTGGTCTTTATGTCAAGTATAAATAAGACTATTCTGCATTGTATACTTTATATTTGTTGTTGGTTTAGGTTCACTGTTCTTTATGTCAAGTATAAATAAGACTATTCTGCATTGTATACTTTATATTTGTTGTTGGTTAAGGTTCACTGGTCTTTATGTCAAGTATAAATAAGACTATTCTGCATTGTATACTTTATATTTGTTGTTGGTTAAGGTTACTGGTCTTTATGTCAAGTATAAATAAGACTATTCTGCATTGTATACTTTATATTTGTTGTTGGTTAAGGTTCACTGGTCTTTATGTCAAGTATAAATAGACTATTCTGCATTGTATACTTTATATTTGTTGTTGGTTAGTTACTGGTCTTTATGTCAAGTATAAATAAGACTATTCTGCATTGTATACTTTATATTTGTTGTTGTTAGGTTACTGTTCTTTATGTCAAGTATAAATAAGACTATTCTGCATTGTTCTTTATATTTGTTGTTGGTTAGG
This sequence comes from Mytilus edulis, assembly GCA_019925275.1. Classification (NCBI taxonomy): domain Eukaryota; kingdom Metazoa; phylum Mollusca; class Bivalvia; order Mytilida; family Mytilidae; genus Mytilus; species Mytilus edulis. The sequence continues at coordinate 4,346,257 of CM034354.1, forward strand.
TTTCTGTCTTATGTCAAGTATAAATAAGACTATTCTGCATTGTATACTTTATATTTGTTGTTGGTTAAGGTTACTGTCTTTATGTCAAGTATAAATAAGACTATTCTGCATTGTATACTTTATATTTGTTGTTGGTTAAGGTTCACTGTCTTATGTCAAGTATAAATAAGACTATTCTGCATTGTATACTTTATATTTGTTGTTGGTTAAGGTTCACTGTTCTTTATGTCAAGTATAAATAAGACTATTCTGCATTGTATACTTTATATTTGTTGTTGGTTAGGTTCACTGTTCTTTATGTCAAGTAAAATAAGACTATTCTGCATTGTATACTTTATATTTGTTGTTGGTTTAGGTTCACTGTCTTTATGTCAAGTATAAATAAGACTATTCTGCATTGTATACTTTATATTTGTTGTTGGTTAGGTTCACTGTCTTTATGTCAAGTATAAATAAGACTATTCTGCATTGTATACTTTATATTTGTTGTTGGTTTAGGTTCACTGTCTTTATGTCAAGTATAAATAAGACTATTCTGCATTGTATACTTTATATTTGTTGTTGGTTTAGGTTCACTGGTCTTTATGTCAAGTATAAATAAGACTATTCTGCATTGTATACTTATATTTGTTGTGGTTAGGTTCACTGTTATGTCTATTTTTTGTTGTAGGTCAGTCTTTCAATAATAGACTTGCTTCTTATTTGTTGTGTAGTCACTGTCTTTAGTCAAGATAAAAATTTCGATGTATTATTTTGTAGGTCCTGCTATGTCGATAAATAAGCATTCGCTTGTACTTATTTTTTGGTAGTATGTCTATTCAAGTAAAAATATCGATGTATATTATATTGTTGTAAGTTGTCTATTCAGTAAATATATTGATTGATACTTTATGTGTTGTTTAGTATGTTTATATATAATAAACTATGCATTGACTTATTGTTGTGTTAGTAGTCTTTAAGTATAGACATTGCATGTTTTATTGTTGTGTTAGTCGTTTTGTAAGATAAATAGACTATCATTTACTTATTTGTGTTAGGTATGTCTTTGTCAAGAAAAAAAATCTGATTACTTTATATTGTTGTTGTAGTCGTTTATGCAGAAAAACATTGTGTATACTTTATATTTGTTGTTAGTCATGTCTTTATGTCAGAATAAGATCCATTGTTATTTATTTGTGTAGTATGTTATCATATAAAATATCTCATGTTATTTTATTGTGTGGTTAGTTACTGTCTTTATGTCAAGTATAAATAGACATCTATGATACTTTATATTTGTTGTTGTTAGGTTATGTCTTTATGTCAAGTATAATAGACTATCTGCATTGTATACTTTATGTTGTTGTTTAGTCACTGTCTTTATGTCAAGTATAAATAAGACATCTGCATTAACTTATTTGTTGTGTTAGTTCATGTCTTTATGTCAAGTATAAATAGATATTGCATTGTATACTTTATATGTTGTTGGTTGTTACTGTTCTTATGTCAAGTATAAATAAACTATTCTGCATTGTATACTTTATTTGTTGTTGGTTAAGTTCACTGTTCTTTATGTCAAGTATAAATAAGACTATTCTGCATTGTTAACTTTATATTTGTTGTTGGTTTAGGTTCACTGTTCTTTATGTCAAGTATAAATAAGACTTTCTGCATTGTATACTTTATATTTGTTGTTGGTTTAGGTTCACTGTTCTTTATGTCAAGTATAAATAAGACTATTCTGCATTGTATATTTATATTTGTTGTTGGTTTAGGTTCACTGTTCTTTATGTCAAGTATAAATAGACTATTCTGCATTGTATACTTTATATTTGTTGTTGGTTAGGTTTATGTCTTTATGTCAAGTATAAATAAGACTATTCTGCATTGTATACTTTATATTTGTTGTTGTTAAGGTTCACTGTCTTTATGTCAAGTATAAATAAGACTATTCTGCATTGTATACTTTATATTTGTTGTTGTTTAAGGTTCACTGGTCTTTATGTCAAGTATAAATAAGACTATTCTGCATTGTATACTTTATATTTGTTGTTGGTTAAGGTTCACTGGTCTTATGTCAAGTATAAATAAGACTATTCTGCATTGTATACTTTATATTTGTTGTTGGTTAAGGTTCACTGTTCTTTATGTCAAGTATAAATAAGACTATTCTGCATTGTATACTTTATATTTGTTGTTGGTTAGGTTCCTGTCTTTATGTCAAGTATAAATAAGACTATTCTGCATTGTATACTTTATATTTGTTGTTGGTTTAGGTTCACTGTTCTTATGTCAAGTATAAATAAGACTATTCTGCATTGTATACTTTATATTGTTGTTGGTTAAGGTTACTGTCTTTATGTCAAGTATAAATAAGACTATCTGCATTGTATACTTTATATTTGTTGTTGGTTAGGTTCCTGTCTTTATGTCAAGTATAAATAAGACTATTCTGCATTGTATACTTTATATTTGTTGTTGGTTAGGTTCACTGTTCTTTATGTCAAGTATAAATAAGACTATTCTGCATTGTATACTTTATATTGTTGTTGGTTAGGTTCCTGTTCTTTATGTCAAGTATAAATAAGACTATCTGCATTGTATACTTTATATTTGTTGTTGGTTAGGTTCACTGTTCTTTATGTCAAGTATAAATAAACTATTCTGCATTGTATACTTTATATTTGTTGTTGGTTAGGTTACTGTCTTTATGTCAAGTATAAATAAGACTATTCTGCATTGTATACTTTATATTTGTTGTTGGTTTAGGTTCACTGGTCTTATGTCAAGTATAAATAAGACTATTCTGCATTGTATACTTTATATTTGTTGTTGGTTAAGGTTCCTGTTCTTTATGTCAAGTATAAATAAGACTATTCTGCATTGTATACTTTATATTTGTTGTTGGTTAGGTTCACTGTCTTTATGTCAAGTATAAATAAGACTATTCTGCATTGTATACTTTATATTTGTTTTGGTTAAGGTTCACTGGTCTTTATGTCAAGTATAAATAAGACTATTCTGCATTGTATACTTTATATTTGTTGTTGGTTAAGGTTCACTGGTCTTTATGTCAAGTATAAATAAGACTATTCTGCATTGTATACTTTATATTGTTGTTGGTTAAGGTTCACTGGTCTTTATGTCAAGTATAAATAAGACTATTCTGCATTGTATACTTTATATTTGTTGTTGGTTAAGGTTACTGTTCTTTATGTCAAGTATAAATAAGACTATTCTGCATTGTATACTTTATATTTGTTGTTGGTTTAGGTTACTGTCTTTATGTCAAGTATAAATAAGACTATTCTGCATTGTATACTTTATATTTGTTGTTGGTTAGGTTCACTGTCTTTATGTCAAGTATAAATAAGACATTCTGCATTGTATACTTTATATTTGTTGTTGTTAGGTTCACTGTCTTTATGTCAAGTATAAATAAGACTATTCTGCATTGTATACTTTATATTTGTTGTTGGTTAAGGTTCACTGTCTTTATGTCAAGTATAAATAAGACTATTCTGCATTGTATACTTTATATTTGTTGTTGGTTTAGGTTCACTGTCTTTATGTCAAGTATAAATAAGACTATTCTGCATTGTATACTTTATATTTGTTGTTGGTTAGGTTCACTGTCTTTATGTCAAGTATAAATAAGACATTCTGCATTGTATACTTTATATTTGTTGTTGTTTAGGTTCACTGTCTTTATGTCAAGTATAAATAAGACTATTCTGCATTGTATACTTTATATTTGTTGTTGGTTAGGTTCACTGTCTTTATGTCAAGTATAAATAAGACTATTCTGCATTGTATACTTTATATTTGTTGTTGGTTAGGTTCTAGTCTTTATGTCAAGTATAAATAAGACTATTCTGCATTGTATACTTTATATTTGTTGTTGTTTAGGTTCACTGGTCTTTATGTCAAGTATAAATAAGACTATTCTGCATTGTATACTTTATATTTGTTGTTGGTTTAGGTTCACTGTCTTTATGTCAAGTATAAATAAGACTATTCTGCATTGTATACTTTATATTTGTTGTTGTTTAGGTTCACTGTCTTATGTCAAGTATAAATAAGACTATTCTGCATTGTATACTTTATATTTGTTGTTGTTAGTTTACTGTTCTTTATGTCAAGTATAAATAAGACTATTCTGCATTGTATACTTTATATTTGTTGTTGGTTTAGGTTCACTGTTCTTTATGTCAAGTATAAAAAAGACTATTCTGCATTGTATACTTTATATTTGTTGTTGGTTTAGGTTCACTGTTCTTTATGTCAAGTATAAATAAGACCATTCTGCATTGTATACTTTATATTTGTTGTTTGTTTAGGTTCACTGTTCTTTATGTCAAGTATAAATAAGACTATTCTGCATTGTATACTTTATATTTGTTGTTGGTTTAGGTTCACTGTTCTTTATGTCAAGTATAAATAAGACCATTCTGCATTGTATACTTTATATTTGTTGTTGGTTAAGGTTCTATGGTCTTTATGTCAAGTATAAATAAGACTATTCTGCATTGTATACTTTATATTTGTTGTTGATTTAGGTTCACTGGTCTTTATGTCAAGTATAAATAAGACTATTCTGCATTGTATACTTTATATTTGTTGTTTGTTAAGGTTCACTGTACTTTATGTCAAGTATAAATAAGACTATTCTGCATTGTATACTTTATATTTGTTGTTGGTTTAGGTTTACTGTTCTCTATGTCAAGTATAAATAAGACTATTCTGCATTGTATACTTTATATTTGTTGTTGGTTAAGATTCACTGGTTTTTATGTCAAGTATAAATAAGACTATTCTGCATTGTATACTTTATATTTGTTGTTGGTTAAGGTTCACTGGTCTTTATGTCAAGTATAAATAAGACTTTTCTGCATTGTATACTTTATATTTGTTGTTGGTTTAGGTTCACTGGTCTTTATGTCAAGTATAAATAAAACTATTCTGCATTGTATACTTTATATTTGTTGTTGGTTTAGGTTCACTGTTCTTTATGTCAAGTATAAATAAGACTATTCTGCATTGTATACTTTATATTTGTTGGTGGTTTAGGTTTACTGGTCTTTATGTCAAGTATAAATAAGACTATTCTGCATTGTATACTTTATATTTGTTGTTGGTTAAGGTTCACTGGTCTTTATGTCAAGTATAAATAAGACTATTCTGCATTGTATACTTTATATTTGTTGTTGGTTAAGGTTCACTGGTCTTTATGTCAAGTATAAATAAGACTATTCTGCATTGTATACTTTATATTTGTTGTTGGTTAAGGTTCACTGGTCTTTATGTCAAGTATAAATAAGACTATTCTGCATTGTATACTTTATATTTGATTTTGGTTAAGGTTCACTGGTCTTTATGTCAAGTATAAATAAGACTATTCTGCATTGTATACTTTATATTTGTTGTTGGTTAAGGTTCACTGGTCTTTATGTCAAGTATAAATAAGACTATTCTGCATTGTATACTTTATATTTGTTGTTGGTTTAGGTTCACTGGTCTTCATGTCAAGTATGAATAAGACTATTCTGCATTGTATACTTTATATTTGTTGTTGGTTAAGGTTTACTGGTCTTTATGTCAAGTATAAATAAGACTATTCTGCATTGTATACTTTATATTTGTTGTTGGTTTAGGTTTACTGTTCTTTATGTCAAGTATAAATAAGACTATTCTGCATTGTATACTTTATATTTGTTGTTGGTTAATGTTCACTGTTCTTTATGTCAAGTATAAATAAGACTATTCTGCATTGTATACTTTATATTTGTTGTTGGTTTAGGTTCCCTGTTCTTTATGTCAAGTATAAATAAGACCATTCTGCTTTGTATACTTTATATTTGTTGTTGGTTTAGGTTCACTGTTCTTTATGTCAAGTATAAATAAGACTATTCTGCATTGTATACTTTATATTTGTTGTTGGTTTAGGTTTACTGGTCTTTATGTCAAGTATAAATAAGACTAGTCTGCATTGTATACTTTATATTTGTTGTTGGTTAAGGTTCACTGTTCTCTATGTCAAGTATAAATAAGACTATTCTGCATTGTATACTTTATATTTATTGTTGGTTAAGGTTCACTGTTCTTTATGTCAAGTATAAATAAGACTATTCTGCATTGTATACTTTATATTTATTGTTGGTTTAGGTTCACTGTTCTTTATGTCAAGTATAAATAAGACTATTCTGCATTGTATACTTTATATTTGTTGTTGGTTAAGGTTCACTCTTCTTTATGTCAAGTATAAATAAGACTATTCTGCATTGTATACTTTATATTTATTGTTGGTTTAGGTTCACTGTTCTTTATGTCAAGTATAAATAAGACTATTCTGCATTGTATACTTTATATTTGTTGTTGGTTAAGGTTCACCGGTCTTTATGTCAAGTATAAATAAGACTATACTGCATTGTATACTTTATATTTGGTGTTGGTTTAGGTTCACTGTACTTTATGTCAAGTATAAATAAGACTATTCTGCATTGTATACTTTATATTTGGTGTTGGTTTAGGTTCACTGTTCTTTATGTCAAGTATAAATAAGACTATTCTGCATTGTATACTTTATATTTGTTGTTGGTTTAGGTTCACTGTTCTTTATGTCAAGTATAAATAAGACTATTCTGCATTGTATACTTTATATTATGTTGCTGGTTTAGGTTCACTGGTCTTTCGGTCAAGTATAAATAAGACTATTCTGCATTGTATACTTTATATTTGTTGTTGGTTTAGGTTCACTGGTCTTGATGTCAAGTATAAATAAGACTATTCTGCATTGTATACTTTATATTTGTTGTTGGTTTAGGTTTACTGTTCTCTATGTCAAGTATAAATAAGACTATTCTGCATTGTATACTTTATATTTGTTGTTGGTTAAGATTCACTGGTCTTTATGTCAAGTATAAATAAGACTATTCTGCATTGTATACTTTATATTTGTTGTTGCTTAAGGTTCACTGGTCTTTATGTCAAGTATAAATAAGACTATTCTGCATTGTATACTTTATATTTGTTGTTGGTTTAGGTTCACTGGTCTTTATGTCAAGTATAAATAAAACTATTCTGCATTGTATACTTTATATTTGTTGTTGGTTTAGGTTCACTATTCTTTATGTCAAGTATAAATAAGACTATTCTGCATTGTATACTTTATATTTGTTGGTGGTTTAGGTTTACTGGTCTTTATGTCAAGTATAAATAAGACTATTCTGCATTGTATACTTTATATTTGTTGTTGGTTAAGGTTCACTGGTCTTTATGTCAAGTATAAATAAGACTATTCTGCATTGTATACTTTATATTTGTTGTTGGTTAAGGTTCACTGGTCTTTATGTCAAGTATAAATAAGACTATTCTGCATTGTATACTTTATATTTGTTGTTGGTTAAGGTTCACTGGTCTTTATGTCAAGTATAAATAAGACTATTCTGCATTGTATACTTTATATTTGATTTTGGTTAAGGTTCACTGGTCTTTATGTCAAGTATAAATAAGACTATTCTGCATTGTATACTTTATATTTGTTGTTGGTTAAGGTTCACTGGTCTTTATGTCAAGTATAAATAAGACTATTCTGCATTGTATACTTTATATTTGTTGTTGGTTTAGGTTCACTGGTCTTCATGTCAAGTATGAATAAGACTATTCTGCATTGTATACTTTATATTTGTTGTTGTTAAGGTTTACTGGTCTTTATGTCAAGTATAAATAAGACTATTCTGCATTGTATACTTTATATTTGTTGTTGGTTTAGGTTTACTGTTCTTTATGTCAAGTATAAATAAGACTATTCTGCATTGTATACTTTATATTTGTTGTTGGTTAATGTTCACTGTTCTTTATGTCAAGTATAAATAAGACTATTCTGCATTGTATACTTTATATTTGTTGTTGGTTTAGGTTCCCTGTTCTTTATGTCAAGTATAAATAAGACCATTCTGCATTGTATACTTTATATTTGTTGTTGGTTTAGGTTCACTGTTCTTTATGTCAAGTATAAATAAGACTTTTCTGCATTGTATACTTTATATTTGTTGTTGGTTTAGGTTTACTGTTCTTTATGTCAAGTATATAAATAAGACTATTCTGCATTGTATACTTTATATTAGTTGTTGGTTAAGGTTCACTGGTCTTTATGTCAAGTATAAATAAGACTATTCTGCATTGTATACTTTATATTTGTTGTTTGTTAAGGTTCACTGTACTTTATGTCAAGTATAAATAAGACTTTTCTGCATTGTATACTTTATATTTGTTGTTGGTTTAGGTTTACTGGTCTTTATGTCAAGTATAAATAAGACTATTCTGCATTGTATACTTTATATTTGTTGTTGGTTTAGGTTTACTGTTCTTTATGTCAAGTATAAATAAGACTATTCTGCATTGTATACTTTATATTTGTTGTTGGTTTAGGTTCACTGTTCTTTATGTCAAGTATAAATAAGACTATTCTGCATTGTATACTTTATATTTGTTGTTGGTTTAGGTTTACTGGTCTTTATGTCAAGTATAAATAAGACTAGTCTGCATTGTATACTTTATATTTGTTGTTGGTTAAGGTTCACTGTTCTCTATGTCAAGTATAAATAAGACTATTCTGCATTGTATACTTTATATTTATTGTTGGTTAAGGTTCACTGTTCTTTATGTCAAGTATAAATAAGACTATTCTGCATTGTATACTTTATATTTGTTGTTGGTTAAGGTTCACCGGTCTTTATGTCAAGTATAAATAAGACTATACTGCATTGTATACTTTATATTTGGTGTTGGTTTAGGTTCACTGTACTTTATGTCAAGTATAAATAAGACTATTCTGCATTGTATACTTTATATTTGGTGTTGGTTTAGGTTCACTGTTCTTTATGTCAAGTATAAATAAGACTATTCTGCATTGTATACTTTATATTTGTTGTTGGTTTAGGTTCACTGTTCTTTATGTCAAGTATAAATAAGACTATTCTGCATTGTATACTTTATATATGTTGCTGGTTTAGGTTCACTGGTCTTTAGGTCAAGTATAAATAAGACTATTCTGCATTGTATACTTTATATTTGTTGTTGGTTTAGGTTCACTGGTCTTGATGTCAAGTATAAATAAGACTATTCTGCATTGTATACTTTATATTTGTTGTTGGTTTAGGTTCACTGTTCTTTATGTCAAGTATAAATAAGACTATTCTGCATTGTATACTTTATATTTGTTGTTGGTTAAGGTTTACTGTTCTTTATGTCAAGTATAAATAAGACTATTCTGCATTGTATACTTTATATTTGTTGTTGGTTAAGGTTTACTGTTCTTTATGTCAAGTATAAATAAGACTATCTTGCATTGTATTCTTTATATTTGTTGTTGGTTAAGGTTCACTGGTCTTTATGTCAAGTATAGATAAGACCATTCTGCATTGTATACTTCATATTTGTTGTTGGTTAAGGTTTACTGGTCTTTATGTCAAGCATAAATAAGACTATTCTGCATTGTATACTTTATATTTGTTGTTGGTTTAGGTTCACTGGTCTTTATGTCAAGTATAAATAAGACTATTCCGCATTGTATACTTTATATTTGTGTTGGTTAAGGTTCACTGGTCTTTATGTCAAGTATAAATAAGACTATTCTGCATTGTATACTTTATATTTGTTGTTGGTTTAGGTTCACTGGTCTTTATGTCAAGTATAAATAAGACTATTCTGCATTGTATACTTTATATTTGTGTTGGTTAAGGTTCACTGGTCTTTATGTCAAGTATAAATAAGACCATTCTGCATTGTATACTTTATATTTGTTGTTGGTTAAGGTTCACTGGTCTTTATGTCAAGTATAAATAAGACTATTCTGCATTGTATACTTTATATTTGTTGTTGGTTTAGGTTCACTGGTCTTTATGTCAAGTATAAATAAGACTATTCTGCATTGTATACTTTATATTTGTGTTGGTTAAGGTTCACTGGTCTTTATGTCAAGTATAAATAAGACCATTCTGCATTGTATACTTTATATTTGTTGTTGGTTAAGGTTCACTGGTCTTTATGTCAAGTATAAATAAGACTATTCTGCATTGTATACTTTATATTTGTTGTTGGTTTAAGTTCACTGGTCTTTATGTCAAGTATAAATAAGACTATTCTGCATTGTATACTTTATATTTGTGTTGGTTAAGGTTCACTGGTCTTTATGTCAAGTATAAATAAGACCATTCTGCATTGTATACTTTATATTTGTTGTTGGTTAAGGTTCACTGTTCTTTATGTCAAGTATAAATAAGACTATTCTGCATTGTATACTTTATATTTGTTGTTGGTTTAGGTTTACTGGTCTTTATGTCAAGTATAAATAAGACCATTCTGCATTGTATACTTTATATTTGTTGTTGGTTAAGGTTCATTGTATAGATAAAATTGATCCTAATACTTTATTATTTATTGCATTATACATGTTATATAGGTAACATTAATGCAACAACTACCTATTATTTATCGTTTTACATTGTACATGTTGTATAGGTAAAATTAATGCAACAGTTACCTATTACTTACTGTTTTACAGTTTTTGAAATAAAAGATATATATGTGTATAATTAATGAAAGATTATTTGATTGTATTTCAGGGTAAGACTCCTTATGATCTTGTAAAAATAGGATACTATGACAATGAAGAGAGTAAAAGGAAGAAGGAAGAAGTGATGGACTTCCTTAAGGTAAATAGTTATCAAAGGTACCAGGATTGTAATTTAGTACGCCAGACGCGCGTTTCGTCTACACAAGACTCATCAGTGACGCTCATATCAAAATATTTATAAAGCCAAACAATTACAAAGTTGAAGAGCATTGAGGATCCAAAATTCCAAAAAGTTGTGCCAAATACAGCTGTGGAAATCTATGCCTGGAATAAGAAAATCCTTAGTTTTTCGAAAAATTTAAACTTTTGTTAACAGGAAATTTATTAAAAAAAATGACCTTGTCTTATTTTAAAAGATATTCACAGATTATCAGAGACAAAACAGACTTGGTAAAAAGAAATTACAATGAAACAGTTGCCTGTAGTTTTCAATGTCATTGTAGTAATTTTTGTCAGATAAAAATGTAAGTTGACAATTCCAAGCTTGTTGCCTAATATACATGTTGGCATATGTGAAAGACAAATGTTTAAAATCTGTGTTCTCATCTGTTGGATGTCTCTTATTTTTAGCTCACCTGGCCCATAGGGCCAAGTGAGCTTTTCACATCACTTGGCGTCCGTCGTCGTCCATCGTCGTTAACTTTTACAAAAATCTTCTCCTCTGAAATTAATGGGCTAAATTTCACCAAACTTGGCCACAATCATCATTGGGGTATCTAGTTTAAAAATTGTGTCCGGTGACCCTCCAAACCAACAAAGATGGCCGCCATGGCTAAAAATAGAACATAGGGGCAAAATGCAGTCTGACGTCGTTAAAATTGCAATCTGACGTCGTTAAAATTGTTTATCAGGCTAAGATCTATCTGCCTTTTCAGATGAATCGGACAACCCGTTGTTGGGTTGCTGCCCCTAAATTGGTAATTTTAAGGAAATTTTACTGTTTTTGGTTGTTATCTTGAATATTATTATAGATAGAGATAAACTGTAAACAGCAATAATGTTCAGCAGAGTAAGATTTACAAATAAATCAACATGACCGAAATGATCAGTTGACCCCTTTAGGAGTTATTGACCTTTATAGTATATTTTTAACCATTTTTCGTAAATCTTAGTAATCTTTTACAAAAATCTTCTCCTCTGAAATGAATGGGCTAAATTTCACCAAACTTGGCCACAATCATCATTGGGGTATTTAGTTTAAAAATTGTGTCCGGTGACCCGCCAAACCAACCAAGATGGCCGCCATGGCTGAAAATAGAACATAGGGGTGAAATGCAGTTTTTGGCTTATAACTCTAAAAAACCAAAGCATTTAGAGCAAATCTGACATGGGGTTAAATTGTTTATCAGGTCAAGATCTATCTGCCCTAAAATTTTCAGATGAATCGGACAACCTGTTGTTGGGTTGCTGCCCCTAAATTGATAATTTTAAGGAAATTTTACTGTTTTTGGTTTTTATCTTGAATATTATTATAGATAGAGATAAACTGTAAACAGCAATAATGTTCAGCAGAGTAAGATTTACAAATAAGTCAACATAACCGAAATGATCAGTTGACCCCTTTAGGAGTAATTGCCCTTTATAGTATATTTTTAACCATTTTTCGTAAATCTTAGTAATCTTTTACAAAAATCTTCTCCTCTGAAACTACTGGGCCAAATTAATCCAAACTTAGCCACAATCATCTTTGTGGTATCTAGTTAAGAAAAATGTGTGGCGTGACCCTGCCAACCAACCAAGATGGCATCCATGGCTAAAAATTGAACATAGGGGTAAAATGTACATTTTGGCTTATAACTTTTAAACCAAAGCATTTAAAGCAAATCTGACATGGGGGTAACATGATCTATTAGGTCAAGATCTATCTGCCCTGAAATTTTCAGACAAATCGGACAACCCGTTGTTGGGTTGCAGCCCCTGAATTAGTAATTTTAAGGACATTTTGCAGTTTTTACTTATTTTCTTAAATATTATTATAGATATAGATAAACTGTAAACAGCAATAATGTTCAGCAAAGTAAGATCTACAAATAGATCAACATGACCAAAATTGGCAGTCAACCCATTAAGGAGTTATTGCCCTTTATAGTCAATTTTTAACCATTTTTTCTAACATTTTAGTATTCTTTTAAAAAATCTTCTCCTCTGAAAACTACTGGGCCAAATTTAACCAAACTTAGCCACAATCATCATTTGGGTATCTAGTTTTAAAAATGTGTGGCATGACCCTGCCAAACCAAGATGGCCGCCATGGCTAAAAATAGAACATAGGGGTAAAATGTAGATTTTGGCTTATTACTCTTAAAACCAAAGCATTTAGAGCAAATCTGACATGGGGTAAAATAATCTATTAGGTCAAGATCTATCTGCCCTGAAATTTTCAGACAAAACAGACAACCTGTTGTTGGGTTGCTGCCCCAGAATTAGTAATTTTAAGGACATTTTGTAGTTTTTGGTTATTATCTTGAATATTATAATATAAATAGAGATAAACTGTAAACAGCAATAATGTTCAGCAAAGTAAGATCTACAAATAAGTCAACATGACCAAAATTTCAGTTTACCCCTTAAGGAGTTATTGCCCTTTATAGTCATTTTTTAACAATTTTCATAAATATTTGTAAATTTCTAGAATATATTTTCCACTGTAATTACGGGGCCAAGTTCATTATAAATAGAGATAATTGTAGCAAGAAGAATGTCCAGTAAAGTTAGATCTACAAACACATCATGATCACCAAAACACAATTTTGTCATGAATTTATCTGTGTCCATTGTGTAATATGCACATAGACCAAGGTGAGCGACACAGGCTCTTGAGAGCCTCTAGTTTTATACGCAAGTCAAAATTTTGACGGGACATATTATGGTATACAAATGTCCAGTGTCCGTCCGTCTGTCCGGCGTAAACATGTCGCACCATAACTTGAGAACACCTTATTTAAATTTCATGAAACTTAATATAGTTGTTTCTTATGATGGTCAAATGAAAATAAGATTTAAACTTTATGAGTTACGGCACTTTGTAACTAAAACAGTGGTGTGATTCTTTTCACATGTCGCACCATATCTCAAAAACGATTCTTGATTATTGCTTGCTTGATTATTGCTTAAAACTTTACACTTTTCTTAGTTACATTAATCTTAATATCTGTTTATCACTTTTTGGTGATGATTCAAAATTTCATTTTTGAATTATTGAGTATTTTGTAAAAAAGGGGGAGGTTTTTTTTACATGTTGCGCCGTATCAAAAAATTAATTTGTGATTATTGCTTAAAACTTTACACACCTCTTTGTTATATTAATCTAAAGATCTGTATACTTTTTGGAGTTATTGAGTATTTTGTAAAAAGGATCTGTTGTAAATAGACTATTTTCATATTACTGACTCTTGACTCCGGATATATGTTCCATTTTTGTCTCGCCTGTGACGAAAGTCGTAGAGTGAGACATGGGTATTACTATCCGGTGGCGGCGTAAACTATTTGTATAAAACTTTATATTTCAGAAGGTAGAAGACCTGGATGCTTCATACTTTGTATGCAGATACCTTATGTTAGGAAGTTTCCGTCTGTCATATGTCCATTGTCCTTGACCTCATTTTCATGGTTCAGCGACTGTTTGAAAAAAAATTGGATTTTTTGTTATGTGAATTTCTCACTTATGAGTAAAAGGATAACTATATTTGGTATATGGGTTCCTTGCAACGTGTACATGTCCGTCAGATAGGGTTCATCTGACCTCCACCTCATTTTATGGATCAGTGATCAAGGTTAAAGTTATGTGATTAGGTCCATTTCTCGGATACTATAAGCAGTAGGTCAGCTATGTATGATGTATAGAATGATTGTAAGGTGTACATGTCTGACTGGCAGGTGTCATTTGTCCTTGACCTCATTTTCATGGTTCATTGGTCAATGTTAAGTTTTAGTGTTTTGGTCTGTTTTTCTAATACTATAAGCAATAGGTCAACACTATTTGGTGTATGGAATGATTGTAAAGTGTATATGTCTGTCTGGCAGGGTTCATATGACCTTGACCTCATTTTCATGGTTCGTTGGTCAGTGTTTAGTTTTCCTGTTTAAGTCTGCTTCTTAGATACTATAAGCAATAAGGTCAACTTTATTTGATGCATGGAATGATTGTAAGGTGTACATGTCTGTCTGACTTGGTTTATATGACCTTGACCTCATTTTCATGGATCATTTATAATTTTAAGTTTATGTGATACTTGTAGTGAAACTTTATCTTTAGGACTATCAACATAAAACCAATCATGGTTAGTAAAGCAGGCGAGACATTTCAGCGGGTGCACTCTTGTCAGAATTATTCCGTTTCACTTTTAAAAAAAAACATATATACTTATATTGAGTGAATGCCCCCAGACTAGGCAAGTTAGTCGGGGTCAAGAGACCCTTTGTCTATAATTTTGAAAACCATTATAAAGGGAAAATCTGACAAGAGCTAAAATGTTCAGGATGTTGAGCTCTGCCAATTGTCTATACTTGTCAAAACCGTCAGATGACTTCTTGTAGGATTTATTGCCCTCAAATGACAAATTTTACCATTTTTTTTTATTTTTGCCTACTATCTTGAAAACTTTAATAGATACAACGGTGAAGATGATGAACAAGGCAAGTTTTACAGATAGGTCAACATGGTCAAAATTGTCTATAGACTCCTTATAAGAGTTATTGCCCTTCGCTGACCAATCTTTCCGTTTTTATGCCCCACCTACGATAGTAGAGGGGCATTATGTTTTCTGGTCTGTGGGTCCGTTCGTCTGTTCGTCTATGCGTCCGTTCGTCTGTGCGTCCGTTCAGGTTAAAGTTTTTGGTCAAGGTAGTTTTTGATGAAGCTGAAGTCCAATCAACTTGGAACTTAGTACACTTGTTGCTTATGATATGATCTTTCTAATTTTAAAGCCAAATAAGACTTTTGACCCCAATTTCACGGTCCACTGAACATAGAAAATGAAAGGGGGAGTTTCAGGTTGAAGTTTTTTGGTCAAGGTAGTTTTTGATGAAGCTGAAGTCCAATCAACTTGAAACTTA
Source organism: Mytilus edulis (assembly GCA_019925275.1). Taxonomy (NCBI): domain Eukaryota; kingdom Metazoa; phylum Mollusca; class Bivalvia; order Mytilida; family Mytilidae; genus Mytilus; species Mytilus edulis. Next base: position 4,361,927 of record CM034354.1, read on the forward strand.
GTACACTTGTTGCTTATGATATGATCTTTCTTTTTTTAAGGCCAAATTAGACTTTGGCCCCAATTTCAAGGTAAACTGAACATAGAAAATGAATGGGGGAGTTTCAGGTTAAGGTTTTTTGTCCACGTAGTTTTTGATGAAGCTGTTGTCCAATCAACTTGAAACTTAGTACACTTGTTGCTTATGATATGATCATTCTAATTTTAAAGCCAAGTTAGACTTTTGACCCAATTTCACGGTCCACTGAACATAGAAAATGAAAGAGGGAGTTTCAGGTTAGAGTTTTTGGTCAAGGTAGTTTTTGATGAAATTGAAGTCCAATCAACTTGACACTTAGTACATATGTTCCCTATAGTATAATCTTTCTAATTTTAATGCCAAATTAGATTATTACCCAATTTTTACAGTCCATGGAACATAATGATATTGCAAGTGGGGCATCCGTGTACTTTGGACACATTCTTGTTTGCCTTCTATCTTAAAACTATATTAGACAGATAGAAAATTCGCTAGACAAAAACAATCAGCAAAACAAAATCTACAATGAAGACAATATGGAGGAAATGATCAGACGACTCCTTTTTGGAGTTTTTGCCCTTAAAAGACAATTTTCACCTTTTTTTTTGGCGTTTTGTCATAAATGATAGAAAATTATAATAGATAAAGATAGACTTTAAATCACAAAATGATCAGCAAGTCAAGATCTACTTACAATTCAAATTTTGTCGATATAGTTAAGTAGACTGACTCTTTATAGGAGTGATTGCCCTTAAATGAGGATTTTGTTTATCTTCTTTTGTGTTTTGAGCAAAAACTAAAAAAGTTAGAGAGAAACTAAACAGGCTAAATGATAAGCAATACAAGATCATCTAAACTGATTTTTGTCGTGAATTCTATTCTTGTGTACAATGTTGGAGAGTGTCCGTTGTTGAATATGCACATAGACCAAGGTGAGCGATACAGGCTCTTTAGAGACTCTAGTTAAAAGTTATCTAGTAAATAAAATCTAGTTAATCCTGCAGCCATATTAATTTTTATGCAAGGAGAAGTATTTAGATATATATTGAAATTCTCAAAACAGAAAGAGTTTTTCAACATGTTCAACAAGAAAAAAAAAGATATATATATGTCATTTGTGGATAGATGTCTTATTGGCAGTCTTACCCCAGATGTCTATAGTTTTATACCATATATTCATTATACATGTATTAGAATATTCTTATTAGTATATTAGTAATACTTTATAAAACAAATTCTCTTAATAATAAAATAAATATGTCTCCTGTCTTACACACTTGATAATATATAAATTAATGCATAAATATATTGTCTAAATTTTTTCTTCACTGTAAAAAGTTAAGAAGACACTTTAAATATCACTATTTTGAACTAAATGTGCATACACACTTATTCAAAATGGTGGAAATTCTAATGCAATGTACTTACCAAAAGATGTTTCCATAAATATTTGTTAAAACATCAATCTTCCTAAATCCAAAAGTCATGCCATCAGAAGAATACACTGCACTATTCAATGTCTATACAGTTATTGGTAAACATCCATTGTAAAATTCTTATTTTATTCATGATAGCTAGAAGACATCTTTGCTTGCCATGTGCATGCTCAAGCCCAGTTCAAATTTTAACTTTGATTGAGTTTTTTTAGGGTATTGTGACAGTGTGATCCCTTTAACATTTGCCCCTAATAATAACTATTAATTACCAAAATCTTGAATATTTGATCGCATAGTAAAAAAATACTGTTTTTTTTTTTTATGTTATGAGTTATAGTTAAGTAAATACCTGAAGAAAAATGTATAAAAACATGTGCTTCCCTTAATTTTGCCTCAAACTCTGTGTACATTTACAATACAATTTCCTGTCTTCTTGTACTTTACACATGTACACAGAGATAAATTGAAAACAGATGGGGCACATAACATTTATATCACTAGCTTATATTTCTAATTGCTCAACTTTTGCTCAACTTTTGCTCAACTACATGAAAAGTTAAATCAAAGATCAATTGCTCAACTTTTCTTCAACAACAACAAAAAATCAAAGTCTGAATGCTCAACTTTTGCTCAATTATATGAAAACCAAAGATCAATTGCTCAACTTAATGGCCAGGTTCAGTTGAGGGCCAGTTGAGCAACATCTATCAAACATACATTGCTTGGCAAGGTTTGAGTTGAGCTATAAAATTGAGAATGGAAATGGGGAATGTGTCAAAGAGACAACAACCCAACCATAGAGCAGACAACAGCAGAAGGTCACCAACAGGTCTTCAATGCAACGATAAATTCTCGCACCCGGAGGCGTCCTTCAGCTGGCCCCTAAACAAATATATACTAGTTCAGTGATAATGGACACCATATTAAACCCCAAATTGTACACAAGAAACTAAAAGTTAAAATAATACAAGACTAACAAAGGCCAGAGGCTCCTGACTTGGAACAGGCGCAAAAATGCGGCAGGGTTAAACATGCTTGTGAGATCTCAACCCTCCCCCTATACCTCTAGCCAATGCAGAAAGGTAAACGCATAACAATACGCATTAAAATTCAGTTCAAGAGAAGTTCGAGTCTGATGTCAGAAGATGTAACCAAAGAAAGCTGCTCAACACCTAGCCCTCAACTATTTTGCTTAAAACAGCTAGCCCTCAAATGTCCTCCACATAGCCCTCAACTGGCCCTCAACTTTTTTTTTCTGTAGGGGTATTAAACTAGTTGACAAGTTTTCACATGGGACATGATAGTCTATAGCATATTTTTCTTTTGTAGACTGTCATGTCAAAGACATCCCCAGAAGTAACTCCTGACACCCATTTACAGGAACCTGTAGCACCAGTAGTTGAAGGTAATCATCCAATGTTAATTATTCAGATACCGGCTAAAGTGATTTATAATTACTGGTTTCTAATATACGGATATTTGTTGTCCAAGTACATCCATACTTTTCTGAGAGTATTGCCACAGTGGGATATAGCTGATCTGCCTAAGACAAGTAAATGGATGTTTTATGTTCTGCCTACAATAGTAGAGGGTCATGATGTTTTCTGGTTTGTGCGTCTGTCCCAGTATCAAGTTAACGTTTTGAAATAAACATGTAGTTTGTGATCACATCAACTTGAAACTTAGTTAATATATATAACTCAAGCAATTGAATATTTGATTAAAATTGAGAATGGAAACGGGGAATGCGTCAAAGAGACTTCAACCAGATCAAAAAGCATTAAACAGCCCAAGGCCACCCATTCGTCTCGAACACAGCGAGAAAATCCCACACCCACAGGCTGCTTCAGCTGACCCCTAAACTTTAATGTATACAAGTTCAGTGGAAATCGATGTCTCACTAAAATAAACTATCAGTATTCACAAAGTGTGGAATAATAAAATAAATTAAGTAAAAAGGCAGGATATCACACAATTATGTATTGAAGGGTTTCTTTGCAAGTTTAAACTGATGGTTGCCACTAGTGGATCAATAATTGTTCTCATGGACGTTTGGTGAGATTTGTGCTCTATCTGCAATTTTATGTTTAATGTTTTTAATGGACTTGAGTTTGACTTTATGTTAATTTTAATGCAAATAAGGGGAAGTTGAATTGCTGAAAACCAGCCATCGGCTTAACTGGATTATACAGAATAAGTAGTTTTTTGGCATATAAATGCATTAACACATAGACGGATAGACACATTGATCAGTTGACCTATTAAAAAATCGACATATTAATCAATATATATCATCTCAACATTGAGGAATCAAAAGAGTATCAAATTCAAACATTGACACATAGACATATGGACACATTGACACATAGACATATGGACACATTGACACATAGACATATGGACACATTGACACATAGACATATGGACACATTGACACATATACATATGGACACATTGACCAGTTGACAAATTGATAATCTGACATATTAATACATTGACAGTTCTAAAGCTTTTTACACATAGACATATGGACACATTGACCAGTTGACAAATTAACAAATTGACATATTAATACACTGACAGTTCTAAAGCTTTTTACACATAGACTTATGGACACATTGACCAGTTGACAAATTAACAAATTAACATATTAATACATTGACAGTTCTAAAGCTTTTTACACATAGACTTATGGACACATTGACCAGTTGACAAATTAACAAATTGACACATTAATACACTGACAGTTCTAAAGCTTTTTACACATAGACTTATGGACACATTGACCAGTTGACAAATTAACAAATTGACATATTAATACATTGACAGTTCTAAAGCTTTTTACACATAGACTTATGGACACATTGACCAGTTGACAAATTAACAAATTGACATATTAATACATTGACAGTTCTAAAGCTTTTTACACATAGACATATGGACACATTGACCAGTTGACAAATTAACAAATTGACACATTAATACACTGACAGTTCTAAAGCTTTTTACACATAGACTTATGGACACATTGACCAGTTGACAAATTAACAAATTGACATATTAATACATTGACAGTTCTAAAGCTTTTTACACATAGACATATGGACACATTGACCAGTTGACAAATTAACAAATTGACATATTAATACATTGACAGTTCTAAAGCTTTTTACACATAGACATATGGACACATTGACCAGTTGACAAATTAACAAATTGACATATTAATACACTGACAGTTCTAAAGCTTTTTACACATAGACTTATGGACACATTGACCAGTTGACAAATTAACAAATTGACATATTAATACATTGACAGTTCTAAAGCTTTTTACACATAGACATATGGACACATTGACCAGTTGACAAATTAACAAATTGACATATTAATACACTGACAGTTCTAAAGCTTTTTACACATAGACTTATGGACACATTGACCAGTTGACAAATTAACAAATTGACATATTAATACATGCTTTTAACACATCAACACCTTGAGAGATCAACACTTAAACAGACTCATATACTGACACATTGACATATTCACACGTAGACAGATCAACACAATAACAGACTCATATATACATCGACACATTGCTATATTGACACATTCACAAATCAACACATAAACAGATTCATACATCAACACATTGACATATTGACTCATATATTGACTCATTGCCATATCGACACACTGACAGATTAGACATCGACACATTGCTATATTGACAAGTTGATCAACACATTGACATATCAACAAACTGACATATCAACACAAAACAGACTCATCCTTTGACACATTGGCATATATTAATACACTGACAAATCAACACAATAAACAGATTCATACATCAACACATTGCCATATCGACACACTGACAGATTAGAAAAAAAAACAGACTCATACTTCGACTCATTGACATATTGAAACACTGACAAATCAACACATTACCGGACTCATACATCAACATTTGATGTATCAACACATTGAAAAATCAACACATTAAAATATGCATTTATCAACACATTGACATATTGACACACTGACATTTCAACACTTTAACAGACTCGCACATCGACACATAGACATATTGACAAACCAGGGATGATTCCAGGTGTTTTCAAATGGGTCCCTTGAACATCAAATTGGGAATTTTTTTATCCCAATTGGGAATATTTTATGCATAAAATCTAAGACGAAATCATATCATTTTCATGTAAAAACGGAAATGTATATTAAGTTTAACCTCTACACTGATTTAAGAAGTTGTAACATTTTGAATAATTATGAATGGTCTACTGATTATGATATATATGATTCTGATCTCATAGATATGATCACCAGATTACTTGAAAATTATTGGATTGAGACCAGGGAAGTTGTATTACATGAATATCATTGCACATGATGCACTAGTCCAAATAATTATGACGTCTTGAAAGGCTATTATTTTTTTCTTTCTTTGACGCCTTACTTCAAAGTAACCTAGGCATATAATATATACATAAACATATATACCAGCTAACATAAATCTATGGCAAGCCATTTTACTATTTAATCAAATGTCAAGATATCTCATGTAAAATATAAAACATCTCATTTAATATATAAGATATCTTCTATAGTTTCATTTACTTAAGATGTCTTATATATTATACATGTTATATGAGATATCTTATATATTATATAAAATATCTCATAAGTTTATTAGAGATCTCATAAAGTATATGAGATATCTTATAAATATCTTTTATAATTTACAAGATATCTTTTATAATTTACAAGATATCTTTTATAATTTACAAGATATCTTTTATAATTTACAAGATATCTTTTATAATTTACACGATAACTTATATAGTTGATAAGACATCTCATATAGTTGATAAGATATCTTATATAGTTTATGGGATATCTTATAAAGAAAATTATATAAGATATCTTATAAACTATATATTTTATGATATATCTTATATACTTGTTAAGATATTTCCTAAAGTTATTAAGATATCTTATGAATATATTCCAGATTAGATATCTTATATAGGTTATAAGATATATTTAAGATATCTTATCAAGTTTATAAGATAGTTTATACGATATCAAGATAGCTTTTAAGATATCTTTAAGATATCTTATATAGTTTATGGGATATCTTATAAAGAAATGTATGTAAGATATCTTATAAACTATATATTTTATAAGATATCTTATAAACTATATATTTTATAAGATATCTTATAAACTATATATTTAATAAGATATCTCATATACTTTTTTGAAGATAGTTCCTAACGTTATTAATATATCTTTTGAAGATCTTTCATATAAGTTATCTTATAAACAATACATATAGTTTATATAATATCTTATATAGTTAATAAGATATCTCATATAGTTTATAAGATATCTTATATAATCTATAAGATGTGTTATATAAATTATAAGATATCTCTTATATTTTATGAAATTATTTAAAAAATTGTAAATTTCATAAATTATACAAGATATCTTATAAAGTGTATAAGATATCTTGAAATAAAATTAAATAGCAAAATGGCTTGCCATATAAACCAATGAAAAAAAAATCATCAATTCGGTATTTTTTCAACAGGTCATCTTTATAAGTTTACCTTGATTAAAATGGATTTCAAATTGAACTGGTCCATTGTCGTATTTAGAAAGACAATTACAAAAGTGTATATACTTAATAGATAAGATATTTAAAGCAATTGACCAGTGAACTTTTAAATTATTTGGAAAAATTGTAGATTTCATAAATGAATAAAAGAATATTTGAAATTAACTTAAAACGATTTATGCATGTGCCGGAAAGTAATTCTCAAAAAGTTGATGGTATTCTAAAGAAGAAGAAAGGATCATTTTCATAACTTTTGAAACAGTTCCATATTAAATGGTGACATATTGTATTTCATGAATGGTCTAATCATCAACATTATTTTTCAAAAACGCTCAAACTTTTGTCTTTTGATGAAATAGAGCAAAATATAAAATAATTTATTTTCATCAAATTATATAACCATGAGAGATCGAGATCGGCGCCAATTAAAATCGATTCATCAATATTATATCAAAATTTGAATTTGCTCTTAGCCGAGGTCTGCTTTCACACCAATTTTGACAATCAAGTTTTTAATCAACCTGCTAGGCGATCTCCTTTTACGAGATCAAATAATCCCATAACATTTTAATCAATTGAATCCGGCTGCTAAAATTGTTTACCACATGTTGACATAATTATAGATATATATGACATAATCAAATCGTCCACTAAAGTCAAAATATAGGACACTTCATAAACATATATACTTTGCCTATATTTTTCAACCTATAACGAATAAAGTCCTAAACTTTTCCGGAAATACAGATGTTATTTTATTTTCATGAATTGGGAATTTATATTTACAAATATTTTTTTGGGGCCGCTGGCCGATTTTAGGGCCGCCAAGCGGCCCTAAACTATATAGTGGAATCATGCCTGCAAACTGACAGAACAACACCTTAACAGGCTACTACGTCAACATTGGACATATTGACACACTGACAGATTTAACACATTAACACATTTATATATCAACACATTGACATATTGATACACTGACATATCAACATATTAACAGACTCATACATCAGCACATATATATATTGACACACTGACTGATTTAGCACATTAACAGATTCATAGCAACACACTGACATATTGAAACACTGACAAATCAACACATTAACGGACTGATACATCAACATTTGATATATCAACACATTGACAGATCACCACATTAAAATATGCATTTATCAACACATTGACATATTGACACACTTACAGATCAACATATCACTTGACTCAAACGTCAACACAATGACATATTGAAACACTGACAGATCAACACTTTAACACACATACATCATCACGATGATAGATCAACACATAAACAGACACATTAACATATTCACACCACTGACAGATCATTATATTACCAGACTCAAATTTGAACAAATTGACATATCGACACACTGACATATCAACACTTTAACACACATATATGTTATCACGCTGATAGATCAACACATTGACAGGCTCATACATCAACACATTGACATATTGACACACTTACATATCAACATATAACCAGGCTCATACATCAACACATTGACATCTTGACACACTTACATATCAACATATAACCAGACTCAAACATCAACACATTGACATCTTGACACACTTACATATCAACATATAATCAGACTCAAACATCAACACATTGACATATTGACACACTTACATATCATATCAACATATAACCAGATTCATTCATCAACACATTGACATATTGACACACTTACATATCAACATATAACCAGACTCAAACATCAACACATTGACATATTGACACACTTACATATCAACATATAACCAGTCTCAAACATCAACACATTGACATATTGACACACTTACATATCAACATATAACCAGATTCAAACATCAACACATTGACATATTGACACACTTACATATCAACACATTACCAGATTCATACATCAACACATTGACATATTGACACACTGAGAGATCAACATCTTACCAGACTCAAACATCAACACATTGACATATTGACACACTTACATATCAACATATAACCAGATCCAAACATCAACACATTGACATATTGACACACTTACATATCAACACATTACCAGATTCATACATCAACACATTGACATATTGACATACTAACATATCAACATATAACCAGACTCAAACATCAACACATTGACATATTGACACACTGACATATCAACATATTACCAGACTCAAACATCAACACATTGACATATTGACACACTGACATATCAACATATAACCAGACTCAAACATCAACACATTGACATATTGACACACTGACATATCAACATATAACCAGACTCAAACATCAACACATTGACATATTGACACACTGAGAGATCAACATCTTACCAGACTCAAACATCAACACATTGACACACTGACAGATCAACATCTTACCAGACTATAACATCAATACATTGACATATTGACACACTGACATATCAACACATTCCCTGACTCAAACATCATCACATTGACATATTGACACACTGAATATCAACATATTACTAGACTCAAACATAAACACATTGGCAGATGAACACATTTTAACAGACTCATACATTGACACATTGACAGATCTACACATAAACAGACTGAAACATCTGCATATCGACAAATTGACACACTGACAACACATTTACAGACTTAAATATTCACACGTTGACATATTGACACATTGACAGGATCATACATCAATACATAGACATGTAGACTATCTTGGCATATTGAAACACAAACATATTGAACAACGCATACATTAACACATTAACATATTGACACACTGACAAATCAACACATTAACAGTCTCTAACATCCACAAGTTGACATTACGACACATTAACAGACTCAAACAGCAACACATTGGCATATTGACACACTGACAGATGCACACTATAACAGATTAATAAATCTACACATGACATATCAACACATCAATATATCAACACATTAACATACTAAAACATCTTCACATTAATACATCGACATACTGACAAATCAACCCATTAACAGATTCAAAGATCAACGCATTAACACACTGATATATCAATACATTAACACTCATACATCGACACATAAAAAAAAATGACACACTGACATATTAACTAAAATACTCATACAGACTAAATACATACACCTTGACATCTTAGCACACTAACAGATCAACAAGTTAACAGACTCGTACATCAACATGTAGACATATCAACACACTTATAAATTAACACATTAACAGATAAATTCATCCACACAGAGATATCGACATACTGACATTTTAACACATTATCATGCAGACTCATACATCGACACATAGACATATTGACACACTGAAATTTCAACACATTAAAATATTAAAACACTAACAATTTAACACATTAACAGACTTCTACATCAATACACCAATAATTCAATACATAAACAGGCTAATACATCAACACATATACATAAAGACATTCTGACATATTTAACACATTGACATATTGAAAAGATGACATATCAACATATTAACCAACAAATGAGGAGAAATTATCTATGAGTTTGTGTAGGGATACATTTTTTTTTCACAACATGAACACATCAAAACTTTCCAATTTTTTTATTTTTTTTTAGATTCCCTCGGAAAAGGTCAACAGTCTGCCATGTTAAGTCGTTTATTAGGGAAGGGCAGCTATGAATCATTTGATATGAGATGCATGGTAACCGGCCAATTTTCTGTTGGGAAAACGACTCTTGTGAAGCTGTTAGCTGGGGATGTCCTACCAGAAGGGCGACATCCAACTGATGGGATTTCTCTGGTAGAAGGTCGCTGTGGCCTCGACATTCAGTCAAAAGAGTGGATTCTTGTTGATCCAGGTGAGAAAGAGCACAAGTAGAATATCTGACCACATTAAAAAAAACTATATTGCATGGACTGCCCTATCAGCAGACATGTTATAGCACTGATTTAAATAGTTTCACATTGTAGTCATTTTTTGTGCCTTCTATTCACGCACCATATTAATTCAATATCAAATCTGATTTGTGTATGAAAATCTTAACATTTTACTAATCTTATAAGAAAGATGTTAAGGTTTTATATTTTGAAATTGAATTTAAATGTTAAAATTATTCAATGAATTAACATTATTTTCCATATTCAATAATGTCATCATCAATCAGTTAAAATATGACTCTTTAAAATGTGTTAATAGCATTATGTGAATGTTACACCTGATAAGATATCATTCTAATCTTAATTACTGATTTTTCTTACATTCTTCACTTCGTTTTGACAGCCTGCAGCTGATTTTGATTTGATTTGCCTGATGTATTAAATATAATTTCAGACTCTTATAATGCCCTGGATGTTGTGTACAGTAAGGTTTTAATGACCTCTCTGGAAGAAGAGGAGGAGAGTGAACTAACCAAAAAGTTCATCAAAGCTTCAGATACAAGCCCAACTGGTTATGCCAAAGCTACACTTTCCTCTTTGTCCTCAGAACAGTCTGCAGCAACACAATCTCTGCCATCAACGAAATCCTCCAATGTGCCTCACACGGTCAAACAGATGGAAAAGAAAATGAGAACAAGAATGACTAAAGAAGAAATAAGAAAGAAAATGGAAAAGTTCCTCAAAAGTGGGAAGTATAAGATGAAAGTCGGACGTCTTATCTTCTGGGATTTTGGTGGACAATATGTTTTTCTAACAACACATCAGACCTTCATGACGTTCCGGGCATTGTTTCTTGTAGTATTTGATGGGAGCAAAGATTTGCATGAACAGGTCCCTGATGTGATGTGTTTTCCAGGGCAGCACATGACGCCAACGCCAGCAGGTAATGTGCATGTTATTTACACTCAGATAATGAAAACAGGATACATTTCTATGACAGCAAGGTGATAGTTCAAAAAGCAATTAAAATTGTCTAAATATTTAAGCCAATCTAAATGTTTACGTAACTTGTTTACATTGCCACTTTGAGCTTGTCACAAACTACAATATTAACCTTAATATGTCTCACATTTTGAAACATTGATATGAGGTAAGACAATAATATTTATCAAAGATACCAGGTTTGAATTTTTGTACGTCGGAAAGTGCTTTAGATTTTTGAATGAGTAAATTCTCACAAAAAAGGAGCTGATGATTTTATCATAAGCATGAACAGAGTGTTGCATTGATTGACAGACAACATTATATTTTTGCGGCCATATATTGGTATGAAGTTGGCGTTGTTGTCGTCGTCCGAAGACATATTGGTTTTTGCACAATAACTTAAGTTTAAGAAATGGATCTCTTTGAAATATTACCATAAGGTTTAATACCACAAAAGGAAGGTTGGGTTTGATTTTGGGGGTTATGGTACCAACATTTAAGGAAATAGGGGGCCAAAAATAAGCATTTTTGTAACTTCCAGACAATAACTTGTGTGTTAGTGTATGGATCTCTCTGACATTGTACCACAAGGCTCTATATCACAAAGGAAATGCTAGGAATGATGTTGGGGGTAATTGCCTCAAAATTTTTGGAATTAGCGGCCAAAAAGGGTAAAAAAACATGCATTTTTCTAGTTTGAGGACAATACCTTTTGTGTAAGTGTATGGATCTTTCTGAAATTATACTACAAGGTTCCATATCACTAAGGGAAGGCTGGTTTGAGTTTTGGGGTAATTGCCCTAAATGTTTAGGAATTTGGGACCAAAAAGGACACAAAAAAGCTTTTTTTCTAGTTTCCATACAACAACTTGTGTTCAAGTGTATGGATCTCTCTGAAATTGTACTGCAAGGTATTATACCACAAAGGAAAGGCTGGGATTGAATTTGGGGTGATGAATCATAAGGGGTTCAAAAAATTTGGGGGGGATTTGTTTTCTGTTTTTTTTTTTTTCTTTATTTTTTTTTTATTTTAAGTTGTTTATTTCTGATATATATATATAATATTAATATATATATATATATTTAAAAGCAAATAATAATGATATGGCAGGAGATACACACCAAACAGGATAATGGGAATTATTATATTAAGTATTGTGCAATAGCAAGAAATTTTCAATTGCACAGTATTGCGCTATAGCAAGAAATCTTCAATTGCACAGTATTGCACAATAGCAAGAAATCTTCAATTGCACAGTATTGTAGATGTGATCTCACCTTAACCTCATTTTCATTTCATTGAGTTTTAGTATTTTTTCTAATACCATATGTAATAGGTCAACTATATTTGGTGTATGGAAATATTTTATGATGTACATGTCAGTCTCCATGTATCATCTGACCTTGACCTTATTTTCATGGATCATTGATCAATGTTAAGTTTTCATGGTTAAGTTTGTTTCTTAGATACTATAAGCAATAATTCGACTATATTTAATGCATAGATTGATTGTACGGTGAACATGTCTGCCTGGCATGGTTCGTCTGACCTTGACCTCCTTTTCATGGTTCATTGGTCAATGTTAAGTTTAATTTTTCTAGGTCATATCTATAAATTAACTGTTTACAAAACTTTTGAATTTTTAAAATGCTAAGGCTTTTCTACCTCAGGAATAGATTACCTTGCGTGTATTTGGCAAAACTTTCAGGAATTTTGGTCCTCAATGCTCTTCAACCTCGTACTTTATTTGGCCTTTTTAACTTTTTTGGATTCGAGCGTCACTGATGAGTCCTTTGTAGACAGACTGGTCAACTACATTTAGTGAATTGAATGATTGTTAGGAGTACATGTATTTCTGTTTAGTTTATCTGACCTTGACCTCATTTTCTTGGATCATGCTAAGTTTTTTGTGATAGTTGTAGTAAAACTTTATATTTAGGACTATCAACATAATATAAATGGTTAGTAAAGAAGGCGAGAAATTTCAGTGTGTGCACTATTGTTGTTATTCCTTAATTCTATTTTTGTTAAAAACTTTGAATTAAATAGCAGCAAAAACCAATGTTATCCTTACTTGTGTCAAAATATGTTTATTTGTTGTAAAAGTAAGTTAAGCAATGTATTGTCAAATTCACAATTAATGGCCTAGTCATTAAGCAATGTTAAAAACAATGTTTTCCTATAGAAAGTCAGATTGTTTTATAATGAGTAAACCAAAAAACATATTTAATGTTAGAATGTTTACATACTGATTTCTCAAAATATCTACCCAAAGACTAAAAATTGTAGTTTTGATGAAATTTTTCTTCATACACCATCCAGATTTATTTCCTTATATTTTATGCCTAAAAAAGTAAGTAGGAAAATGGAATTACTTGTTAAATTTGTTCATGAATTTGTATTCCATCTGCTTCCTTTGTTTAATATTCACATAGACCAAGGTGAGAGACGCAGGCTCTTTAGAACTTCTAGTTTATACTTTTTTTATGACAGATTTTGAATTTATTTTGTAGTATTCTTGCAATATTGGGTCAATTCCATCCTGACCTATTGTAAGGTTGTATATGCAGGCATACCAAAAATCTTGTTTGTTGCCACTCACAAGGACAAAGTACCAATGGTGAGTGATCTTATGTTAGAAATATAGTAGTAAGTCATTGCCATTTGAAACACTTGAATAATGTGTAAAAACTGCTTGCATAATGATAATATGCCCATATGTCTTAAATTGACCAAACTTCGTATAAAGCTACACTTTCGAAAGAACAAGATCCTAATTGATTTGTGGGTAATAGACTTAAGATCAGATTACAGGGCCTATCACTAGAGTAGAATATATGAAGAAACATTTATAGATAAGAAAATGATATTGGCTAGCATTTGTATTAATATTCAATTTGATATATCTCATTGTCATGGAGATTCTTTGCCGTGTCACTCTCGGTCATGGTCTATTGACTTTAAACAATTGTTCAGTTTAAATGTTAAAGTTTGTATTTTCTTTGCCTTGTTACTCTCGGGCATGGTCTATTGACTATAACAATTGCTCAGTTTAAATGTTAAAGTTTGAATTTTCTTTTTAAGTGAGTTTTATTTCAACAAATATGTTGACAATATGAAAGTTTAGAATTTAGTGGTACTGCACCATATCCACATCTTAACAATAAATGTCTCTTCAGTGATGTTAGAGGCCGAAATATTTGAAATTCCAAAACCTAATACAAATGTTGATGAGTTTGTGAAATAAAAGATTGTGACAGGGAATGCATGAGGACGATTCATGATTTGTTTTAAAATAAGTTCAATTTTTATCAACAAAAATTGAAATTAAACAATATCCTTATGTTCATGCAAATACCCTCTTGACCTGTTTTAGATGTATTGCCAACTTATTAATTGTGACTTATTTTGTTTACTTGCAGGGGTTAAGAAATCCACTAGCCCGACGCCCGGGACTACAACATTTAGACCTCGGGCAACCAAAACTTGTAACCCCTTATGCCCGACGGACTAGTAACAAAAAATTCTTGGCGTTTCTGAAATAGAATGAAAAAAATCCCCTCATCACTTTTCTATTTTAGCCAATCAGATTCCAAGAATTTGAACTGATTTTGTACAAGTTTCAAAATAGAACAAATAACTCTGGGTGGATCCCGTTCTTTCAATATTGATGTGTCAATACAAGGGGTGGTATTGTACCTCCTTCTGATTAACTTATTGCAATATAAATGTGAATCCCTTTTGACAGCAGAAACCTGACTTTTGTCAGATATAAATTTGAAACATGTGCACATGTTATGGATGCCATTTTGTTTTTGTTTACATAATGTGAAGAAGCCTCCCGAACCATGAACTAAACATTAACAGTCTTCAGAAAACTTAACCTTGATGCAATAATATTTCATCAATCATGATTATCTTCATTGATATTCAAATGAATTCGATTTGAAGAAATAAAATTTATAACGAATACAGTTTCAGTTTAGAGACTGTGTTCAGGTTGTAATCTATTTATAGCCTACAAATAGCCTACCTGTGATAAATGTAAATATGGACATTACTGTACTTGGTTAATAAAACAATTATAAAAGACCCAAACTATGGATGATGAATTTATTCACATAAATATGTGAGGTCATTTAATTAATTTTAATAATATATAATTTTAAAACTAAAAACAAATATGAGTATTACGTAATTAACCAGCTGATAATTCTTTTACAAAAACATGATGATGTTATTGTATCTGATAAAAAAAAACCTCCAATCCTTTAACATACCCATGTATTATATAGCAGTGGTCAAAGACTTGTATCATCTCCAGATTTGGTCAACTCATTAGATCAGAATATTCAGTGAATATTCAATTATCGATTAATAGAATATATATGCTAAAGGAATATTTTTTGCTGACATAAGTTTTGAGTATCATGCTTGCAAAAATCTACTGTACAATGGATACAAATTGTTAAGTTTATAGAAATCATTGTTATTGCAGCAAACTCTGAATTTGTAGGGCATACTAGGACTAGCAGGTCAGTTTTGTTGGGCTAGTAGTTCTTCCAACAGGGCTAGTAAAACTCTGCTACCAATTAGCCCTGGGCAAGTGAGCTATAACAAAATTTCTAAACCCCTGACTTGTGTTTCTTTACTAGGTAGGTAAAGTGAATTACCAAACAAAAATAATAACAGCAAGTTTTTCTTTCAAAATACCCTTTTCATTTTATTTTCTTTGGAATGTAAGATTTAACAACTGATAACAGTTGCAATCTGTTATCTTTGAAAGTATAAGATCTAGGTTAAAAGTGTAAAATCAACCTTTGAGAGAAGATGTATGTCACTTGAAAATTTGACATAAATCTAATTGTAGAACGCGTTATGAATGATGGTGATATCAACTTAACGGTCCTGTTGGATTTTAAGAAAGCTTTTGATGTAGTAGATCATGATATTCTCTGAAAACAATTTGAAATTTATGGATTTGATAATACTGCTGTTTCTTTTTTAAAATCATATTTGAATGAAAAAACTCAACAAGTACAAATTGGTAATGCTCATTCTGAAAATCTTTATATCAAAGTATGGTGTCCCCCAAGGCTCCATATTAGGCCCACTTCTGTTTATATTATACATAAACGACCTTCCTTTTTATATGAAAAATTGTTTCACTGTTATATGCCGATGATTCAACTTTACATCTTTCTGGTAATAGTTATCAAACTCTACAGTCAAAGGTACAAGAAGATTTACGTGGTGTTGAGGAATGGTGCAATGATAACAATATGTTCATCAACAAAAATAAAACAAAATATATGATTATTGGAACGAAGCAAAGAGCAATGCCACATTACAATGAGAGTTGTTTAACTATTAACAATCAAGTGATACAATCTTCCACATGCGAAAGCCTTTTAGGAATTAAAATTGACCCTTCCCTCACATGGACACACCAAATTGATGTGATCTGCTCAAAAATATCATTTAGACTATATCTACTATTAAAGATTAAAAAATTTCTAAATCTAGACAGCAGAAAATTATTCTATATTGGTTTTATCTTGCCACTAATTGATTATTGTTGTTAAGTGTGGAGTAGTTCTAGCAGTGAGGATATTAAAATTACAAAAGAGAGCTGCTAGATTAATACTAGAAACCAACCCTTTCGCTCCTTCTTCGCCCTTATTCAAACACTTAAACTGGTTGACAGTTGAACAGAGAATAAAATATCACAAGTTTGTGATGACATTTAAGTGCATTAAAAATGATGCCCCATCATATCCAACTGACAAGTTTCATTATGTTTCAGACAGAAATACATACCCCTTGAGAAATGCTGTTCAAGGAAACCTCATACTCCCTAAACCAAAAACAGAATTGATCAAAATCTTTTTTACGTATTCGAGTCCATTCTTGTGGAATAATTTGCCAATACCGTGAAGAAAAATTACAAATGTTAATTCTTTCAAATACAACATTATAACAGATCAATTCCCATACAGAAAAAATGATCACTAGGCCAACTGCATTGCTCAACTGGCCGCCAGTTGAGCTAACAATTGAGGGCAAGTTGAGGGCTAGCTGGCCATCAGTTGAGCAAATAGTTGAGGGCCAGTTGAGGGCTAGCTGGATTTTTGCCATGCAAATTAGGTAGCCCTCAACTATCAATGCTCAACTTTATGCAAATTAGTTGAGCAACGTTGAGAAAATATCATAGTTGAGGGCTAGGTGTCCAACAGTTGAGCAATTAGAGTTGAGGGCTACCTGTCCAACAGTTGAGCAGCAGGTCATTAAAAGTTGAGGGCTAGGTGGCCAATAGATGAGGGCCAGGTCATTAAAAGTTGAGGGCTAGGTCTTAAAAAGTTGAGCATTATGTGGTAATTGAAAACTAATGACTACGTACACATTGTAGAAAAAATAAATTTAAATTGTGTATTTTTATAGCCAAAATACTGCTGAAAGATCTTAACTCACAACATACTACATGAATGCTTTATCCTTGCTCTTAAGAAGTTATCTAGCAAATAAGAATAGATCTCTAGTTTTATACCAAATTCATTATATTAGAATATTCTTATTTTATTAGTAATACTTTCTAAAACAATAATAAAATAAACATGTCTCCTGTCTTACACATTTTGACAATATATTGTCTCATTTGTTTCTTCACTCTTTAAAGTGTATAAAGAAAACACTTTAACAATGTTTAAATATCACTATTTTGAACTAAAAGAGCATAATTATACACTTATTCAAAATGGTGGAAATCAAATCTAATCCAATGTACTTACCAAAAGATGTTTCCAGAAATATGTGTTAAACGCCAATCTTCCTAAATCCAAGAGTCATGTCATCAGAAGAATACACTGCACTTTTCAATGTCAATACAGTTATTTGTAACTTTTTTTATCTACATTCATTGTAAAATTCATATTTTATTCATGAAAGCTGGAAGACATCTTTACTTGCCATGTGCATGCTCAAACCCAGTTCAAATTTTAAATGTTTGAGGTTCTTTTGGGTATTGTGACACTGTGATCACTTTGAGATTTGCCCCTAATAATAACTGTTAATTACCTAATTCTTGAATATTTGATATATCTTATAATAAAAGAAATACTGTTTGTTTTTTATCTTTATGTCAAAGATTTAGTTAAGTTAAAGTACAGAAAAATGTTAAAATTGAAAACATGTGCTTCCCTTAATTTTGCCTCCAACTTTGTGTACATTTATAATAATACTTCCTGTCCATTTGCACTAAAGACAGATAAAACAGATGGCACATAACATTTATATCACTAGGTCATATTTCTAATTGCTCAACTTTTGCTCAACTATTAAAAAAAAGTCAAAGTCTGAATGCTCAACTTTTCCTCAGCTACAAAAATTTCAAAGTCTGAATGCTCAACTTTTCCTCAACTACAAAAATTTCAAAGTCTGAATGCTCAACTTTTGCTCAACTACAAAATTTCAAAGTCTGAAAGCCCAACTTTTCCTCAACTTATTGGCCAGCTTCAGTTGAGGGCCAGTTGAGCGACATCTATCCAACATACAGTGCTTGGCCAGGTTTGAGTTGAGCTAAGATGCTCAACACCTAGCCCTCAACTATTTTGCTTAAAACAGCTAGCCCTCAACTGTCCGCCACATGGCCATCAACTGGCCCTCAACTTTTTTTTCTGTAGGGGTTATTGAAATCAACCTAGCTGTGTAAATAATATTAAAAACTGATTATGTCATGTTTATTTATTCATCAAGTTGTAATGAACATTATTATCATACTTGACTTTTTATACTAATGTATGCAATGTATATGTTTGCATTTTGTTTGATTTTTCATGATGAGGGCCTCAGGGAAGATTAGCTAATTGTGTAACTCTCTTAAAATAAAGTATTGTTGTTGTTGTTGTTATTCCACCATTGAAGATGCATTTAAATCACCAGGTGTGTGATACAGTATCTTAAAAAGTAAAAACACAAAAATACCGAACTCCGAGGAAAATTCAAAAGGAAAATCCAAAATCAAAAGGCAAAATCAAAAGTCCAAACACATCAAACGAATGGATACAGTGTATTATTCTGTCAACTTTTTTATGTTTAACAGGAGAATATTGAGACCAGACGTGAAGAGCTTTACAGAGGAATTGAGGAGTTGTTTAAAGACCACGAGGGAAAACATCATCTGGTCCTTAGACCTCTAATATTTGTCAATGCCAAAGATCAAGCCGACCCAGAAATAGAAGTTCTGAAGAAAACAATAACAGAACTTACATTCGACCACCCATGCTGGGGTGAAAGAATGCCCAATGCTTGTGTTCCATTAGAGCTAGAGATCGCTGAACTAGTGGCAGAAGGAAAACAAATAATGTCATTGGCTGAAGTTAAAGAATTAAATGCTATCAGCGAGGTGTCTGTCCTGTCCCCTGAGCAGTTGACTGATTTCCTACATTTTCATCATTCTCTGGGGAAGATTGTTTATTTCGATACCCCCCAGCTGAGAGATAATGTAATCATCAACCCTCTTCTTATGGTGGAAGTTATGAGATCTTTTATCACAGGTGCGTATGTATTTTCATTGTGTAGTGAATATATATATTGCAGGTAAAAATGTTCCAATATCCAAAAAGTGTTTACCTACCTTTTATTAGAGCGTGACAGACTGTCTGATAATATCCTATACTAATATTTGTGTTGGTATGTGAGAACTTTTATGTAATATGATAAGTAAAAAGATAAATTTGTTTTTATCCACAGTGTTAAAAATTGTGAAATGCATGCAATTTTTTAACAGATTTCTGAATGAAAATGTTGTTTTTTAATTGGTGATGTACGGCAGCAGGCAACCGAGGAGTTTCCTTAGATACTTAGATCAAATTTGAATTGTGTGGCGTCATTTTTATTATACTAGAGTTATGTCCCTTTAATTTATAAATGGGAAAATTGCTGAATTTTTTGTTTCCATTTTCTTAAGTTTGCCTCAACCAGGGACTTTCTATACTAACGGGACTCGTCTTTATTAATTTTAACTGATTACTCAGCCGCCTGTTTAAAGCTACCACCCAACAATAAACTTAGTTCTGATATACAATGCTAGTATATATTTGAGTACTTCACAGTACATTGTAATTGTATAATTATTATTAGTTGTATATATAAAATCTGATTAATAGCGATTTAAGATGACACAAAATATAAGATTTTTAAAGAATGATGAATTATTTAACTGAGACGTATCATTTTGAAGAACACCCCAGTTGTGTAAAATGGTTACCATATCACACAAGATGGCAGCCACTGAAAATTCAACCAACAAATTCCTCAAAGTTTAAAGATCAATATTTAAAAGACGAGAAATCTTTTGAAAAACATGAAAAGCAGTTTGCAATGACAAAATGTATAAAATTTCATAAAAACGATTGTTTGTTAAACTTGAATATATAGTTATTTGTAGTTATGTTAAATACTTCATAAATGTGAAATGATTTGCTATAAAGTCACGTGACATCAGCTACGGCCGAGATCAGTCTGATAATGTGTATAGATATCGTTATAAGTGACTAGTCCTGTTAGTATAGAAAGTCCCTGCCTCAACCAAACTTTATGAATTCTATACAAAATGCTTATTATCACTAAACAAAAATCAATTATGAATTTTGGTGCCTTCCCTTTTACCATTCTAGAGTTATGCTTCTTACAAATGGAAAACATGCAGAATTTTTCGTTTCTGTTCTCTTTTTTAAGTTTACTTCATCAAAATTTTATGAAACTTAAATATAATATATTTTTTTTCAATTTAAACTGAAACTGATATTTATTTAGTATTAAGGTATCGGTATAACTATAGAATTACATGGTTTCAAAATATAAGATATATTTGAACAATGCTAAAAAACTTTGAGAATGCAAGTAGTTCTATCTCGTTATGAGTTGATTTCCAACACAATTATGTTTTAAGAAAACAATGTGTAGTTTTTATATATTTAAACTGAAACTCTTATACTAGGCTTTTTATAGAAGGTGAATGTAGACATGCTTAGTGTGACATTCAGTTTCACTAAACTAACATACATTATTGTTTAGGGACCAGCTGATGCACCCCTAGGGTTACGAGATTTTTTCGATGTGTTGGTGGCCTTTGACTGCTTTCTGCATTTTGGTCGGGTAGTTGTCTCTTTAGCGCATTCCATGTTTTTATTTTCAATTTTGTTGCAGGATCAATGCATTTTGACCACAAATGAAACACAATTGCAAAATGGTATAAGTGCCCATATTGATGCCTAGTGTTACAAATTATTCATTGGTTCCCATTTTTGAAATATTTGTCAAAAGATACAAGTTTTATACACAGATTTAAATGAAATTCCTGCTAAATTAAACCAACAGTTCCAATGGGTGAAGTTGAAAGTAATTTTTACGGACACCATCACGAGTTGGTTGACTGTTATGAAATATTCATTTAACAGATGATAATGGATTATGTCGTATCTATGGCAATGTCAGTTTATGAGTTTGAATGTCCCTCTGGTATATTTCACCCCTATTTTATAATATCAAATTTGTCTGTTTGTCTTTTTCTTTTTTAGCCATGGCCCCTATTTTATAAATATCATATTTCATGTATTTGTCAAGGAAATTCAGTGTATTTATCATAAATGTCTTCTTTATATATACGATCACAGCTTGAGAAGTTACCTCAAAATTAATAAATTACCCACCGAAAAGGAATGTATTTAATCAAGGTAATCATGGTAATAGACATTCAAAATATTTGTTTACTTCATGTACTTAGAATAAATAGTAACTGAGGAGTAAACTTTATGTGCTAAAAGCTGGAAAATAAAAATCTGAACGACAGTAATTGACTGACAAGATGTCATCATGGACTACCATGCATCATTCTTAGTGTTTCTTCTACAGATAACATTTACAAACCATGCAAACATTTGAAAACTAACAGTTTTCCCACAGCACATGCAAGCCTTGTTTCAGATTATTTTCTTCCAAATGGGAAATGATTCAACTTTGATCATCAAATCCTGTTATAACAGACTAGACAAAAACATAATGTGTTCTGATACAAAAGACATTTAATTTAAATATATATAAGGATGAATTGTTTTTTCCAGTGATGATCTAAGTGAGCGATACAAATTGTTTTATCATGTAGCTTTTATAGACCGGTATTACCTCATAATATAAACTATATTTTAAGTCTGATAACATATTCTTTATTTCATTTTTATAGATGTTGCATTTTGGCCCAAAGAACATAAAACAAGGAAAACCTTTCAAAAGATGTCTGAAAATGGATTGATACAAAAAGTAGACCTCTACCAGATTTGGGAACAAGAAGAATTCCGTCAGATTTTACCTTTTAAAGAGTACATATTTGATATGCTGATACATCTAGATATCGTATCCGAACAACGGAGATATGATACAAAAACAGGAAGTCGTCTACCAATAGAAAACTTCTTTGTACCCTGTATGCTTACCCAAAGAAATGATACAGATTTCTTGACACAAGAATGTACACCAGAGAGGACGCTTAGTTTGGCCTTTGTTTTCAAAGGAACCATCATACCTCCTGCCTTACCAAATCGTCTCATATGTGCATGTCTCAGTATGTGGACATTAAAACAATACCGTGGAAGAAAACTTATGTTTTCTGGGTTTGTTGGGTTATCAGTTGATAAAGAGCACGATATCGTTGTCTGTGTAGAAGGTAACAAGATCTTACTGTACCTAGTCCACAAACGCTCCAAGGGCCTGATAGTTCCTGAGATAGCCACTAGTGTCAGAGAATGTTTGCATTTAACATTGGAGAGGATTTCGGAATTTTATCAGTCCACTGTCCACGAAAAGGTCATCAGTCAACTACCATTTCACACTGAGTATTCCTGCTCAAGATTTATCTGTTACTTTCCAGAAGAAAGATTAGCTTTAAAAACTGATGAGTGCGTTTGTAACCATGGTGACGACATTACACTCAACTGGAAGGTTTGGAACCAGAAACAGGTTTGAATACTAGTATTGAATATGCAAGTTTTTTTTGTAATCACTTAATTTCCCCTACCACAATAACAAATGAATAAAGAGATGTAGTTGAAGTTGAAACTTTGTACACACGTTCCCTATGATCTTTCTACTTTTAATGCCAAATTAGAGTTTTGACCCAAATTTCACGGTCCACTGAACACAGAAAGTGATAATGCAGGTGGAGCATCTATGTACTATGGACGCATTGTTGTTTTCTTATTATAACATGTGACGAGACAAACAGAAAAGAAAATCTAATCTTTTTTTGGAAAGCAACCAATTAAAGTAAAATAGTAAATTTACGATTGGCTAACTTTTAATCCATTTAAATATATATGTACAATTTGTTAAAAAGGTATGGTTCTTTTTGCTCAACAGGAATTTCAAGACATAACTTACATTTCACGAGGGAGTTTACCTTATTGAGTTTTATTTCAACTCTTAAGGTTAATCTGTTTGCAGTTAGCTAATAAGATATTTACAGAAAGATATGTCCATGTTAAACAATCGAATTCAGATTATAATTACTGTTAATAGTTCAAGTATATGCCTTGTTATAATTAGTGTCTGTGCAGTTTATATGTGGATGTTGAATTTACAATAATATTTGTTTTCCTTTAATAGAAACAAAAGCAGTGTGATCCGGATTGTACAGGTATAGTGATGTGTTTTGTATTTAACTTTGTGTTTTGTTATTGATAAAATAATACCTAAAGAGTTAATAACGAATTGACATGACCTCTCAGTGATACTTCCTTAACTGACTGAACTTATTAAACCATGAAGGTGTCAACCCATAGGATACCTTAGTTGTAAATGATATAGCATATGAGAATTATTGGATTTCAATGCTCTTGGGTTTCCTAATAAATCTATTCTTTTACTATTTAACGGTTGATTTCATTAGACACTAAATTATACCAAGTTTAATTCCCCATTCACAGGTCAGTTACATCTTTTGATTAAACAGTGAGGGGTTTTTTTTACAAAAAAAAGGAACGATAGAAACAAAGTTCCTGTTTTTCGTCATGAAACATCGAATTTGTGAAGAACTTCCTGCTACGATTCCAACCAAAAATACTTTGGAGATGACATCAAACTGCTCATATGATCTTAAAAAGAAATACACTGAAAATAACATAAACATTCTGAAAATATACATTGAGACAATGACCTCAGAGGCTAAATATGGCAAGGAATCAATAACACTTATATTTGAACAGATGTCCAATTGGTTCTTAGTATGCATCACTGGATTCTCATTGCAGATGATGCATAATACATTAGAGGGAAATTGAATGAAATTTGTTTTCTCGTTAAAAAACAGTTCTATATATGAACTAAATATCTGCTTTAAATAAATTGACAATTGATGATTACTGGTGTTGAACTTTTGGAACAAATCAAATCATAAGAAAATCTCTGGAGCTAAAAGTGGAACGATACCAGATGTCAAAAAAGAAAGCATTACCTACTGTTCTTACAAATTACACCAATCAAATGTGCATTTAGTTAAAATTTCACAATAAGATAAGAAGCTATCGGTAAATTATAGTTATAGAAGACATTTTGTATCTTAAGATGCAATTCCATAAACAACAAGTCTTCTGTTGGTTTTCTATTTTTTTTGTATCACAGACACATCATGCATATCAACCAATTTCTATAGGCGACTTAAACTTTGTAATTTGAGAAAGATTAATAGTACATGTACCAGGAATGTCAGAGAGATGTATCATTAAATATCATGTGTAGCGGGCTAAGTATACAGCGTTGTATTACAATTTGTGAACAGTTGCGTTATTCAGTATAAGTATAATATTTTCATCTACTTTCATTTGATATCAAAACTCAGTTTTTATGAATAATGTAAATAAATAAGTTGTATACTGAGAAGATCATTTGACTGCTAGATACAAATTATTGTAAAGTTTTCCAATTATCTATATTTTGGATTATCATCAAATTTTGTCAATATAATGCGGCTATTAACAACTGTCAACTAAAGGGGAGATTTATCTTGCTATAAAAATAGGTTAAACCATTTTCTTAGGAAATATGATAGTTATCCTTGTATAAATATGTTATATGTTGTTAAAGCTGTATGTTTCTGTAGTGTATCTGTAAAGATTTGTCATATATATTTGTTATATATTAATTTAAGGTTTGAGTGAAGATGCATTATCTCAGATTCCAAGTAACACAGAGTTACTTCATCTGTCTGTTAATTGTGACAAACTCATGATACATGATTTAGCTATTCATCTTGATATGGAAGAAACAGAATGGAATGATATGGTAGAGAATTACCCAAGAAATACACAAATGGTCAAGTTTTTAACACTTATTGATTTGAGAGAGAACAATGGCATACGTTTTGGAGATTTGGCCAAAGGCTTAATCGAAATGAAGATAACAACGCATACCTTATGTATGGTAAGCTATGAATGATACTGATAAATTACTCATTTTCTTCATGTCTTTTTCTTCTGTTTTTTTTTACCCTCCAACTCACCCCTACAGATTCAGGAGACATGAACAAAATGTCGCTCTTTGTGTTATTTATGTATTTTGTTAAAAAAAACTTATGGTAAAAGATCAATATATGGTAATCAGTTATAATTCTGAATGCAATAGTATCGTCAAGGCCACTTGGATGCAAAATTCACAATAAGAGTAACTTATTATTCAGGTCAATAAATAAGTGTGCTTTAAAACAAGATATATCCGCTTTAGTACAATGCATTTTTATTTTTGGCTACAAACAAAACATATATCTATGTTAACAGTTGTATATATTATATAACAAATCTTGCATATAGTTATCAATGCAAATCTAGAAAATCAAAATTGGAAAAGGACAATTTTTGTGATTTGTAAATTAGTTTACTAAGGCAAATATCAGTTGAAAAATTAAACAAAATATGATTGATGGCATAACATCAAGGATCTACATTATTATTTTCTGTAGTATATGAAAATAAATGATTTTAGGTAATTGAAATAAGTACATTTTTTTTATTAATTTTGATATGAGAAGAAGATGCCAAATATTTCTAACAATGAATGTTCATTCTTTTACCTGTATTTGGGTTATTTTTAGACAAGGTGCCATGTTCTTACAACAACTCGTCGGAACAATGGGAAATGATTAATAGTTTGCGTTATTTTCTCAAAATAGTTATTTTATATTTTATTTTCATTATTATATACAGTTTTTATTATTTATAGGTAACATGTTTCAGTAACTGAAAGTGATCTTCAAACCTTTCAAATATCCACTTGGTGTTTGTTAATACTTTGCAATTTTACTTCAACCAAACAGATTAAAATAAAAACATTTTGTCAAGGATTTGTAAGTTGTTACGAAGAGAATAATTTTCTATACTGCCTGAAGGTTTCTGATTTTTAGTTGTAGTATGAAGCAGTTTTTTAGTCTGTCATTTACCCAATGAAAATATGAAGGGATGTGAAGTAAATGTACATGAGACAATATTAATATCAATACATGGTAAAACCCAAATATGGAACGTTTTTATTGTTGTCCTTCATCTTCAAGTCACCATGAGGCATTCAACAATGATCAATATTTCTCATAACTGGTAGTAAGTTCAAGTTGACCCTTCGCATCGGTTTGAGCAGAATTCATGGTTAAATGTCATACAAAGCTACATCAACCTTTACATGCTTCACTGAGAGGAATAATTTGATATTTGTTTACTTTAAGCTTTTTATATCTTTTGTCAAACGAAGTTGGGGAAGGGATATAGTGTTTCATCTGTCCATCACAAAGTTAAATTCAATCTATCTAGTTTAAACATATTAAGTTTATTTATAGTGGAATGGGAAACAAGTTATAGCAACTTATTTTAATCCCTGTCCACTTTGCAGGTGCGAGTGCTATTAGCCTCTTCTCTTGAGTGTCTTTTACGTGCAAGGGATATGGCTCTCTCTCAATACGGGTCAGCCATTTATCGCCCCCTTCCAATGGACTATCATCGTTTCTCAAGATCATACTCACAAACGGTGTCAAGGGAGAGCCGAAAATTCACTCCCTGAAATGTTCTCCCCGTAACGGGGATACAACCAGGAACATTTGTGTTAGTAGTCCGATGCACTTACCACTACACTACGGCTCTCCATCTATCTGTGGAAGTATAAGTCATAGTTCATAAGATTTTGTTCATAGATGCGTCTTGAATAACCAAGGGGTCCTTCTAAAAATAAGGTTATCGTGACCTACATTTCACATGAGTGACTAGTTAAAGTTTGTGTTTGAGTCCATATCTGAGATACAACTCGTGGAGAAATAATATTTTGTCAGTAGATGCATCTGTAATAGTCAAAAAATATGTCATCTTGACATAAAATTAATTGATGAGTAAATGAGGTGAAAGGCTGCGTTTAAGTTTATATCTGAGATGAGGAATACAAATATTTTGTCAGTAGATGCAACTTTGATAGTCACGAGTTTCAAAATCAAGTCTTGAAAATGAATAAGATGATATTCCATTTCATCAACTGCACTTAAAAGATATTCGATTTCATAAACTGCATAATTAAGATATATTTTATAGCATTATCATAACTAATTGGATTGGACCAATTCTGGCAATTGAGGATTAAAGTCAACTCAATATACAGATTGTTTATATAATATTTTGCACTTGTTTTTACACCAAAAACCTCCGTATTTCCGACCCACAAATTTGGTGCATGCACCAATTAACTCTCTTGTAACTTATTGTTTTCATTATTTACAGCACTCGGTCGATACTATCAGTCAGTATCATCAGTTTAGTAGTCAGTACTTTGGTACTGACATGATTTATAACAAACGTTTCTGAAGTTGTCTGTTTATAATTTTTTTAAATATAAAAATAAAACATATGCTAACTCCCTCAGGCAAAGTTTGCTTTAGATGGATTTGGCTATTTTTTTTGGGGTATATAAATCTTCAACTGTGTCAGTTCTTATCCATTCTTGGCTTTTAAATATGAGGCTTCTAGCTGGTTACTGATAACGGTAAATCCAGGAAAGTTCTTCCAAGTCATGAAAATTATTACATGTTGTTTTCATTTTGTATGGGTAGTGAATGGTCAGTTACCAATTCGCTATTAGGTGATGCCTCATTCCTTGATATAATTTATCAACAGATTATATAGTAGTTACATGGCGACTGGAACAGAATCTGATAACCCTTCTTCTGTTGCACATATGCTATCAACCATGGTTTAAAATGAGGTTCGCTTTGCTCAGTCTTTAGTTTTAGTGTATACTTGTTGGTCTTTCGTAATTTTTTGCTTTTGCCATGGCTTTGTCAGTTTATCTTCGATTTAGTTTTGATTGTCCATTTTGGCATTATCTGCCCCTTATTCTCTTAAGTGCAAGGAAAAGATTCAAAGTTAGATAGCAGTCATACAATACTCAATCCATGGAGACACAAGTCACGCTTTTCGTTAAGATGGTTTGAATTTTTAATAGACTTTGGCAGAATTGTGTTTACAATTATTTTGAGTTGTTGCCACATGGATTTATCATCCTTATAGTAAGAGATCTTGAGGGGACAGACATATCATTATAAATGGTTTTTATTCCTGTAAATTAATTGTCCATTAAGGATTAAAAACACTCGAAATTTCCTCATTTCAGTTCTCAAGTATATAAATAAGCATTGACACAACCTTTTCATATATATGGTGTTAATGCTTAAACCAGTTTCATAATTGATAATTATTGCATTGGCTTTCCAAAGATTTTGGTTTAAGCTCTACTATTAAGTTGAATAGCAAGGCTGATGTTTTCAATACTCTAATGCGTTTATTGTTAATATTTTGAAAACAGTTTAAAAATAATTGGCACAGTCCATTTATTTATGTTTTAACAGGATTTTCGAAGGAAAAATCGGGACTGATTTGGGGATGTACAGCGGGCGGGTGGTCGGGAGGACGGCTGCCAAACAGTGTCCGTTCAATTACATGAAAACCCTTTGACAAATCTAGATATGTTGTTTCATGTGACTAAATGAAGGTCAAGTTCAATGTTCACGATTTTAGCTTTTCTCGTTGTTGAATTATCGCCCTTTCCTAAGAATTCAACTTTTGTTGAAATACTTCTAAATTACTCCATTTCTGTTCAAAGGGAAATAACTCATTTTTTAAAAGATTTTCAAACCATATTGTATTAATGATAAATGACATTTTTTTTTTTTTTTTGTCTTTTCTTTGGTAAATTGTTTGAAGAATTTTGTTGTAGGTTTGTTTGTTTATCTGTATAAACTAATTTTCTGAATGCTATATATATATATTTGTTTTGATAAAGTGAACTCCTTTAACTAGATAATTATCTTTATATTAAAGGATATATATCCACCATTTTCTACATTTGAAAATGCCTGTACCAAGTCAGGAATATGACAGTTCTTGTCCATTCGTTTTTGATACGTTTTGTTATTTGATTTTGCCATGTGATTATGGACTTTCCGAATTGATTTTCCTCTAAGTTCAGTATTTTTGTGATTTTTTCTTTTTTCATTACATTACATTGTGTAGATAAAGTTGTTGACATGGATTGATAAGTTGCAGATCTATATTAGTTTGTGACAAATGAAAGAAATAATATTTGGAACTATTAATTATATTTGATTAAAATTTGAAAATAGATATACATTGTGTAACATCATATCTAATTTAAGTGGTTAAATCATATCTAATTTTACAGAACTGTTTGTTTTATTAGTTAAACAATTTCTGTTCAAATGGAAATAACTCAAACTTGTTCCATGAACCAGTAATGATAACATTAAGTGTATGGATTCTGTTCAATTGGAAATAACTCAAACTTGTTCCATGTACCAGTAATGATAGAATTAAGTATATGGATTCTGTTCAATTAATTTTCGTCATTAGTTGTCAAAATTTCTTTTAAAACTATTTTTTAAAGTCATGTGTGTTATGAAGGTAGATGTCACAGTTGTTATGTGGTATTTTATTTTTGTTGTGTGTGTTATTTTTTTATTTTTACATGATCCTGTCTGGGACTCAGATTTAAAAACATCTTCATTATTAATTAGATACTAATGATAATCTATTTCAAATATTCAATCACAATCCAAATTCAGAGCTGTGTTAAGCTTAAATGTTGTATCAATACTTGCTCAACTGTTCGACCTCTGCAGGAAAAGCCGGTTTGCTGTCACTCTAAAAGCCTTTTGTCTAAGCATATTGTTTAAGTATGATTTCTTGTTTAGAAGGGGAAATGCTTCATTCCTTTAGCTCGTCTGTTGACAATGGTCTAATATAAACATTGTGTAACATTTGCAAAAGCTGTTGCCACTTAGTCATTGTAAACAATTTAATGTCTGATATTAATTGTTTACAGATGCGGAGGAGAAAACAAGTGATGTCTAGTAAGTAATTAGAACTATAAAGATATTTACATCAGGCTTCTTTCACTCGAACATGATTATTAGTACTTTTATTGTCCCCTCTCCAAACAGATTTGTAGAAGATATTTAGTGGTTTGTCTTTGTGATTGTCAAACATCTGTAAATCATAGATCACTCATCAGTTGATGCAATATGTTAAATGACGAAAGTTCACACATATATAAAATTGCCTTAACCTTTGTTTTTCACATGCATGGTATTGATTAAGTTTTTCGTTTATGTTTACAAAGTTCCGTACGTTCAATTGTATTTATACATCCCTTACATTGAAATGTTTTAGTTTGAGCATTCCCGATGATGGTACACCCAGAGTTAGTTTCTGACATTTCCTGGATTTTCTAACATATTAAGTTTAACTGTGTAACGCATGTAACGTGCATTTGTTGTTAATCAACATATTCAATGAACTTGATTTTGAGCACTTATTGTTATGATTTTATGCTGTTTGTATTGATTGCACCATTTTGCATTTATGGTCCATACTATTTTGCCAAACACATTGAAATGGTACAATTATAATTTAAATTTGCACCAAAGAAGAAATTCATTACTTTTGAGTGATGCATGTGATACTTCAATTTTGCTTTTACTTTGGTCCTGCAACTCTTCTAAGTGGGAAAGCTACTTACGAGTCTATATAACAACTATAGGTCACCGTACGGCCTTCAACAATGAGCAAAGCCCATACCGCATAGTCAGCTATAAAAGGCCCCGATTAGATCTAAATATTATATTTAAATATATGTTTCTTGTGCTGAAAAAAAGGCCAGCAGCATTGTAACATCATAAAACAGAGTTAAAAAAATGTAGTTTTTAGTGTTCGGAAATACTTTATAGAAAAAAATCCTCCAAATGTTTACCTAATTTCTATTTTTGGCAGCATAAACATTTGTTTTTCATACAGATATTCCAGACGATATCTTAGATTCAATTCCTACAGATGAAATATTAGATAACATATCACCACAGATTGGTAAAATGGTCTTTCAACTAGGAACAGAACTTGGATTGTCCATAGCAGATTTAGAGAATATAGATAAATGCAATTGTGACTTGACTGCCCAGAGTAAGGAAGTCTTATTTACTTGGAGGAGAGACAAATTAGTACGACCTACAATACGTGTCCTTGAACAAGCTTTGGTAAATAGTAGAAAAGGTGCACGGTGTTTAGAGGAGGTTGTAAAGAATGTTCATCCGAAAACACTGAGAGCTGTAGAAACAGTAACAGGTAATACTATTTCAAAGTGGGTAAACATTTTATATGTCTGTAAGTCTTTTCAATAAGATAAACTATACGATCCATCAAACATAAAATATTGTTCGTACTAGCTTTGAAAAAAAAATATTATCTTACCTAGAGTAAATTAATAACAATTATTGGTGTTTTTTTTTCGTATAGTAACTTACATAAAAAAAAACAATTAAACAGAAAACATTTGAACTCATTACAAAAAAATCAATCAAAACTGAAAAGCTGCTAGAATCGGTACAGGCTGTGTTTAGCCTTTGAAAGATTTATTAGTATCATTATTTAGCATTGATCACAATTGTTTATTTGCCAAACACTTTTTCAAATTTCTCTGAATCTACAAGATAACATTTATGGAAATTCACAAACTATGAACATTTGCTTTGTATGCATCAGTCTCTTTGCCTTCCAAAAAAATATGCAGACAGTGCCCTTGTTAACATGTCTGTGTTATCTGTTGGTTGCATAATACAATAAGAGAACATTTTAATGTAAAGATACAGTTTTAAAGGAATTTTCCTTATTTACTCTAACATTGCATAAGAATAAGAGAAAGAACATGTTAATGTAAAGATACAGTTTTAAAGGAATTTATATTCTTATTCACTCCAACATTGCATGCCATATGTGAAAAAAAGTCATACACTAATGATCTAATGAATAATAAATCTGTTTGATTACAGATAGAATCAAAGATAATGCAGATAGAATCATACAGAACATACAAACCAGCCAAATTTTAGATCATATGATGACACATCTGGTGATATCAGTAGATGACAGACGTCGTATTGAACAACATGCTGGACAAGATGATCAGAACAAAGCATTGCTGGATATTGTGAGCAAGAGGAGGGAACCTGCCTACAGTGTTTTTATTGATGGATTACGTATTCATGGATACGAAGATATAGCTAATGATTTGAAATGTGCTTCAGAGAAAATGGGCCCAAGTACAACATCAGTAACTGATGAGTATAAAGGTATAGTTAGCTTGATTTGTATACACTTACCAGGTTGGTTTTGTTCTGTTACTTTGTTACTTTGGCACATTTGGATTTAAAACACCACCACTGACAATATACAAAGCTACTTACTTCCAGCCCAAGGGTCTGAAATGGTCTTAATTGCCAGTCGTGACCTAACTGAAAGCTATTCGTCCTTCACAGCAGATTGGGATTTAAGTTTTTGTCTCACCTTGACAGAGTCAAAAAGCGAGGTATAGATATGCTGTTTCCGAAGGCGACGGCGGCGTTGGCGTCATCATTTGAATTAGTTTGAGATCAGGTCTAGTTAGAGTCGATGCCACTGCTGGTGGAGATTTATTTCCCCGCGAGGGTATCACCAGCCCAGAAGTCAGCACTTTTTTGTGTTGACATGAATAATGTTTGATATGGTTATATATAAAAATTAACTGTTTACAAAATTTAAAATGTTTGAAATATTAAGGCTTTTCTAACTCAGGCATAGTTTACCTTATCTGTATTTGGCAAAACTTCTAGGAATATTGGTCCTGAATGCTCGTCAACTTTGTACTTAATTTGGATTTTTTTACTTTTTTTGATTCGAGCTTCACTGATGAGTCTTTTGTAAATGAAACGCGCGTCTGGCATTTATACACAATTCAGTCCTGGTATCTATGATGAGTTTATTTATCTCTGTTTCTATCAGTAAATAATACAAAATTCGGTGGCTATGTTGAATGAATCTATCCCATCGAACTTTAGATAAAGGATACTACAGATACAGTTAAGTCTGCCTTATATCTGGACTTACATCTAGAAATTGACAATGACGGTCAGTTGAAAACAAAACTCTACGACAAAAGAGATGATTTCAGCTTCCCAATTGTGAACTTTCCATTTCTGTGTAGCAACATTCCAGCAGCGCCTGCATACGGAGTACATATCTCCCTATTGATACGGACGCCATCACAAGTTAGTTTACCGTAATGGAATAACCGTTTCACAGATGATATCGGACATGTTCCTTATGTCGTTGTTACAATACCATTCCTTTTTCACAAATTTGACTTACCGAAAAAGACCATTTACCGGATTTTTAATAACATAAGCAACACGACGGGTGCCACATGTGGAGCAGGATCTGCTAACCCTTCCAGAGCACCTGAGAACATCCCCAGTTTTTGGCGGGGTTCGTGTTGCTTTGTCTTTAGTTATCTCTGTTGTGTCTTCTGTCTGTTCTTTTTTGTGTGTTTGTATTTTTATGTTTGGCCATGACATTGTCAGTTTATTTTCTATCTATAAGTTTGACTGTCCCTCTGGTATCTTTATCCCTCTTTCATGGTGAGCGACTTGTGGTAGTTCATTGATATTTATGGGTAACTACATATGATATTTGGTATGGCAGTTGTATAATCATTGGCTTATCTCATTTCCATGGAGATTATTTGGCTCCGCCCCATCAGTCATGGTACTTT
Organism: Mytilus edulis; assembly: GCA_019925275.1. Lineage (NCBI taxonomy): Eukaryota > Metazoa > Mollusca > Bivalvia > Mytilida > Mytilidae > Mytilus > Mytilus edulis. The sequence goes on from CM034354.1 coordinate 4,397,056, forward strand.
TGAAGTTTATATGTATTAGTTGGGGATAAGCTTAGTTTAAGGTGAACCCCTTATGTTAAGTATATTTGGTATGCAAATTTATTGGCATTTGCAAGTCTCAATCCCCTCATTCCTTGACTTTGAAACGTTTGCATAGTTTACAAGTTAATGTTTGTGTTTATGTTTGTTTCAATGGAACAACTTATTATAAGTCAATGCTATTTGGAATGCACTTGTATTAGCATTGGCACATCTCATTTCCATGGATATTGTTTAAACATGTACTGTCAGTCATGGTTCATTGGCTTTGAATATTTGCATATGTTACATGTTAAAGTATTTGCATTATCAAAATTACAAATAGGCGAGACATATCTCTGTGAAAACAGGTTATATTTACAGAAATACTTTTTGTCGTTTCATTGGGATCTGGTTTCTGAATCGCCATTTTGCACTCTTTTCTAGCTCACCTGGCCCACAGGGCCAAGTGAGCTTTTCCCATCACTTGGCGTCCAGCGTCCGGCGTCGTTAACTTTTACAAAATCTTTTCCTCTGAAACTACCAGGCCAAATTTTACCAAACTTGGCCACAATCATCATTGGGGTATCTAGTTTAAAATATTTATCCGGTGACCCGGTCGACCAACCAAGATGGCATCCATGGCTAGAAATAGAACATAAAGGTAAAATGCAGTTTTTGGCTTAATACTCAAAAACAAAAGCATTTAGAGCAAATCTAACATGATGTAAAATTGTTCATCAGGTCAAGATCCATCTGCCCTGAAATTGTCAGATGAATCGGACAACCTGTTGTTGGGTTGCTGCCCCTGAATCGGTAATTTTATGGACATTTTACTGTTTTGGTTAATTGTCTTGAATATTATTATAGATACAGATAAACTGTAAACAGCAATAATGTTCAGCAAAGTAAGATTTACAAATAAGTCAACATGACCGAAATGGTCAGTTGACCCCTTTAGAAGTTATTGCCCTTTATAGTCAATGTTTAACCATTTTTCGTAAATCTTAGTAATCTTTTACAAAAATCTTCTCCTCTGAAACCACTGGGCCAAATTAATCTAAACTTGGCCACAATCATCATTAAGGGATCTAGTTTGAAAAATGTGTCCGGTGATCCGGTCAACCAACCAAGATGGCCGCCATGGCTAAAATAGAAACATAGTGGTAAAATGCAGTTTTCGGCTTATAACTCAAAAACCAAAGCATTTAGAGCAAATCTGACTGAGGTAAAATTGTTTATCAGGTAAAGATGTATCTGGCCTTAAATTTTCAGTTGAATCGGACAACCCGTTGTTGGGTTGCTGCCCCTAAATTAGTAATTTTATGGACATTTTACTGTTTTGGTTAATTGTCTTGAATATTATTATAGATACAGATAAACTGTAAACAGCAATAATGTTCAGCAAAGTAAGATTTACAAATAAGTCAACATGACCGAAATGGTCAGTTGACCCCTTTAGAAGTTATTGCCCTTTATAGTCAATTTTTAACCATTTTTCGTAAATCTTAGTAATCTTTTACAAAAATCTTCTCCTCTGAAACTACTGGGCCAAATTAATCTAAACTTGGCCACAATCATCATTAAGGGATCTAGTTTGAAAAATGTGTCCGGTGATCCGGTTAACCAACCAAGATGGCCGCCATGGCTAAAAATAGAAACATAGTGGTAAAATGCAGTTTTCGGCTTATAACTCAAAAACCAAAGCATTAAGTGCAAATCTGACTGAGGTAATATTGTTTATCAGGTAAAGATATATCTAGCCTTAAATTTTCAGTTGAATCGGACAACCCGTTGTTGGGTTGCTGCCCCTAAATTGGTAATTTTAAGGAAATTTTGCTGTTTTTGGTTATTATCTTGAATACTATTATAGATAGAGATAACCGGTAAACAGCAATAATGTTCAGAAAAGTAAGATTTACAAATAAGTCAACATGACTGAAATGGTCAATTGACCCCTTAAGGAGTTATTGTCCTTTACACTAAATTTTTAACAATTTTCATAAAATTTGTAAATTTTTACTAACATTTTACACTGAAACTACTGGTCCAAGTTCATTATAGATAGAGATAATTGTAAGCAGCAAGAATGTTCAGTAAAGTAAGATGTACAAACACATCACCATCACCAAAACACAATTTTGTCATGAATCTATCTGCTTCTTTTGTTTAATATTCACATATACCAAGGTGAGCGACACAGGCTCTTCAGAGCCTCTAGTTGTTATTATTTGTGAATTCTTCTTCGTCTGTTATCATTCTTAGTATTCCCGGTTGTGTTTTATCCACAATTTTCTTTCTTTTTACACTCTGGTATTCCACTTTTCAAACACTGCAAAACCAATATGGGAAAAGGTTACATTTTTACCTACGCAACATATGAAAAAGTTGAAAATTTCAAAAATTTAAATTATATGAAAGATTGGGGTAATATAACCCCAGTAGCACCCCTTATCAAATAAGTATTGATGTGCCTCTTGTGTTTAGAAAGAACTAATAAGCAAATAAAATGATATCAAGAAAATACATTGTCCTATTTATTTGGATTTACAGTCAAAAACTTGGATCCAGATTACTTCCATGTATACATCCACTTCAGTGATGTCTTGCTCATCTCGCATAGTTAAGGAAGATGTAAGGTCGAGCTTCGGTTGACTAAAATAAACAACTTTGGTATTTTTGATGCGTTTTGTTATTTGATTTTGCCATGTGATTATGGACTTTCCCAATTGATCTTCCTCTAAGTTCAGTATTTTTGTGATTTTACTTTTTAAATCTATGCAAAGCAAATAATATTTAAAAGGAATATCAAAGACTTGTCGCCCCAGAGTGGGAATACAGAAAATTATAATGGTAATAGAAATGCATCCCAAGTATTTTGTTTGTGTCATTTCTGTGTGCGTACAAACCCTCATTTTAGCCCCGTGCCATTGCCCTTGTGTGTTTCCGTTGCTTTCAGACAAACTACATTCTTGGTATACATCAATTAATAGTTTGTTTTGCTTTCTTATCTTTCAATTGCAAATGTACAGTAAGTATATATAGAACGCAAGTAAATTGTAAATATTAAAGATTGTCCAACTATACTATGGATATTTTGACCTTCATATTTTTCATCACTTTGCGTCCGGCGTCGTCGTCGTCTTCCATCGTCGTTAGCTTTTACAAAAATCTTCTCCTCTGAAACTACTTTGCCAAATTTAACCAAACTTGGCCACAATCATTATTGGGGGATCGACTTCAAAAAATGTGTCCGGTGACCAGTCCAACCAACAAAGATGGCCGCATTGGCTAAAAATAGAACATAGGGCTAAAATGCAGTTTTTGGCTTATATCTCAAAAACCAAAGCATTTAGAGCAAATCTTACGGGGTAAAATTGTTTATAAGGTCAAGATCTATCTTCTGCGAAATTTGCAGATGAATCTGACTGCCCGTTATTAGCTTGCTACCCTGAATTGGTAATTTTAGGGAAATGTTGCTGTTTTGGGTTATTATCTTGAATAATATTATAGATAGAGATCAAATGTAAACAGCAATAATGTTCAGCAAAGTAGGATTTACAAATAAGTCAACATGACCAAAATTGTCAGTTGACCCCTTAAGGAGTTATTGCCCTTTATAGTCAATTTTTAACCATTTTTCGTAAATCTTAGTATTCTTTTACAAAAATCTTCTTCTCTGAAACTACTGGGTCAAATTTAACCAAACTTGGCTACAATAATCATTCAGGTACATAGTTTAAAAAATATATCCGGTGACCAGGGCAACCAACCAAGATGGCTTCCATGGCTAAAAATAGAATATGGGGATAAAATGCAGTTTTTGGCTTATATCTCAAAAACCAAAGCATTTAGAGCATGGGGTAAAATTGGTAATTAGGTCAAGATCTATCTGCCCTTAAATTTTCAGATAATTCAATCAACCCGTCGTTAGGTTGCTGTCCCTGAAATGGTACATTTAAGGAAATTTTGCCATTGTTGGTTATTATCTTGAATAATATTATAGATAGAGATAAACTGTAAACAGCTATAATGTACAGCAAAGTACGACCTAAAAATAAGCAAGGAATTATTGCCCTTTATAGTCAATTTTTAACAATTTTCATAAAATTTGTAAATTTTTACTAACTTTTTCCACTGACACTGTAACTACTGGGATAAGTTTATTACAGATAGAGATAATTGTAAGCAGCAAGAATGTTCAGTAAAGTGAGATGTACAAACACATCACCATCACCAAAACCCATTTTCGTCATGAATCCATCTGTGTCCTTTGTTTAATATTCACATAGACCAAGGTGAGCGACACATGCTCTGTAGAGCCTCTAGTTTAAACAGTTATCGATCTTTAAAATTATTTTCAATGTAAATAAAATCTTTAAAATTTTGACCATTTCGGAGAGTGTAATGGGTCTGGATATGTTCCTAAATGTCGATAGACTGCTCTTCATCTTCTCGTCACCCAGAATTGTGACTAGGATGTAACAATATGTTACAATAAGTGTAAAGGTTCACTGTTTGTCCTATTTTCCGACCGTAGTAAATTCTTTTCTATAATTGGGCATTCTTTTGGCAATACAGGATGTATAGATAAGCAGCCACTCCCAGTCAGAATTGGGATATATCTGATGTCTCGTGTAAAGATAATGCCACACACTGCATGATAATAATCCTTGGAATAACTCTATAATGTCCTTATGTGACCTGTTGTGGGGATTAATGTTTGTCCAGTTTAAAACAAAAGTATAACTATAATACCGAACTCCATTAAAACTGACAAAATCAAACGTGATCAACAGATTTACCCTCATTTTCAGTGGCAGTTAATTGAGTTCCCTTCATCACTGATTGATTCTTTAGTACAGGACCTACCTATTGTATTTATTGTCAATTCGTTCTCATCTTGGACATGCATGGACTATTTGCCACTGGACAATAAGCAAATATACAATAAAATTCCCTCTTGAGTGAATTGATTTTTATTAGATAGCTAAAGTAAAGCAACATATTGCACAGTTGAGGATTGTCTATATATAGAATCATTATATATCTTTTCCATTTTGTTATACTCAAAATAAAAACCAGACATAAATAATACCGGAATAATGGGGTGACACACATAAAAGGTGTAGGACTTATGGGGATTAAGGAATGTCGAGCCGACCTCTGTTTAACACCTTTATTCAATGCGATGAACAGTCATGACAGTATGGTTCAAATATGTTTGCTAACAGTTCTTGTTTGATTTTGAAGCCTATATTATCTTTGTCAATATGTAGTACCATGCTGCTTCAGGTGGAGCCTATATTATCTTTGTCAATATGTGGTGCTGTATTAGTGCCACGCTGCTTCAGGTGAAGCCTATATTATCAGACGAGACATCATTATATCTATAGCTGGGAAACGTACTGAAATAAACTTGGTTACAGTCCTCACTAGTGTGTTGCTTTTCGTTCGTTAAAAATGTCATTTTCTTTAAACTATTCGTATCTCTACACCATACAAATGTTGTCCAGTCCTAAATAATGGACCAAAGATATTAACCTATGTAATGGATGAATCGGCAATACAGATTAGTCGGACAAAACCAAACAAAACCATTTCAAAGCAACAGAAAAAGAAAAAAAAATATAGTTCAGTAATTGTCTTGTCTATCATTGTGTTTCTTGATCATCTAACAACTTAGTATTATAACAGTGTAATCATTTGTAATTTATGTCATGGTTAAAGTATTTACAGGAACATTTATGAAGTTGTTACATTGTGTACTGTATAGTTCAGTCATAAATCACTTTCAATAATGATCTTCTGGACAAAGTAAATGCTTTTGAAATACATCTTTGTGCATTCATTAGTTGAAAGTCAGTGTTGACACTCATATTCTAAATAAATCACCCAGTGTTATTTTGTTTTATACCACACTATACCATGATACCAGGTTATTTTTATTATAACCACCTTGTGATTACTGGAAATCTTATATTAAATGAAATATTCTATATTTTTGTAGGATTACCAGATAGGACGGTTCCATTGTTTAAAATTCGTCTGCAAAAAAATTATTCAAACATCATTACCAGTGTAAAGCATGATACAATAGTAGATCATTTGATATCATGTGCGGTATTGACAATTGGTGATTGTCAAAAGATAAATGCGTGTCCATCACAAGAGCAAAAGAATAGACAGTTAATGGACACACTTTTGCATGGAAATGAAAATGGATTTACCGAATTTCTCAACGCTGTACGAAATGACTCAGCATATACAGATCTAGCAAATAGAATAGCATCCACAGAAGTTACAAGCACAGATAGATCAAATATTCAGAGTTGCTACAATATAGATAAAAGGAAATATGAGCATGTACACGATACAACAACCCTGCTGCCCAAAAAAACTAAAGAGAATTAGAGGCGAACACTTGTTCAGGGAAATATCCTTTTGGATAAAACTGTTGTTCATGTTTACTATACAACATGGGTTTTGGTCAAATTTAACATGTCATGCTACCATTGTTGTTTTTTTTTTTTTTTTTTATTCTGTAATTTTAGCACTATTAGTCGGTAAGTAGTGTCTTCTACTTGTTTATATCTGTATGTATTTTTGATGAGTACTTATGTAAATAAATAAATAAATAAATGTTTTTGTTCTAATTTATTGGCCAAAAAATCAAAGCAACATCAACACGTTAGACCTGACAGGCCAACCTATCACAGCAACGTCGACACGTTGAAGCTGACAGGCCAACCTATCACAGCAACATCGACACGTTGAACCTGACAGGCCAACCTATCAAAGCCACATCGATACGTTGAACCTGACAGACCAACCTATCACAACAACATCGATACGTTGAACCTGACAGACCAACCTATCAAAGCAACATCGATACGTTGAACCTGACAGACCAATCTATCACAAAAAAGCAGCGTATAAACCATAGAGTAAAATGTAAAATAACAAAAATACCGAACTCAAAGAAAATTCGAATCGGAAAGTTCCTTATCAAATGGCAAAATCCAAAGCTCAAGCAATTAAACCGAATGGAAAACAACCGTCATATATTCTTACTTGGTACATGTTTTTCCTTATGTCGAAAATGGTGGATTAAACCTGGCTTTATAGCTAGCTAAACCTCTCACTTGTATGACATACGCATACAATTCCATTATATTGACAAAATTTGTGAACAAAACAAACAGACATAAGGTAAAAATGTAAAAAATAGGGGTACATCGGTCAACAATGTGTTATATTGTTATTCACCTTAAAAATATAAGAAATCAAAAACAAAAAAAAAAAACATTTCTTTGCAAATGATCGATTTCAAGTTATACATAGGTGAAAGATACCAAAGGCATATTCAAACTCATAAAGTCGGACACAATCTGACAAAGACATGGCCAAAAAAGATGACAAAAAGTCAAACAACAGTATACAAAACACAACATAGAAACCAAGACTGAGCAGCACAAAGCCTACCAAATACAGTGAAATGATAGAACTTTGATTGAATATCTCTCTTTTTATATGTTAGGTAAAATTGCATTTTTATGCCCCCGCCGTAGCTGAGTGGGCATTAAGTTTTGCCCTTGTCCATCTGTACATCCGTACGTTCGAACGTCCCAAAGTTGGTTTCCCTTCTCTTACTTTAGTTTGCCTCTACCAAATGTTATGAAACTTATACACAATGCTCATTACCACAAAACACAGATCATGTTTGAATTTCTGTGGCGTCACTTTAACGGTTCTAGAGTTATACCCCTTTAAAAATGAAAGAATTGCTGAATTTGTATACGCCCGTTTACGGGACGTATTATGGTATACCGTTGTCCGTCTGCTCTTATGTCCGTCCGTCGTCAACATATCATGTCGGACATTAACTCAAAAACGCTTTAACCAATTTGCATAAAACGTTGGTGAATTGTTTATATCTATTGACGTGAGCTCCCTATCGTCTGTCGTCGTCGTAAACTATTTCAAGAATCTTCTCCTCTGAAACTACTAGGCCAAATACTTCCAAACTTTAACTGAATGTTCCTTAGGGTATCTAGTTTATAAATTGTATCCGAAGTTTTGATCTATCAACAAACATGGTCGCCATTGCTAAAAATAGAACATAGGGGTCAAATGCAGTTTTTGGCTTATATCTTAAAAACGAAAGCATTTAGAGCAAATCTGACATGGGGTAAAAATCTTTAATGACAATTTTTCACAATTTGTTCATCATATTTGCTAACTTTAAAAAATCTTCTCCTCTAAAACTACTCAACCAAATTCAACCAAACTTCAACTGAATGATCAGTAGGGTGTATAAAATAAAGTTTTATTTTCTATTTCGTCAAAAAACATGGCCGTCATGGCTAAACATAGAACACAGGGTAAAATGCAGTTTTAGGCTTATATCTCAAAAACTCCAGCATTTAGAGCAAATAAGACAAGAAAGTTAAAGTATTTATTAGGTCAAGGTCTACCTGTCCTGAAATTTTCAGCCGAATTGGGTAACTGGTTTTTCAGGTATAATGCCCCTGAATTGATGATTTTAAAGAATTTTTGCAGTTTTTGGTTATTATCTTGAATATTATTATAGATACAGATAAACTGTTAATAGCAAAAATGTTAAGCAAAGTAAGATCTACAAATAAGTCGATTTGACCAAAATTGTCACTTGACCCCTTCAGGAGTTATCGCCCTTTAAAGACTTTTTTCACAATTTGTTCATCATGTTGACTACTAAAAAAATCTCCTTTGAAACTGCTATATCAATTTAGCCAAACTTAGGCTAAATGAGTTTCAGAGTATCTAGTATAAATTTTATATTTTATTTCCTTGTATGTCAAGAAACATAGCTCCTATGGCTAAAATAGAACATAGGAGAAAATGATTTTTTTTTTTTGCTTTTGAAGAAAAAAGGACGATTCAAAAAACATTTAAATCAATTGAAAAGCCAAAATAATCATTGATGAGAGATTTAACCAAAAAAATTAAGGTGAGCGATTCAGGCTCTTGAGAGCCTCTTGTTTTATAAATTCTAGATTTTATATAATAATAGAATTTAGGTTTCCAAGTTACGTGGTTTTATTCATAAAAAAGGGGGATTTTCCACATTTCGGAAAATAACCTAAAAAATGCTTTCAGCAGTTCTCATGACACTTTAATGCATTGTTAATATCTTTTGATGTAAGCTCCCTTTAGAAGTTTATAAATTGTAGTTATTTAGAGTCTGACAACAGATTTACTCAGAAATCTTAAATTGAATATAAAATCAATTCATATTATATAAACATTTCAAGTTGTTTGACTACATTTATTCAGAAACCTATAATATGTCAAATATTTAATTACAATCCAAATTCAGACCTGTATCAAGCTTGAATATTGTGTCCTTTTTTGCCTCAACTGTTCAGGAGTTGACCTCTGTGGGCGTATCCTGCTGCGCTCAGCGGAGCAGTTTACTCGTTTCTGTTCTCTAACTTTAGTTTTTTGCAGATGAAGCATTTTTGGTTGCGTCACTTTTACTGTTCTAGAGTTATCCTCCTTCACAAATGGAAAAAATGTATTTTTGGTTTCCAATCTCCTACTTTAGTTTGCCTCCACCAAATGTTCTTACACTTATACACAATACTTATTACCACAAAACTCAGATCAAGTACAACTTTGGGTAGCGTCACTTTTATATAACTTTATATGATATGCAAGTGGGAGCATCATCTGTGTCCCATGGACACATTCCCCATTTATTAAGAAAGGTCTAGTAAAAGGTGCTTGAAAAGGAATACTTTAACAAGTACATAATTGACAAAAATATCCCATATGAAATAACCTGAGTAACTCACATGCATCATGTTTATCAGTAAAATTTAAATCATCGAATTCATCTGGAGTTTTGATAAATTCACATTTGAGGATCATACGAAACATGGTAGTAATATATCTCGGCTACAATACAAGAAATAACAGGTATTCTTTTCTCCCTTTTTGGAGATACAAATTTGAGACATGCATAGAAATTGTATTTCTCCAAGGGTTGGCTTTTTATGGCGTCCCTCCCCTTTTAAAAATCCTTCATCTGCACCTGATCCTAATGAATGCTTGCATCTCCTTTATATCAATGAATTCGAAATTAAGCAAAGTGTATCGAAAATGTCTTGATTTTCTGCTTGCTTCTTCTTCTTTCTGCAACTTCCTCCTGTGATTAGGAGCACATCGATTGCTTAATTATTCACAGTGGGCTTATATTACTTGGTTGAATAGTTAAAAATCACTTTGGTATTTTACAGTATAAAACGCAATTGCATATTTAAAAGACGATGGGCTTATATTACACGGAAGATAATGAATGTTATTCACTTTGTTATTTCGTTTTACTCCGAAGTTTCTTATAGTCTAAAATCTAAAATGTTCCTGATTGACTTTATGACGATAGTAAAACCGTGGTCTGACACTGTATTGCTATTGACAGAGATATATAAATATGACTTCCAACTAAAATCTATTGAATCCTGATGCGTTAACATATCTTATATGATTGTTTACAAACGTGCATACTCACATCGCACATGTATATTGCTCTCAGTAAAAGGGATGTACTTCTGTCAGAATGACAGCTTTAACAGAGTAATTATGAAGAACGACAAAAATCAATACAGCTTATTCCTTTTACGTAAATCTTCACGAATGGTTAATGAATTAAATGACAAATGTGGTCTATATATCAACTCGCCTTCCTTGTCGATTAAGACGGAAGTCGAGTGCACCTGCCACCTGCCAGGTTCGAAATAAAAACCTCAGTGTTGCCAGATGGTAGATGAACTTCTTAGTTGCAAAATTCATCAAAGACTCTCAAAACAGTTGAGAGGTCAAATACGATTACGGAAGACCTGATATATCAGCTGCAATTTTACACTTTTAAATCGTAATTATCAAACTCGCATTTTTTTCCCTTCTTGAAAAATTGCAATAATAAATTCATGCCATAATATCTGAATTTACAGTACTTATACTTATGGATAACAACACATTCAAACAGTACTTGACTACACGACACAACACATAACTTTAGCCGAAATGAAGTGATCAATACAAAAAATTAAAGCAAAATAAACCAATAAAATGATCAATAAAATTGATTACTTCATTAAGCTTAAAATCGAACCCTTAGTTATCTTCAAGTTTGTACACATCATTGACTTTTAAATATTTATGTTTGTTCGTGCTTAATGTTATAACATCTATAACACTCTGACGTCAAACAGGCGACTCTACAGTAAAGTTGATTGGAAACTGTTAGTTTAAACATATTTATTTATAGTGGATTAGGAAACAAGTTGTGCAACTTAGTTAAGTCCCTTTCCACTTTGCGGGTGCAAGTGCTGCTTTGTAGCGGCATTAGCCTGCTCTTTTTCGAAATGTACAAGGGTGTATTTTACGCACAAGAGATATGGCTCTCTCCTAACACGGGTCAGCCATTTATAGACGGACTATCATCGTTTCCTCAAGACCATACTCGCAAATGGTGTCAAGGGAGAGCCGAAAATTCAGTCCCTGAAATTTTCATCTCGGATCGGGAATCGAACAAGGAACGTTTGTGTTAGTAGTCAGATGCACTAACCCCTACACCACGGCTCTCTTATTTATGTACTGGCATATTGGTATTAACCATATGTGAATTCTTAAAAATTCTAAATAATTTCTGGATAATTTTAAATCTCGGTCATCAGTATTTTTGTGAATTTGCTTTTGTTTTTGTTACATTTGATAGATGCTTGTTTGTGCTGTTTTGTTAACTATTTTTTTTTTGGTTGTAATTGAGATTGCTGACTGCTGTACCCTTATTTCGACAAGTTTTCCTATGATGTCTATTTTGTTCACGCATCGTTGTAAATATATTAAAATTTTATGCAAATGTCATACAAGTGAGAGATTTAGGGCTATAAAACCAGGTTCAATCCACCATGTTCTACAACTGAAAATGCCTGTGCCAAGTCAGGAATATGACAGTTGTTGTTCATTCGTTTGATGTGTTTTATAATTTGATATTGCCATTTGAAATTCTCGGAGTTCGGTATTTTTGTGATTTTACTTTTTACATAGTAGGAGTACACATATTGCTTATAGTCATTCGATTTTTGATAACGTATCTGAACTCTTGTTAAAAGAGAGACGAAAGATACCAGAGGGACAGTCAAACTTATAGATTTAAAATAAACTGACAACGCCATGGCTAAAAATAAAAAGGCAAACCGAAAAATAATACCTCTAAAAGACACAACATAGAATAATAAAGACTAAGCAACACGAACCCACCAAAAACTGGGGTTGATCTCAGGTGCTCCGGAACGGTAAGCAGATCCTGCTTCACATTCGGCACCCATCGTGTTGCTTATGTAATTGAAATGAATATAAGAGTGCAAAACCTCTCACTTGAAGGACAGTCGCAAATTCCATATATTGACAACGATGCGTGAATAAGATGTCACCAATGCATGTAGGGGTACAACAACAACACGAACCCCACCAAATGGTAAAGTTTGTTTTTCATCTATTTTTTTTAATTTATTTTGTAATTAACATTTACCCAATGTGGAATGCTGTTCCCCTATTTTTGACATACCTATTTTTTCTGTCTGTTTTGTTCAAGCACCGTTGTCAATATAATGGAAGTTTATACGACAGTAAGAAGTTAAGGTAGCTATAACGCCAGATTTAGATCACAAATATCTACTGTATAAAATATCTGTACCAAGTAAGGAATATGACCATTCGTTTGACATGTTTGATGTGATTTTGCTATTTGATGAAGGAAATTCCGTTTTTAAATGTCCTCGGAGTTTAAATGGACAAGAACTGTCATATTCCTGTCTTGGTACAGGCATTTTCAAATGTAGAAAATGGAGAATTAAACCTGGTTTTATAGAGCTAACCCTCTCACTTAATGACAGTCTCGTCAAATTCAGTTATATTTACATTGATGCGTGTCCGTTTCTGCGTGTGTTACATTTTAATGTTGTGTCGTTGTTCTCCTCTTATATTTAATACGTTTCCCTCAGTTTTAGTTTGTTACCCCGATTTTGTTTTTTTTGTCCATGGATTTATGAGTTTTGAACAGCGATATACTACTGTTGCCTTTATTTAACTAAAGACACAATGAATAACATAGTCAAAATATGAGTACATCAGTCATCATCGTATAACAATTTTAAAAGGAACAATTTAACAGAACACAAAAACATCTATCTATAATTCATTGATTTGTGTGTCTGACGTCAGAAAGTAATCTCAAATTTTGAAAAGATTATAATCTTGTGATCAAGAATTGTTGCTAATCATTTTCAATTTATGTCAATAGTCATACTTAAAATTTAATTTTGATCAGCAATTTTAATCTTACAGACAATTCATCAATGAATTATACAGTAGTAAATATTGACCTCGTATTATCGGAAGAAGATAATATTTTAGGTTACAGTTGTTTCTTAAAACTTAAAACTTAAAGTAATACACTTTTTTTTTTAAATTACTGACATAACTTACTACAATATCCACATGTAACATGACATCTTATACCGAGTGCAATTTCAGCATTCCAAAATATGGACAATTTGAGTCAAGGTCACGGCAGTTGGAATGAGGTTTCATTGGTAAACTGGTTGTTGATGTTTTAGGTATTTTGTTATTGTACGTTGTTTGTATATCACTGACACTGTAATTAGTAGAAGAACTATTTCCGGTTGAATTAACGAGGTAAGCTATCTGAGTTATTGGCGTCATCCAGCTAGAGATAGTAGTTTTCTCGTCAGAAATTGATCCACCGGACGTTGGCATGTCATGGATGACTGTATTGTTGTTTTTTATAGTGATATTAAGATGATAACACAATATTGACTGCTGTACCCATATTTGTGACATTTTACTCTTTGAGTATGTCTGTTTTATATTCATTTGATAAAATTAACTGTTTGCAATAGCTTTAATTGTTCTAAATAGTAAGGATGTTCTTACCCCAAGCGTAAAAAACATATCCGTATTTGACACAAACTTTTTCAATTTTTGATCTTCAGTGCTGTACAACTTTGTACTTTTTTTCACTTTCGATCTTTAATATCTGGGCGTCACTGGTGAGTCTTGTGTGGACGAGGCGCGTTTTTGGCGTATTGAATTTTAAACCTGATGCTTTTTGTTATCTATTAATCATTTGTTTCTTTGTCTTATATGTTCTATTTATTTGTATTGTAGTCCTGTTATATTATGTTGTCATTTCAATGTTATATTTAACATTGCAATTAAAGTGCGAAGTTTGGCATGCCACAAAACCAGGTTCAACCCACCATTTTTTCCTTTAAAAATGTCCTGTACCAAGTCAGGAAGATGGCCACTGTTATATTATTGTTCTTTTCTGTGTGTGTTACATTTTAACGTTGCGTCGTTTTTTTCTCTCTTATTTTTCTGTGTAAATTCACATTGCGATAAAACGTGTCACGGTACTCGTCTATCCCAAATTCATGTATTTGGTTTTGATGTTATATTTGTTATTCTCGTGGGATTTTGTCTGATGCTTGGTCTGTTTCTGTGTGTGTTACATGTCAGTGTTGTGTCGTTGTTCTCCTCTTATATTTAATGCGTTTATTACTCATTAAACTTATGTCAATATGAGAGAACACATCGAGTTTTCTTCCCCTTTGAACAGTGTTCATTCTATACAAGTGTTGGTAAAAGAAACAAATAAAACATAACACAGATATTAAAAGATTGAGAGACCAAAACCCAATCATAATGAGGAAGTTGAACTCATATCCTCCAGAAGGGTAAGCACAATATTTGTTTTTGCACAAAAAAAATAATACGTACGACATAATCCACATGATTTTTTGCAGTTTTGTCTCAAATCATGTTCTTTGCACACAAGATGTACAGTGTTTGGATCTTTACAGATTGGGTTATCATCGTCTAGACAAGCTGTGTTAGTGTTATCGCCTGCAAAAAGACCATATCTACAATATCGATTGATTGACTTTTTATCAATTTAAAACAGCAAATTATAGTAACCTTAAGGATGTATTCTTCTGACACTTCAGTCTCATTGAAATCTCGTTCTGGAATTATTTCCAAAAAATATGATATAAGTGGGAAAAAGCAATGAATTTGATAATTATCATAATCAAACTTAACTCTGTGAAAGAATTGTACATTTCCAATATTAGGTAGTTTTTGAGTAATGACATTTTCAAATTTTATAACTAATCAAGTCAGTCTTTTTTGTGAGATTTTGAGAAAATGGGTGAGGTGTACAAAAAAAAATATTTTACCAGACACATTAACATCCAATATAACTTTTTCTTTTCAAATTTCTTATATAATTATGTATTTTTTTCAATCACTTATAACAAGAAAGTTGAAATTATATGCATTTTGTTCATTAAACAGAG
Organism: Mytilus edulis; assembly: GCA_019925275.1. Classification (NCBI taxonomy): domain Eukaryota; kingdom Metazoa; phylum Mollusca; class Bivalvia; order Mytilida; family Mytilidae; genus Mytilus; species Mytilus edulis. The sequence goes on from CM034354.1 coordinate 4,412,481, forward strand.
AAAAATCACAAATTTACAAAATTGATCACATGGTAAATTTGACACGAAAAAGCATCAACATATGATAAAACTTTCTTATATCAACACCTACCTATAGTTTTTATGAGTTGAATTTATTCAGATTTTTTCACTTCATCTTTATTGAGAGTATGAAAAAAAGTTTCATTGTGGATTTGTGATTTTTTTCACGATAATAGCCCACAAATGGGTAAAAATTGATGAAAAATGGAAAAATCAGAAAAATTGGATACTTTCAGAGGGTCGTAGCAAAAAAAGAAGCGCACTACTACTTTTTTTTACAGTCACATCAACCCTAAAATCAGGTTTAGAAAAAAAATGTAATTCTTGAAATTTTGGGCTCCTCATAGGTCTACATCCTTAATGCTTACCAATTCAAATGCTAGCTTCCACGAAGGTCCTTTATTAGATGTGAAATCGAAATATCAAACACATCAAACGAATTGAATCAGCTGTTATATTCTTGAATTGACAACGGCTTTGTCTCATGTAGAACTGGTGGATTAAACCAAGTTGTTTAGCTAGCTATACCCCGAAACGTGTATGGCAATCATATAGAATTGCATTATGTTTATAACAATGTGTGAGGAATATTAGGTAAAAATGTCAAAAGAGGGGCGACTGCAGTCAAATCAATACGATAGACAAAGGATGTATAAATACTGAGATCTGTCAAAATAATATTACCCAAAATTGACCTAACAGTAAAAGGTACAAATATACAAGGACAAATACATTGATCACTTATTTGAAATCCATGCTTCAAAACCATCAAGTGTGGTTTGTGAAGTTGATACGAAATATTTATCAACAAGGTCATTCGTATTTACCTATGATTTTTTTTTTAAAGAAAATGGAGACTTTATCCTGGTTCATCAACTTCCTGCTCAAACACTTGTGACTCAAGTATAAATTACCTTAGCTGTATTTGGCACAACGTTTAGGAATTTTTGGTCCTCAATGCTGTTCACTACGTACTTTATTTGGCCTTTTTAACATTTTTTTATTCGAGCGTCACTGATGAGTCTTTTGTAGACGAAACACACGTCTGGCGTAAATATAAAATTTCAATCCTGGTATCTATGATGAGTTTATTGAAAACCGATTGAGGTTGGAAATTTGTATTCCAATTGCAGGTACATTCGGTGTTTTTCTGCTCGGTGCAAATTATAATTTTATTATGCAATTCGTGTCGTTTGTCATAGATTCTGGTACTGAGATGACCGTTTATGTATAATTCGAGGTATAAGTATGAAAAGGAAACAGAGGAAGCCGTGTCTGTTGTTTCCTAAAAGTTTCCAGGTCGGAAAATAAAGGAACATAATCCTCCAAACATATCATAAGGTAAATAGTGATTAAGACTTTAGATCTAGTTTATATTTTTTGTAAACTGTTCTAAGATGTTAATAGTTTATTTTGTATTAACGAAAAAGAGAAGCAGTAAATACATTCACATTCGTGTTGGGAATAATATTCTGCAACGAACAAACTGCAGATTTGATATTACAAACCTTTTTCTTCGTTATAAAGCTGCTTTACTTGTCAAATTTTAACTGTTTTCATGAAATGTGTATTTTTATTTGGACATTGGTATATAAACTATATATCTGAAAAAAGAGTCCAGTCAACAATTATATGTTGATTTCTATAAGTATTGGTATGTAAGGCTTCTTGTCACACCCATTATAAGCAAATTATAGTTCTTTTATTAAGTATTTCATGAACTGGTCGGGTAACTGTATTCTCAAACTTTAAATAATTTTGTGAACGCTTTAAGCGTTTTGTGTTGAACTAGTAATATGTATTTCCCTTTACTAAGCAACAGAATGTTTGTTCGTCCAATCTTTTAACATGTCAGGTAAAACTTACCACAAATCCCGCCAGGACATAACAGATCCTCTACAAATAAATACACAAATAAATATAATGCAAAAGACACACATTCACAAGGTGCATTTTATTCTTGTAAATAGTGAGAGCGTGTAAGTTCCTTTAATTCAACATTATTTAATTATTTGTATTTTAAAATCCGTTGATTTCCACTAAGACAACTAATAATAATCGCATGTTGGTATTTTTAAGGTATATCATTTGTATATATTTCCCATAATAGAATAATATAATTTTCTTATACTTTGCCAAAATGACAATTTAACTATACTGAACGACTTTAGAAACGCAACACTCGTTTTGTTGATTTTTTTTACAAAATCTTGTTTGATTCTCTTATAACTTCTGTCCATGCTTATCATACTTCTTTCTCCTTACAAAAAATCAAAATCTGACTTACCTGTGGTTATTGAACATACCGAATTTTTGAAGTCGCACGAATTTCTTAAAGCGAAATTTTGGACCCATGAAAGATTATTTCAGGTTTTTTTGCTTTGTGAAACAGTTCTTTAAATCCTTTGCCTCACTTAATTCAGTTTTAAAATGTTGCATCCCCATTTTGTCAAGACTGAGAAATAAAAAACTAAATTATCCCTTAAGAATACTGCAAACATGAAAACATAAACGTGCTGCAACTATACTTTATGACTTCAGAAACTCGTCTTACTGTCCTTCCGACAACGAAACAAGTAGACCAGATTTATTTCTAGCCATCAATGAACTGTTCAACGTGTTGACAATGAAACGTCAACAGAATTTGAATACGCAACGTCATTTGCAAGACATGTTTACGGCCGCAACGGCAACTGCTCATCAAATTGCCGAGTGTCATTGAGTACAGATTCATGCCATAAATGTTTCCCATAAACTGAATTACCAAAGAATCGACAGAAGAAAAACCTTTAAAGCCCTCAAGTTCCAACCGTATAAATGCCAAAAGCAATTAATGGGTCGAACAAATGCGAAATCAGAAGGTGTTAAACAGAACCCAAAACTTCTCAGACAGTATTTGGTTGACCTTCCTGACAATCATTTTGGCGTTTGTAACAGCCAGTCATCGCTTTTGACGGTGACACATTCATTCAAAAACAACACAAAAATAATCTAGTGTTGCGTTTCTAAAGCCGGTCAGTATATATATCAAAAATATAATAAAAAGGTCACTGTACTATTTTTAAACTATAATTGCCTATCTTTGGTTTGAGTGATCAAGAAAAACATTTTTTTGTGCAGGAAAAGAAATCTATGAGATAGAATATTGAAATAAATTATTGGAAGATAGATTTTATAATATGTTTTAAGAAAATGAAAAGAAAAGATGGCCAGTGATGGTTTTACCGAACTAGTTTTCTTGCTACAAGTAAACGTTAGATAATTGTGTAAATTTCTACTTAAAGATATATCTCCCCCTTAAATTACTCAGTTGAAAACATTGCTTCAAAAACACAAATATTTTGTATTTGTTTAAATATATTTTCTTCATATAAAAAAAAAACAAATTTAACCAATAAAATTGCACAACTGTCTACAAATTATCTGATTTGGGCAAATAACAAGACTGATTGTATATTGCAATAGTACGATCCAAGCTGTTGGTATACAATAAATATACCTCAAAATCAGATATATATCATTTTCACCAAAAATATGATTAACATCTGACAGTGCACTGGTATGCACAATGCGATGATTTCTTCAAGAAACAAATCAAGACTTTCAATTGTGTTTGAGTAAATCTTCTTTGTTTTTAGTGTAATAACATGGAAAATGTAAAATATATTACCAATTAAATGCTTCTTTTTGTAACTTCATTGGGGTGTAAAATTAAGCGTTGACCGAAGTATATTTTCAATAATGTTTGCACGGTCAACGCTTTTATACCCCTATGAAGCTACAAATAGAAGTATCAGTACTTATAATTACATTTTTTAGCCAGGATCATGAAAACACGATGTTTATCAGGTTTTTATTTAATCTACCTGTGCACTTTATTGTTGGACCTCGTGTCATCATGAATGATAAATTTTATTAAAGTTGATTAAAGAATAATGCGTGATTGCAGTGTAGTAATTATTTGACATGTAAAATGTAAAATATATATAACATGTAAAATATGAAATAATTACTGTTGCAATTGTCTGTACCACAACACTTGGTTATTGAGGTAGGCGAATTTACAAACAAACGACGCCCAACAGCATGGGGATTATTCAAGAACTGACACGTCTGAAATATAAAAAATAGTCAAGAACTTACAAGTCTGATGAACAAGAAAAAAAAAGAAATAGCCAAGCTGCGTTGAAAATGCCTGATTTTGTATATTTTTGGAGATTAAGAATTGTCGTTTTACTTTTTATTGTCATGTGTCTCTTTTTTGTTTGATATTTCTTTCATTTTTGTTTTTTAGAATTGTGATGCCACGTTTCAATTATTGTTCTTTTCTTTTCTTTTTTTTTTAACTTTTTCTTCTTTTTATCTATTCTCATTTACTGAGCATAAAGTTGGAAACAAGAAAAAATGCTCGAAAAGTCACAATTTGTTATACAAAACAACCAATACAACTAAAATTATAATTACATACAAATAAATTTAAGTGTGACTCAAACAGGTAATTATTTCTGCTTTATAGAAATGTAAAATAAATGTCAATCTTACCGTCTTTGAAAAACAACCTAGGTTGAAGAACAGGTCTCCATTTAACTTAGGATTCTGTGAAACCATACATATCTGTTAACATTATTGAAATTGTAAAACATTTGCCATTATTTTATGTACATCAATGACACTTTGGTAAGGGGTCCTACAATTGTTATTTTTTTTTTCTGACATAGAGCAAAAGTCCCCTTTTTTATAGTGTCATAGTCATCTCTACCCTCAAAATCGGCGTTTCCCAGACATTTGATTTTACGGTTATCACTTGCAACATGTTTTAACATCCCTCGACGGTTATTCGACAAACATGAAGACAAAAACTCTTACCACTACACCCAATCATATCTGTAAATCAGAAATTTTACTGGCATAGTGATTTCCCTTTCTTGTCAAGAAAGATGTTTAATTATAACTTGTTACATACATAGTTTTTGACATAATCAGTGTCTTTTTTATTACTTAGATATCACTCAATGTATATACCAAGCAAAATACATTCAACATATTTCGGTAGTTGTTAAAAGAAAACAATGAAAGAACAAAGACTGATCTCATTGGCCTGGCAGTTAACTATTTTATAGAAATGTACAGGGTGATCAACATAATCACATTTATAACAGGTAAGAGGAGACCAGTTAAATGATCCAGAATTACCTCCCCTGCCTGACAGTTGACTGTATGATAGCAATGTGCAGGCTGATCAACATAATCACATTTATAACAAGTAAGAGGAGACCAGATAAAGGATACAGACTTACCTCCCCTGCCTGACAGTTGACTGTTTGATAGCAATGTGCAGGCTGATCAACATAATCACATTTATAACAGGTAAGAGGAGACCAGTTAAAGGATACAGACCTACCTCCCCTGTCTGACAGTTGACTGTTTGATATCAATGTGCAGGCTGATCAACATAATCACATTTATTACAGGTAGCATGATACCAGTTAAACGATACAGACTTACCTCCTCTGCCTGACAGTTGACTGGTTGATAGCAATGTGCAGGCTGATCAACATAATCACATTTATAACAGGTAACATGATACCAGTTAAAGGATACAGACTTACCTCCCCTGCCTGACAGTTGACTGTTTGATAGAAATGTACAGGGTGATCAATATAATCACATTTATAACAAGTAAGAGGAGACCAGTTAAATGATCCAGAATTACCTCCCCTGCCTGACAGTTGACTGTTTGATAGCAATGTGCAGGCTGATCAACATAATCACATTTATAACAAGTAAGAGGAGACCAGTTAAAGGATACAGACTTACCTCCCCTGCCTGACAGTTGACTGGTTGATAGCAATGTGCAGGCTGATCAACTTACTCACATTTATAACATGTAGCATGATACCAGTTAAAGGATACAGACTTACCTCCCCTGCCTGACAGTTGACTGTTTGATAGCAATGTGCAGGCTGATCAACATAATCACATTTATAACAAGTAAGAGGAGACCAGTTAAAGGATATAGACTTACCTCCCCTGCCTGACAGTTGACTGTTTGATAGAAATGTACAGGCTGATCAACAGAATCAAATTTATAACAAGTAAGAGGAGACCAGTTAAAGGATACAGACCTACCTCTCCTGTCTGACAGTTGACTGTTTGATAGCAATGTGCAGGCTGATCAACATAATCACATTTATAACAAGTAAGAGGAGACCAGTTAAAGGATACAGACTTACCTCCCCTGCCTGACAGTTGACTGTTTGATAGCAATGTGCAGGCTGATCAACATAATCACATTTATAACAGGTAAGAGGAGACCAGTTAAAGGATATAGACTTATCTCCCATGCCTGACAGTTGACTGTTTGATAGAAATGTACAGGCTGATCAACAGAATCAAATTTATAACAGGTAAGAGGAGACCAGTTAAAGGATACAGACCTACCTCCCCTGTCTGACAGTTGACTGTTTGATAGCAATGTGCAGGCTGATCAACATAATCACATTTATTACAGGTAGCATGATACCAGTTAAACGATACAGACTTACCTCCTCTGCCTGACAGTTGACTGGTTGATAGCAATGTGCAGGCTGATCAACATAATCACATTTATAACAGGTAACATGATACCAGTTAAAGGATACAGACTTACCTTCCCTGCCTGACAGTTGACTGTTTGATAGCAATGTGCAGGCTGATCAACATAATCACATTTATAACAAGTAAGAGGAGACCAGTTAAAGGATACAGACTTACCTCCCCTGTCTGACAGTTGACTGTATGATAGCAATGTGCAGGCTGATCAACATAATCACATTTATAACAAGTAAGAGGAGACCAGTTAAAGGATATAGACTTATCTCCCATGCCTGACAGTTGACTGTTTGATAGAAATGTACAGGCTGATCAACAGAATCAAATTTATAACAGGTAAGAGGAGACCAGTTAAAGGATACAGACCTACCTCCCCTGTCTGACAGTTGACTGTTTGATAGCAATGTGCAGGCTGATCAACATAATCACATTTATTACAGGTAGCATGATACCAGTTAAACGATACAGACTTACCTCCTCTGCCTGACAGTTGACTGGTTGATAGCAATGTGCAGGCTGATCAACATAATCACATTTATAACAGGTAACATGATACCAGTTAAAGGATACAGACTTACCTCCCCTGCCTGACAGTTGACTGTTTGATAGCAATGTGCAGGCTGATCAACATAATCACATTTATAACAAGTAAGAGGAGACCATTTAAATGATACAGACTTACCTCCCCTGTCTGACAGTTGACTATTTGATAGCAATGTGCAGGTTGATTAACAGAATTACATTTATAACAGGTAGCATGATACCAGTTAAAGGATACAGACTTACCTCCCCTGCCTGACAGTTGACTGTTTGATAGCAATATGCAGGTTGATGAACATAATCACATTTATAGCAGGTTACAGCTGTGTGAAATCAAAACAAAGACATATAGATATCTACAGATACAGAACAGTTATCTATTTAGATGTCAGCTAAGGACCACCTCTGGGTGTTTGATACTCTCGCTTTGTTGAAGACCCATTGGCGGCCTTGAGCTGTAGTCTGCCTTTTGTCAGGTTGATGTCACTTTCTCATATTTCCCATTTCTATCCTCAGTTTTAACCACATACAAATATACATCTCATAGATCCCAGATTAAAATGTTGTACTCCAGACGGCCGTTTCGACTACAAAAGTCTCTTCAGTGACGGTCGAATTATAAAGGTTAAAAGGTCAAATAAAATACGAATTTGAAGAACGAAAATATATATACATACCAACAGACAGATGTAAGCAAGTAAATCCGTACAGCAGAAATAAAAGCATGTTGATAAGACCGTTACAGTGAGTTCATCTTATCTTGTAGTTCCTGTGTGTATGTAAAGTTCATTTTGTCGTACTTGTAGAATCTAATTTATAATAAACATAGAAATATATACAATTAAAGGCAATATTATATTGTTTTACTTATAATTTAAAGCAACTTAATAAAATTGATCGTAACAATATTCAAGTGTTAACCGATTAATGTAACATATCTTAGTTTCGAACCGGGATGATTTACGCACAGAGGGTTTCAATATCCTACGCGCGTCTGGTGTAAATATAAAATTTTAAATCTGGTATCTATGATCAGTTCATTTACAACCACTGGGTTGATGCCACTGCTGGTTGAGATTTATTTCCCCGAGGGTATCACCAACCCAGTAATCAGCACTTCTGTGTTGACTTGAGTTATCATTGATTTGATCATTATAGTAAATTAACTGTTAACAAAACTTTGATTTTTTTAAATACTAAGGCTTTTCTGACCCAGGAATAGAATACTTAGTTAATTGTATCCCTCAATTGAAACGATATTCCCGTTCTTGCATTTCTTATTATGATTTTCTTGATAGAGGGTTGCTGCTCACAAATAAGCTATTAAACCAAGAGTTTTCAAATGGTGAAGTTGAAATCATCCCTTCGTAAATTTTACGGACGCCATCGCGAGTTGGTTGGCCGTTATGGAATAACCGTTTCTGAAATGATATCGAATATGTTCCTGATGTCGTAACTACAATCTCCTTCCCTTTCATGAATATGACCTTCCGAATTAGACTATTTACCGGAGTTGATATCATATAAGCAACACAACGGGTGTCACATGTGGAGTATCTGCTTACCCTTCCGGAGCACCCGAGATCACCCCTATTTTTTTTTGGGGGGGGGGGGGGTTCTTGTTGCTTATTCTTTAGTTTTCTATGTTGTGTCATGTGTACTATTGTTTATATGTTTGTCTTTTAATTTGTAGCCATGGCGTTGTCAGTCAATTTAAGATTTATGAGTTTGGCTGTCCCTTTGGTATCTTTCGTCCCTCTTTTGTATTTGGCAAAACTTTCAGGAATTTTTATTCTTCTTTGCTCTTCAACTTATCGCGATAATGACCAGTTTGTCAATAACTATTATGTAATAATGTTAAAACAGAAGTGCTAACTACTGAATTGGTGATACTTGCATGAACATCCTCACCAATCGATACACATACTAATCAAATGTCTATAATTTTTTCATTAGCGTTTCGTTTACATAAGACTAATCATAGGCACTCAAAATAAAACAATAGGATTGATCGGGTTAACTTAACTTCTAGAACTCTTGTTTTTTTTTGTTGGTCAGTTTTTATTGTTTGAGGAACTCAGAGAGGTCGGAGAGAACAATGAATATTTTACAGGCAAACTGAAGATCCTAATCCTCAAAAAAAGTTCAAGGGTAAAATATGAGTACGGAAGACCTTCAGTATCAGTTGAAATATCTACTAATACCAATAATTTACAACTAATTCACTCTGTACTTGACTATACAACACAACAAAAAACTATAACTAAGAGAAGAGATCGATACAAATAATTAAAGCAGAATGAACCAGTAAAATGATCATTAAAATTTATTACTTCATGAAGCTTAAAATCAAACCAACAATTCATAATAAGAGGGAAGCCGAGTGCATTAGCCACGTGCTAGGTTCGAAATAAAAACCTCAGTTTTGCCAGATATAAGATGAACTTCTTAGTCGCATATGTCATCTATGACCCCGAAAACAGTTCAAAGGTCATATACGATTACGGAAGACCTGATACATCAGCAGCAATTTTACACTTCGAAATCGTAATCATTAAACTCACCTATTTGTCTATTCTTGAGGAATCGCAACAATTTCTGAATTTACAGTACTTATAGTTTTGAGTAACAATATAATCAAACAGTAATTGCCTCCAAAAGATAACACATAATTTTAACCGAAGTGAAGAGATCAAAACAAAAAGTTAAAGCAAAATAAACTAAAAAAATGATCATTAAAACTGATAACTATGTTTAGCTTATAATCAAACCTTAATTTAACCTGAAGTTTTAATACATCATTGACTTTCAAATGAAGGTACATCTGGCAAGCGATATAGCTATAACAGATGAAAGTTTCGTTTAAAAATGCAATATAAATAGTATAGCATTAATATTGTTATATTATGGGGATATGATATTATTGTGCGTAAAAAGTAAAAACGCAGGAAAATTCAAAATGAAAAGTCTCTTGTAAAAAAGGAAAAAAATAAACGTTCAAACACACCATTAGAGTTGATAACAACTGTCATAATCCTTACTTGGTACATGTATTTTTTATGTATAAATTAATGTATTAAACCTGATTTAGCTAAACCTCTCACTTGTATAAAGTAAAATCACAAAAAAACACTTAACTCCAAAGAAATTCAAAACGGAAAGTTTCTTATAAAAAAGGAAAAGCACAAGTTCAAACACATCAAACGAATGGATAACAACTGTCATATTCCTTACTTATTGCGGGGATTTTCTAATGTAGAAATTATTAAATTAAAACTTATTTTTATAACTAGCGAAGCCTCTCACTTGAATGGCACACTAACTAAATAACTACATGAAAATAAATTTAGAAAAATAAAATCAAATATGGTATTTGTGTAAGTTATCTAAAGGATTGTTCAATAGATCAAATTAAATTTAATTATACATAATTATTGAAATATATGTTTTCATACAATGTTATAGGAAGGGAAGATGATTTCCGGTTAACAAAAATAAAACACTTAAACTAAGAATCATTTTTCAAAACATCAGTCTTTTTATATATTCCTTGGATATGATTTTGATTTTCGATTTTAGCGCCACTTTTAAGCACCGCATTTATCTATTTCGTGGCGGCCAGTTTTCATTGGTGGAGGAAGACGGATAGCCGGGAGGAAACCATTAACCTTCAATAGGTAAACTGCAAGTTTTAGTCAATTCAGATTGGAGTCGAGTCAAACGAACGGGGTTTGAACGCACAACCTTAGTGTTGACTTGATAGTGATTATAGTAGTAACTACCTATACCACTCGGTCACCAAGGCCCTCTTTCTTCCTTGAATAGAAACGCACAAACTAAAAACACACTGTAAAATCATTTTGAAGGGACTCGAATCATTAATGTCAAATAACTAAGAGAGAATTTAAAAATGTAATGCAATGCCCAATTTTAACTTTTTTGGTATATTGTCTTCAATTAAAAGAGATAATTTGTCCCTGGTTCAGCAAGGTGGCGAACAAACTTTTAAACTGAACATCAATAGCAATAGCAGAAAGTGTTACATGCACAATTCAGATGACACAATTTTGTCATTAAGCATTGATTTAAAGTGTTAATGGTATGAACCTAAATTATAACGTGAAACAGTTCGAGTTGAAATGACTTTTCTTTAACAAGTCGGGTGCCACATGTGAAGCAGGATCTGCCTACCTTTTTTGGCACATTATGTCACCCCCAGTGTGTGGCATTTTTGTTTTGTGTTCAGTCTTCAGTTTTTTAGGTTGTGTCTTGTCTAATACTATTTGTCTGTTTGTCTTTCTCTTTTTTTTAGCTACGGCGTTGTCAGTTTATTATTTTATCTATGAGTTTGACTGTCCCTCTGGTATCATTCGCCCCTCCTTTATATGAATATGCATAAATAAGCTCTATGATGTCCTTGCACATGTTATTATTAATTTACGAAAGACGCATATGTTTAACCTGGGTTTTTGAACTCACTAAATGAGTAACAATGCATGACTGACCTCTACGTTTTTTTTCAATTAATAGAATTTAAGTCCTGTACTTAAATTCAGTAATCACGGTGCGCTGTACTATTACATTGGTTGGTTATTAGTGAGTTTAAGAAAACTCAAATTTCATTGGTGGTTAGTGAACCATACAATTTGACGTCACGATCCTTTTTAATTCGGGTCCAACAAGAGAGGCTGCTTAAATAACTTGTTGTTATCAGAGGACATGGTTAATTGAATTTTCTTTCAACGTTTTTTTCGTTGCCGCTGCTAATTTTCAAACATAAATAAATGGTAAATAATGCTTCTTGGTAACATGTTAGGACTACCAGAATAATTAGCAAAAATATTTTATCTGGCGAGATTTGAAATAACCTTTCGTGTTGGTATGCGAACCGGAGCCATTTCAAAATATTCAATTCGTTGATTAATTGTGTCCATTATCATGTGAAAGGAATATCATCGTGGCTAAACGCCCACATTAATGTGTTTCAATACTTGAATTTATAAGACGCGTCCTGGTCCGCATACTTAATTTAGTTATTGTTTATTTACAAACTTAAATGGAATGTACCCATAATGCTTTGTATTGTTATTAAATATGTAGTTCAACGTACTGAGTTCTATCACTTAAAAGCTGAAGCAAACTTTATACATGGTGTCAGATGTGGGAACGTATGCATTACGTGTATGCATTTTATTGCAAAACTTCTGTTCAAGGAACAAGAATCCACAATAATAATAAATACACTAGTCTCCGTTGTTTCGCCTTCTATCAAAGAGTTTCACCGGTGTACAATAGGTCAATTGGTACTTAATGTAAACAAAAACATCATCATAATAATCGAATATAGGTGTTCCTGATGGATAATGGAGTACAGAGTTACTTGAAATTCACACAACCTTATTTATCGTACTGTCTTCTTTTAAATAATAAACCGGTCACAGCCTATTTAATTTAATTTAGCTATTTTCTGATACATCAGTATTTTGCTAAGTATATTAATTACACATGTGTGATATTTTCTACTGGACATTTAATCAAGCAATAATCAATCTGGATTAACCAAATATTCAGACAGTGTTTTTTAATTCTAGTTATTCTTTTAAGAGTCATGTCATCACAGCTCAGGCGGTCTGCCAGGAAAAGGAAAAAATTGCCAATAGTGGCTGCTGCATCAGCAAGGAAAAAGGCTAACCAGAGAGTACCTGACACTATGTCAGTAACTGCACCACAGTTGCCTACAGTTGATACTGGTACACCATTCATACCCGTTACTAGTTCTACTGGTACATACCCAATGTTGTTTTCACAGACAGGGGCAGGCATATATACCAGTGCAAGTACAGGGCCAGTCGATTTGACGAGCACAGCTAATACCCTTTTATACTCAAGAGAACCACTACCAGACCAAAAAGTGTGCAACACTGTAACCAGTCAAGATCCTCCAGAACATTCCTTAGGTAATACTAATGGTGCCTCAAGTTTTGCAATGCCATTTAGTACTTTTGACCACCCTATTCAGATACCCAGCATGCATGTTTATATTGCTTTTAATATTTCTCAAAGTATTAGAGAAAAAATTAAGAAAAGTGAATGTATTGATTTAGGCATTTTGTTGATTAACAATACTAAGCAGGCTACACAAAAGCTTGTTTTTAGAGGAGGTGAATTTATAGTGCAAACAGAAAATATGCAAAACAAAATTGGGTCTATTGACCAATGGACATCAGCATTTATCATTTGTGTTAGTGTATATTTTACTGTGCATTCGGGTAGATTACAAGAATTACTTAAATATATGTCAGTTGTACGATTGGGTGCAAAAAGAAATCCTAATAATTTATGTTGGAAGTTATATGATGAGCAATTTAGGTTGCGCAAAACACTGGATCCGGCAAGTTCATGGGCTATAGTAGATCCAGAGCTTTGGTTATTATATATGGCTGATAGTATTGGCACACAAAATTTGGAAGTAGTTTCTTCTGGTTACAATACATTTTCTGCTAATAGAAATGTGGTTAAAACGTCGAAGTGCTAAGCCTTTAGTTATAAGGGCAAATGTTTCAATTCATTTTGTCAATATAGTCATGCATGTATACAATGTCATGGTGTTCACTCAGTTATAAACTGTCAATTCAAGCAATATAATTTGCCTTCGCAAAAAAGACCAAATCAACAGCCAGAACGACCCCAGCAGGGATACCAGAAAATTTAAACATTAATTTCAAACTATAAATGGGTCCCTTATGTTATAGATAATGCATATTTTAAGGTTTTTCTTGTCGTAGAACACACCGAGGGGTGTCAGGATTGATCAAATGAAAGACCGACCGATATCTGACTTATATGCCTTCAAAAAAATATTAATTTTATAAAGATTTGTAAAATTTAGTATCCTATTTTACCGACAACACTTAAGTGGGATATTCCTTTCTAATGCGTTCAGGTTTTAATACCCCCTACGGCACATTTATGTGAAATAAAACTCACTAAATAATTTAGATATAAACCTTTTAAAAATTATTATCCATACACAATAAAAATATTACTGTAACTGCATGAAGTAAGACACAAATGTATTGTTACCATCCGATAACGGTGTTTGACAAATACAAGACACATAGTAAGTAATTTATTGTACCACTTAGCTTATGGAAAAGGGGGAGGGGTATGTTTTTTTCTTCTATTTGTTATGTTATTTCTATCGCGGAAAAGTGGTTATTTTTTTTAACAGTTTTACTTGAATCGAACGAAAAATTCAGAAAGATTGTCTTTTGACTAGCAGTTCATTTTATTAAAAGATAATCAGGATATAATTATATACACTCCGTACCCGACCCTTTCGTGAGTTACGTTAATGTTATTCAATAGAATATAAGATTATCTTATAAGTTGATCGTTTGATAGAGTAAAAGGTATACATAAATTTAAAAAAGTTAAAAACTGACACGAAGACGAATATAAATACATGTAGGTCACAGTATGATTTCCTATTCAGTGTGTATCGTTCTGAACATGCATGACATATTTGCCACTGGACGTTAAGCAAGCAATCAAAAATCAATCAACCTATTCGGTTTGACTCAATAAGATTTTCAAACTCTTACACACGAATATATATGTTAAATCTTGATTTATTTTTATGAAAGTCTACATTAAAATTCATCTGACATATATGAATATATTTCTTTATTGTAGCGATACATTAACAAAACTTCACGTACTTCACGTTTTTTGTTTCTAAAATTAAAATGCGGGACTTAAATGACAGTTTCTGTTACACCTATCATCGATTGAACTTTAACAAATAAATTTCCAAATCGGCAACAAAAAACTATTAGACGAATAAAGTTTTGAAGTTAATCATAGATTGCATGTTTATCAAGGAAAATAATGACCTCAAACAGGTCATTATTTTATGCCTTGGAGCATTATATCATTGAAACATGGTATCGTCCGGGTTGATTCTGAAAAAGAATGACCTGTTGTTCTGAAAGAAAATAACTCCATATAGGTATATAAAGATAGTTCAGTTGCCCAAAGTACCTAAACAACATATCAAAGAGGTGTATTGGCCTTTAATGAGTTCAGAAATTTGTTTAGTTTATAAATGTATGACCAATACCAATGTATGAATTGTGCAATTTTATAGCATATTTGTTTCAAGCAAGTCACTCGCATTCCTCTATTAAGTGTTATTTAGCAGGGATATTTTTTTTTCAGTAGATTGAATGTCTTGGGAGATTTTACCAAAATTTATTATAAAAAATGATTGAGAGAGTTAACCGGTCAAGGCCAAATAAGGGATTCAAGATTGCCTATTACCAAAGAATTATTTCTATTAATAGTTAAAATTCTACCGTTTATTATACCCCCGCTTTAAAAAAAAAAGGGGGGGGGGAGGGTATAATGTTTTACCTCTGTCTGTCCTTCCGTCAGTCCTTCAGTCAGTCCGTCCGTCCCATGAATATTTTTCGTCGCATTTTTCTCAGGAACAACAATACAAGGATTTCTGAAATTTGGTTTCTGGGTTTATCTAAGTCAGCTATACCGTGTGATGCGTTTTCAGATTGATCACTTGACAACTTTCTGTTTACCGAACACTTGCATATTTTTACACTATTAATATTATCCACTTGCGGCGGGGGTATCATCAGTGAGGAGTAGCTCGCAGTTTCACTTGTGTGTTCCTCCAGTTATGCAGTTAAGTTGTTTAAAGCTGCCTTCTCGTTAGCCAATCATGGTCTTTTGAGATAGGAGAATTAGCAGTAAGTTATGGAAAGGGTGGGACTAACCTCTGTATTGACAGATTAAATACAGAAATTTGGTGACAAGGGAAAATCGGGCACGGTTACAATAAAATCAACGGTACCAATTTTGTTGCACCAGATGCGCATTTCGACAAAACATGTCTCTTCAGTGATGCTCGTGGCCAAAATATTTGAAATCCAAAGCTTATATACAAGTCAGCTTCGAAGACAAATAAGAATAATAAAAAATATGAAGATCCTCCAGTCCTAAATTTCTAGTCGTACATGTAGGTGCTAATGATTTAGGGAATATAAAAACTAAAGACTAAAGAGAAAAGTTGATACAAGCTATGACCTTTATTTCAAAGGACTTGCCTGGCACTAAAATTGTGTGGTCCCAAATGTTGCCTCGTTTAAATGGAGATATTCTAATGTTGGTAAGGCAATGGAAAAATGTAGATACAAGGTTAATAATGCAGTAGCTAACTATATATTGGAATTATATAGTTATTGTTTAATATGCTATCCAGACATTTCTAGGACAGACAAAATTTATAAATCTGATGGGGTGCATTTGTCGGTTATAGGAAATTACAATATTTGTTTAAAAATTCAATTCAAGGTGGTCTTGAGTTTTTCATGCTTAAAACCAATGGTCATGTTTTCCTCTCTACTGATATATAAGTATGAAATATGTTGTTTTGTTTTGTGTTTTTGTCTCAGTGATATAAATATAATATTGTAACCTAAGACAAACTTTGTATAATTGATCTTGTGTACATTTTTACTGTAGATATACAGTTTTTTACGATTTTATTGAGCAACTTTACTAGTAGTTACATGTAACTTGAAGTTTGCTTTGATTTTTTGTGGATGTATTTGGCTCACAGCTTGGCAGCGAACCTCCATTATATGGCGGTTGACAATGAATCATTATTCTGTTTCACTGTCAATCTGGCATAATTCGCTGCATCAAAAAACATTTTGTTTTATGAATAGGATAATTTACTACAGATCTAGATAAACAATGTAAGGGTTTCGATCCATCACCTGTGTTCCCACGGTGATTTCCAAATTGTTTTAATCCTTTCTTCAGTTACCATTATCTGTGGTAGTAATTTATATGACAGTACGGTTGCCATAATCAGCAATATGCGGGTAACCTCATTTTTCAGTTATATACAACATGTATAAATTATGAGAATAATAATATTAACGGCTGTGGCCAAATACTGCCAATTTGTTGTTTGGTTTTAATAAGCATCTGGGATAACCGAGAACACGCGTACTTTACCGAAATGCATCACAGTTGTTCATGCATTGTTTTTTAATTGTAAATATCCACATTTATAGTCCATGATATAGAGTATTCGTTCCATGATCTGCTCTTCAAAGAGCTGTTTCTATGCACAGCAAAGAGTGTTTGAATAAACTTGAATATAGTCATTGCACCTGTCCTAAGTCAGGAATGTGATGTACAGTAGTTGTCGTTTGTTTATGTAATTTATACGTGTTTCTCGTTTCTCATTTATTATATAGATTATACCGTAGCTCTTCCCGTTTGAATGGTTTTACATTAGTAATTTGGGGGCCCTTTATAGCTTGTTGTTTGGTGTGAGCCCGTGCTCCGTTAAAGGCCGTACATTGACATATAATGGTTTACTTTTATAAAGTGTTATTTGGATGGAGAGTTGTCTCATTGCCACTCACACCACATCTTCCTGTATATATTGATATGATTGATGATTACACACAAATTTCAGGTATTTGTCTACAGGACCTGTACAGCAACGAAACATTTATAAAAACTACAATAACCCATAAGACAATCTTCAGATGGTCGACAAAATAAGGGATCCTTAAATTTTTGATACATAAGAGGAATACGTATAGAGTATGTCAAACGTCTGTTGGCGTCACTAAAATTCCCAGCTTTTCACAATATCTATGGTACCGTACAGCGGGTTATTTTCATGGGATGTGAATGTTCGCCTAATTTCGCTGATAGAATAAAATCGCCAAAAGGAATTTCGGCAAATTAAAAGTAAAAGTGTATATGATAAATGTTTTAGATTCGCAAAAATATTTACCCCCAAAATAGTTCGTATGTCTTTTTCAATGAAGATCGCGAATTTTAACATCCGCGAAAAAACCGCTATACGGTATTGCACCTGCTATAATGACTAAAAGTAATTTTAATCGATATAGGATATGAATGAATTAATTTGTTTTAAGAAACATAAACATGTTATCATCAATAGTAAAGCCGAGCATATGGGTGTTTTTCATTTTTCAAGCCCGTACAGTTTCTTAAAATATCTTACATCTACTTTATTTGAAATTTAGTGGATAGTTAACCATAACTTATAATTAGCAATCATATCACCTTATCGTTATATAAAACATCTCTCAGAAAGATGGGTTTTAAATCATCTTAAAAAAATATTATCCCAGGCATAGATTACCTTAGCCGTATTTGGCACAACATTTTGGAATTTTGGATTCTCAATGCTCTTCAACTTTGCATTTGTTTGGCTTTATAACTGTTTTGATATGAGCATCACTGATGAGTCTTGTGTAGACAATACGCGCGTCTGGCGTCCTGAATAATAATCCTGGTACCTTTGATAACTATTTACACCACTGGGTCGATGCCTCTGCTGATGGACGTTTCGTCCCCGAGGGGTATCACCGGCCCAGTAGTCAGCACTTCGGTGTTCACATGAATATCAATAATGTGGTCATTGTTATAAATTTCCTGTTTAGAAAAAATTGAATTTTTCGAAAAACTAAGGATTTTCTTATCCCAGGCATAAATTACCTTAGCCGTATTTGGCACAACAATTTGAAATTTTGGATCCTCAATGCTCTTCAACTTTGTATTTGTTTGGCTTTATAACTTTTTTGATATGAGCGTCACTGATGAGTCTTGTGT
This sequence comes from Mytilus edulis, assembly GCA_019925275.1. Taxonomy (NCBI): domain Eukaryota; kingdom Metazoa; phylum Mollusca; class Bivalvia; order Mytilida; family Mytilidae; genus Mytilus; species Mytilus edulis. The sequence goes on from CM034354.1 coordinate 4,431,315, forward strand.
AGACGAAACGCGCGTCTGGCGTACAAATAATAATCCTGGTACATTTGATAACTATATAGAATACTGTGTTAAGAATTTGACAGGTATAGATATATAAATCAAATTTCATCAAAACTGCTTAACACATTTTCATTCCTGTTTAGTTTTGATGACAAAATGTATAAGTCTTGTTTTTTTTTCGGAATACCATTTTTAAAACTTTTTTACTATTTCAAACTGTTACTTTGTTCTGAAGGTAATGAAGCAATATTTTCCTGACTTATTGTAAACAGCTGTAGTTTTGTTTTGTTTTCGTCTTTGAAAAGTTTGTTTTGTCTTCTGATGTGGATATTAGAACTTTTGGTAATTTTGACAGACTCGGATAATTGCCAATCTTGATAAAATCATTTACCTTGGTATCCATGTGTATGTCCGACAATGACGTGATAAGTTTGGTAAACATTTCAGCGTTGGATCTAAACTATTATATTTTTCTCATTTATTGGATACTTTCTCTTCTCGTTTCGAATTTTATTTATGCCTTTTTTCATGTTTGTATTGTTTCACACTTAGTCTAGTAATCTTTTGTCCCTTTATAGAAGAGGGACGAAAGATACCAAAGGGACAGTCAAACTCATAAATCTAAAACAAACTGACAACGCCATGGCTAAAAATGAAAAAGACAAACAAAAAAAAGTACACATGACACAACATAGAAAACTAAAGAATGAACAGCACGAACCCCACCAAAAACTAGGGGTAATCTCAGGTGCTCCGGAAGGGTAAGCAGATCCTGTTCCACATGTGGTACCCGTCGTGTTGCTTATGTGATTACAAATCCGGGAAATATTCTAATTCGGTAGGTCACATTCATGAAAGGAAATTGGATTGTAGTTACGACGTAAGGAACATATCCGGTATCATTTGTGAAACGGTTATTCCATAACGGTCAACCAACTCGTGTCAGATGGCGTCCGTAAAATTTACGAAGGGATGATTTCAACTTCACCATTTGGAACTCTTGGTTTAATAGCTTCCTTGTGAGCAGTAACCCTCTATCAAGAAAATCATTATAGGAAATGCAAGCACGGGAATGTCGTATAAATTGGGAGATATATACTCCGTATACAGTTGCTGCGGGAATGTTGCTACTTAGAAATGGAAAGTTCACAATTGGAAAGCTGACATCATCTTTTTTGTCGTAAAGTTTTGTTTTCAACCGACCCTCATTGTCAATTTCTAGATGTAAGTCAAGATATGAAGCCGACTTCGAACTGTATCTGTAGTATCCTTTATCCCCAGTTCGATGGGATATAGCCTACTATTCATCGTTCAAGGTCGTTTTATAACCTATGATTGCTTTCTTTACTTGATTGTGACTTGGATGAAGAGATGTCTAATTTAGTACTCATGCATCATATTTTATTTCTATTATATACAAAGCACGTTTCATAAAACCTAAATGTGCAACATGGCACATACTATGATCCGGAGGATATAAACGATTGAAAACATTGCAAAATCAAACAGACAGCAGCCGAACGATATAAATACCTCTTCGATATATTTTTGATCAATTAGAAGCAAACAGATTTCGTCGATGGAAAAAAGTATACACACTATGAAAGTTGATGAGAATGATATCCAATAAAGGAAACAGTAGTATACCGATGTTCAAAGTGAGAGGTTAGGTTAGCTTTAAAACTAGGTGTATTCCACATTTTTTACATAAGAAAATATCTGTACCAAGTCAGGAATATGACAGTTTTTTTGAGCTTTTGATTTTGCCATTTGATTTAGGGACTTTGCGTTTTTAATTATCCTGGGAGTTCAGTATTTTTGTGATTTTACTTTTATATAAGATTACTATTATAGTTGTTATGTTCTTTCTCAAAGATGTGACGTAAATATATTAAGTTTTCCATACGATTTACTACGAAAGTCAACATGTATAACAAACTTAACTTTGTGTTATGTTGAATTATAATTTATTAGACATTTTTTTACACAGGGTAGCCATACGCAATGTCGTTGTCGGAATCGGCAAAGATGATAATTCCGGGTTTGACTTTTATTACCATCGGGTATAACGAACCAATGGTATGATGTCCAGGACCGATATCCACCCTTGAAACAACATACGATGAATTTAAACTTTCTGTATCGTACGTATGTGGGTTTTTATAGATAATACCTTTCCCATCAATATGTAGAAAGGGGTATTCATTACTCTTCGTGGTAATAAGGATATGGTGTCTCAACCCATCATTTGGAATGGTAAACTCTTGAACTCCTTCCAGCTTCTCTTCTGGTTCAATTATAACCATAAAAGGTACGACCGGTTTAAAATCACCCTGCTGATAATACACTGCCATAACTGGTTTGTCAGATTCTACTTTTATAGAGGCGTTGCTGTTGATATCTATGTAACCCCCAATTTTGCCCACTACTTTGGTGGCTTGTTTCAACTGTTTGCCGAGGAGAGTGATGGATGTATTTGGATGTGTAGCGATTAAACGTAATATAAATCGTTTGCTGTCAAATAAAGGCGGAATGAAAAATGTCGTTCCTAGCTCTTTAACTGGAGGTAACATTTCCAATAACAGATTCATCAAACCACTATTCACAGGTACTTTAGCGCCATCAACCCCGGACTGCACTCCTATATCTTTGTTTGATTGGACTATCGTACCAGTGAGTTCAGTATTACTGGAAAGTTCTAGGGTTCCCCTTTCTGCTAAGTGAATGGAAATTGTCTCACCATCTCCATACTTTGTATTGTTATAACTAACTGTTTCAGTCTTATCGAGTAGTTTTAATGTTATATTTACGTCTGTATCGACGGATGTTGCAACAATTCCGATAAACGATTCCCCACCTCCTGAAGGAATGAATGACGGAATAACATACGATGTTGATAGCTTTTCTTTTGGTAAAACAAAAAATCCTTCATTGGTAATCGAATCCTTATATAATGCATACAAATCAGTTTTGCTGGACGTAAGTATGTGTACTCCTTTCTTCTCAATTTCGTTTCTGGTGACTTTGAATTCTGATGGAATATCGATTACTTGTGAAGTATTAAAGATCGATATGTTGTGACATAGTCCGATATCAGGGTTGTATATAACTAACCATTTAACTTTAGACGATGATAAATGTAGTTTAAAAGTTGACATAAAACTCAGGAAACCATTGTTACGCATCAAGTAAAACTCTCCAGTATCTGTTAAAAATCAAATATAGTGTCATTAGGAAAGTAAGTTACACCAAAAAGTAAACTTTATTGTAGCAGCATTGCGAACTTAAAAAAATATATTCAAACAGATTTTTAAAGAGACTGGAAGTTGAAAATAAACCTCATTATTGTGCTTTTTTGTTACATCTTTGTTTGTTTTTCAAGTGTTTATGATTATGACGCAACGTTGCCTACTGTACCTCTATTTTTGACATTTTTTACGTATGATGTCGGTTTGTTTCATTTACACATAGTTGTCAATATAATGGATTTTTTTTTATCCGACTGCAATACATGAGAAAGGTTAAGCTACCTACTATGAAACAAGGTTCAAGCCACAATTTTCTTTGCAAGAAAATGTCTGTATCAAGTCATGAATATGACGGTTTTATTCATTCGTATGATGTATTTGAGCTATTTGTTTTGTCATTTGATTTTTTTGTTTCAAAATTTCTTCGAAGAAATTTTTGTGATTTTACTTTGTTCTTTGGTTTGAATAGAAAAGGGAACGGAAATGTGTCAAAGAGACAACAACCCAACAACAGAGCAGATTGTGTTTTTTTTCTATCAATTTGGTGGATGTAAAAGGAACCAACGTTGGATGTAAAAATATATAAATTCTCCTCACTTTTTGTAATAGGACCTTTGCATTCTGAAAATCTAGGATCTACTGTTGTCGTCTGCCCAACTGTTGTCGCTTCTAATGTGGTTCCCTCTGTTGAAGAGATTGAATAATTATTATATTAGGGACTACATCTAAAGATCTATGTGGGATAAAAAACTGAAACTCTATTAGTATTTCACCTTATGTTATACATATATGCGTTTGTTTATTACAACAGACCTGTTCACAAAGTAGAAATGATTGTTTCAATATGCCTTAATAACGTGTGAAGGTAATTTTAACCAAACTTGTTCTGACAGTGTTTATAATTACAAAGGCTGTTGCATTAGTATCGAAAGTTAATTTCTCAAGTATTTTGCAGAATTTTAACACGTTTAAAGCTTGTGAGTGTTTCTGTAAAATGACAAGCAGGTCGTCTTCTTGTACTCCTTAAATTTTATATATTATAATTTCGCTCTTTGTGATTATGGACTTTCCGATTAGATTGTCCTCTGAGTTCAGTATTTTTTTTATATCACATTTTTTTTTATAACCATATATGCAGCTGTAATAACATTGAAGTTAAAATTCTAGTTACTTATAATGTTATCTCTAAAACATGTCAATTTGTCCAGTATTTTTTTAATTTTTTGTTTTAAAAAATTATTATCAAAAGTACTAGTTTTATAATTCAATACGCCAGACGCAAGTTTTGTCTACATAAGACTCATCAATGACACTCAGATTAAAATTGTTATCAAGCAAAACAAGTACAAATTTCCAAAAAGTTGTGCCAAATACGCTAAGGTAATCTATCCCTGGGATAAGAAAATACTTAGTCTTTCCGAAAATTAAATGTTTTGTTACAGGAAACTTTTTAAATGACCATCTAATTGATATTCATGTCGAAACCGAAATGCTGACAACTGGATAAAATAAACCAGAGCAATCTGTTACTGTTAAACTCATGGGACCTACGATATGCAAAGGGCGCATCTATTTGACTATACTAGAAAATAAATATCTCATAATGTGCCACCGAAATATGAACGTTTTATCACTTGTTATATTTTTTTGAAAAGTCTTTTCATATATTTATAAGGATCCCTGAAATGATATTTTAAGGTACTAGCTAACTGTTTGTGAGGTGTTTTTTTTAATAGAAAATATCCCCCAAGGGTGACTTTGGAAACGGAATATGGTAACTTGGACTTCTCCCTACCGACAGTAAGACGCTTGACAAAGTGGGGCTTCCGTTTGGTTGTGCGGGATGTATCAAGTTCGCAGTCACGTCCGGTCAAAATGGAAACGTTAAATCCAATGCCTCGTGTACAGAGAGTGCCATGCTCTTTGCATGTTAAGAACCCTTGCAACAACCCTTGGAGGGGTCCGTAGATTGCATGTTGCAAGGCAAATTTACTGTCCCTATCCAATATACCATAATTTTTAAGTGGCAGTCCAAATTTCCCTGACAATGGCCGTTTTTATGACAGGACCTACTTATTGTATTTATTGTTAACTTGTTCTCGTCTTGAACATGCATGAAATATTTGCCATTGGACGTTAGGCAACCAACAATCAATCAATCAATTATAAAAAATATCGTTTTTTGTAAACACGGAGCGTCATTCCAAATATGACCACGATGTTCGTTTTATATCTCTTAACTGGACTTCTTTCGAGCGTCAGTTACACTTATGCTAAAGATGGGCTTACATTAAGCTGTGAGCATTTATAATAAATATGATGTTACTTCTGGTGGAATACAAGGTTGTTCAATGTTTGATCTTCTGCGGTTTGCTTCAACTCTCATGCTTTACGTTTTAAATCATCGAGTTTTCTGTATTGAAGTATCGTTAGTATAAGAAGGGAATTAATTGTGTAAGTGAACATTCAAAATGTCTGATGGTGTCCAAATGAAACAAGCGGTTTGTATGTTATACCTTGTTTTTGAACATGGCGACTGTATTATGCAAATATCGTACTTCCATTCAATCAATGCAAAGAAGATATAAGAAACATGTATTATATCAGTATGACAGTTTATATACATGGACATATAACTTAGAAGAGATCATTTAGCCATACATGTCTTTCGAACAAAATCCTAATGTTATTCCAAATATGACCACCATGTTTGTTTTATACCTCTTAACTGGACGTCTTGCTTGCGTCAGTTACTCTTATGCCAAATATGATTTGAATTAAAATTATTTCTTCTTCAAAATGAATTACATTAAAAATCACAAGTCGAATTAAAAGCAAAACTCATTTCAATACTTTATGTATCACATTGTCCTATTTGACGGTAACTTTTAGCCAATGAAAAAAATGTTACATAAATATTACATTACATTGTACTAATGGTAAGGGTTTGTGGATTGGATACTTACGCTCTTGGTGTCCACATTGCAGGTCAACATTACAATGGTTTGTTCCTCCACAACATTTGTCGCATGTTAAATGTCTGCCAGCAGATGATCGGCGCCCAAATATATTCAATCCATGAAAACACAACTGCAAAGAGGTTGACAGTTAAGTGAAGGGCTATATGAGGGAGTTCAAATTTCCGAAATAAATGAAATATTTATTTCCATATCTCAACGGATAAATAATTCATTCTCGAGTTCCGGTTTGTGTAGATCTTGAATTTCCCGGAAAAATCAAGTCTCCATCGCGGAGAGTGGTCTCATTGGCAATCATATCACATCTCCTTTTTTATATTCACACTGACTTCCTTGTATAAGTCAGTCCTAACCTCTTTCGTTTCTTATCATAAGTTTAGGTAAGCTGACTGAATGCAAAAAAAAAAAAGAGCACACAGATATTTTTACATTGAACTTGAACATACCATTGAGTGTTTACACCCTAGATCATACTTCACTTGCTGTGTCTCAGTCATATATTTGTGGAGAAAACACACCTATAACAAAATGAAATATTAGATAAGAATAAAGTACTATTATGCTAAATACAATATGCTCTCACCCAATATAGAATTAACTGACCCCATACTTATCCTACACTATGTAACTATGTAACTAACATTCTCGCTATAATTGTCTTTCTCTGCGAAGTGGAGTGATATGGAAAGTATCGCTTAAAACTAAGGGTATACGTGGCGTTGCATATGAAATTGACTTGCAATGGACTCAACATCGTCATAGGTAAAACAGCCATCAACATATAATCATTGGTCATCGCAACTCGATTGCTTTTCTCAAGTTTGCGGTACCGGCGCAGGCGAAAAATCAATCTCGTTGAGATGATAAACGATACAATTGAGAATGAAAATGGGAAATATACCAAAGAAACAACAACCCGACCATAGAGCAGACAACAGCAGAAGGTCACCAACATGTTTTCAATGCAACGAGAAATTCCCGTAACGGGAGGCGTCCTTCAGCTGGCCCCTTAACTAATATATACTAGTTTAGTGATAGTGAACGCCATACTAAACTTCAAATTGTACACAAGAAACTAAAAGTTAAAATGATACAAGACTAGCAAAGACCAGAGGCTCGTGGCTTGGGACAGGTGCAAAAATGCGGCCGGGTTAAACATGTTTGTGAGATCTCAACCCTCCCCTATACCTCTAGCCAATGCAGAAAAGTAAACGCATTACAATACGCACATTAAAATTCAGTTCAATAGAAGTCCGAGTCTAATGTCAGAAGATGTAACCAAAGAAAATAGACAAAATGACAATAATACACAAATAACATCAGACTACTAGCAGTTAACTGACATTCCAGCTCCAGACTTCAATTCAACTGATTGAAAAAAAAATGTCCTCATCATATGAATATCAGGCGTAATCCTCCCCGTGAGGGTTAAGTATCATACCAGCATAACATATATGAGAAGAAAATTAACAAATGGCATGACACGGGTTATCTATAAATAATTTATAAATCAGACATGTTTTATGTTTTATCTACAAACACAAACAGTTGTATACTTGAATTTTGTAAACAAATATAATTTGATTTCTGTCATGTGCATATTCTTGGTCAGCGTTCTATGTAAAATTTGTATACTAGCTTGACTGGTATGGCGTTAAATTATTGTAAATAGATATAGGAAGATGTGGCATGAGTGTCAATGAAACAACTCTCCATCCAAATAACAATTTATAAATGTAAACCATTATAGGTCAAGTTACGGTTTTCAACACGGAGCCTTGACATACACCGAACAGCAAGCTATAAAGGGCTAAATAAATTACTAGTGTTAAACCATTCAAAACGGTCTAATGTATATAAAAAACATACTATTCAATTTGATTTAATGTCAATATCGATACTATGAGTATAGATATTTAATGTGATATACCTCGTCTTTTGCGCATGTCATTGAACTATTACAGGATTTCGGATTGTCCACATTATCACAAGATAGACATTTCTGTGCAACGACTGAAAATAAAAATAAATATTCTATAATATTAAAGAGGAATGCAAGATACCAGAGGGCCATTCAAACTCATAAATCAAAAATAAACTGACAACGGCATGGCTGAAAATGAAAAAGACAAACAGACAAACAATAGTACACATGACACAACATATAAAACTAAAGAATAAGCAACACGAACACATAAAAAAAATATGGCTGATATCAGGTGGACCGGAAGGGTAAGCAGATATTGTTCCCCGTATTAAGTATGTTCTTTACGACAGAAACATTAGCCCATTTAGTTAAATCTGTTCCTTTTTTTTAACATACACACGTTCTAGACTGGGGTAAGCATATAAGCATGATTAATCAAGACTAACAATTAATGACAAATCTAAATTCATACCTAATTTTGTATTTTGACATGAAAGATCATGGTTGCATACATTAGCATCATTGCAACATTTCTGGCATAGAATATGGGCGTGGTCATTTCTCTTCCCTATTATATGTCCTGCTACATCCATTTGGCACATCTAAAAATAAATTTGTTTAAAAGTTATAAACAATTATAATACATGATCTTCAATAATGAATCAATGTTAAACACATGTGAAATGCAAAAAAAGTAGTATAGAATTATCTGATCCAAGAAGATGAAAGGTGTAAAACTTACCATTCCGGTGAACCTGATATCACCCCTATTTTTGTTGGGTCTGTGTTTCTCAGTCTTTAGTTTTCTATGTTCTGTTTGTATACACTTATTTGTCTCCTGTTCTATTCCGTTTTTAGCCATGGCGGTTTTAGTTTATTTTGGACTTGAATATGAATGTATCCGTTGTCTATGTTTTTGACATTTTTACCAGTCCAGCAATTATTACGCAAAATCTTAAACATGATGAGGTTCAATATTATTCTGATATGGTTGCCATTTTTGATTTGTTTGATTGCCAGGACTAAAATGATATTTTGTTGAAAGTGTAGCCTTATTTCGGTCACAATGTCTGTACTATGCCACCAATTGCAGCTATAGGTCAAATCAGTGTTGATAAGAACAACATATATTGTACAACGATAACAAGGTTTACTAATCCCTACCTCCTGAAATGTACAACCAACATCGTATTTAGTTTCGATTCCATGTGTGTAATATTTCTGAACAAAACAAATCTAAAAATAAATGTAAGGACAACTCAAATAACTACATATGAACATCATGTTGAAAAAAAGCAGACAGTAAAATAATGTAACCCATTTGGATTGGGGTTGATGAACATCATGTTGAATAACAGCATACAGTAACACAATGTAACCCATTTGGATTGGGGTTGATTAACATCATGTTGAATAGCAGCATACAGTAAAACAATGTAACCCATTTGGATTGGGATTGATGAACATCATGTTGAATAACAGCATACAGTAAAACACGGTAACCTTTTTTGATTGGGGTTGATGAACATCATGTTGAATAACAGCATACAGTAAAACAATGTAACCCATTTGGATTTGGGTTTGTGTTGCTCATACTTGTTTCCATGTAGTGACGTGTTAACGAATACGTGTACTTCCGACGATTTTTATTTTCACGAGTATCGGTCTCGTTCTGAATGGGCTGATTATAGTTTAAATAAACTCATCAGAGATACCAGGGCTAAATTTTCTATATACGCCAGACGCGCGTGTCGTCTACAAAAGACTCATCAGTGACGCTTGAATCCAAAAAAGTTAAAAAGGTCAAATAAAGTACAAAGTTGAAGAGCATTGATGACCAAAATTCTTAAATGTTTTGCCAAATACAGCTAAGGTAATCTATGCGTAAGGTTCAGCATCCATTTCAATAATAGACAATCAATTAACATGCAGAGAATTTCAAATGAAATTCGAATAAAAACCAGATAAGCTGGAAGTAAAATGAGTATTTTTTTATTATCAAAGTTATGATTCAGACTAGTTGTTTTCGAGAACAGTTGATCTTCATTTGTAGAGTTCCTTACTGCAATTATAATAATAACCAATAGTTCTATTCTTTCAGAAAAAGCCCTTCGATTTTGCTAAATCTAAATTGTTTTTACCCTGATTGAATCATCATCGCATATTCGGTTCAGTTTTTCACTCTATGTTAACTTAAATTTGATTTATTAGAAGCCTACCTTTCGTTTCATATTATAACATGTCTATTGAGCAATACGACAGGTGCCATATGTGGATGAGGATCTGCTTACCCTTCAGGAGCACATGATATCACCCCCAATTTTTGGTGGGGTTCATGTTGCTTATTCTTTAGTTTTATATGTTGTGTCATGTGTACTATTGTTTGTCTGTGTGTCTTTTTCAATTTTGGCCATGGCGTTGTCAGTTTATTTTCGATTTTTGATTTTGACTGTCCCTCTGATATTCTTCGTCCCTCTTGTATGTAATTATCCCCCTTTGCTACAGAGTTAAAATCATACGAATTTGATACATAGTAAGATACATTACTGTATGATATCAATCAATGTTCTTGCTACTTCCATGAATACTTACCTCATCCTTATCACAACTGATAGCATGTTGACATTTTTCATCCTGTGTTATACCGCTGCATGAAAAACATATTCTTTCGCTGTCTTATGAATAAGTAAATGTTTCAATGTATTTATAACTGGACATTGAATATAACACTGACGAATGGTTGCTGGTTCGTACACAGTAAAAATGCATAATGACAAAAGTTTAACAGTTGTTAACTTTAATTTGAAATATTAGAAAAACTAATTCGTTTAACATGTTAAACTACGGTTTTATATTTGCATATCAAATTTGTAAATATTATACACCTATTTTACACCTATTGACTGGGTGTGAGGGTAATAGCAAGTTTGTTGTCCCTGGTGTACCAACTATTGTTTGAAGGGTCAATCAAACTTGCTATTACCCGCACAACCAGTCATTATGTGTTTTATTATACTGAACAACACAGCCATTAGGTATATATATATTTACCAAAAACTAATTTTCTAAAAGTGTATATATATCATCTGAAAGAAAAGAAAAAAATGTCACATAACTTTATATGCACATGATGAACTAGACTTTTTTAAAAATTCGTTTTGTATTTATAAATATTTCATTAATTTCAATCAAGACTAGAAATACTTGTGTTAAACTTTCCGTGCTTATAATAAATTCTAGCCAAAGTACACCGAACGCAAATTCACTTTTAATATACGGAGAGCGAACCCATATTTTGAATAAGGTATTATCTTTAAGATCTTTAAAAAATTCCCTTGATGATTTTTTTTTTTATAATTGCTTCTTGTAAAAGAAATTACAATCAACACAAACAGATTCCACCGTTTACAATATTATAGTGAGTTTGACGTTGCAAAGCATACGTAACCAAGCAGAGTAGTCAATGACTTCATTATCATCCAATGAAAACAAAAAGCATGAAAAACTACGGGAAAGATGATTATGAAACTATTCACCGGGGGGCCATAGTCTTTGAAACTATTGACTGACAAATGGTTCTGAGGAATGAAATAACAAAATAACTATTTCATTACTTTTTATATAGAAAAAACATACTGAGGTATAATACAAAAGTTTAATGTACACCTAAAGATGCATAGAAAAATATTGAAACACGACCCTCAAACACCAATAATTAAAAAAAAAAAAATTAAACACACCAAAAAAAATAATAATTAAAAAATTCAGAAACACACACAAAAAAAAAGAATCTGAATTCAAGTTCCCCTCAATAGAAATGTTTAATTTACATAACAAAGACCAATATTGAGGCATGTTGCATAAGCGGTGAGATGTCATTAGTAAGATTACTTAGCTGGACTGTAATTCCGCAATTTGAACATATATATAAAAACATTTTTTTTCAACCGTTTACATAGAGTATTTAAATTCATGTATGTGTTCTCTTGAAACCGTATTCAATATTTAGACGGGTTTGACATATATTCATTCTTAAGTATATGATTTCTTTTTCGGGAAACAAGTTAAAATCACATTGACAATGAGTGTCGGTTGAAAACAAAACTTTACCATATAAACATAATAATGAATAATAATTTCTAACATGTCACATTTCAACAGTATCTGCATATTAAGTATGTACCTTACATTTGAAACGATACCTTTGAGATTGCATTTCCTTGATAGACGGTTGCGGCTTCAAGACAGCTATCGCACCAAGATATCCAAATGCTATAGTTGAAATAATCTCTTCGAAATTGTAACGGACGCCATTAAGAACTGGTTGACTGCTATTAAGTGTTTTGCCATAGCATTTAATTTTTTTTTTCAACTGAAAAGTTTACCTTTTACACGACGGGTGCTACATGCCATGATTTGATTACCCTACCTGAGCACCTAAGTTTGTAGTGGGGTTCGTGTTGCTTAGTCTTTAGTTTTCTATGTTGTGTTTTCTGTACTATTATTTGTCTGTTTTGTCTTTTTCAGTGTTAGCCATGGCGTTGTCAGTTTATTTCAATCTATGAGTTTGACTTTTCCTCTGCTATCTTTCGTCCCTTTTTTCAAATTTTGGTTCTTATTCATATTCAGTTTTTAATAAAAAAAAAAAGTAACAATTTATATTTACTTGTTATGTTAACTAGAATCGACAAAAGCATCAAACCAACCAACACCAAACATAATGCTGTAAAATAAAAAAAAAATAGGGCTATAAAAACCAGCTTCAATCCACGATTTTTTACATTTCAAAATGCCTTACCCAAGTCAGAAATATGACAGTTGTTGTCCATTCGAATGATGTGCTTTATTAGTTCATTTTGCCATTTGATTAGGGACTTTCTGTTTGGAATTTTCCCTCGGAGCTCACTATTTTTGTGATTTTACTTTTTAGAACGCAAACTGTACATATTGCATTTTTGTAATTTTTTGTGAACGTTTTACTGCTACCTTGCTATATGATCCTATATGACTAAGTGTTGCCAATTGGGAATAATTTTCGTAAACATAATACTTTTGTTTTGTGGATTTTCGATGATTAGATATTCAATTCGTAGATTTGATGACGTTTGCATACAAGCCTATAGAAAATTCATCATTCGTTGATCATTTAATTTCGTGATTCACCGGTACCCACGAAATCCATGAAATTGGTATCTAACGAAAATTAATAAATCCACAATACATTTCGTGAATGTCTCGGTCTTCATAGTAACATTTGTATGTTTGCAATTTTAAATCTTTAATCTACTATTGCCTCTATTGTATTAATTCGCAGCTGAGCGTCATAGATGACTTCATCAGAATGTGTGATATAAATATTAGTAAAATCGTAATTTTAATCATGATTATGAAAATCAAAGCTAAAAAAAGACAAATACAGTTCGTATTAAATTAAAAGAGTTTAAAACTTTCTGAAACAAGTAATAGCTGTACATTTCGCTACCAATAGAGCATTTGCATTATTCACGTATCGCGATACGTTTACGGATCGACGTATTCGTATTGGGCAGATTGGTGTAGGAATAATGATTTAGCCCCGACCTCCATTAAAACATTATTTAATTAAATGCATTATAAAATGTAACATCGGGACCATCTTGAATTAATTGATCCTTTCCCCGTATACGTGTTACGTCGATACGGATACGCCAGCAAATAACGGAATAATGCAAATGCATGCTCTATTTAAGAGTGCATGTATGTTACATATCAAAGCTGTTAAATATTACGTGATTGTATTATGTTAGTTTTTTCTGTTTTGTGCTTTTAGCTTTGTATAATAATACAAAAGAGTATATACATTTTATAGATAGTGATTATCATAATGTATGAACAACATACATTGTTCTATATTACAGTGAAACCTGGCTAAACTAAATCCTCCATAAACCGAAAACCTGTATAAACCAAACATGTTCTTAACCCTTGTAATATCAAATTATGAACATGATAAAATCAAACATCTCTCAAAGAGGTTCGGTTTGAACAAGTTTCACAGTAATATGTAAACACGAATACCACTTACACGCTCTCATTCTGTGATGATATCGTTGAAGACAAGACGTAAACTGATTGTGTAGTTATCATAAGATCATGCACTTAATGAAACCTATTTGTAATACATCAATAAAGATAAGACATGTCAAAACCGTTGGTAGGTTGTTTACTCTATCATACTATGGAAAGTTTTATGAATAGTTTATTGTGCTTCATTACACGGGTAATAAAATCGTCATATCGAATGCCGTTTAGTACAGTGTTTTTGTCATAGTTTGTTTAAGTTAGACATGGTTGTGTTAAGAGTTTTATTGACAATCATTGACACAATATAAACATTCGGATTTTTCGTTAAAGGAACCTTTATATATAAATTCAAGATCGGAAGTGTCTTTGTTTATGGATACTATGTTAGGACATGTCAATTTTTATCATATAGTTATAATTTGACACAGAATGATGCTTGCGTATGTCAAAATTTAGAAGTTGTTTTTCGTTTCTAATGCACAAAGTACAGTTATTTCTGTACTGTCTGTTACATCCCATATTTGTTATGGTATAAATCTGCCGAAAATTATTCCTACAAAATACCTACATTTGCACACAATTTAAGATTAAAGAAAATTCGGTGTCATGGTTTGGTTCAAAAGTGTTATGGTTTAGTTCATGTTCAACATGGTTCAGTTATGTGATTCCTGTCGTGAGTCATGAAAGTGTTACGGTAAAAATAAACAGACATTGTTTCAACTATTAAAATACTGTTTTACTATATTTTTGCTAATATTTTTTTCGTGTTAAACCCATTCTATCCTATTTTAAGTCAATATAGTGTCGCGATATGTTGTTGTTTTGTTCCCAGACGAGTAGATATATTTTTTTACATATTAACAATGATCTTCTACTCGCAAAAATACACCGCTCGAGAAAATAAGTCGTCTACAGTGAAGCCAAGATATTATCATTATGAAATCACGTATAAAGAGATCACTAGAGTAAAGTATTAATGGATTTCAATTATAGCAAATTTCTTTAAAAGTTGTTGTATTCGTAATACACTATGACTTAAGAAAGCACATAGTAATATACAATTATTAAATACAGTATGAGTTCCAATGAAACAACTATCCACCCTCGACCAAATGACGTAAATGTTAGGTCACCGTACGGATTTCAACAATTACCAAAACTCAAACCTCTTAGCCAGTAATTATAGGCTCTGACAAAATTAAAGATAAAGAATAAGAAAACTTACAGCCGGACTTATGTGCAAAACAATAAGCCAAAAATAAATATGCTATACAAGAAAAACTACAGACAAAGCACCACAATCTGTAGACTTTATACAAAGTCATACAGTATATGACGTGGTTAAATGTTTGCGGGCTCCGAACCAGCCCATTGCTTTGATCAGGGCATACAGGTTACAGCACAACAAACTATAAGAAATAGTTTAAAATGACTTGACTGATCAGATCGATAAAGAGCAAAGTAATCAAGTAACAAAAGCACCAGAGACAAAACTGATCCGTCGTTAAATCTCAAGCCAATGCGTGTTCCAAGTCATGGAGTCTGTAATTGAGTGGTTGTCGTTTGTTTATGTGTTACATATTTGTGTTTCGTTCATTTTTTCAAATAAATAAGGCCGTTAGTTTTCTCGTTTGAATTGTTTTACATTTCGGGGCTTTTTATAGCTGACTATGCTGTATTGGCTTTGGTCATTGTCATATATATAGTTGTCACGGAAATCTCTAGAACACTCTATAAACAGAAGTTTCTGGAATAAGTTAGAAGTTTAAATTACGCATCTTTTATAAGGATCATTCTAGAATCGTTATGTATGTCAAATAGAAAGTTCCAATCATTCCATAAGTATCTGTGATTGTTCCAGTGATTTCTAAACTGCACAGTTCTAAGATTATTCTGTAAACAACTATCAGGCCATACAACACAAATTAGGCCAACATAAATAAATACAATAATTACAATATCATAACACTGCACTTGTAGTGTCATGGTATATGTTTGTTTCCATATTTGTTAGTTTTTATTGTTATTAGGATTAACACAATGTGGAAACCAGTTCTCCTATTTTGGACGTTTTAACCTATTATTTCTGTCTTTTTGTTCAATCACCGTTGTCAATATAATGGAATTTAATGCGACAGTAAGAGGTTAAGGTAGCTATAAAGCCAGTTTTAAATAAAAAAAATCTACTTTATAAAATGCCTGAATAAAGTCTGGAATATGACCATTCGTTAGATGTGTTTAAGTTTTTGATTTTGCTATTTGATTAGGGATTTTCCCGTTTTAAAATGTCCTCGGAGTTCAGTATTTTTGTGATTTTTTTTCTCGTAGAGACTGTTGCGTGAACATACTATATATGTTCATCCCATTTCCCCACTACCACTGAACATTATGATTTTATTAGTTATGCAACGTGACAATGAGAAGTTATATATAGGAGCCTCCGGATATCTTCCTGTTTGATAATTCTTTGTATGAATTCAGATTTTTAACATGTTTAATGTATGTTATGTTATTGTCATCCTGCTCTACTCTATTTAAAATAGGCGAAAAAGACTCGGCATAAATACTATCGTTCTTCCCCCTCACCTCTCTCCCTTTTTGAACACATTTCACTACCCTCTCTTTCTTAAAACATTTGTCGAAGATAACAATCAAACCATAAAAAAAAAAAAAAACTCATTCACATAGGAAATGACTGTTTATTAAATACATCTGAAAACTACGCTGACTGCCACACAAATCTTTTACCAACCACAGGTATACAAATCCATGTTGTTGTCAATGCTCCTAATAATTATAAACGAAGAAGCTGAATGAATTATATAAGCATAATAAGTGATGTATTTATTCAAATTCATTTTTTAATTGTAAATAACTGTTTTCTTGTTTCGTTTCACATAAACCTAACGATACTAATTTGTACCAGAAATCTGCAAATAAAGCTCAAGCGAGAAATTCAATCATGTTGTCATGACTATCTTGCATAATCTCAGTTTTATTCTAATCTGTGCAACTTGAAATAAGCATATATTGCTGCAATCTAATCATGTTGTTACTATGTTACTTGAATATATGTATTTTTTTTTTGTGTATGTGTCTGTTTTAATTATGTAACCGTTATGGAATAACCGTTTCAGTGATGGCATCGGATATGTTCCTCATGTTGTAACTACAATTCCTTTACTTTTCACGAAAGTAACCTACCGAATAAGACTATTTACTGGATTTGTAATAATATAAGCAACACGACGGGTGCCATATATCTGCTTACCCTTCAAGAGCACCTGAGATCACCCCTGGTTTTTGGTGGGGTTCGTGTTGCTCAGTCATTAGTTTGCTATGTTGTACATGTATCTTCTGTACTATTAATTATGTGTTTATTTTCTATCTATGAGTTTGACTTTTCCTCTGGCATCTTTCGTCCCTCTTCTATGTTCTTTATGCCAGAAAAATTGAATACATGTATGTGCATTCAAAGACAGCGATTCAAATTTCTAACATCCTACCAATTGACGTTGTTTGCCCCTTCGATCATTTCAGGTTCTGTAACTATAATGCTTTAATGAGATAAAGAAAATGCATCATACGGACCATAGTTTTCCTTACCTGAACATTATTTACACATACATTAGGCCGTTAGTTTTCTCGTTTGAATTGTTTTACATTGTCATAATGGGGCCTTTTATATCTGACTATTCGGTATGGGCTTTGCTCATTGTTGATTTCCGTACGGTGACCTATAATTTTTAATTATTTCTGTGTTATTTTGGTCTTTTGTGAAGATTTGTCTCATTGGCAATCATACCACATCTATTTTTTATATATATTATACCTAAATTGTAATTCATTAACCGACCACAGTTTTCATTTGTGACCCGTGCTTTTATGTTTAGAGGAATTGATATATCCCATATCAAACATATAGAAATTTTGCATGTTATATACTATAAATATAAAAAAGAAGATGTGGTATGATAGCCAATAAAACAACTCTCTACAAGAAACCAACCAAAAGAATTTAGTAAAAGTATCAAGTTATTTGTGATAAAAAAATCCCTGACTTAATAAAAAGTAAAACCACAAAATTATTGAACTCATAACGTGACAACTCTACAACAGATTTATCCATCGGATCACCAGCAGTGATGGTGATACATTTTGTACATGGCTGTCTACATAATGTATATAAAACTCGTCTAAACAGCAACCCAACAGTGTTAGATCTGTAAATTTGCTTTCGCAAATTTTTTGTTCTTCCCTCGCCGGGATTCAAACCCATGCTTCTGAGATATCGTGACACCAAATCGCCTGCACTGTAGTCGTCCCGCTAGACCACACGACAACCTGGGCTTCATAAAAATGAAGATTTCGGTGGCCGGGTGTTACCTTTCCACGTCAGTTTTAATCTAGCGTCGTACTACAGTACATGATATATGAGGCATGGAGATGTTATTTTTACAGTTCAGCTAAATTATCTATAGTAAAGGATCCTGCAAATAAATATAAGATACAGTCACAGAAAATAATTATATTTATAAGTACGTCTGAGACAGTGACAACTCTACAACAGATTTATCCATCGGATCACCAGCAGTGATGGTGATACATGACTGTGTACATAATGTATATAAAACTCGTCTAAACATCAACCCAACAGTGTTAGATCTGTAAATTTGCTTTCTCTCACCGGGATTCAAACCCATGCTACTGAGATATCGTGACATCAAATCGCCTGTACTGTAGCCGTCCCGCAAGACCACACGACCACCTGGGCTTCATACAAAATGAAGTTTTTGGTGGCCGGGTGTTACCTTTCCACATCTAGCGTCGTACTACAGTACATGATATATGAGGCACAGAGATGTTATTTTAACAGATCAGTTGAATTATCTACAGTAAAGGATCCTACAAATTAATATTACATACAGTCAGAGAAAATAATTATATTTATAAAGTACGTCTGAGCCAGTGACAACTCTACATCAGATTTATCTATCGGATCACCAGCAGTGATGGTGATACATAGCGGTGTACATAATGTATATACAATTCGTCTAAACATCAACTCACCATTGACAAGTTTAAGTTCTCAAAAACTATTATAAAGTAACAAGGATTTTATTATACTTTTACAGACGGCTTATAATTATACATGTAAAAGATTTATAATAAGAAAAATGGGCGTCAATGGGCAAAATTGTAAACGGATAAAACCAGAAGATTCCGAAAGTATGACAAAAATTCCCAAACATGACAAGCGAACTTCCTTAAATTATTAAATATTGGTGGTACATTGAGCTATAGTATTCATGAAAACTGAATATGAATATTTAATGTAAAAATACTTACCACAAACGTTACAAGTAACCGGGCAAAACATTCTCAAGTCCGTTGTGCATGCTGTTTGATTGCACGTGATACGATTATCATCGACACAAGATTGTATACCATTTGTTGTAACAGTTCTAGGAACCTCAGTTGTTGTTGATGCTTAAAACATACATGGGTAATAAAACTTATTAAACTCTATTTAATAAAATACATCTTCTAAAAAGAAGATGTGGTATGATTGCCAATGCGACAACTCTCCACAAAAGACCAAATGACACAGAAATTAACAGCTATACTAGGTCATTTGAATCTTTTATTCGAAAATGTAGGCCTTCTGTCGTTAGAAATTACTCTCAGATTATGAAAAGATTGTAATTTGGTGATCAAGAATTGTTGCTTATCATGTTCCATTTATGTCACCAGTCATACTAAGAATTTGATTTGTAATATTTTTATTCTTTGTGGTAAATTTTCATGACGATTAAAAATAAAGAAAGGTTTATTTAACGCACTCGGCACTTTTCCGTCGATTTTGTTCGTTCATTTTCGATTAGTGAATCTTTAGTCTTCGAAGAATTCTATTGACATTTTTATTATCTATGATGGCCCCTAGCCTAACTGTAACCTAAATATCTAGACTTTAACACATGGGGAAAGTCGCAATGACATTTATGTGGGCCTGGTTGTCTTTTTGCAAAAACAGCGAATTTTAAAATAACTCTACTTACGGCATAATCCACATGACTTTTTGCAGTTTAATCTCAAATCACGTTCTTGGCACACAAGAGATAAAGTTGCCTGATTTTTACAGATTGGTATATCATCATCTAGACAGGCTGTGTTAGTACTAGTTGTACGGGAATACTGATTGTAGTGGATAGACTGGGCATACTTGTTGTACCGTCTACAAAAAGACCATATCTAGTAAAATCGATTGACTGACTTTTTATCAATTTTATACAGCGAATTAGAGTCACATTATCGCATACTTGTCCAAATACTAGCCTTAACAATTCTGTCCCGGAAACATATTATTTATCAGGATTAATTGGTAGTTATCAAATGCCTAGGTACCAGAATTATATTTAACTACGCCAGACGCGCGTTTTATCTTCATAAGACTCATCAGTAACGGTCATATCAAAATATCTATAAAGCCAAACAAGTACAAAGTTGAAGAGCATTGAGGACCCATAACTCCTAAAAGTTGTGCCAAATACGTCTTAGGTAATCTATGCCTGGGATAAGAAAATCCTTAGTTTTTCGAAAAATTCCAAGTGTTGTAAGCAGGAAATTTATAACAATGACCACATTATTGATATTCATGTCAATACCAAATAGTTATCAAAGGTACCAGGATTATAATTTAGTACGCCAGACGCGCGTTTCGTATACATAAGACTCATCAGTGACGCTAATATCAAAATATTTATAAAGCCAAACAATTACAAAGTTGAAGAGCATTGAGGATCCAAAATTCCAAAAAGTTGTGCCAAATATGGCTACGGAAATCTATGCCTGGAATAAGAAAATCCTTAGTTTTTCGAAAAATTTAAACTTTTGTTAACAGGAAATTTATAAAACAAAAATGACCACACTATTGATATTCATGTCAACACCGAAGTGTTGACTACTGGGCTGGTGATACCCTCGGGGACGAAACGTCCACCAGCAGTGGCATCGACCCAGTGGTGTAAATAGTTATCAAAGGTACCAGGATTATAATTTAGTACGCCAGACGCGCGTTTCGTCTACATAAGACTCATCAGTGACGCTCATATCAAAATATTTATAAAGCCAAACAATTACAAAGTTGAAGAGCATTGAGGATCCAAAATTCCAAAAAGTTGTGCCAAATATGGCTAAGGAAATCTATGCCTGGAATAAGAAAATCCTTAGTTTTTCGAAAAATTTAAACTTTTGTTAACAGGAAATTTATAAAACAAAAATGACCACATTATTGATATTCATGTCAACACCGAAATGTTGACTACTGGGCTGGTGATACCCTCGGGGACGAAACGTCTACCAGCCGTGGCATCGACCCAGTGGTGTAAATAGTTATCAAAGGTACCAGGATTATAATTTAGTACGCCAGACGCGCGTTTCGTCTACATAAGACTCATCAGTGACGCTCATATCAAAATATTTATAAAGCCAAACAATTACAAAGTTGAAGAGCATTGAGGATCCAAAATTCCAAAAAGTTGTGCCAAATATGGCTAAGGAAATCTATGCCTGGAATAAGAAAATCCTTAGTTTTTCGAAAAATTTAAACTTTTGTTAACAGGAAATTTATAAAACAAAAATGACCACATTATTGATATTCATGTCAACACCGAAATGTTGACTACTGGGCTGGTGATACCCTCGGGGACGAAACGTCTACCAGCCGTGGCATCGACCCAGTGGTGTAAATAGTTATCAAAGGTACCAGGATTATAATTTAGTACGCCAGACGCGCGTTTCGTCTACATAAGACTCATCAGTGACGCTCATATCAAAATATTTATAAAGCCAAACAATTACAAAGTTGAAGAGCATTGAGGATCCAAAATTCCAAAAAGTTGTGCCAAATATGGCTAAGGAAATCTATGCCTGGAATAAGAAAATCCTTAGTTTTTCGAAAAATTTAAACTTTTGTTAACAGGAAATTTATAAAACAAAAATGACCACATTATTGATATTCATGTCAACACCAAAGTGTTGACTACTGGGCTGGTAACACCCTTGGGGACAAAACGTCCACCAGCAGTCGCATCGACCAAGTGGGGTAAATAAATCAAAGGTACCAGGATTATACCTTAGTACGCCAGACGCGAGTTTTGTCGTCATAAGATTCATCGTGGACGCTCATATCAAAACATTTATAAAGCTAAACAAGTACAAAGTTGAAGAGCATTTAGGACCCGAAATTCCAAAAAGTTGTGCCAAATACAGCTAAGTAATACTTTTATATTTACGCCAGACGCGCGTTTCGTCTACAAAAGACTCATTAGTGACGCTCGAACCAAAACACGTTTAAAAGGCCAAATAAAGTACGTAGTTGAAGAGACTTTTTGATCGACAATATATTTGTTGAGTTTGGAGGATTTATATTTCAACAGACAGTCGGTATTCCAATGGGTACTAATTGTGCACCCCTGCTGGCTGATTTGTTTTTGTACTCGTATGAAGCAGAATTCATTCAGAACCTTCTAAAAGACAAAAAGAAAAAGCACCTTGCGAAATTCTTTAATTTTACTTTCCGATATATTGATGATGTTCTATCATTGAATAACCCATATTTTAGCCAATACTTACATCTCATATATCCAAGTGAACTTGAAATTAAGGATACCACTGATACTAGAAGGACTGCTTCGTACCTTGATCTTTTCCTCAATATTGACGTAGATGGACGACTTCACACGAAAATCTATGATAAACGGGACGATTTCAACTTCCCAATTATCAATTTCCCATTTCTCAGCAGTAACATACCCTCTGCCCCTTCGTATGGTGTTTACATATCACAATTGATACGTTATTCTCGTGCTTGTTCACACTATACAGACTTCATATACAGGAGTGTGCTCCTTACGCAGAAACTGCTCCAACAAAGTTATGAGGAGGACAGATTAAAATTGACACTCCGTAAATTTATGGACACCATCACGATTTGGTGGATCCATACGATGTTTCGTTGACCAAACTAGCTAAGGACATCTTTACCACATGGTAGATTGTGTTTTGTCATAATGTCGTCTAATCTTTTAATTACCAAACGTGACTTATTCCCGATTGTGACTGTTTTGCCGAGTGTGAACTCGCATAACTATAAGACGTGGTACGGTACTTATCCATCCCAAATTCATGTATTTAGTTTAAATGTTTAATGTTATATTTGTAATTCTCATCGGATTTTGTCAAATGTGTTGACGTCTTTTCTATTATATTTATGTGTTATGGTAAAGAAAATTAATCACCGCCTTCATTTATCAGATTTGATTTCGTTCAAAGTAATCAGTACGATATTTTACGTTTGAAGTTAGATTTATAACAAACCTGACATAGTTTTATAATATAGTTAATTGCTACCTCAGTTTTATATTAATAAGAATTAAAATGTGCTTTGTTATTAAATGCAATATCAGTATTTAGTTCAAATATATAATCTTAAATTAATCCTAATTCTATCTTATTCATTCTTATGTGACGTCATTTTTCATTTTTTGATGCTCTGTTTTACTAATTCAAATGACGTCATTTTTTCGTCATTTTTCAGTTTCAAATTGGACGTCACTTGGCGTAGAGGTTTAAACGTATTCGGATGTGTCTACTTTTGTGTTTCAAATGTCTGGTTATGTAAATGTATTTCAGTTGTTTCCTGTAATTAGTTAATACTTCAGCTTTATCATGTACATCTTTTGTATATTCATTTTATTAAATTTACTGTTTGCAAAAGGATAAATTACTCTAAATTATAGGGATTTTCTGGTAACTTAACAGAAAACCCTTGCCGTTTTTGGCACAACCTTTTTGATCTTTTGGTCCTCGATGCTGTTCAACTTTGTACTCGTTTCGGCTTTCAAACTTTTGTATCTGTGCGTCACACATAGGTCTTGTGTGGACAAAATACACTTCTGGCGTATTAAAATTTTGAACTTGTTGCCTTTTGTTGGCTGTTGTTCGTGTGATTCTTTGTCAATTGTGTTCTCCAATTTATTTATATTGTAGTCCTGTGTTGTCATTTTGATGTTATATTTCACATGGCCATAAAAGTGCGAGGTTTGGCATGCCACAAAACCAGGTTCAACCCACCATTTTTTCCTTTAAAAATGCCCTGTGCCAAGTCAGGAATATGGTCATTGTTATATTATAGTTCGTTTCTGTGTGTATTACATTATAACGTTGTGTCGTTTGTTTTCTCTTATTTTTGAGTGTAAATTCACATTGCGATAAGACGTGTCACGGTACTTGTCTATCCCAAATTCATGTATTTGGTTTTGATGTTATATATATATATATATATGTTATATTTGTTATTCTCGTGGGATTTTGTCTATGTGTGTTACATTTTAGTGTTATGTCGTTGTTCTCCTCTTATATTTAATGCGTTTCCCTCGGTTTTAGTTTGTTATCCCGATTTTGTTTTTTGTCCTTGGATTTATGAGTTTTGAACAGCGGTATACTACTGTTGCCTTTATTTATTTTACCAACATTTCCTAAAATGTTTGCCAAATACAGCTAAGGTAACAATTGTGTTGAAATTCTAAGCTATGAAATTATAAACTATAAAAAAACCAGTTAAATAACTATGTCAAGAAAGAAAAACAACATCGTATATAAAGAACCTCTACAGGTCTTTATTTTCCAATCATCTTTGAGTAATTCAAAATCCTGACTATTACATGTGACTGCATCCATCCAATCATCTTCACCAGATTCTTGACCAGATGTCAATGCTCTATATACCCTGTTTACTAGAGTCCTTGGTTCCACTAATTTTTAAATCGTTTGCTCGAAGCCATTCTCTCAGATATGTTACCTTCCAATTTTTAAGTTCTTGCACAGACAGGAAGCACTCTGCATCTTCTGAATCTGAATCACTGGCATTCGACATCTGAAAGGGATGAAGCAAATAGTAACCAGGTAAATATCATATAGAGTCGGTCTCATTGAGGTTTCAACATGACCCGGGATCAAATAAATTTTGTTAAGTTCAGATAAACATTTATATAGCATAATCAGTGGATTAAAACATTTATTTCCCTTGGCCCGTGGGAGATATGAAGATTTATCTTACCTCCTATACATTTCTAGGAATATGATTCGTTAAAAGCGTCCTCGTGGAAACCGTGTATATTTAATATTAGGTTAGTTGGGAGGCGGGGCTTATTTCATACACGGTTAGTAGTGGAGTTGCGTCCCTTTTGTATTCCATATAAGGTAATAAGGAGGCGGGGCTTATTTCATACACGGTTAATAGTGGTGTTACGTCCCTTTAGAAAAACAAAACAGTACTGAGAAAAAATCTTAAAGGTTTCAACAGATGAAAAAGTGAAATAAATTCATAAAACACATTTAAATCTAACAGGTTGTCACTGTTGGCATCTGTTTTTGTAGGATCAAAGGAAGTAGTTTCCATGTTAATGCTTACTGTATTGAAAACTTGCTCATTTTGATAGGTCACTAGTCTAAATTTTACACGTTAAGATAGTCAGTAAGATAAATTCGCTCTCACCCCATATGGAATTTACTGACCCCATATATACCGTATTAGGTCACTAGCACACTATGTAACGAATAGTGTTCACTCTAAAAAAATAATATTTCCCTCGTGAACTATTAATATTCTTGGGTGACAAATCTTCTATGTCATGGGCATTGTTACCAAGAACAACAACAACAAACGAACAGCAAACCACAAGATTTATGCATATTTTTTGCCTCTTTTTTACCAAAATCTGTTTAGTCACCTTTTAATTTAACTTTTTCTAGAGTAACAACGAATAACGGTACACCCAGACATATATTTTTTATACTTACTATCTTCAGAAATCAATCAGGACACTAGAAGTTCTCCATTTGACATTTATCTCATTATCGTGCATTGTCATTGTTTACCTCAAAGTCCCCGGAAGTTGAGTTTGGATGAAAACTAATGAAAAACTTATTGTCAATGTAAATGTGGATGAACTGACTGTCTTCATCTTGTAGAGTACATTAGTAGAAAACTTTGCTTTGCGTTGCATATTAGACGTAATACACTATATTAACATTACCGACGAATAAAAAGAAAGGGTAACTTGCAACCACTCAGTCAAAGGCGTGAATATTTAAAATCTAAATTGTTTTGTTTTAGATTTTTAAAAGTGTGAGAAACATTTGTGGGTGTTATATACACCATTATGCATTCTACTCTGAAACAAGAGGTGTGCCTTTCAAAGGCAGGATATTCTTACAAGACAAGACAATGGCCGTAACAAGATCGGAAAAACACCGGAAAAACTATTGCGGAACCGAACTATTATCGTAGCATGTGTGTCGGCAAAGTCAACATACAAAATATTCATAAATTCCGCCTATTTTTATCAATCGTGCGGCCCTGTTGTGTAAAGTAGATAAAATGCGTTGTGTATAGATCGTGTTTATTCTAACGTCTAGCCATTGCTATATAAGTAACGTCACAATTACATAAGTCAAGTAGCAACTTTAACATGTATATATTTGTGCTAAATTCCCGACATTCTCGGGGCCGGCAAAAGTTAAAATATAAAATTAATTACTTTAAATGTCAATCGAATAGTTATTACAGAAAATTAAATAATTGTCTTTCTAAAACAAATTCAAATAATTCACTTATAAAATTTTCACTTTTAACGAAGTCTATCACTTTTGGGTAGTCCATTTCTTGATGTTCTCTCGAGCTCGAACAGATGCCTCTCGTTTTGGTAGAACTCTTGTCAATCTCTCTGTTGAAGTATCATCATGTTTGTCATCTAAAATGTTAATGTTTGTTCGGATTTCGAGCGGGTACAGTTTTACTATAGGACGTGAAGTACGTCCTGCACTAGTTCGTATTATAGCTGCTCGTGTAAAACCATCGATTCCGGTGATCAATTCATCAACTACGGCAATGTTCCATCGGGTTTTCGGTAATTTATCATCTTTGACTTGCACTACATCTCCAACTTAAATAGTTTGTAAATTGTTTCCTGTTTGACAATGAAACTCTCTTAGCGTCGTTATATACTCCGATTTCCACCGGTTCCAAAAATGCTCCATTAAACTCAACTGTTTATTCAAATGTTTGTGCAGTTCTTTTTTTCCACTATTCACGGCAATGTACTCAATATTCGGTTATGGATACGGCGTTAAAGTTATTCTTCTTCCGTACAGTAAGTGTGACAGAGTTAACGGCTCCTCGTCCTCAATATCCGGTGATACGTAGGTCAATGGTCTATCATTAATGATGGCTTCTATTTCTGTCAGAATTGTTTGAAGTGTATCCATGGTAACGTAAGATCTACCTAATGTTTTCCTCAAGCAAGTTTTTGTAATTCCTATTCTTGTATACTGGTCAATTTGCGTATTTCCGTTACTCTATTTCGTATGAACCTTTTCAATTGCTTTGAAGTTGATAACCACTGTATAACTATCTGACTGTCTGACCAAAACGTTATGTCTTCTATGTGCAAAACTGATTTAACGTGATCGGCTAGTCGTGCTCCGATCAATGCGGCCATTAATTTCAGCTGTGGTTGTGTCAGTTGTTTAAGCGGTGCTACTCTATTCTTTGCAATAACTGATGATTGTTACATATGTAAACAGTTGCTCCGTATACAGTTGTACTAGCGTGTACAAAAACGTGAAGTTGGGTTTTCTGATTTGGTAAATTGGAAAAATACGGTCTTTTTAATTCTGTATAAGTCGTTTTCTCTCCAGATCCTTGGCTAAATTTTTCCATTATGTCTGTATTTCTAATGGTAGTGGCTCATCCCATTCGTTCTTCCCATCCCACAATGTCTGCATTAAAATTTTTGCTCGTACGGATACAGGGCTAAGTAATCCCAGCGGATCGTAAATACGTGACGACTGTTTAAGAATTACACGTTTGGTAGTATTTGGTAGTTCAATGTCAAATAAGTCAACTTTTTGAATAGTGATCGTATCTTTAACTGTATCCCATTTCAGTCCAAGCATTTTGACAAAAGTTTCTTTTTCACATACGTCATCTTGTTTGGCTAAACCTGTAAGTTTTGAGCAATTTGAACTCCATGAACGAAGGTTGAATCCAGCCTCCGACATCAATGATCTGGCTTGTACAAAATACTTTGCGGCGTCATCTTCATTTTCCAAACTAGACAAAATATTATCCACGTAAAGGTCATTCTTCACCATTGCTGATACATTTGTGTTGCATGCATCCAAGTGTTTAAGCAGTGTTGTATTTAGGATGAACGGTGAACTTGTTGCACCAAACAAAATAGATTTAAATCGATATGTTGTAAGAGTACTGCTGGGATTATCTGTGTCGCTCAACCAAAAAAAGCGTGTAAAATCTCAATCTTTCTAATCTAATCCAATATGTAAGAAAGCCTTTTGAATGTCTGTGCTTATTTCGTACTTCTTGATTCTAAATCCCATTAATATTTTTGTCAAGTCATTCAAATCTGGCGGAGTTGACATTAGGCAATCATTCAAACTTGCGTGATCTGGCGACTTTTTACAGCTACATGTACAGTCGTACACTATACGAATTGGTGTTGTTGTCGAATCCTTTTTTACGGCATGATGTGGTATATAGTGAGTGCCTTTACCATTGTCGTTTTTATCGTTTACCTTCTCTATGAACCCTCTCTTCATTTGGTCTTCAATAATTTCTGGATATTTTCTTAATACATGTGGTTCACGTCTTCTAATTGTGCTTTCGGTCCTTGCTTTAGCGATCATGATGTTTGAAGGTAAGTCCGGATGATCCAGTTTCCATGGCAACTTGGCAGAATAACGTTCGTTTTCAAATCTGATACAGTCTTGTTGATAAGTCTTTACAAAACTCTCCTCGTCGTCCTGTTGTGGTAAACGTATTCCTAACGATTCTAGATTCCAGAATTTCTCGATGTCGCTTTCCTCTGCATGGTGTGAAGTAACATTCAAAAGAAATGATGAAGTTAATGATTTCTTTCCGTTTCTTATTACGGGTCCAGATAACAATTCACATATAATCCTGCTGACCACGTTATTACCGGTGACCTTAACATTGTTAATAACACTTCCCTACGAAATGTGTTATCGAAAGGTCCGAAATATCGTGAGCCTAAATCCATCAATTGGAAATACAACTTTAAAATTTTGATGGATTCAGTCGAGGATAATGCCAGGCAATGGGCTAAACGTGAAAAGGAAGACGTAGACACTCTATCCGAATGGATTAAGGCAGTGAGGTCGTCAATACAAATCAGAATTAAGAAACTGAATGGGTCCATCAATGCCCATGCTACGTCAATCTTTAAAGACCCAAATGTTGCTAAACACTTATCCGACCTCCATGATAAATATGTTGTTGTCCCCGCAGACAAAGCCTCAAATAATATCGTTTTTGTCTGTAAAAGTCACTACATTAATTGCTTGATAAACGAATTAGGTATATATAGACAATTCACTTGGAAACTCAACATATACCCTCACGACACTTACCAAAGAGGAAATCCTGGATAATCATAGGTCTGTTCTTTGTTCCTTTGGTATTTCAACCAAAGATGAAGAACTGGATCTTCCATCACTGTATTGGATACCTAAACTACATAAGTGTCCTTACAAACAACGGTATATTGCTGGGTCTTCCACGAAACCTCTTTCTAAATTATTAACATCTATTTTATCAGCAATCAAAGACGGGCTTCAAAGTTATTGTGAAACTGCCTATTCTAGAGGTGGCGTGAATCAGATGTGGATACTTAAAAATTCCAAAGATCTTTTAGAGTACATACAACCTAACTCTCTTTCATCTTGTAACAGTATTAAACATTTGACTTTTCTACTCTTTACACAAGTATTCCACATTCCAAACTAAAAGACAAATTGAAAGAGTTGGTATTACTTTGCTTCATAAAAAAGAATGGCCAACGTAGATACAAGTATCTTGTCTTAGGGAGGGATAAATAATACTTTGTAAAGAATCACTCTGATTCAAACAAAATATTTTCTGACACCGATATTATCAAGATGCTTGATTTCTTGATTGACAACATATTTGTAACGTTCGGAGGACGTGTTTTTCAACAGACTGTCGGCATCCCAATGGGAACAAACTGTGCCCCTCTACTTGCCGACTTGTTTCTTTATTATAATGAGGCTGACTTCATGCAGGAACTTCTTAGGATGAAAGATAAGAAGTTAGCAATATCCTTTAACTCTACTTTCCGCTATATAGATGACGTTCTTTCACTAAATAATTCAAAATTTGGGGACTATGTGGAACGCATCTATCCCATCGAATTGGAGATAAAGGATACTACAGATACAGTTAAGTCGGCTTCATATCTTGACTTACATCTAGAAATTGACAACGAGGGTCGGTTGAAAACAAAACTTTACGACAAAAGAGATGATTTCAGCTTTCCAGTTGTGAACCCTTCATTTCTAAGTAGCAACATTCCAGCAGCACCTGCATACGGGGAATATATCTCCCAATTGATACGATATTCCGTGCTTGCATTTCCTATCATGATTTTCTTGATAGAGGGTTACTGCTCACAAGGAAGCTATTAAACCAAGAGTTCCAAATGGTGAAGTTGAAATCATCCCTTCGTAAATTTTACGGACGCCATCACGAGTTGGTTGACCGTTATGGAATAACCATTTCACAAATGATATCGGATATGTTCCTTATGTCGTAACTACAATCCCCTTCCCTTTCATGAATGTGACCTACCGAATTAGACTATTTTCCGGATTTGTAATCACATAAGCAACACGACGGGTGCCACATGTGGAGCAGGATCTGCTTACCCTTCCGGAGCACTTGAGATCACCCCTAGTTTTTTGTGGGGTTCGTGTTGTTTATTCTTTAGTTTTCTATGTTGTGTCATGTGTACTATTGTTTTTCTGTTTGTCTTTTTCATTTTTAGCCATGGCGTTGTCAGTTTTTTTTAGATTTATGAGTTTGACTGTCCCTTTGGTATCTTTCGTCCCTCTTTTATATAGACTGGAGGATTTAGAGATGGTCATATTGTATTTAAATAGCTGTGTGGACCTCTATATGATTTTGGTTGTGTTTGCAGATCGGTTGCTGTCTCATTGCAATTTGCATAACCTCACATCTCCTTTATTCATATGTACATGTGATTTAACTTACAAAACTTTTAAGGTTGTACATAACAATACAGGTGGACGACTGTAAAAATCAGTTGAACGATTTAATCCTTTATATTGTCGTGTACAAGTTGCAATTTTGTACAGGTTATAACATGTACAAAAATATTGTACATGTTATAACTTGTATAATGCAAAAATACAAGTTATAACATGTACAAAAGTACCTCATACATGTTATAACCTGTACAAAATATTGCTTAAAAATGGTATTAACTTGTACAAAAGTTAAGATAAATCTTAATGAAGTAAAATATACTTTTAAATTCACCAATGCATAAAGAACAACAATAAATAGGCCAGAACGTGTCTTTTTCTGTAGAAGACAATGATCACAAAGTTTCAGAAATATATGTTTCATGACTTACGTTGGCAAAATGTGTTTTCATGTAATTGTATGTTTTATATAGTCCATCATGGCTTAAACAAGTGTTACACTATTTACTAAAAGCTTGCATTTCCTCAATGACAATTACATTAGATACTAGTAACTAAATTCTTCCAACAATTTAGGAACGATGCCTAATAATTTTGGGTAATACTCCTCCCTCTCGTTTTATAGAATTCAAAGACTAAAACAATCACATCTTCCTTTATCTAACTAAAGACTAAAACAAAGTATATATGCTTACTCTGTAAAAGCAAGAGAGAGCTGAAATAGTTTTCATTGGACCACGCTTCATTATCAATATCTTTGGATTTACTCTTCAACATTTTTGGCCTTCAGCATAACTCAATTTTTTTTTTATAAACTATTGCATCATTGCATGAGGCGAATGTCATTTTGATGTTTAAAATATATATCCTCTACTTTGAAAGCATGTATTTGTGTCCTTTGGATGTTGTCTGCTCCATGGGCTGGTTGTTGTCTTTTAGACACATACCCCATTTCCATTCCCAATTTTATTTGTAAACACATCTGTCCTGGCTATCCACTTATGTCTTTTAGTGTCAACTAGAATAAAATTATTTTACTTTTGCCTTCAAAGTGGACACTCACAATTATTATTCATCAAATAAAGATATGTCCATAGATAGTCATAAGAGGATCATAAGACATGTCCTAAGATATATCTTATGACAAGTCTTAGGAATGCTTCGTAATACCAACCCCTGGACATTAACTGTATCAAAAAAGGACAAAACACACTAACATGAAGGAATAATAAAATAGTTATCAAAGTTACCAGGATTATAATTTATTACGCCAGACGCGCGTTTCGTCTACATAAGATTCATCAGTGACGCTCAGATCAAAATAGTTGTAAAGCCAAACAAGTACAAAGTTGAAGAGCATTGAGGACCCAAAATTCCAAAAAGTTGTGCCAAATACGGCTAAGGTAATCTATTCCTTGGATAAGAAAATCCTTAGTTTTTTTTTTTAAATTCAAAGTTTTGTAACAGAAAATTTATAAAAATGATCACATAAGTGATATTCATGTCAACACCGAAGTGTTATGAAAATATTATTGAGGTCAATAACATCTGTTGCGATAATAGAAACATATCCTTATTTTTCGATTTTGTACAAGTTAAAACCATTTTAAAGCAATATGTTGTACAGGTTATAACATGTACGAGGTACTTTTGTACATGTTATAACTTGTATTTTTGCATTATACAAGCTATAACATGTACAATATTTTTGTACATGTTATAACCTGTACAAAATTGCAACTTGTACACGACATATACATAGGTAGTTTCTCCTTATAATGATAAAATTGAGAATGGAAATGGGGAATGTGTCAAAGAAAAAACTCTCCTTGTAATGATGTATGCATACATGTATAACAATGATTATTTTTCAGATCATTTTATTGGATGGCCCTATTCTTCAGTGTAGTAAATGCTCATGTGCAATTGGAAAATTGGGTATGTGTGGCCATGTAACCGGTCTTTTGTTCAGCTTGGATTCATATATATGAAATCGTGTAATTACAAATCAATTCAAAACAAAAAAAATTACATGTTTGGGAACTTTCTTTAGATAATATGGAAATTACTATAAGATAAGATAAGATAATAATTTTATTAATCTAATCAAGAACCCATAAAGGACATCATTTTACAACACAATATGATTGGAAAAAGCAAAACAGAAAACTAATACCATACTATCACGTTATGGACAGGATCAGAGCCTAACACAACATGTGTTTTATATAACTATTATATTAAATCTTATAACAATGAAATATTATATTATTTCATATATTTTGTTTACATCTGGATCTTATTTCTAAACCTTTAATAATGTAATTTCCTAGGCACATGAGAGTTTGTAAATGCTCATTTGTGAACAGCCAGAAATATTTCTTATCACTAGGTAGTTCTTTAAAATTAGTACAAAAAGTGATTACTTTATCAAATAATAATTTCCTCTGTTCATTATATATATATATATATACATAATATACCTTGATTCTATTGAAGACTCAAACAGTCCAGCAGCTGTATAACAACACATTGTATTCCATACCTCAGAACTATGACGATCCAGCATCTTTCTGTCCAGCAGCAGTATAACAACACATTGTATTCCATACCTCAGAACTATGACGACCAAGCATCTTTCTGTCCAGCAGCTGTATATCAACACATTGTATTCCATACCTCAGAACTATGAAGACCCAGCATCTTTCTGTCCAACAGCTTTAAATCAACACATTGTATTCCATACCTTAGAACTATGACGATCCAGCATCTTTCTTTCCAGCAGCTGTATAACAATACATTGTATTCCATTCCTCAGAACTATGACGATCCAGCACCTTTCTGTCCAGCAGCTGTATAACAACACATTGTATTCCATACCTCAGAACTATGACGATCCAGCATCTTTCTGTCCAGCAGCTGTATATCAACACATTGTATTCCATACCTCAGAACTATGACGATCCAGCATCTTTCTGTCCAGCAGCTGTATATCAACACATTGTATTCCATACCTCAGAACTATGACGATCCAGCATCTTTCTGTCCAGCAGCTGTATATCAACACGTGTATTCCATACCTCAGAACTATGACGATCCAGCATCTTTCTGTCCAGCAGCTGTATAACAACACATTGTATTCCATACCTCAGAACTATGACGATCCAGCATCTTTCTGTCCAGCAGCTGTATAACAACACATGTATTCTATACCTCAGAACTATGACGATCCAGCATCTTTCTGTCCAGCAGCTGTATATCAACACATGTATTCCATACCTCAGAATTGTGACGTTCCAGCATCTTTCTGTCCAGCAGCTGTATATCAACACATTGTATTCCATACCTCAGAACTATGACGATCCAGCATCTTTCTGTCCAGCAGCTGTATATCAACACGTGTATTCCATACCTCAGAACTATGACGATCCAGCATCTTTCTGTCCAGCAGCTGTATAACAACACATTGTATTCCATACCTCAGAACTATGACGATCCAGCACCTTTCTGTCCAGCAGCTGTATATCAACCCATATATTCCATACCTCAGAACTATGACGATCCAGCATCTTTCTGTCCAGCAGCTGTATAACAACACATGTATTCCATACCTCAGAACTATGACGATCCAGCATCTTTCTGTCCAGCAGCTGTATATCAGCACATTGTATTCCATACCTCAGAACTATGACGATCCAGCATCGTTCTGTCCAGCAGCTGTATATCAACATATTGTATTCCATACCTAAGAACTATGACGATCCAGCATCTTTCTGTCCAGCAGCTGTATATCAACACATTGTATTCCATACCTCAGAACTATGACGATCCAGCATCTTTCTGCCCAGCAGCTGTATAACTACACATGTATTCCATACCTGAGAACTATGACGACGAAGCATCTTTCTGTCCAGCAGCTGTATAACAACACATTGTATTCCATACCTCAGAACTATGACGATCCAGCATCTTTCTGTCCAGCAGCAGTATAACAACACATTGTATTCTATACCTCAGAACTATGACGATCCAGCATCTTTCTGTCCAGCAGCTATATATCAACACATGTATTCCATACCTCAGAACTATGACGATCCAGCATCTTTCTGTCCAGCAGCTGTATATCAACACATGTATTCCATACCTCAGAACTATGACGATCCAGCATCTTTCTGTCCAGCAGCTGTATAACAACACATGTATTCCATACCTCAATACTATGACGATCCAGCATCTTTCTGTCCAGCAGCTGTATATCAACACATTGTATTCCATACCTCAGAACTATGACGATCCAGCATCTTTCTGTTCAGCAGCTGTATATCAACACATTGTATTCCATACCTCAGAACTATGACGATCCAGCATCTTTCTGTCCAGCAGCTGTATATCAGCACATTGTATTCCATACCTCAGAACTATGACGATCCAGCATCTTTCTGTCCAGCAGCTGTATAACAACACATTGTATTCCATACCTCAGAACTATGACGATCCAGCATCTTTCTGTCCAGCAGCTGTATATCAACACATTGTATTCCATACCTCAGAACTTTGACGATCCAGCATCTTTCTGTCCAGCAGCTGTATATCAACACGTGTATTCCATACCTCAGAACTATGACGATCCAGCATCTTTTTGTCCAGCAGCTGTATAACAACACATTGTATTCCATACCTCAGAACTATGACGACCAAGAATTTTTCTGTCCAGCAGCAGTACATCAAAATAATTAATTACAATTGCAAACTGATTATGAAGAAGCAGTTTGACAACTGAATAACCATCTTGAGAATGATTTATAGTCGAGTTTATTTTCCATGTTTTCAGCTCATCAAACTAATCATAATTTAACACAGAATTCTGATAAACGAAAAAGACAGAAAAATTTATTCATTCAATAACTCATTAATGAAAATGACAGTTGATATTGTGATCCATAATTTTTAGTATATCTAAAAATAAGTAAAATGTATTTGAGAGCAAACTTTAAATATAAATGAAATAAATATAGACAATAGCGGTATGGGCTTTGATCATTGTTGAAGGCCGTATGGTGAACACTAGTTGTTAATTTCTGTGTCATTTGGTCTCTTGTGGAGAGTTGTCTCATTGGTAATCATACGCCATCCTCTTTTTTATATAAATAAACTAAAAATCTGTCCAGCAGATATTTCTTGATCTTTATCACCATTATCATAAAGTATTATACAGAAAATATACATACATTGTACCATACATTGTATCATACATTGTACCATACAATGACCATACATTGTACCATACATTGTACCATACATTGTACCATACATTTTACCATACATTGTACCATACATTATATGTACTATATAATAATTAACATAGGCTTAGTTCTGCATGGTGAAACTCTAGATCTGGTTCACAACCTACAATGTAGATCTGCATGGTGAAACTCTGGATCTGGTTCACAACCTACAATGTTGATCTACATGATGAAACTCTGGATCTGGTTCACAACCTACAATGTAGATCTGCATGGTGAAACTCTGGATCTGGTTCATAACCTACAATGTAGATCTGCATGGTGAAACTCTGGATCTGGTTCACAACCTACAATGTAGATCTGCATGGTGAAACTCTGGATCTGGTTCACAACCTACAATGTAGATCTGCATGGTGAAACTCTGGATCTGGTTCACAACCTACAATGTAGATCTGCATGTTGAAACTCTGGATCTAGTTCACAACCTACAATGAAGATCTGCATGGTGAAACTCTGGATCTGGTTCACAACCTACAATGTAGATCTACATGGTGAAACTCTGGATCTGGTTCACAGCCTACAATGTAGATCTGCATGGTGAAACTCTGGATCTGGTTCACAACCTACAATGTAGATCTGCATGGTGAAACTCTGGATCTGGTTCACAACCTACAATGAAGATCTGCATGGTGAAACTCTGGATCTGGTTCACAACCTACATGGTAGATCTACATGGTGAAACTCTGGATCTGGTTCACAGCCTACAATGTAGATTTACATGGTGAAACTCTGGATCTGGCTCACAGCCTACAATGTTGATCTGCATGGTGAAACTCTGGATCTGGTTCACAACCTACAATGAAGATCTGCATGGTGAAACTCTGGATCTGATTCACAACCTACAATGTAGATCTACATGGTGAAACTCTGGATCTGTTTCACAACCTACAATGGAGATCTGCATGTTAAAACTCTGGATATGGTTCACAACCTACAATGTAGATCTGCATGGTGAAACTCTGGATCTGTTTCACAACCTACAATGGAGATCTGCATGTTAAAACTCTGGATATGGTTCACAACCTACAATGTAGATCTGCATGGTGAAACTCTGGATCTGGTTCACAACCTACAATGTAGATCTGCATGGTGAAACTCTGGATCTGGTTCACAACCTACAATGTAGATCTGCATGGTGAAACTCTGGATCTGGTTCACAACCTACAATGTAGTTCTGCATGGTGAAACTCTGGATCTGGTTCACAACCTACAATGTAGATCTGCATGGTGAAACTCTGGATCTGGTTCACAACCTACAATATAGTTCTGCATGGTGAAACTCTGGATCTGGTTCACAACCTACAATGTAGATCTGCATGGTGAAACTCTGGATCTGGTTCACAACCTACAATGTAGTTCTGCATGGTGAAACTCTGGATCTGGTTCACAACCTACAATGTAGATCTGCATGTTGAAACTCTGGATCTGGTTCACAACCTACAATGTAGTTCTGCATGGTGAAACTCTGGATCTGGTTAACAACCTACAATGTAGATCTGCAGTGTCGTCTTCAGCTTCATCTTCAGATGCTGGTATTAGACTTTTCTGTTGGAGTGGGTGTTTGAAGAATTCCCTCTGTGGTGTTATTTGTTTGGACCAGTCAAATATTGAAGGAACACTCAGGTTTTGGGGTCTTTCTGACAGGAGACCATTTAAAATCAGTGGATTTGAAATGCCTTGAGCATACTACTGTTTGATCACTAAGCTGAAATTAAATAGTTTTATGATTGGTATTCAATAATCCTATATAATTTAGTTACATTTAAGGAATAACAGTACTGTAGTTGAAAGTTGCCACCGTCAATTGGCGATTTGACGGTCGCAAATGCAGTTTTACTGGCGACGCGTATAGCGTCTGATATACACGTATGTTAGGGTTTTATTTCAGAAGGTTTTTCAATTATTATAATTATGAGTTAAAATGATTTAATATAAAAAGATGAGGGATAAAAAAAAAACAATTATTAGTTTGAATTGGATTAAATTTCCAAGTTATATCATTATGGAATATAATTATATAAAACGAAGGGGAAACGTTTCCTCCCATAACATTTTGATATGAATAACATGAGACCAAAAACAGCGATATAAGTCTCTCTCTTTGTCTCTCTCTCCTCCACCAAATATTTCTCAGATCCAAATATTTCCTTGGCACAATACATTATATATAATGTTCTATAAATGAGGCTTCATATGAGATACACGTTTTATAATCTGAATGTATTAAAAAAAAGTCAACACATCCATGGTATTTGTTCCCCTCAATGTCAGAGTCTGATATGAACCGAAAATTGCCAGGGATATAAAAATTCGTTGAAGATATCCATGGAACCAGCGTCGCTTGTGATTCCTGCTGTCGGTGTTAAAACTGTTATTTTGACTCTAAAAAGTGCTGACGTCCATGTATGAGTAAAATACAGAATTAAAAAATAACTCTACCTTTTTTATATTTCTTTATTTTAAAGGTAAGCTTCTGGCCAAGTTTCGCCTATTCTGTCACAAATCATTAACCTTAAATAACCAATCAATTGTATTCTAAAAGAAGTTGATTTGTTCTTTGTACGAATACATGAAATATTTGTCACTGGACGTTATGCATGCAACTGATGATCAAATACAAATCTGCAGTATTTATAAACAAACTGCAATTGTATATACAAATGTATGAAAGAGACTAAACAATATAAATATTTTTTTTTTATTATTTTACA
Organism: Mytilus edulis; assembly: GCA_019925275.1. NCBI lineage: Eukaryota > Metazoa > Mollusca > Bivalvia > Mytilida > Mytilidae > Mytilus > Mytilus edulis. The sequence continues at coordinate 4,470,672 of CM034354.1, forward strand.
CATATTTGAAGGATCGAAATAATCAGTTCTACAAATGGTTGTTATTGAAAGACTTGAAATTTTACAAATATGACATGCATCTATGAAATTTTTTATCGACGCACCAAACTTTTCCCCTTTATCGTTCATTTTTCGATCCACCTAAGCTTTCTAACGATCTTCTTAATCGTTCATGACATTGATTCTAAAATTAAAATCCTACACAAATTGCAAATTGCAAAAACTTTTATTCTCCGACTAGACTGCGTAAAAGATGAATACTGTTTTGTTTGTGTACACACGGTGTTTTGAAGGCCGATATCCAGTTTCGCTGAAAAAGAATTAATTTGCGCCACAACTTAATTACGCCTATTCTTTTTTTGCATCACTTTATTGTAAAAACTGCAGCATTCATTTCCGCCAATAAAACAATCATTTAATTGCGCAAATGTTATAGACTTGTTTTCAAATGGTTGTTCTTAGTGCACTGAGGAGGTCCTTTCCGGTATTTACAGGTACAAGTAGAAATACCGCAACGGGCCTCCTTATTGCACTAAGAACAAAATAGTGCACTAAGTGCTTGGTGGAATGATAGAATTGACACAAAAAACATGGCATACAGACTTTTTTAAAGTACATAATTTCAAATTTTATAATTATATCTTTAGTAATTTAAAAGTTATTTAACAGTTGAAATCAGTATTCTAATGTTACAATACATGTACGTGTAAATAGGTTAACCGTTTCGAGGTAAATATGACACAATTAATAGAATTGAGAATGTAAATAGGGAATGTGTCAAGTTCCATTTATTGGCGCAATTCATATTATAAAAAGAGAAGAGATTTGCGCGATTCAAACCTTTACAATATGACAAATTACAGCTAACCGTTTTGACAAACCAGTAAATTTTTCGCCCGGGGATATGCATCTGACATCAATCTTCCTTCAGTAACTTCACAATACCCAGCCGTGTCATTTCCGTATATTGTACCTGTAGATAGCACGTGTGATACATGTATATGTTCCAGACCGTATGAGTATTTGGACCGTACGTGTACGGTCCGGACCGTATGCGTACTTTTTTTAAATACGCATACGGTCGGACCGTATACCGCGTAGTCAGCTTTGACAAAAGGCCTAGAAATTACGTTCTTTTATATATATATATTGCACATACTAACAATTTAATTTGTGCATGCTGAACGTTCACTGGCAAATATTTCAAGCATAATACGGATGATAAAATATAGATGATAAGTATCATAAGAAAGTTATGCAAAGTAGGAGGAGCTCGATATATGAACTGCCATAAGAAAAGGAATGAACGATGTACGCTTGGTATAGGCAAAATTCCCCCTTTTTACCCTACGAGGCTTTGTATTTATACATCCAGCTGTATGAACACCCTGTCTAATCAAGGGATTATCTGTCAGATTAGTCATATTTCTATGTTGACTGTATGAACACCCTGTCTAAGCAAGGGATTATCTGTCAGATTAGTCATGTTTCTATGTTGACTGTATGAACACCCTGTCTAAGCAAGGGATTATCTGTCAGATTAGTCATATTTCTATGTTGACTGTATGAACACCCTGTCTAAGCAAGGGATTATCTGTCAGATTAGTCATGTTTCTATGTTGACTGTATGAACACCCTGTCTAAGCAAGGGATTATCTGTCAATTAGTCATATTTCATATGTTGACTGTATGAAACCCTGTCTAAGCAAGGGATTATCTGTAATTAGTCTATTCTATGTTGACTGTATGAACACCCTGTCTAAGCAAGGATTATTGTCAGATTAGTCATATTTCTATGTTGACTGTATGAACACCCTGTCTAAGCAAGGGATTATCTGTCAGAATTAGTCATATTTCTATGTTGACTGTATGAACACCCTGTCAAGCAAGGGATTATCTGTCAGATTAGTCATTTTCTATGTTGACTGTATGAACACCCTGTCTAAGCAAGGGATTATCTGTCAGATTAGTCATATTTCTATGTTGACTGTATGAACACCCTGTCTAAGCAAGGATTATCTGTCAGATTAGTCATATTTCTATGTTGACTGTATGAACACCCTGTCAAGCAAGGATATCTGTCAGATTAGTCATGTTTCTATGTTGACTGTATGAACACCCTGTCTAAGCAAGGGATTATCTGTCAGATTAGTCATCTATGTTCGTACACTTTTTATTGTCAGATAGCATTGTCATTTGACTGTATGAACACCCTGTCTAAGCAAGGGATTATCTGTCAGATTAGTCATATTTCTATGTTGACTGTATGAACACCCTGTCTAAGCAAGGGATTATCTGTCAGATTAGTCATATTTCTATGTTGACTGTATGAACACCCTGTCTAAGCAAGGATTATCTGTCAGATTAGTCATATTCTATGTTGACTGTATGAACACCCTGTCTAAGCAAGGGATTATCTGTCAGATTAGTCATATTTCTATGTTGACTGTATGAACACCCTGTCTAAGCAAGGGATTATCTGTCAGATTAGTCATATTTCTATGTTGACTGTATGAACACCCTGTCTAAGCAAGGGATTATCTGTCAGATTAGTCATATTTCTATGTTGACTGTATGAACACCCTGTCTAAGCAAGGGATTATCTGTCAGATTAGTCATTTTCTATGTTGACTGTATGAACACCCTGTCTAAGCAAGGGATTATCTGTCAGATTAGTCATATTTCTATGTTGACTGTATGAACACCTGTCTAACAGGATTATCTGTCAGATTAGTCATTTCTATGTTGACTGTATGAACACCCTGTCTAAGCAAGGGATTATCTGTCAGATTAGTCATATTTCTATGTTGACTGTATGAACACCCTGTCTAAGCAAGGGATTATCTGTCAGATTAGTCATTTTCTATGTTGACTGTATGAACACCCTGTCTAAGCAAGGGATTATCTGTCAGATTAGTTTCTATGATTTACTATGTTTGACTGTATGAACACCCTGTCTAAGCAAGGGATTATCTGTCAGATTAGTCATATTTCTATGTTGACTGTATGAACACCCTGTCTAAGCAAGGGATTATCTGTCAGATTAGTCATATTTCTATGTTGACTGTATGAACACCCTGTCTAAGCAAGGGATTATCTGTCAGATTAGTCATATTTCTATGTTGACTGTATGAACACCCTGTCTAAGCAAGGGATTATCTGTCAGATTAGTCATATTTCTATGTTGACTGTATGAACACCCTGTCTAAGCAAGGGATTATCTGTCAGATTAGTCATATTTCTATGTTGACTGTATGAACACCCTGTCTAAGCAAGGGATTATCTGTCAGATTAGTCATATTTCTATGTTGACTGTATGAACACCCTGTCTAAGCAAGGGATTATCTGTCAGATTAGTCATATTTCTATGTTGACTGTATGAACACCCTGTCTAAGCAAGGGATTATCTGTCAGATTAGTCATATTTCTATGTTGACTGTATGAACACCCTGTCTAAGCAAGGGATTATCTGTCAGATTAGTCATATTTCTATGTTGACTGTATGAACACCCTGTCTAAGCAAGGGATTATCTGTCAGATTAGTCATATGTTCTATGTTGACTGTATGAACACCCTGTCTAAGCAAGGGATTATCTGTCAGATTAGTCATATTTCTATGTTGACTGTATGAACACCCTGTCTAAGCAAGGGATTATCTGTCAGATTAGTCATATTTCTATGTTGACTGTATGAACACCCTGTCTAAGCAAGGGATTATCTGTCAGATTAGTCATATTTCTATGTTGACTGTATGAACACCCTGTCTAAGCAAGGGATTATCTGTCAGATTAGTCATATTTCTATGTTGACTGTATGAACACCCTGTCTAAGCAAGGGATTATCTGTCAGATTAGTCATATTTCTATGTTGACTGTATGAACACCCTGTCTAAGCAAGGGATTATCTGTCAGATTAGTCATATTTCTATGTTGACTGTATGAACACCCTGTCTAAGCAAGGGATTATCTGTCAGATTAGTCATATTTCTATGTTGACTGTATGAACACCCTGTCTAAGCAAGGGATTATCTGTCAGATTAGTCATATTTCTATGTTGACTGTATGAACACCCTGTCTAAGCAAGGGATTATCTGTCAGATTAGTCATATTTCTATGTTGACTGTATGAACACCCTGGGTTTTCTAGTCCCCTAGCAAGGATTATCTGTCAGATTAGTCATATTTCTATGTTGACTGTATGAAACCCGTCTAAGCAAGGGATTATCTGTCAGATTAGTCATATTTCTATGTTGACTGTATGAACACCCTGTCTAAGCAAGGGATTATCTGTCAGATTAGTCATATTTCTATGTTGACTGTATGAACACCCTGTCTAAGCAAGGGATTATCTGTCAGATTATCATATTTCTATGTTGACTGTATGAACACCCGTCAAAAGTAAGCAATAGATTTATTTGCTATGCACCTGTAGCAATTATCTCATTTTTTATTGACTGTATGAACACCTGTCTAAGCAAGGATTATCTGTCAGATTAGTCATATTTCTATGTTGACTTATGAACACCCTGTCTAAGCAAGGATTATCTGTCAGATTAGTCATTTTCTATGTTGACTGTATGAACACCCTGTCTAAGCAAGGGATTATCTGTCAGATTAGTCATGTTTCTATGTTGACTGTATGAACACCCTGTCTAAGCAAGGATTATCTGTCAGATTAGTCATATTTCTATGTTGACTGTATGAACACCGCTAGCAAGGATTATCTGTAATTATCAATATGACGTATAAATGCAAAGATTTGTCAGATTAGTCATATTTCTATGTTGACTGTATGAACACCCTGTCTAAGCAAGGGATTATCTGTCAGATTAGTCATATTTCTATGTTGACTGTATGAACACCCTGTCTAAGCAAGGGATTATCTGTCAGATTAGTCATGTTTCTATGTTGACTCTATGAACACCCTGTCTAAGCAAGGGATTATCTGTCAGATTAGTCATGTTTCTATGTTGACTCTATACGATATGAAAATAAGTAGATATGGTATGATTACCAATGAGACAACAATCCACCAAAGTTCAAATTTAAAAGTCAATATTATAAAAAAAAAAACAACGTCATCTCCTTATTATCATCATAGATCGATAATTACGTTTCTTTGCAACAGATGGATCAAACCAGTGTTCACAAAAAAAAAAAATCATTCATATTTTTGGCCGCAATGACACACTTCGAACACTTTAATTTTTTTAATCAGGAACTTTCCTTATTAACTTCCCTTTTAAAAACGCATGTCAAAAAGTAAGACAGAAGTTAAAGTTTGCTAACATCACCGACTAATATAACGTCCCTTTGTACTGGGCGGATTTTTAAAATGACAATCCCAACTTTCCCTGAACCTAGTTCTGTAATTAGTATAGACATGATAGATTTTTTTTTATTTATAAAGTCTTTAGTAGTGTTTGGAAGTGTCCGGTACACTGCAGATGTGTGTCCTGTAGGCAAAATCCCGGCATGGACAAACCAAATATTTTGCGGCCTTCCGCAAAGCATGCAGTATTGACAGACAATATCATAGACAGATATATAACAGTCAGAGCTCAGACATAAATAAGTTTGAATCTGCTTTTGACTCAAAGAGGTCTAAATTTGTAAGTTTTAGGATTTGTCTCCCTTTAATGCAAGACAAAATACGACTTCAATAAGTCAAATATTGTTAAGCAAGAAACAATTGACCAGAATCAAAAAGTTGCAAATATCGACTCCTACAAGTCGATAAGTTATCAAAATTGGTTAACTTGAAGACCCACGAATATTTATGTGGAGAAGAGATATGAGACTGATTGTGAATAAATGTTCTTGAGATCAGTTGTAAGTGGTTTTATATCATGCATGACACAATAAACTAAAGTAGTTTTAAACACTGTTGGATATTTCATACACTGTACCAGAAAACTCGCACAATAAAAGTTATTAAATATGAACACAACCATTTTTTTTTTCTAATTTGTTTGCATACAAAGCAGTTTGACGGCAAAAGACGCAAATATTGCTGTAATAAATTTGGTCTTACAAAGTCTATTAAATATTTTTTTTGTGCTGTAACCATATGAAATGCATGTATTTTTAATGGTAAATGACTATACAACTCAATCAGACTTAAAAAATGGAAATATATTGTTTTCAATGAGTGGTTAAAGGTGGCAGGTACCAGTTTTGGTGTACCAGAACATGTGTCCCATGCAGAAATTTTGTTATAGTTAAGCATTGAGTATATAATTGCATCATGTGGACTGAAAAACTAAATGAATGTAAATTCTAGGCTATTGTACTACACAAGTAAGAAGTTGCATACACAGGTTGGGGATATCCTTCACATATGGGTCCAATCAGAAGTCAAAATGGTGGTCTCCTCACTTGACGGCATCCAATCAAAGTGGGGGGAAATCATTTTTATGCAAACAAAATATCCTTGAGATTTGGATGGTAAGGATAGGTTCGGATAAGGCTCTAATTAACTGAATATCCTTTATCTCATGAATTTTGCCTAAAATTCTTGTCGGCTTTTATCAGGATTCTGCAGGTGAGAATTAGATTGGTATCAGACTGAGAGCATCACATTGTTTGCCTTATTTGCAATGTGTTTATAAATTTTAAAATCTCCATGCTGGACAGACACCCAAATTTAAAGTTTTCTTATATTTACACCAAATTTAAGGATTTCTATATATTTACATAATGATTGTTGTTTTCTGCATTATTGTTTAGTTGTAATCTCTGTCCTGCCTTTTTATTTTTCATTCTATTCGGTCCTGATTTTTTTTATTAATTTATCCTGACTTTTTTTACATGAAATGTCATCCTGTCTTTTTTTTTACCAAGTTGCTCATCCTGCTTTTTTTTAACCCAAAACTCCTGTCCTGCCTTTTTTCAAATTTCATTAAAGCCCCCCCCCCCCCCCCCCCCCCCCCCTCTAAAAATCAAATGGTAGCACCCTAATAACACTTGTTAGATTTTTTCACGGTATCTTATACAATTTTACTAGCTGGAGGATAAGTTCTATTCAGACAAAAAATAACAGCTTTTTCTGAAACAGTTTTTATAATTAATCATTTACTGCGAGACGTTTATTGCCAAATTTTCAGCGCCCGGGTTGGCAAAATTATTACGATTGACATACTTGGAAAGGATAGCTACGGATGATTCCGACAACAAATATAGGCGTGTTATACACTACTGTAAAGATAAATCAATTTGGATTTACGATATAACAAGTTTAAGTGGGGTTGATAGCCTAGAAGCGGCATATAACGGAATTTCGTCACCGCCTGACATTTTTCTTAAATGCAAGTTAAGTTAAGATATTTAGTTAACGAAATCAGAGATCTATATTTTAATTAGATGTATAACGAAATCAGAGATCTATATTTTAATTAGATTGTTCAGCTGTGTCCGCCTGTAGCCCCCTGTTTCTTTAGTGTTTTTTTTTTTTTTTATAGAAATAGCATTGTGTCCGGCTGTGTCCAGCGTGTCCAGCTTTAGCCACCGGTTTTTATAAGTTCTATATATAAATAACGTTGTGTCCACTTAATTGTGTCCGCCTGAAGCCCCCTGTAACAGTCATAAGTTCTGAATTCAGTTTTTATATAGAAATTGCACTGTGTTCACTTGTGTCCGCCTGTAGCCCCCTGTTTTTTTTTTTTTTGTTTTTTTTTAGAGTTTTATATGTAGCACTGGGTCCAGCTGTGTCTGCCTGTAGCCACAAGTATCTATACGTTTTATATAGAAATAACATTGTGTCCACTTGTGTCCGCCTGTAGCCCTCTGTTTTTTTTGTTTTTTTTTGTTTTTTAAAGTTTTATATATAGCACTGGGTCCAGCTGTGTCTGCCTGTAGCCACAAGTTTCTATACGTTTTATATAGAAATAACAGTGTGTCCACTTGTGTCCGCCTGTAGCCCTCTGTTTTTTTTGTTTTTTTTTAAAGTTTTATATATAGCACTGGGTCCAGCTGTGTCTGCCTGTAGCCACAAGTTTCTATACGTTTTATATAGAAATAACAGTGTGTCCACTTGTGTCCGCCTGTAGCCCCCTGTTTTTGTAATTTTTATATAGAAATAGCAGTGTCCAGTTGTGCCCGTCTGTATCCCCTGTTTCTATAAGTTTAATATAGCACTGAATCCAGTTCTGTTCACTATTTAATATCTAATTTTTATATATAGATATAAGATTGTGTTCAGATCAGTACTGATTTGTTTAAACCACGGTGGCGGATCCAGCCATTTTAAAAAGGGGGGTTCCCAACCCAGAGTAAAGGGGGTTTTAACTATATGCTCCCATTCAAATGCATATTATTCTATATTCTATATACCCCATCCACACTGTAAAAAGTAAAAGTAAAGTAAAGTAATCTTTATTTAAAGTCGGGTTGCATATATACACAATAACAATGAACATGAGCTCTTAAGAGCTCTTTAAACCGACTGATATTAATAAACAAATAAAATTGAGAATGGAAATGGGGAATGTGTCAAAGAGACAACAACCCGACCATAGAAAAAAACAACAGTAGAAGGTCACCAACAGGTCATCAATGTAGCGAGAAATTCCCGTATACATGTAATAACATGATTTACTTCTTTTTAAATTGGAAAAATATGGCCTTAGTCCATCTGCTCTGGAATTACTCAAAAGCTATCTGACTGCATGCAAGAAAACAGTGTGTAAAAATAGGCCAGAGTATCAGTCAAATGCAAGAAAGGTGTTCCTCAGGGATCTATACTAGGCCCTGTATTATTTAATGTATTCATAAATGATATTTTTCTTTCTGTCAAACACTGTGATTTTATATAACTATGCTGATGGTGACACCCTCTCAAAAACAGGTACTACTTTTGAATCAGTTATTAAACCCTTAGAGGAAGATAGTATAAATTCCCTAATATCATGGTTCTCTTTCAACAAAATGCAGGCAAACCCAGAAAAATTCCAAGCAATTTCCATAGGTAAAAAAAAACACAAACTCAAAATATTGTTTTAAACCTAAATGGATTCAATATAAAATGTGACGACGAAGTGAAATTTCTCGGTGTAACAATAGACTTTAAACTGGATTTCAACACTCACATTTCAAATATTTGCAAAAAAGCTGCACGACAACTAAACGTTCTAAAAAGAATTGGCACTCATCTCACCAGACTTTCTAAACTCACAATACACCACTCATTTATCATGTTAAACCTCAGTTACTGTCCTCTTACATGGCACTTCTGCAGTGAACAAAACACAAAGAAAATAGAAAAAATACAAGAAAGAGCACTCAGATTTATTTATGACGACTACACAAATTCTTACGATACACTTGAACAGTCTAAGCTTCCAGCACTAAAAATCAGAAGATTGAGAACCATGGCATTAGAGACATATAAAGTTATTAATAAATCAAGTCCAGAATTCCTACATAATTTAGTAAATATTAAAGAAAATTCATATAACTTCAGGTACAAAGCATAGCAGATATACCACGGCCAAAAAAAAAACAATGATGGTAAGAAAAGCTTTAGTTATGAGGCAGCAAAACTCTGGAACTCCTTGCCAAATGAGGCAAGGAGCTTATCAACTTTTGGCCAGTTCAAAAATTTTATCTCCACCTGGTGTTTTTCAGAAAAATGTACATGCAGTTCTTGTAAATAATTTACTTACTTGCTGCCCCATAACTTGATCTCGAAGCCTGCTGTTTGTTTTTTGTTTTTTTATGTTTTATCTTTTTGCAGTTATTTTTACTTTATTTATTTAGCAATTTATTTCTTTTGCTTATGCATTACCTCTGCTATTGCTGCATGCAGTCTTTTGTTTGTGAGTATAGTGTTTTATTCTTGCTTTACTTTTATTCTGCATGTGCTATCTATGTATTAATACATATATGTGCTGTCTGTCTGTCTGTCTGTATGTATGTTTGTGTTGTATGTGTATCTGATGTTATTACATGTATGTTTTGTTTATTAATATCAGTCGGTGACCCTCCGCAGTTAAATATACTGTCTAATGGTTGGGTGCACATGGTGCACGCTAGGGTGGACGATAAAGTAACAAGAAAATAACTGAAAATTATCGAAGCCGTTACCGGGGAGATAATTTCTTAGCAAACAGAGGATTTGACGTATCAGAAAGTGTTAAGACTTTTGTATGCGAAAGTGAAAATTTCTGCATTTCCCAAGGGAACAGGTTAGTTGTTTTTTCTTGAAATAAAGCCAAGAAAAGTTCACATGGCTGTGTTCGCATACAAGTTGAAATAAAGCCACCAACAAAAGTTCACATGACTGTGTTCGCATACAAGTTGAACTTGTACAAAAAAATGTACTATTCACAAAAAAAAAAAACCATTGACGTCGCGTACGGTGTTGGTGATAATACGGGTTTTGCTTTCCAGTTCGCTGTTATTGCATTTGTTAGAAGTTTCGGAATTGATAACTATATAAATGTATATATCAAAATGTGCGTAATTAAAAGTAGAAATGGAAAATGCCTTAAAATCAATACTTTTATTCATTTTGTTACTCGAATGATCCCTAATAACACTGATTTTGAGCATGTAGACAAGTAACACCGCGACATATGATCAGCGTTGCTTTGAAGTTATTCTGGTCATTTTTTAAACTTATTTAAAAAAAGTTGTACTCCTAGCAAGAGTAGTCTTTGGTGTTAATGGTGTATGTTTTATTTATGACGTCATCGTTAACTGGACGCGTCTGACCAGGACGAAAAGTTCACTTTGTTTTGTGGTCAAGCCGAAAATAGAAAAAAAATATGGATAGGGGTGAAGTTAAGAGTGATTTCAAAAGGTAATTCAAATAGATTATTCCGTAAATCATATATCTTTTTATTCCGTATATAATAAGGAAAAAAAATAAAAAGTTTTGTTACAACATTTCAAAAGATCGTGGCAGAATTAATGATTTTTTGAAATTTGCATTTCTGTCACAAAACCCAAATCTCGCATATATTTTTAAGCTCTTCAAAATTCGAACGAATGCTGCAGATCCAAACCACAATTTACATATCCACCCTTCCTGTGTCAAAATTATACAATAAATATACAACTTTCTATGTCTTCAATTAGTAAGTATTGTTTAAATTATGTCCTAAATTGTTCATTTTATTAAATCCTTTGAAATGTCACACTCGCCGTTTTCTGACGTTTTGGCGTATTTGTTAAGTGTCTTATGAAAAGTAAAAGGCAGTTGCAGTCTTTTCTATGATATGAAATTTTATTCAAACGTGAAAACTTTTTTTTTAAGTGTATGAAAAAAAATTGTGTCGAAGTTTAAGAGAAAATATTGGGAAAAAAATAAACGCGATCTTTTTGTTTTTGTCTAGTCAAAATGTCACAAAACGTCGTTTTTTACATTTTTGTTACAAATATGATAAGTCATATTATACAGTTTTGGAGGGGGAAATTTGAAATTATGATAGCACAAAAAATACTATATAACATTAAAATCTACTGTTCAGGGATTTTTTTTAACCCATTTTCGATCACATGTCGGAAGTATTAACGACACAGTGAGCGACTACTTTTGTCTAGTCATAATGTCACACCATGCTTTTTTACTTGTTTTGACGTTACGTTCTGTAAAACTTGACATGTAGTGCCTAACGTCGCAAATTACGGAAGCCTTTACGTGCCATGCTAATTAAAACTTTTTCCAATTTGATATAACGAATTATGAATTTGATATAACAAATTATGAATTTGATATAACAAATTATGAATTTGATATAACAAATTATCAATTTGATATAACAGATTATCAATTTGGTATAAGAAATTATCAATTTGATATAACAGACTATCAATTTGATATTAAAATTATCAATTAGAAATAACAAATTGTGAATTTCTCTACCAATAGTATGATTTAATTATATAATGAGATTGATTGAAACATTGCGTATCCCAAATTGGTGCATTTTTTTGTGTATTGATTCATTGTTTATCTGACGTCCGGTCCAGCGACAAATATGAATGCTTAAATTCATTGAATGCTTATTCAAAACTTTCTTAACAGGTTTAATGTTTCTGAAACTCTCTCCCTCTCCTTTTATCTATTATTTGAGGCAGTTTGGGGACTAGTTTGAACGTTCTCTATTCAGTACATGGGACCTGGTGTCTTAGAACGAACGATTATACAAAATATGTAATAGAAAAAGGATCAATTTATATTGCACATTTTCAAATCAGAAAGAATGGATAGTGTGTTTCTATAGGGACATAGGAACATGCAAGGATAAACAATGCTTCCCCTTCCTCAAAATCCTGGCATGCTTCTTTATCAATTTCGATGGGCACATACAAGGATTAATGAAATTTTCTTTATATATTTGTTTCAATATTTATTTTGTTTGCACACTTTTTATTAAAAGCAAAAACCGATGCGCGAGATCTAGAAGAGAAACCCCATGCACAATCATTGCAAAAGGGATCTGATATATCAAATTTATAAATTTTTATTTCAAATTATCATAATTTGTTATATTAAATTGATAATCTGTTATATTACAATTTATTTGTTATATCAAATTGAAAAAAGTAAATTTGCATGGCCCTCAAAGACTTCTGTAGCAAATATCTTATCATCCAAAACCATAACTTTTTTTACAACTTTTTTTGATACAATATCTTAACAGATATTTATCGAATCTAATTAAAATTAATATCTGTATCTGTTTCGGCGGAGGACATTTTAGCGCATTGGTAGGACATTTTAGAGAAAACAATCTAACGTTTTAGCGCCAAAGTAAAGCCCATTTTAGCCCAAGATTTTTAACCCATTCGAGCGAAAATGGAAATTATCAATGCCCATTTTAGAGCAATGCTTTAATCCATTTTATGATTAATGATTAATGATCAATATTTTTTTTAAATAGAAGCAAGACAGCACAATTTAAAAAATATCATGTCCATTAAAATATAACACTAAAATTTTATAAATCAACTTTTAAAAGTCCGTTCTAGCCTGGAATTTATATTCCTGAGAACGTACGTATTTGGGCTCTGTACAATACTGTTCATAAAGTTGCAGTAGGAACTGATTTTTCTCTTCATCTTGTCTAGATTGTGGTGCACATTCGTCTATACATTGTATTTTTATATATGTTGTTGTTTGCAATTTGATGATAGTATCAAGAAAAACGTAAATAGCTGAGTGACAACTATAGAATTACTTTTATTTCCATGATGAACCAAAGTGAACACACACATATATATATATATATATACATACAACTTCAATATCAAGCCAGCATAAATTAATGCTCATGGTTTTAGTATTATTCAACTAGAAAAGTTTTCGCTAAAATGGGCTATCGAAAATACAGCTGAACGGATTAATCCTGCGCTAAAATGGGCTCTAATGTCTGCGCTAAAATGTCCCCTAGTAGTTTAACATTGTTCGCTAAAATTATCTGGGCCCATCTGTTTTCTTGTTCATAGTTGAGATTAAATTTCCTTTTGTTTACGAAATTGGCAAATTTGATTAAATTAGTTTTTTGTGGTTAATTTTGAATTTGCTTTCAACGGTTGATTCTTTTAACATTTAATACAGGCGATGAAACAAACGATTCAACTAATAAAATTTTTATTCGGAAATTATCAAAAGCGGATAAAAGAATAAGCCCTTGACACCATTTGCGAGTATGATGGTCTTGTGAAACAATGATTGTCCGTCGGAAGGGGGCGATAAATGACTGACCCGTGTTAAGAGAGAGCAATATCTCTTGTACGTAAAAGTCTCCCAGTCCCTTTATTTATTTCGAAAAGAGCAGGCTAAGGCTACAAGGAAGCTCTCGCACCCTCAAAGTGGAAACGTATTAATATAAGTTGTAATAACTTGTTTCCCAATCCACAGAAATAAATATGTTTAAACTAAAAGAAAAAGCAGCAGAAAAGACAGTGGTTTAAACTTTTTTTTAAATATCCTGTTTCAATCCAAAGATAGAGAAAATATCTTTGCTCCAAGGGGATACTAATTTAAATGAATATTCTTTTTCTGTTTTAATTTAACTGTACTTAAAAAAAAATATGTGCCGCTTTTGCATTTCGGTTCTATACGTAGCAAGTCAAGCAAACCGCTCATATAAATTATGCTGTATGATTGAGCTGCACGAATTGAAAAAAGAACGACGTTATTTATACAATGCATGAAAAATAACGTGAAACCAACGTTACCAAAACTAACACCAACACCGTACGCGACGTCATTGCAAATTGACTTTCTGAAATTACATGTGTCACAAAGTTGACGAAGGAAAATGTGACTCTTTGTACTGAATTACATGCATGCAGGGCGGATCCAGTCATTTTTAAAAGGGGGTCCCAACCCAGGATAAAAGGGGGTCCAACTATATGTCCCCATTTAAATACATTGATCGTCGAAAAAAAGGGGGGCTGGATCCGCCACTCGGTTGCATGTGTCACAAAGGTGAATCAGTTTGTAGATACGACACCCCTCCCCAATTCCAGACCCTCACTGAGGTGACAAAGGAAAAGATCCCCCTGTTGGAGAAATGTTAGCGTTCAGTCAATATTCATTGGCAAATTTATGTGAACATGGTGAATCAGTGGCTCCATTTGCAGATTTGTCGGTGACTTAATTTTTTTTATAGACTCATTCATGAATAAAACAATGAAATTTTGTCAATATCATTTTAAGACAACTCGGACCAGTTTTTAAGACAATTAAATAAAAAAAAAATGTTTGGACGTTTTTATATAAAAAAAAATCTATATATATTTATATATATACCGTGGGAAAATATTTATTATTTATTTGGCGATCAAACGTGAGGCCGAGTCTTACGTCCTCTACGCCCCCTTTTCCCCCTTACAATCAACCAGTGAGAAGCGTTCTTTGAAATTGTATTGATCTTAAATGGGCCCAATCAGTGTTTCGAACTGGTCAGATCTTTCAATCTAATCCGAGTTTCTTTAAAACTGGTCCGAGTTTTCATGGTCCGACTTGTCCCAATCCCGTGTCTCGTTTTGGCAAAGCTTCCTGTTCTCGGAATTTGGACTGCTAACCAAGAAGATGTCATTTCAATGACTTTAAAGGGTAAGTTTTGAATATTTCTGTTATATCTGACTCACGTGAAGAAATGACATAGGCCCTACTTATTTTATCTCATTTTATTATTTACATTTTGAACAGTTGAACACAGTAACCAGGTAACAGGTCGACATTTCCGGGTTTCCATATCTCTTCTTCTTTGCGTTAGGACGAAACTTTCTAAATGATGACTGAGAAGAAATTTTCAATTGAACATTTAACTGAGTATTTTTATTATTTATCAAATTTGAAAGTTAAAAGACAGTAAAACTTGGCGCGTTGCATTTGAACTGTTGAAGAGTTTTTAGACACCAGGCGGCGCTGATGTTTGTCACTTTTTTTTGTGACAAGTATTATTTTTATAAAAAGCTTGTCGTGAACCGTTCATTTAGACTTTTATAAATGCATTTAGAATCAAAATTGTGCATACAATATAAAACAGGTCAGCATGGTCAGGCACGTGGATTATAACTCAATTCAGGTGACATATCATTACAAGTAACATCATGTCTCACCTTGAAAAACATCACATATTATACGATCTTCAGCACGGCTTCAGAAAATCAAGGTCGTGTGAAACACAATTAATAGATTTCATCCAGGAACTAGCACGATCAAATAATAGTAACACACAAATTGACTTAATCATAATGGACTTTGCTAAAGCGTTCGACAAAGTCTCACATCGTCACCTCCTTTACAAACTCAAATTCTATGGTATTGAAAATAACACACTAAATTGGATTCAGGCATTTTTACAGGACAGAACACAAACAGTAGTCATTAATGGCATTTCCTCCACCTCATTACCCATAACATCTGGTGTACCACAAGGAACAGTATTGGGCCCGATATTGTTTCTTATCTATATAAATGACCTACCGGAATACCTAGAACACAGTAAACTTAGACTCTTTGCTGATGACAGCATAATTTACAGGGAAATAAAAACACAAGATGATTGTCATAAGCTACGACTTGACCTTGACTCAGCAGCTCGATGGGAGTCAGATTGGCTGATGGCATTTCACCCAGATAAATGTACAAACCTTTCCATCTCTCAAAAGAAAAATAACTACTGGCATAATTACATCCTCCACAGGGATGATTCCACTATATAGTTTAGGGCCGCTAAGCGGCCCTTAAATAGGCCAGCGGCCCCAAAAAAATGTACATGAAAATTAATTCCCAATTCAGGAAAATAAAATAAAAATCGATATTTCCGGAAAAGTTTCTGTCACCGATTAAGGCAATTGTCGTAATTTCTGCTTCTTGGTATGTTGTGTTATAGTTATAAAGCCAGCAAATACGAATACTCATAAAACTAGTGCAAGATCAATCGTGATTTTACGTTATCGACTAATTAGATACGAGATTTGATAAACTGGGGGCATTATCAGTTTATTGATTTACAAGATCGGCATCGTTATTACTGTAGTCATATGCATAATTTATTTTCACATGCTATGGCAAACGAAAATATATACAACATATGACAAATAAAAGGCAGCAGAGAACAGAAGTTACAGAGTATACAATAATATTATGACATTATATGTGATCTAATTTTCCAAACGGCTGCATTTGAATAAATGCATAGTTTTACTGTCAGATATTTAGAATAAATTATCTAACTTGTGCCGATTTGGCCAAGAATAGTAGAATAAATATAAAATTATACATGTTATATGCGCACAGATCTTTACGTTGGACATGATAAAACAAAATGATATTCGTCTTCCAAAACATTCATATCGCAACATATACAAATTCTATTTTCTCTTTGAGTATTCAGATAACGACCAACCTCAACATTTAATCTAAGTGTGCCGCTACGCAATTTTGTTAATATAGATACATTACAATGAAAATCTAAGTATCTTTCAAAACCAAATACTACTTTATATCGTTTATAAATACAAAGTTTGTTACATTCTTCTAAAGCTGAAGATTCCACTGACATATTAAAACAGACTATTTTGACCGTTATGTTAATCAATCTTAATTACAAAAGGAACGGTTAGATATATGTCACCTGACTTTGAATGTTATCTTCACACAAAAATGGACAGATTCATGCTGTGATGTTCACTTAACAGATCGTCTGTATATTCAAGAAGGTACAGGTGCTATTTCATTACCATATCTGAGGAACTGATCTTAGGTCATAAAAATAAAAGTCAATCAACACCTAGGCCATATGGTATCATAAAGTTTTACCTTAAACTATTAATCTCACCAGGCGACAGTTAGAGACAATTTATATACCCTTAATAATCGTAATCATGTTCTGACAGTTAGGTACCATTAAAAAATATATGTTCAAAATGCTAGCCCTGATTGCATGCGTGTATTTACATAAATGTTTTGTGCTTATTTCAAATGCATCGGATATTGACAATTTTTGAAAGGAGGGGGAGATGGGTCGTTCAGCATTTTATTTTGATATATTGTGAAGCATACATAATATTGTATACAGTATAGTTAGTTCCAATATATATATATATAGTTTGGCATTTGATTACATACTTTTAATGCACAGTTCTGTCGTATATTTATTTTTGTGTCAGAAAATTCACGTTAGTAGGTAGAAAAATGATACTAAATGCGATTTTTTTTTGTTATACTACAATTACTATAGAAAAAAGACCCCCCCCCCCCCCTAGACAAAAAGAAAACAATTATTGTCGTCTTGTCGAAAGCAAGGAGGTCTTTAAGATTTATGAGTGAAATAGCTGCCTACTTGGATCTTTTGACATACATCCTTCTTTTTGACAAGTTTCACGAAAGCGATACTTAGCGATGCTAGGTTCCGTCGTCAGCATTCACGCCGACTAATTCAGCATTTAGTTCAGTCTGTGGTTAAAGTTTTGTTTTACAACAAAATCGTTGTCAAACATAATGAAATTTTGGGAAATTGGGAGCTTCTTTCTGTCCAAAATACAGTATCCAGGGCAAAATTTTGTAAATATTTATTTTCATTTTTCCGTAGTTTACTACTAGATGGACTTCGTTTTTCCTGAACAGTTAATTTCATGTTTTGTCTGAAGTAAAGGTTTTCGTGCAGTCGTCAATAACCGTTTTGTTTAATCGTCCAGTTGCAAGTTAAATGCATATCCATGCAGGTCAAGATCAAGATCAAGATCATGATAATGAAATATGAATGTTGAAACTATTTTGTTCTACATTGCGCTGGACTTTCACTCGTGTGTTCAAAATGCAACAGTCAGAGTAAAGACATTTATATATCTTATAAGTGGGTGCGGCTTTTTTGCTAAGATTTTAATTCCATATGACGATCTGTAGCTGTTTGATTTTATGGGAACTTTATATTTTTATTGTGGTTTGAACAAGGAACGTATATACTGTACCAAGGTTTAACGGTCAGATTATTTATACAATATTGAAAACATAACATTTATGAAGCCATGATGTTTATTTTTTATTGAATACATCGCATAATATCATTCATTACGACTATGTGTTATGACCAGCAACAACTTTTCAAAAAACTCCGTCTTACACAGTCAGGGGAGTTACTTGTACAAGTGATTTTTAAAATCACTTTCTCAAGTGATATTTTCAACATAATAAGAGTTAATTCCCTTTCATTACTTTTTAAAAATCACTTCTACCAGTGATTAGAAATATTTTTTAAAATCACTCATTCAAGTGATTATTATTGTTTGGAAAATCTTTAATAAGAAACCAGGACTATCCCTCTCTTTCAGAGGACAACATCACAACAGGGGTCTTCTTGACATTAAAATAACTATAAAAAAGGTAAAAATAAATAAAAAAACTAACTTGTAAGCCCTGAGTAAAATTTATTTTCTGAGCAAAAAATAGCATTAGCAGTAGTACATGAAATACATGTTTTTCATAAAGCAGAGGTTTCAAACCACCAAAACTTAAAATATAAAAAAACAATTATTGCTAAGTTTGGCGGTAATATAAGCATTGTCTATATGTTGATAACATTTGGTTGAGGCAAATTTAAGTCAGAGAACAGAAACCAATTTTTGGACGAACAGACAGCATGGACAAGGGTGAAATTTAATGGCCCTACACTACAAATGGGCATAAAAAGGAACAGTTAGAACAATAATTATTAATAAACTTCAAATGCTTTGACCAAAAACAAACACAAACATTTTAACATAAATTTGTCATGTTTGTAGAAAACTAAAGACCTGAGCAGTGATAAATAAGATTTTGCAGGTCATAATTATAATTTCTAGTGAAGTAAATTTATCATATGGAATATAATCATTCATAGTATTGATCACTCTTATAAATGAAAATAAAACACTTCAAAGGGTGTCTTTCATCACATACATTTTGAAATAATGTATATCACTGGTACACATGATTTTAAATCACAGCACAGAGTTTTTTCATTCAATTAGAACGTAAATCACTTGTGGAAATGATTTAAAATCACTTTTGCAAATGATTTAAAATCACTTGTGCAAATGATTTAAAATCACTTAGGCAAATGATTTAAAATCACTGCACAGAGTGAATTAAAATTGGTGTTCATTTCTGATACCAGCAGTATTTTCAATTACTTTCTAGATGGTGAAAAACAGATATAAATTTTTTTTAATTCAAATTTTAAAAAAATAACTTTATATTTATCAATCATTTCAAATGTTTGTAAATCGTATAATTTCAGAGTGCTGAAACAAAATGTGTGGATTACAATAATTGAATCTTGGTAAAAAAGAGGTTCTTGACTGCTGAATCTTGTTATTTTTTGCTTAAATCTTTCTTCAATGATTATTTTTGCTTTTCTATATATATTTATAATGAGTGGCTTAAAAATACCATTTAAATGTTCTTTAATGAATTGGTAGCCATGTTGGTTGATGGATCAAAACTTCAGTCACCTAAAAAGGGGGGATGAATCGAGTGACTTTAATTTACTGTTCCTTCAGAGTGATTTCAATAGAACACTGGTTAAGAAGTGATTTCTGATTGGAAACCCCTCCCTTGTTAGACATCCAATATCAGAATATTAATCTTTTTATTTAATGACCAGGACTAATCATTGATCCAACTCCATTGCAGGTTGTCAAATTTTGCAGATCTAGATCATTTCAATCTTTTTGTCAGAATATAACTATTTCAACAAATTCAAATTCAGATAACTATTTTGTTGTAATCTGGTTCAGCAAGGGGTCCTGCTGTCCAGCACAAGATCATTTACGAAGGAAATCAGATCAAATCTATATTTTTTATGCCCCACTTACGATAGTAGAGGGGCATTATGTTTTCTGGTCTGTGCATTAATCAGTCTGTCTGTACCATGAATAAATGCATTGCATTTTTGTCAGGAACTACTTGCCAAGGATTTCAAAATTTGGTGTTAGGATTTATATATAGAAGTCAGCTACTTGTATACATTGTACCCAGTGATGTGTTTTCCAAATTCATCATTATGAATTCAGGGAAAGAAGAAGTCATTATCATCACTGTAAAAGTGTTTGGATTTGTTGGTATATATCACCATTATCACTGACAATGTCAATTGGCTATAAATACCTTGTGTGCTATAAATGGTAAGGAACATGTGTACTAAGTTTTAAGTTGATTAGACTTCAGCTTCATCAAAAACTACCTTGACCAAAAACTTTAACCTGAAGTGGGATGAACGGATGCAAAGACGAATGGAGGAACAGACGGACTGACAGATGGACAGACAGAGGTAAAACAGTTTACCCCCCCCCCCTCCAAGTTTTTAAAGCAAGATTCAACGCTATAGCTAGGGTTTAGAATAATAAAAATCACTTGTAATCATAATGGTTTAATCATTGCACAGTATGAGACCTTCATTATGGTCAAATCCTATGTTTTTGTACTGCTATGCATGCTTTTTCAATAAAAGTTTGACATCACAATGCATTTTTTATAGTTAGGAAAACCCATGCATGAGACCAGTATAAATAATAATGAAAATCACTTGTATAAATTATTTCAAATCATTGCATAAAAAAAATATAAATCACTTGTACAAATGATTTTAAATCATTGCACTGAGTGATTTACATGAATTAATATAAATCACTTGTACAGCTGATTTCAAATCACTGCACAGTGATTTTCAGTAATAGTTATGGTCAGATCATATATTAACAGTTTTCTTACTTATGAATTCGTACAATGCATGCTTTTGCTATGGAAATTGTGATGTCAAAATACATTCATTAAAATTAGTAAGAAAACCCATAAGACCAGGATAAATAATAGTGTTAATCACTTGTACAAATGATTTTAAATCACTGTACAGAGTGATTTCTGTGATGGTACAAATGATCTTGCTGCACAATGATTTTTAATAATTTGATATAACATGCATAAATCAGGATGTTAGATCAATTAAAACAAAAATGCAGACTCCCATTGATGTACAAGATCGTCAACAACAAAGAAGTGTACCTCCTATTAGACCAACTAGAGTATCTAGCAGGGGTGGATCTAGCCATTTTAAATTGGGGATCCAACTATGTCCCCATTCAAATGCATTGATTGGCCAAAAAGGGGGGGTCCCATCCCCAGAGGTTGCCACAGCACAGTCATCAGTGGAGGATCCAGAACTTTCATAAAGGGGGGGGGGGGGGGGGGCTCCAGTCATGCGTCAGTGATCCCCTATATAATCAACCAAATATTTCCCACAAATCATTTGCAAATCAGGCCCTCCCATGGATCCACCTATGGTCATTTGAGACATTCAAAACACAAATGAACAATCTCACAAAATATAAATAAACATTTGTTTTTATCCTGTATTAACCAAACAGAACCAAGTTGCCAGTATATATAGAAAGTTGAATGTGGACAGTATACACAGAAAAACATGTAAATTATTTGTTTACCATCTTTGATAAAAGAACATTATCTTGGCATGTAAGTTGTTATGGAGTTTGTTCATAAAGATCTGCTTTATTAAGTCTGAATTTATCAAATAAATATTTAATATTTTTGTTTGCAGTGTGAAGAAATTATGAAATTATAATAAATCAAGAAGGCACACAATGATTTCATATTTTTATTATTGTGCCAAAAATTTCTGACATTCTGATTTACATGATTTTGTTTCAAACTTTTTAAGTCGTCCGGAGTTATTCCCCTTTAAGTTAATTTCATTCCCAAAAATCACTTGCTGAAATGATCTTTTGTATCTGAATAAAAATATCACTCATTGAAGTGATTTAAAATCTTCAGAAGGTCCAATTTTCAAACCACGCAAGTACTTATATTTCTATCGAGAGTACATATTTTTTTCAACGTCAAAATGTAGTTTAAATGTTGAAGTTTATTGGAAAAATATTCACAGTATCAGCAAAAATCTTATAAAATCCCCAGACTATAAATATTTCAAGGCTATTTTTAGTCATTTTCAAGTAATTTTTGCAAATTCCTTTATTTTGTCAATGTTTACAGTGTTTCCCACCATATCTTTGGAAAACCATGTAGTTTAGGAACAATCTCTCAAAATTACAACGAGCTACAAATTGGGGGAAGTTCAAATTTTCAAGTTTTTATACCTATAGCTATGTTTCTAAGCAAAAATAAAAAATCACTCAAATAAGTGATTTTAAAAATCACTTGTACAAGTAACTCCCCTGACTGTTACATGACAATCATATGGTTTAGATCTATATTCTCCCGAAAAAAGGCTAAAGAGAATAAATTATGTAGTGTAACCATTGTATGCTATACTGTTTTGGCAATTAATGCCATTACGCCAGCATGTTTCTGGAAATTATTCTCAATCAACAAAAAATTATATTTCTGCACATAAACTTCTTCAAAGTTCTTAATAGCTTCCAGGGACTTGAAGGACCTCGTTCCTTCTTTATCAAACATTTCGTTTTGGCTTTTTGCAAGCAGTAATTTTAATTTTCTTTTCCAATTTTCTCCCGTAATTTTTAAACACTATGTCCCGAAATTTTTCAAAATATTACTTATTTTACTTTATTACACATAAACATAAACAAACAAAAAACAGATGACACTCAACGACTTCACAGGTAAACGGGAAAGCGGCAGGCGTCCTAATAAACGCCTATTAAACACCTAATATTGATGTGTACCATATATGACTTTGCCCCCAGTTCAACCAAATCTCGTATATTCTCGCATGAGTTTTAATTAAACGCTGACCCACTCAGAATTCTAGGTAGCGAACAAGCTTTCCCTGAACTACTGTATTATGGACGTCAAAAATGTTGTCTGTTCTCTCTCATCATTGGTAGCGTGAATAAATGATCAATAGTAAAAATGATACTTTTATTAAACAGCCGATATATTTCCATACAAGTACAATATTCCAACAATAATATATATAATTTACATACGGGCGGAGCTACTAAAATAATAGTCTTTTACTTGTATTTTCGTACGGGTCAACTGGAATTATCTTAAATATTACAATGATAAATACGGTAAATAAATGCAAGGCATACAGCTAATGCGCTGCTTCTTACCTCTAGGACCCCCCGGGATGAGCCTTGCTGCAAGCCAAACGTATACACAGCAAAGACTCACGAACGTGACGTTGCACTGGTATTTATTTCAAATTACCGGAAGTAAATATTCTAAGCAGGAAGAAAAACATAACATAAAACGCTTACATAAACATGATAAAATATAGGAGTCCTCGACTCAAAATGCTTATAATAATACAATCTTATGAATAATCAAATCTAGACATATTAATTCTTCCAGTTAAGAGCTCGCAAATGAACACTTTTGGGTTCACGCTTAAAATATTGACCCAACGGTAACGTTCTGAACAATACATGACAAAGTTGCGCCATATACGACGTTATTGATATAACTAATAACATAAAGTAAAACGTACGTTAATTACTCATTCGATATACTAAACACTAGAAATAACTTCTGTCAACTTATATAAACTCTCTTATTACAATAGATAACAATATTCTTTTACTTGGAAATAACCAAAACACACATTTACAACAGCAACTATAATTTTTCATAGTTTGTTGTCAAAATGTTTTAAAATCCGGATAAGAATGCTGTTTACAATCGCATTTTATTAACAACGATTTAATCATGTTAATTATGTCAACATGTGGCAAACAATTTTAGCAGCCGAATTCAATTGATTAATATGTTATGGGAGTATTCGATCTTGTAAAAGCAGATCGCCCAGCAGGTTGATTAAAATGGGTGTCAAAGCAGACCTCGACAGAGAGCAAATTCAAATTTTGATATAACATTGATGGATAAAGTTTAATGGGCGCCGATCTCGTAAAAGCAGATCCCCCAGCAGAGCCAGTTATATAATATGATGAAAACGTGTCTACAAGAGTAGATTACCTTAGCCGTATTTGGCACAACTTTTTGGAATTTTGGGTCCTCAATGCTCTTCAACTTTGTATTTGTTTGGCTTTTTTAACTATTTTGATCTGAGCGTCACTGATGAGTCTTATGTAGACGAAACGCGCGTCTGGCGTATAAAATTATAATCCTGGTATTTTTGATAACTATTGTAAAAGAAATTATTTCCTCAAAAGACAAAAGTTTGAGCGTTTTTTGAAAATAATGTTGATCATGTTGATGATAGACCATTCATGAAATACGATGTCATCATAATGGAACTATTTCAAAAGATTTGAAGATGATCCAAATAATTTTAAAGGCTTTAAATATCTTATCAATTAAGTATATGAACTTTTGTAATTGCTTTTCTGAATTCGACAATTGACCAGTTCAATTTGAAATCCATTTGAATCAAGGTAAATTTATAGAGATGACCTGCTGTTGAAAAATACCCGATGAATGATTTTTTTCAGTGGTTTATGTTAGCTGAAATATATGTTTTTGTAATAGGCTTAGGTAACTATAGCTAAGTTGATAGACTAGTACATCATGTTCAATGATATTCATGTAATAACAGTAGCCCATCCAGAATTATTCAAAATGTTACAACTTACATGAACATTAGTGTACAGGTTAAACTTAATAATATACATTTTCCGTTTTTACAGGAAAATAATGTTATTTCGTCTTAGATTTTATGCTTAAAAAATTCCCAATTAGAATAAAAATTCCCAATTTGATGTTCAAGGGACCCATTTGGAAACACCTGGAATCATCCCTGCCTCCACAATCACATTCTCGAATCAGTTACATCTGCAAAATATCTAGGCATTACCTTACAATCAAACCTGAAGTGGAACAAACATATAGACAACATAGTATCAAATGGGAACAGATCACTTGGTTTTCTAAAAAGAAATTTAAAAATTACAAACACAGAAACAAAAGCAAGAGCATACCAGGCACTAGTAAGACCCAAACTAGAATATAGTTGTAGTGTCTGGGACCACCATATGAAAGAACAACAGATACAATTAGAAAAGGTGCAGAGACGTGCTGCTCGTTATGTACACAACAACTACGATTACACGAGCAGTGTCACAAACATGCTAAATCAGTTGAAATGAAATGGCCACAACTAGCTGAGAGATGCTTAAAAACCAGACTTATTTTATTTTATAAAGTAATACATTGTCTTGAAGCCATTCCATCGCATATTCTTGAACAAACAGACAGCAGAACAAGACAAAATCATACTCAGACATACAGACACATCCAAACTTCCAAGGACACATACAAATGGTCATACTTCCCGAGAACAATTATTCAATGGAATTGACTACCACAAACTGTAATTGAAACCACCACTGTTGACAACTTTAGAGATCAGCTAACACCGGCTGTTCTCTCTAGCTTCAAAAAAACAAATTCAAACAAAACATGTACATATATTTTTAATCGCAATCTGTAAATACAAACACTCCAATTGTTATAAAATATTTTTATAAATTTTGTATAAATTTTTGTCAATAACGCATGCGCAACAACATGTTTTCTTCAGTATTGAAGCCTTGTTGACCTTAAAGAAGAAGAAGAAGGTATAGTCTACCATTTGACATATAATTATGATAGTGACCACTTAGTGATGACATGTACATGATGTAATACACAACTTTCAAGTTCGATGCATTTCCGTCAAAAACTCGGGTTTTAGTGAACGTCATTTGTGCGTTTAGGGGCGTCGTCACTTCCATTCCAATGTTGAGCAAGTGGTTGGAAAACTATAATTCTATATTGTACGAATAATTCGGCAAATTGAATTCTCAAAATTGACAATCAGCATTGCTGTCATTAGGGAATTGTCATTAAGTACCTACAGAAGAACCATTATTTCTAGTTTATCCTGCACAATGACGATCACTAAGACGCTTGATGAACGTAAATAGTGCAGGGATACAGGCGACCCCCTCTATCTGGTAAATGAATTCATAAAGGTGCGTATAATTCACGAGTTTTTTCGGGTGACGGATGAACTCGAAAGTGGTCTATTGATTCTGACACTTCGTGCTGCAATTTGTTAGAGAAACATAAAAACTAATGTAACCCTCCTTTTCCTACTGATAAATTCTGAGTTTTCATCTATTAAATCTTATTTTTGTTATGTAGTCTCTTCCTGTCCATTTCGACTAACAAATTTTAAAGTTAGAACTCATGCAGACTTAAGGAAACCAATTGTGAATATCCGTCAATTGGTGGATTATACCTCAATTGAGGTTTAATCAACATTTTTTAAAACATAGCAAAGGAAGTCAGAAGCAATTACATGTCACTAATGCAGCCTTCACTATTAACTTTTAGAGTCCACAAGCCTGAATCGCAATTTAATTTTTTTTTTGTTGGATTCTGTTGGCTTGTAGAGAAGAATTTTACAAGCCTGAAAGCAATTTTAATTACCAGCCTATGCCGTAGGACTTGTGGTTAAGCGTGAAGACTGATAATGAGTACTCATCATCATGATCATAGCTTAAGATGAAAAAAGATGCTCGTAGGACTTGTGGTTAAGCGTGAAGACTGCTAATGAGTACTCATCAAAGCTTAAGATGGTATATGAAAAAAGATGCTCGAATATCTCTTTAAATTTTTTTTGTAAATTTGGTGTATTATACTGTCTTCTGATTGGTTAAAAGTATTAGTTTTATTTTCAATGTTGTCAATTTTTATGGCGACACGCCCACTCTAACCTTGTGTATTCATACGCCAACATGTGTATACGTTGTTATTGTTAATATAAATAGTATAAAAAGTTCTTTGAACCTTATTTTTGATAGAAATTTACTTATAATGAATGGCAATAATTTATTTTGAATTTATTGAACCATAAAATTAATTTTTGACTCTTCACATTTTACATAATCCGCTAAATAAATTCAAAATAAATAATAGCCATTCATTAATTATGACCATATCAATGATAATTTACATGTTTAACATTTTATATAAATAAATCTTTATTTGCAGATTCTTATCAGGCTAATTGACTGGTGGCAGATAGGGTAAACATGTATGTATAATATAAAGTGGCATTAAGGCCATGAGGACAGACTGTACAATAAAATGCTGAAGTTGCAGTAAGAGTTTGACGAAGGCCCACGTCTAATCCCTTATTGACAATTGCAGAACTCCGACCAACAGATTTCACATTGGGTATTTAACATGTTTTATCATTTAATCATATTGATAACTAAACAGAGGCTTTACTTAAACAAGTTTCTTTCAAAACAACGTAAAGGCAAAATGTACACAATTAACTACTCCACAGAATTTATGCCCCGACCGTAACGGAGGGGGCATTAAGTTTTACCCTTGTCTGTCTGTACGTACGTACGTCCGTACGTCCCAAAGTTGGTTTCCGTTCTCTTACTTTAGTTTGCCTCAACCAAATGTTATGAAACTTATACACAATGCTTATTACCACAAAACACAGATCAAGTTTGAATTTTGGTGGTGTTGCGTTAACCATTATAGAGTTGTGCCCCTTTACCATGTTTACAAATGGAAAAATTGCTGAATTTTTCGTTTCCGTTCTCTAACAAGTTAGCCTCAACCAAATGTTATGAAACTTATACACCATGCTTATTACCACAAAATACAGATCAGGTTTGAATTTTAGGGGTGTCAATATTACTGTTCTACAGTTATGCCCCTTTATAACGTTATATGATATGCAAGCAGGGGCATCATCTGTGTCCCATGGACACATTCCCCATTTATTTAATTATCACATATTTGGATTCTGCTTGTAAAAATACACCAGAAAAATTTTGAATGTGTTTTTCACTGTAACGTCAAATGTCATGAATGTAGAACCCCCTTTAACAAACTTTAACAAAACAGAACCGATCAAACTTTCATTAAATTTCATGATTATATTTTATGTTTTTTTGTTTCTTGTAGTTAATGCCCCTTAAAAATATTTCTCTTCAAATTACAACTCTTGTGTACAAACATGATAAAATGTTGTGTTTTTCTTTTACAGGATATAATGGCAAGTTGGGATCAGGTAAGATTTTCTTCTTTAAAGTCAATGTTCATGTGACTAGTATGTTGTCTGTAGTATTCTCAGAGTCAGTCAGTGTCATGTGACCTCAGGTGTATTCTCAGGGGGAGAACAGGAGAAATCAAAATGACTACAGTGAACAGAATTTCAATATACAAAATTCCAGGAGACAAAAAAAAAAGAAACATAAGATATTGTAGGACATTCACAACTCTTTAAGTCGAAGAGAATCTGACAACGCCATGGAAAAAAATGAAAAACAATCAAAATTCAACAGTCTACATTAGTCATTTCAAGGCCTTTTATAGCTGACTATGCCATATGGGCTTTGATCATTGTTGAAGGCTGTACGGTGACTTATAGTTGTTATTTTCTGTGTCATTTGGTCTATTTTATGTCTCATTGGCAATCATACCACATGTTCTTTTTATATTCAAAACATTACAAAGAAAACTAAAGACCGAGCAACACAAACCTCAACAAAAACTTAGGCTGATCTCAAAACTGATGCATAATACAATTGTCTACAGAATTTTATAAAAAAAAACTCTGAAATTATAGACAACAATTTCACTCCTTCTTGGTAATCACTGTTTTTGGTATAAACTGTTGAAACTGTAAAAATGTAGCTTGTTAAATTCAATTATTACATTTATAATACATTTGTATGTTCTAGAGGAAAATGTTAAAGCTTTGTTTTGCTTACAGAAACTTCTTACAGCTGCAGGGAAGGGGAATTTAAAAGAGGTAGAATTATGTGTAAAGAACAGAGCTAACTTGGAATGTAGCAATTCTGTAAGTAAAGTAAAATGTTTAACACATGTACAGATTATATAGTACACATAATCATGATAATGTGGATTAGTTAAACATTGCCCTTGTTAGTGTTCAATGATTCAGTGTACATTCTACAATGTTCTAGTTATTGCAAATACTCTTGTCTTCAAAATATTAAGAAACATAGTATTATGATATATTGTGATTAACTTTATTACACTGATGAATACCACTCCAGTTTGTATGTCAAAGAGTTGCTGTCTGATACTTCGTAACTGGATACAACTGAAATATTGTGATTTACTTCATTACACGTAACAAAGTATTCTACACAAAAAACATTACTTTGGTTCAAAAAAAAGTCTTGCATGACCATGACTTGAGACATGACACCTGGTCATACAACTTTCATTAACCACTCCTGTTCTAAATATGTCATGTGACACCTGATTCTACAACATTCATTGACCACTCCTGTTCTAAACATGTCATGTGACACCTGATTCTACAACATTCATTAACCACTTCTGTACTGAATATGACATGTGACATCTGATCATAAAACCTGCATTTACCACTCCTGAACTGAATATGACGTGACCCCTGATTATACCACATACATTTACCACTCTTGTATTGAACATGACATGTGACATGCAGCATTTATTACCCATTCCAGTTTACCAATTCCAGTACTGAACATGACATGTGACACCTGATTATACAACATTCATTCACCACTCCAGAACTGAACATGACATGAAACACCTGATCATACAACATACATATATATACCACTCCTGTACTGAACATGACATGTAACACCTGATTATACAATATGAATTTACCACTCCTGTACTAAACATGACATGTGACACCTGATCATACAACATTCATTTACCACTCCTGTAATGCTCATGACATGTGACACCTGACATACAGCATTCATTAACCACTCCTGTTCTAAACATGTCACGTGACACATGATCATACAACTTTCATTAACCACTTATGTACTGAACATAACATATGACACCTGATCATAAAACCTGCATTTACCACTCTTGAACTGAATATGACATGTGACCCCTGATTATACCACATACATTTACAACTCTTGTATTGAACATGACATGTGACATGCAGCATTCATTACCCATTCCAGTTTACCCATTCCAGTACTGAACATGACATGCGACACCTGATTATACAACATTCATTCACCACTCCAGAACTGAACATGACATGAAACACCTGATCATACAACATACATATACCACTCCTATACTGAACATGACATGTAACACCTGCTTATACAACATGAATTTACCACTCCTGTACTGAACATGACATGTGACACCTGACATACAACATTCATTAACCACTCCTGTTCTAAACATGTCACGTGACACATGATCATACAACTTTCATTAACCACTTCTGTACTGAACATAACATATGACACCTGATCATAAAACCTGCATTTACCACTCTTGAACTGAATATGACATGTGACCCCTGATTATACCACATACATTTACCACTCTTGTATTGAACATGACATGTGACATGCAGCATTCATTACCCATTCCAGTTTACCCATTCCAGTACTGAACATGACATGTGACACCTGATTATACAACATTCATTCACCACTCCAGAACTGAACATGACATGAAACACCTGATCATACAACATACATATACCACTCCTGTACTGAACATGACATGTAACACCTGATTATACAACATGAATTTACCACTCCTGTACTAAACATGACATGTGACACCTGGGTCTGTTGTTCAACTTGTCGTTAGTGCTAACGCGTCGTTAAAATTTCTTAATCATTTGATTAAATTTAATCATATGATTAGTGTGTTGTTCAACTTGTCGTTAATTTTAACGCTGCGTTAAAAAGGCTAAAACTGTCGTTAAACTTAATCCACCTCTTTGAGGTGTATTAAATTTTAATCATATGATTAAAGCATCCAAGATGGCTGCTGAACCAATGCAAAAATAAGCTTATCCTCGAAATATGAGATGTTTAAGATATATTTAGCTCCTGGAAAGAGATTTCAGCTAAGAAAGAGCTTTAATTTTTGAAAGAAACACAATATGTTTGATAGGAGTTGAGTTGACACAAAAATTGAAAAGAGATTTGACAAAATGGGGCGAAGGATCGGACGCACTCATCAATTGGTCATTTGATAACAGAATGAAACTGCACATTTCGGTAGATTTACGTTTGTATTTTACCGCTCAGTGACGGTGTTGATTGCACCGACGGCCACATTATTGTGCGGAATCATTCAATAAAATATTACGCAAAACAGCTTTATAAATAATAAATGTTACCATAGCATTAATGTACAGGCCATAGGTGATTTTGGAAGCAAGTCATTGCTAATTTCCCCATTTTTCGAAGTTCAAATAATAGCACATTCAGTAGCGCCCTTGACCTAACAGTTTACGCAGGTAAATTCTAATGCCGTAATGGGTCAATTCGTCCCACAGATAGCTGGGACCTTACGGTTTTTATCTTTACACGGGAGTTTTGAAACTTGATTCCCATTTATTATTAAAACTTATGTTTAACGAGGACCCAAATCATGGACGGATCCCGCAAATTGGGGGGAAAAAGGGGGGGGGGGGGGGGGGGGGGTCCAACAGTGCCTAAGTTAAAAGGGTGGTTCCAACCATATGTCTCCTTTCAAAGGCTTTGATTGTCAAATAAAAAGGTGTTCAGACCCCAGATACCCCTCCTGAACCTCCACTCCAATTATTTATTATGAAAATGTTCTACCGCAAATGTTTTATGTTAGTGATTTAGTAAAAATAAAAAGAATGAGTCAATTGTATGTCTCATATTTCTCAACTGACGTGTAGTATACAATCTCAAGCACCTGTTATCAAGAATCTGGAAAATCTCATTTGATTTTTTGAGTGTCAGAGATATTTAAAAAAAAGCAACTCACCCCTGTTGGGAAAGAGGGAGAATTTCAGTTACTAGTGCCGGTCATTCAAATAATTTGCATCATTACAAAACATAATAGTATGTTTGATTTATTTAACACTCAACTATATGCTTCTCCGGTTTAATAGTCCGAGTAAGACATGATAAAGTATAAATTGCGTCAATATTAACAATAAAGGGCATGCAAAAATCTAATACAGAAAATTACATGGAGAATTTTATATATTGACCATTTGTTATATGATCGTGTTCTTAGCGACACGTATATGTAGGTCATAAATTAATTTCATTTAATGGAATCAAACGTTTATCTCCTAATGGGTGCAATAGGAGGTTCATCGGCGATTTGAGCAAAGATTTCTTGACATGTAGCGGATTAAAAACTCAGGGTCAGAATTCCCAGAACAGACAAGGTACAGTGACTAATATTTCATGTATATTTTGAACACGGAGAGGGTGCCCCTGGCGTATCATTGTCATTTTGTTTAGTTTTATTTGTTACCTTATCTGACTTCGAACTCGGACTTCTTTTAAGCTGAGTTTTACTATGCGTAATTTATGTTGTTCTTTATTCTACATTGGCTAGAGGTAAAGGTGCAGGGTTGAGATCTCTCAAAACTTATTTAACCCCAACTCATTTTTGCGCGTGTCTCAAGTCAGGAGCCTCTGGCCTTTGTTACTATTGAATGTTTTATATGGAGATGGGGGTCCCCTGTCCGTTCATCTTTCCATCCGTCCGTCTTTTCGTCCCATTATGGTATATAGTTATTCCACATAACTCCTCATGCAGTTTGAATTCTAGGAAGTTTTAACTTGGCTGTCTGTTTGTACATATATCGAAGGTGTGCATCATGTGGTCAGGGTTTTGATATTTATAAATATTTGCTCTTTTTGGGAGATAGTTGAACTTGTCATTATTGGAGTATATGCTTAAATAAAAAATGCATATCATTTCCAGATGGATAACTCCTCCCACAGTTTGAATGCTAGGAAGTCTTCAGTTTTATGACTCTTTAAACATATATACTGAAGATGTGCATGTGGAATAGTAGATAATAAGGACATACTATGTAGATGTGCATATCGACATGAAATTATGATTCAGGTTATTTTCTAGGAGTTACGCCCCTTTGAACTTATTTGCCTCAATATACTACTGCAACAGTTTGTTACCAACAACAAAATTTCATAAAACCTTTAAGATTATAAGAACATACTATGTAGACGTGCATATCGACAGGAAATTACGATTTAAAATTAAATTTACAACTGCGGGGGCACAACAATATCTCAAATAAAGTCTCATATTTACTTTGTTGTTATAATACAGTTACCTCAGAATGGAGTGTGTGTGTGTGGGGGGGGGGGGGGGCATCACTTTGTCTAGATTAATTTTTAGATCATTTAAAAAAATGCTTGGAGTTAAGTGTGACATCCATTTTCACTGGACTAGTACACTATTTTATTCAGTTAGGGGTCAGCTGAACCCATCCTCCGGGTGCTGGATTTTCTCGCTGCGTTGAAGACCCGGTATTGGTGGCCTTCGGCTGTTTTATGTTCTTTGGTCAGGTTGTTGTCTCTTTCACATTTTCTCCATTTCCATTCTCAATTTTACAATCAGTCTGAGACAAACAACCGATGTAGTGACATTATGTGATCTCATGTGTTTGATTTTAATTATTTGCTGTGTTTTTTCGCATTTTTCTGCTGAAATTTGAACGCGTTGAATAAATATATTGGAGAGGTGTTTTTAACTTCCGAAAGTTTTAAAGAATATATTGTTATTTTAGAGTAGATAAGAATTTGCTTAACGTCTACTTGCAAACACTTCATGCATACATATATCAGACAGCAATTAAAAGAATGTATTTCAAACAAGAAACTGTCACGGTACTTTTTGTCGAAAAAAAAAGAAACATAAACATAATCCATAGTTATTTTATTCATAGTAAGCAGCCATCTTTGTTGGTTAGTTGTACAATATCATCCAATGGTAAAAGAGACCACACAAAAGGGATCAAATAAGCATCTGCTACTTGTATACAATCGGCTATTTGCATGTGCCTGTAATTCAGTGGTTTTGTTTTTTGCTATATATATATATACTAGAACACACCCGTGATATGACTGAATTAAAAAAAAGTATATAACTATGCGCAAGCCTTATTTTAGTATTAGTATTGTCATCTGATAAAGTCATGTCGATTATAAGATACACAGTTTTTCTCTGCTTTCAAGTCTTTCTGTTTGAACCCGTTGAACTGGAACTTATCAGTTATTGGTAATATTAATTATTTGGAAAACACTGCAGCCGTCCCGCTAGATCACACGACCACCTGGGCTTATCATTGTTTTACGTCCATAGTTTTGTACATATTAAAATAAAGCCTATAGATTTCTCGTTTGAATGGTTTTACTGCGATTTGTCATATCTAGGCCTTTACAATTTATAGCTTATTCAACGTTGTGAGTTTTTATCGTTGTTGGAGGACGTACGGTGACCTATAATTCGTTAACTTCTACACCATTTTGTCTCCGAAAGGGAGTTGTCTCGTTGGCATTCATACTACATCTTCTTGGCTTTATATTTACTATTATGCACCCTATCCCACATGATTATCGGATACCCAAAATATATCCTACTGTCGGATTGCTTTCATTGATCTTTATTATTGTTTTTATTATTTATTATTTCAATTTAAAAAATATATTGAAAACTCAGATACCTTGACCGATAGAATAACAACTTTGACGGAATGTGCATTATGCCATTACACTTACACAATTGAATATTGAGGGGGATGACAGGGGTAAGGGAGACAGGGAGAAAGGGGGGAGGAGAAAGGGCGTGTGAGAAAGGAGAAAGGGGGTAGGAGAAAGGAGAAGGCTGGGAGAAAGGAGAAAAAATAAAATATCTCTCCTTTTAAAAAAATATCTAAGATTTAAAGAAAAATATCTCAAAAGGAGATGTTTTATTCTAATGGGAGAAAGGAGAACGTGGTAGGAGAAAGAAGAGGGGTGGGAGAAGGGAGAAGGGTACCCCCTGTCCTCCCCCTCAATATTTGCAATTGTCCCTCTGTATGTCCTTGTGCCGTAGGAACTACAATCGATCTCAGTTCTGTTATATATAGTGCGATCTACACCATCCGTAAAAATTATCTTAAATGTTAACTTGGCTTGCCATACTTGATGAAATGCGGACGTGAAAGAAAGCACTCTTCATCAACGCGTCAATGGAGATGTTATTTCGTCAATTAGCATGTGAAGAAGGTTGTACTAAATCAACAACATAACTGACAGGATTTTTAAACAAATCATTATGATCTGGGTATGTGGAAAACCGGGGTAAAATCATGAAAATTACGGCCATGAATCAGATGCATTCTTATTGAGGACCGAAGACAATTCTGATCACTGACATTATTTCTGGATCTTTCTGAGTTAGAACAACCAAATGTTGCATGATAAAAATATTTCAAGTGAAATGCAAATTTTGATTATTACAAAATGTACCAATAACCATTTCATGGTAAACAGGGACCAAACAAATTCTCAGGGCATTTCATTGAAATTATTTTTCCATTTTTTAAAAGAACATTTCATTATGAACTGGAAACAAAACTAAAATATGAATATGATTCCATAAAAAATATGAACATTTTATAAGATATTTATCATGTGTATTCAATAATTATTGGTACCCAAAAACTGTTCTAAAGAAGAATGTTATGATTTAATGCAAACAGGGAAGTTATAGAGGCCCTGATTTACAATGCATTGTGGGAAACACTTGCTAACTACCCAAACTTAATCATATGATTAAAAATTAATCGCATGATTAGTAAATACAATGATTAAAATAAGTTGAACAACGAAATTTAATCATTGCATTTACTAATCATCCGATTAACTTTTAACGACTGATTAAAATTAATCATATGATTAGTTTAATCACAAGTTGAACAACAGACCCCTGATCATACAACATTCATTTACCACTCCTGTAATGCACATGACATGTATTACCAGATCATACAACATTTATTAACCACTTCTGTACAGAACATAACATGTGACACCTGATCATAAAACCTACATTTACCACTCTTGTACTGAACATGACATGTGACACCTGACATACAACATTCATTAACCACTCCTGTTCTAAACATGTCACGTGACACATGATCATACAACTTTCATTAACCACTTATGTACTGAACATAACATATGACACCTGATCATAAAACCTGCATTTACCACTTTTGAACTGAATATGACATGTGCCACCTGAAAATACAACATACATTTACTAATCTTGTACTGAACATGACATGTAACACCAGATCATACCACATACATTTACCTCTCCTGTACTGAATATGACATGTGACACCTGATCATACAACATACATTTACCACTCCAGTACTGAACATGACATGTGACACCTGATCATACAACATACATTTACCACTCCAGTACTGAACATGACATGTGACACCTGACATACAACATTCATTTACTACTCCAGTACTGGACATGACATGTGACACCTGATCATACAACATTCATTAACCACTCCTGTACTGAACATGACATTTGACACCGGATCATACAACATACATTTACAACTCTTGTACTGAACATGACATGTGCCACCTGACAATACAACATACATTTACCACTCTTGTACTGAACATGACATGTGACACCTGATCATACAACATGCATTTACTACGCCTGTATTGAACATGACATGTGACACCTGATCATACAACATTCGTTAACCACTCCTGTACTGAACATAACATGTAACACCTGATTATACAACATACATTTTCCACTCTTGTACTGAACATGACATGTGACACCTGATCATACAACATGCATTTACTACGCCTGTATTGAACATGACATGTGACACCTGATCATACAACATTCGTTAACCACTCCTGAACTGAACATGACATGTGACACCTGATCATACAACATTCATTTACCTCTCCTGTACTGAACATAACATGTAACACCTGATCATACAACATACATTTACCACTCCAGTACTGAACATGACATGTGACACCTGATCATACAACATACATTTACCACTGCAGCACTGAACATGACATGTGACACCTGATCATACAACATTTATTAACCACTCGAGTACTAAACATGATATGTAACACCTGATCATACAACATTCATTTACCTCTCCTGTACTGAACATAACATGTAACACCTGATTATACAACATACATTTTCCACTCTTGTACTGAACATGGAATGTGACACCTGATCATACAACATGTGACATAGCAATGATACTCTTATGCTCAACACCAACATGTGACATATCAATGACACTCTTATAGTCAACACCAACATTTGACATAGCAATGACACTCGTAAAGTCAACACCAACATGTGACATAGCAATGACACTCTTTACCTCAACACCAACATGTGACATAGCAATGACACTCTTATAGTCAACAACAACATGTGACATAAAAATGACACTCTTTACCTCAACACCAACATGTGACATACCAATGACACTCTACCTCAACACCAACATTTGACATAGCAATGACACTATTTGTCTCAACACCAACATGTGACATATCAATGACACTATTATAGTCAACACAAACATGTGACATAGCAATGACACTATGATAGGAAACACCAACATGTGACATAGCAATGACACTCATATGCTCAACACCAACATGTGACATAGCAATGACACTCTTATAGTCAACACAAACATGTCACTTAGCAATGACACCGTTATACTCAACACTAATATGTGACATATCAATGACACTCTTATAGTCAACACCAACATGTGACATAGCAATGACACTCTTTACCACAACACCAACATGTGACATAGCAATGACACTCTTTACCTCAACACCAACATGTGACATAGTAATGACACTCTTTACCTCAAATTCAAACTGTGACATAACAATGACACTCTTTACCTCAACACCAACATCACACTTAGCAATGACACCCTTATACTCAACACTAATATGTGACATAGCAATGACAGTCTTATAGTAAACACCAACATGTGACATAGAAATGACACTCTTAACCTCAAATTCAAACATGTGACATATCAAAGACACTCTTTACCTCAACACCAACATGTGACATAGCAATGACACTCTTTACCTCAACACCAACATGTGACATAGCAATGACTCTCTTATAGTCAACACCATCATGTCTCTTAGCAATGACACTCGTATAGTCAACACTAACATGTGACATAGCAATAACACTCTTATAGTCAACACTAACATGTGACTTAGCAATGACACTCTTTTAGTCAGCACCAACATGTGACATAAGCAATGACACTCTTATAGTCAACACCAACATGTAACATAGAAATGACACTCTTGTACTCAACACCAACATGTGACATATCAATGACACTCTTTACCTCAACACCAACATTTGATATAGCAAAGACACTCTTATAGTCAACACCAACATGGGACATAGCAATAACACTCTTATAGTCAACACCAACATGTGACATAGCAATGACACTCTTTTAGTCAGCACCAACATGTGACATAAGCAATGGCACTCTTATAGTCAACACTATCATGTAACATAGAAATGACACTCATATGCTCAACACCAACATGTGACATAGCAATGACACTCTTTACCTCAACACCAACATGTGACATAGTCAACACCAACATGTGACATACATTGCTACTCTTATAGTCAACACCAATATGTGACATAGCAATGCCACACTTATAGTCAACACCAACATGTGACATAGCGATGACACTCTTCTAGTCAACACTTACATGTGACATATCAATGACACTCATATGCTCAACACCAACATGTGACATAGTAATGACACTCTTTACCTCAACACCAACACGTGCCATAGCAATGAAACTATTTACCTCAACACCAACATATGACATAGCAATGCCACTCTTATAGTTAACACCAACATGTGACATAGCAATGACACTCATATGCTCAACACCAAGATGTGACATAGCAATGACACTCTTTACCTCAACACCAACATGTGACATAGCAATGACACTTGTATAGTCAACACCAACATATGACATATCAATGACACTCTTGTAGTCAACACCAACATATGACATAGCAATGACGCTCTTATAGTCAACACCAACATGTGACATAGCAATGACACTCATATGCTCAACACCAACATGTGACATAGCAATGACACTCATATGCTCAACACCAACATGTGACATAGCAATGACTCTTAACCTCAACACCAACATGTGACATAGCAATGACACTCCTTACCTCAACACCAACACGTGCCATAGCAATGAAACTATTTACCTCAACACCAACATATGACATAGCAATGCCACTCTTATAGTTAACACCAACATGTGACATAGCAATGACACTCATATGCTCAACACCAACATGTGACATAGCAACGACACTCTTTACCTCAACACCAACATGTGACATAGCAATGACACTTGTATAGTCAACACCAACATATGACATAGCAATGACACTCTTATAGTCAACACCAACATATGACATAGCAATGACGCTCTTATAGTCAACACCAACATGTGACATAGCAATGACACTCATATGCTCAACACCAACATGTGACATAGCAATGACTCTTAACCTCAACACCAACCTGTGACGTAGCAATGACACTCTTATACTCGACACCCACATGTAACATAGCAATGACACTATTATAGTCAACACAAACATGTGACATAGCAATGACACTTTTAGTCAACACCCACATGTCACTTAGCAATGACATTTTTATACTCAACACCAGCATGTGGCGTAGCAGTACCTCTCTTTACCTCAACATCAACATGTCACTTAGCAATGAGACTCTTTACCTCAACACCAACATGTGACGTAGCAATGACACTCTTATACTCAACACCAACATGTGACATAGCAATGACATTCTTATACTCAACACCAGCATGTGACATAACAATGACACTCTTATACTCAACACCAGCATGTGATATAGCAATGACACTCTTATACTCAACACCAACATGTGACATAGCAATGACAGTCTTATACTTAACACCAGCATGTGACATAGCAATGACATTCTTATACTCAACACCAGCATGTGACATAACAATGACACTCTTTACCTCAACAATGTGACATATCACTGACACCCTTTACCTCAACACCAGCATGTGACATAGCAATGACACTCTTATACTCAACACCAACATGTGACATAGCAGTGACACTCTTATAGTCAACACCAACATGTGACATAGCAATGACACTCTTATACTCAACACCAGCATGTGACATAGCAATGACATTCTTATACTCAACACCAACATGTGACATAACAATGACACTCTTTACCTCAACACCAGCATGTGACATATCACTGATACCCTTTACCTCAACACCAACATGTGACATAACAATGACACTCTTTACCTCAACACCAGCATGTGACATAGCAATACAACTCTTTACCTCAACACCAACATGGGACATAGCAATGACA
Organism: Mytilus edulis; assembly: GCA_019925275.1. Classification (NCBI taxonomy): domain Eukaryota; kingdom Metazoa; phylum Mollusca; class Bivalvia; order Mytilida; family Mytilidae; genus Mytilus; species Mytilus edulis. The sequence goes on from CM034354.1 coordinate 4,511,475, forward strand.
CTCTTATACTCAGCACCAGCATGTGCCGTTGCATTGACATTATTACACTCATCACAAACAAGTGACAAATCACACTTATAGGCAATGCAAACTTGAAAAAAATAAACATGGCTTGTTGCAGTTCTTTACTTATACTCACCACAAACACACACCACTGCTATATTACCGTTATACTCACCACAAACATACACCATTGCTATATTACCCTTATACTCACCACAAACATACACTATTGCTATATTACCCTTATACTCTCCACAAACATACACCATTGCTATATTACCCTTATACTCACCACAAACATACACCATTGCTATATCACCCTTATACTCACCACAAACACACACCATTGCTATATCACCCTTATACTCACAACAACACATACACTATTGCTATATTACCCTTATACTCACCACATACACCATTGTCATATTACCCTTATACTCACCACAAATATCTATTGCTATATTATCCTTATACTCACCACAAACATACACCATTGCTGTATTACCCTTATACTCACCACAAACATACACCATTGCTATATTACCCTTATACACAACAACACATAAGATATGAAGCAGCTGGTAGACACCCAACATTTTACACGGAAATACCACGAAATATTTTCTAAGCTTTGATCATTATTTTGAATTAATACAAAATGATGTTGTCAATCAGACAGGTTTTTTTTTAACCTGACAGTTCTGATGGAAGTTTTGACATCTCACAATAAAACATGTTGTTTATTTGTTGTTTATTTAGAATATAAATACAAGTATGACTGGTCATCTTGTTCAGTTTTGACCACTGATTCATGTGATATATATTTTGTTTATATTTATTACACAACATTGTCCAGTTTATGACACAAGTTTTGATGTCTGTTATATGTTGATATTACAGGAGGGAATGACACCATTAATGTTGGCGGCTGAGGGAGGACACCTGGATGTAGTGACTTACCTAGTCACTCAGGGAAGTCAGTTAGAGGCCACAGACACGGTAATGATAGATATAATGACCTTACTCTGACCAAACATCACTTTATACAGAATCTACACAAAATCATGTTGTTAATCAGACAGGTTTAATGGACTACAAATATTTGTTAGAATTATATAAAGTGGGGCCTCATTTTATTCGTAACACAGAACTGAATCAGATAGTTAAGGTTTTATTTTGTTTCCTGACGAAAAATTATTTTGTTAACATCTGATTTTAATGAGAAGTTAATGAGAGCAAATTGTGTTTACATCTTTAGTCAGATAATGTTAATTCTACAGATATAATGTAAAATATCTTTTAAAAATAACAAATACTTGACAGAATTACATAAAGTGGGGTCTTGTTTTTCTTGTCTCTTCGTACTGAATCAGAAAATATTACTCGTTTTAATGTTTCTTAAAAAAAAATTTTTTTTAACCTGACAGTTCTGATGGAAGTTCTGACATCTCACAATAAAACATGTTGTTTATTTGTTGTTTATGTAGAATATAAATACAAGTGTGACTGGTCATTTTATTCAGTTTTGACCACTGATTCATGTGATATATATTTTGTTTATATTTATTACACAACATTGTCCAGTTTATGACACAAGTTTTGATGTCTGTTATATGTTGATATTACAGGTTGGATGGACACCATTAATGTGGGCGGCTGGGGGAGGACACCTGGAGGTCATGACCTACCTGGTCACTCACGGAAGTCAGTTAGAGGCCACAAACAGGGTAATGACAGATATAATCACCTTACTCTGACCAAACACCACTTTATACAGAATCTACACAAAATCATGTTGTTAATCAGACAGGTTTAATAGACAACAAATATTTGTTAGAATTATATAAAGTGGGGTCTCATTTTTTTATTATTTTGTAAACATCTGATTTTAATGAGAAGTTGATGAGAAAAAGTTGTGTTAATTTCTTTAGTCAGATAATGTTAATTCTACAGATTTAATATCAAACATCTTTTAAAAATAACAAATACTTGACAGAATTATATAAAGTGGGGTCTTATTTTTCTTGTCTCTTCGTACTGAATCAGAAAATATAACTCGTTTTAATGTTTCTTGAAAAAAGATTTTTTTTTAACTTTGATCATTCTACGTTATCATTGTTAATCAGACAGATTTAATGGACAACAAATACTTGACAGAATTATATAAAGTGAGGTCTCATTTTAATTGTCTTGTCCAGCTGAGTCCATTGATATAAATATTGTTTATGTTTCTTGAAAAAAGTTATTTTTTTAACCTGACAGTTCTGATGGAAGTTCTGACATCTCACAATAAAACATGTTGTTTATTTGTTGTTTATGTAGAATATAAATACAAGTGTGACTGGTCATTTTATTCAGTTTTGACCACTGATTCATGTGATATATATTTTGTTTATATTTATTACACAACATTGTCCAGTTTATAACACAAGTTTTGATGTCTGTTATATGTTGATATTACAGGGTGGAGAGACACCATTAATGTTGGCGGCTGAGGGAGGACACCTGGAGGTGGTGACTTACCTAGTCACTCACGGCAGTCTGTTAGAAGCCACAGACGAGGTAATGATAGATATAATCAACTTACTCTGACCAAACATCACTTTATACAGAATCTACACAAAATCATGTTGTTAATTAGACAGATTTAATGGACAACAAATATTTGTTAGAATTATATAAAGTGGGGTCTCATTTTATTTGTAACACAGAACTGAATCAGATAGTATAGGTTTTATTTTGTTTCTTGACAAAATTTTTTTTTTAAAAATATCTGATTTTAATGAGAAGTTGATGAGAACGAGTTGTGTTAACATCTTTAGTCAGATAATGTTAATTCTATAGATCTAATGTAAAACATCTTTTAAAAATAACAAATGCTTGACAGAATTATATAAAGTGGGGTCTCATTTTTCTTGTCTCTTCGTACTGAATCAGAAAATATGACTCGTTTTAATGTTTCTTGAAAAAAGTTTTTTTTTCTTTCACTTTTGACATTCTACGTAATCATTGTTAATCAGACAGATTTAATGGACAACACATATTTGTTACATTTATATAAAGTGGGGTCTCATTTTAATTGTCTTGTCTAGCTGAGTCCATTGATATATATGTTGTTTATGTTTCTAGAAAAAAAGTTTTTTTTAACCTGACAGTTTTGATGGAAGTTCTGACATTTCACATTAAAACATGTTGTTTATTTGTTGTATATGTAGAATATAAATACAAGTGTGACTGGTCATTTTATTCAGTTTTGACCACTGATTCATGTGATATATATTTTGTTTATATTTATTACACAACATTGTCCAGTTTATGACACAAGTTTTGATGTCTGTTATATGTTGATATTACAGGGAGGACTGACACCATTAATGTGGGCGGCTATGGTAGGACATCTGGAGGTCGTGACTTTCCTAGTTACTCAAGGAAGTCAGTTAGATGCTAGAGACCCGGTAATGATAGATATAATGACCTTACTGTGACTAAACATCACTTTATACAGAATCTACACAAAATCATGTTGTTAATCAGACAGGTTTAATGGACAACAAATATTTGTTAGAATTATATAAAGTGGGGTCTCATTTTATTCGTAACACAGAACTGAATCAGATAGTAAACGTTTTATTTTGTTTCTTAACGAGAAATTATTTTGTAAACATCTGATTTTAATGAGAAGTTGATGAGAATAAGTTCTGTTAATTTTTTAGTAAGATAATGTTTATTCTACAGATTTAATGTAAAACATCTTTTAAAAATAACAAATACTTGACAGAATTATATAAAGTGGGGTCTTATTTTTCTTGTCTCTTCGTACTGAATCAGAAAATTTAACTCGTTTTAATGTTTCTTGAAAAAAGTTTTTTTTTTCAACTTTGGTCATTCTACTGAATCAGCATAAAATCATGTTGTTAATCATACATGTGAAATGGACAACAAATACTTGTGAGACTTGTATATAAAGTGAGGGTTGCTATTATTTGACTTGTTACACATATAATTAAGACTTTACTTATCTTTTTTTACCTGTTTTGTTTCACTGAATCAGAAAATATACATTGAATTTATATATCTTAATATACCATTTAATAATTTATACACAAATATAATTGGATATTTTCTTACCCGATGTTATATTTCTTACATTTGGTAAAATGTTTGACTCCTCTCATGATTTTGTTATCACACACCATTAACATGTTTATATTTTTATATTGTTAAAGGGTGGAGGCACAGCTTTACATCTTGCTGCTCAGTATGGACATATTGATGTAACAAAATGGTTGATAAATCAAGGATGCAGTCCTTTGGTGAAAACAAAACAGGTAACATTCAGTTTTATTCTTATTAGATAGATAGATATTTTATTCTCTAAAAACTAAGTACCAGTCAACAGACAAAGATAATAGATGGTACTTTTGATGGTAGTGTATGATTGGTGTAGGGTGTGTTGGTGGAATGTGATAAGATGGTAGTTGTGTTGGTAGTGTATGATTGGTGTCAGGTGTTTTGGTGGAATGTGATTTGATAGTAGTTTTGTTGGTAGTGTATGATTGGTGTAGGGTGTGTTGGTGGAATGTGATTTGATAGTAGTTTTGTTGGTAGTGTATGATTGGTGTAGGGTGTGTTGGTGGAATGTGATAAGATGGTAGTTGTGTTGGTAGTGTATGATTGGTGTCAGGTGTTTTGGTGGAATGTGATTTGATAGTAGTTTTGTTGGTAGTGTATGATTGGTGTAGGGTGTGTTGGTGGAATGTGATAAGATGGTAGTTGTGTTGGTAGTGTATGATTGGTGTCAGGTGTTTTGGTGGAATGTGATTTGATAGTAGTTTTGTTGGTAGTGTATGATTGGTGTAGGGTGTGTTGGTGGAATGTGATTTGATAGTAGTTTTGTTGGTAGTGTATGATTGGTGTAGGGTGTGTTGGTGGAATGTGATAAGATGGTAGTTGTGTTGGTAGTGTATGATTGGTGTCAGGTGTTTTGGTGGAATGTGATTTGATAGTAGTTTTGTTGGTAGTGTATGATTGGTGTAGGGTGTGTTGGTGGAATGTGATTTGATAGTAGTTTTGTTGGTAGTGTATGATTGGTGTAGGGTGTGTTGGTGGAATGTGATAAGATGGTAGTTGTGTTGGTAGTGTATGATTGGTGTCAGGTGTTTTGGTGGAATGTGATTTGATAGTAGTTTTGTTGGTAGTGTATGATTGGTGTAGGGTGTGTTGGTGGAATGTGATTTGATAGTAGTTTTGTTGGTAGTGTATGATTGGTGTAGGGTGTGTTGGTGGAATGTGATAAGATGGTAGTTGTGTTGGTAGTGTATGATTGGTGTAGGGTGTGTTGGTGGAGTATGATAAGATGGTAGTTGTGTTGGTAGTGTATGATTGGTGTAGGGTGTGTTGGTGGAATGTGATTTGATAGTAGTTTTGTTGGTAGTGTATGATTGGTGTAGGGTGTGTTGGTGGAATGTGATAAGATGGTAGTTGTGTTGGTAGTGTATGATTGGTGTAGGGTGTGTTGGTGGAATGTGATTAGATGGTAGTTGTGTTGGTATTGTATGGTTGGTGTAAGGTGTGTTGGTGGAATGTGATTCGATGGTAGCTGTGTCACTAGTGTATGATTGGTGTAGGGTGTGTTGGTGGAATGGGATTGGATGGTAGTTGTGTTAGTAGTTTATGATTGGTGTAAGGTGTGTTGGTGGAATGTGATTAGATGGTAGTTGTGTTGGTAGTGTATGATTGGTGTAAGATCGGTTGGTGGAATGTGATTACATGGTAGTCTTGTTAATAGTGTATGATTTGTGTAGGGTTTGTTGGTGTAATGTGATTAGATGATAGTTGTGCTAGTAGTGTAGGATTGATGTAGGGTGTGTTAGTGGAATGTGATTAGATCGTAGTTTTGTTAATAGTGTATGATTGGTGTAAGATCGGTTGGTGGAATGTGATTACATGGTATGTTTTGTTAATAGTGTATGATTGGTGTAGGGTGTGTTGGTGGAATGTGATTAGATGGTAGTTTTGTTAATAGTGTATGATTGGTGTAGGGTGTGTTTCGGAATGGGATTAGATGATAGTTTGTGTTGGTAATGTATGATTGGTGTAGGGTGTGTTGGTTGAATGTGAGTAGATGGTAGTTGTGTCAGAAGTGTATGATTGGTGTAGGGTGTGTTTGTTGAATGTGATTAGATGGTAGTTTTGTTAATAGTGTATGATTGGTGTAGGGTGTGTTTCGGAATGGGATTAGATGGTAGTTTTGTTAAATAGTGTATGATTGGTGTAGGGTGTGTTGGTGGAATGTGATTAGATGGTAGTTTTCATCAAAATAGAATAAGAATTTTGACAGCTACTGAACAATGAAGAAATATTATAAAGGGCATACATTTTGAGAGGACATATTTGCCTACGATAAAAAAAAAACCTCCTTTACCATGTTTACTGTAACGTAGTATATACAGAAGGGCAAAATACATTGAAAGATGGTATACTCCTACATACATGTACTTATATTCTTGCATTACTATACAGTGTTGTAACTTTTAAAGGATTAAATTAAAAGCAGGAGGTATCGTTTTTAGCTCACCTGGCCCGAAGGGCCAAGTGAGCTTTTCCCATCACTTTGCGTCCGGCGTCCGTCGTCGTCCGTCGTCGTCTGTCGTCGTTAACTTTTACAAAAATCTTCTCCTCTGAAACTGCTGAGCCAAATTTAGCCAAACTTGGCCACAATCATCATTGGGGTATCTAGTTTAAAAAATGTGTGGCGTGACCCCGCCTACCAACCAAAATGGCCGCCATGGCTAAAAATAGAACATAGGGGTAAAATGCAGTTTTTGGCTTATAACTCAAAAACCAAAGCATTTTGAGGAAATCTGATGTGGGGTAAAAATGTTTATCAGGTCAAGATCTATCTGCCCTGAAATTTTCAGATGAATCGGTCAACCTGTTGTTGGTTGCTGCCCCTGAATTGGTAATTTTGAGGAAATTTTGCCGTTTTTATACGACCGCAAAATTTGAAAAATTTTTCGTCGTATATTGCTATCACGTTGGCGTCTGCGTCGTCGTCGTCGTCGTCCGGCGTCCGAATACTTTTAGTTTTCGCACTCTAACTTTAGTAAAAGTGAATGGAAATCTATGAAATTTTAACACAAGGTTTATGACCACAAAAGGAAGGTTGGTATTGATTTTGGGAGTTTTGGTCCCAACATTTTAGGAATTAGGGGCCAAAAAGGGCCCAAATAAGCATTTTCTTGGTTTTCGCACTATAACTTTAGTTTAAGTTAATAGAAATCTATGAAATTTTGACACAAGGTTTATGACCACAAAAGAACGGTTGGGATTGATTTTGGGAGTGTAGGTTTCAACAGTGTAGGAATTAGGGGCCAAAAAAGGGCCCAAATAAGCATTATTCTTGGTTTTCGCACAATAACTTTAGTTTAAGTAAATAGAAATCAATGAAATTTAAACACAATGTTAATGACTACAAAAGGAAGGTTGGTATTGATTTTGGGAGTTTAGGTCCCAACAGTTTAGGAATTAGGGGCCAAAAAGGGACCCAAATAAGCATTTTTCTTGGTTTTCGCACCATAACGTTAGTATAAGTAAATAGAAATCTATGAAATTTAAACACAAGGTTTATGACCATAAAAGGAAGGTTGGTATTGATTTTGGGAGTTTTGGTCCCAACAGAATAAGGGGCCCAAAGGGTCCAAAATTAAACTTTGTTTGATTTCATCAAAATTGAATAATTGGGGTTCTTTGATATGCCGAATCTAACTGTCATGACTGTGTATGTAGATTCTTAACTTTTGGTCCCGTTTTCAAATTGGTCTACATTAAGGTCCAAAGGGTCCAAAATTAAACTTAGTTTGATTTTGACAAAACATGAATCAGTTAGGTTCTTTGATATGCTGAATCTAAAAATGTACTTAGATTCTTGATTTTTGGCCCAGTTTTCAAGTTGGTCCAAATCGGGGTCCAAAATTAAACTTTGTTTGATTTCATCAAAAATTGAATAAATGGGGTTCTTTGATATACCAAATCTAACTGTGTATGTAGATTCTTCATTTTTGGTCCTGTTTTCAAATTGGTCTACACTAAAGTCCAAAGGGTCCAAAATTAAACTTAGTCTGATTTCAACAAAAATTGAAATCTTGGGGTTCTTTGATATGCTGAATCCAAAAATGTACTTAGATTTTTTATTATGGGCCCAGTTTTCAAGTTGGTCCAAATCAGGATCTAAAATTATTATATTAAGTGTTGTGCAATAGCAAGTCTTTTCAATTGCACAGTATTGTGCAATGGCAAGAAATATCTAATTGCACAATATTGTGAAATAGCAAATTTTTTTTTAATTAGAGTTATCTTTCTTTGTTCAGAATAGTAAGCAAGAAATATCTAATTGCAAAATATTGTGCAATAGCAAGATTTTTTTTTAATTGGAGTTATCTTTCTTTGTCCAGAATCAACTTAAATCTTTGTTATATACAATATACAATGTATATTCACTTTTTACTACCAACTGATAAATTATAATAAATAACATTCAGTGATAACAAGCAGTTTTTTTTACATCTTAATATTTTATGATGTATTTAAATGAGTAGTTATTGTTGCAAACTCCATTAGAAATTTTAATTGAGATTAGTTTTGGAATAAGGGAAAGGGGGATGTGATTAAAAAAATTGGGTTCAATTTTTCTCATTTGAAATTTCATAAATAAAAAAGAAAATTTCTTCAAACATTTTTATGCCCCACCAACGATAGTAGAGGGGCATTATGTTTTCTGGTCTGTGCGTCCGTCCATCTGTCCGTTCGTTCGTCCGTCCGTTCGTCCGTCCGTCTGTCCCGCTTCAGGTTAAAGTTTTTGGTCAAGGTAGTTTTTGATGAAGTTTAAGTCCAATCGACTTCAAACTTAGTACACATGTCCCCTATGATATGATCTTTCTAATTTTAATGCCAAATTAGAGTTTTTACCCCAATTTCACGGTCCACTGAACATGGAAAATGATAGTGTTAGTGGGGCATTCGTGTACTGAGGACACATTCTTGTTTTGAGAGGATTAATATTCAACAGCATAGTGAATTGCTCTAAGAGAAAACAAAAATTTTAAGTTCATTAGAACACATTCATTCTGTGTCAGAAACCTATGCTGTGTCAACTATTTAATCACAATCCAAATTTAGAGCTGAATCCAGCTTGAATGTTGTGTCCATACTTGCCCCAACTGTTCAGGGTTCAACCTCTGCGGTTGTATAAAGCTACGCCCTGCGGAGCATCTGGTTGGTTATTATCTTGAATATTATTATAGATAGAGATAAACTGTAAACAGCAATAATGTTCAGCAAAGTTAGATTTACAAATAAGTCAACATGACCGAAATGGTCAGTTGACCCCTTAAGGAGTTATTGCCCTTTATAGTCATTTTTTAACCATTTTTCATAAATCTAAGTAATCTTTTACAAAAATCTTCTCCTCTGAAACTACTGGGCCAAATTAATCCAAAGTTGGCCACAATCATCTTTGGGGTATCTAGTTTAAAAAATGTGTGGCGTGACCCCGCCTACCAACCGAAATGGCCGCCATGGCTAAAAATAGAACATAGGGGTAAAATGCAGTTTTTGGCTTATAACTCAAAACCCAAAGCATTTAGAGCAAATCTGACATGGAGTTAAATTGTTTATCAGGTCAAGATCTATCTGCCCTGAAATTTTCAGATGATTCGGTCAACCCGTTGTTGGATTGCTACCCCTGAATTGGTCATTTTGAGGAAATTTTGCTGTTTTTGGTTATTATCTTGAATATTATTATAGATAGAGATAAACTGTAAACAGCAATAATGTTCGGCAAAGTTAGATTTACAAATAAGTCAACATGACCGAAATGGTCAGTTGACCCCTTTAGGAGTTATTGCCCTTTATAGTCAATTTTTAACCATTTTTCATAAATCTAAGTAATCTTTTACAAAAATCTTCTCCTCTGAAACTACTGGGCCAAATTAATCCAAAGTTGGCCACAATCATCTTTGGGGTATCTAGTTTAAAAAATGTGTGGCGTGACCCGGTCAACCAACCAAGATGGCCGCCACGGCTAAAAATAGAACATAGGGGTAAAATGCAGTTTTTGGCTTATAACTCAAAAACCAAAACATTTAGAGGAAATCTGACATGAGTAAAAATGTTTATCAGGTCAAGATCTATCTGCCCTGAAATTTTCAGATGAATCGGTCAACCTGTTGTTGGGTTGCTGCCCCTGAATTGATAATTTTGAGGAAATTTTGCTGTTTTTGGTTATTATCTTGAATATTATTATTGATAGAGATAAACTGTAAACAGCAATAATGTTCATCAAAGTAAGATTTACAAATAACTCAACATGACCGAAATGGTCAGTTGACCCCTTTAGGAGTTATTGCCCTTTATAGTCAATTTTTAACCATTTTTCGTAAATCTTAGTTATCTTTTACAAAAATCTTCTCCTCTGAAACTACTGGGCCAAATTAATTCAAACTTGGCCACAATCATCTTTGAGGTACCTTGTTTGAAAAATGTGTCCAATGACCTGGCCATCCAACCAAGATGGCCACCACGGCTAAAAATAGAACAGGGGTAAAATGTAGTTTTTTGCTTATAACTCTGAAACCAAATCATTTAGAGGAAAAAGAGTTAAATTGTTAATCAAGTCAATATATATCTGCCCTGAAATATTCAAATGAATTGGACAACCGGTTGTTGGGTTGCTGCCCTCCAATTGGTAATTTTTAAAGAAATTTTGCTGTTTTTGGTTATTATCTTGAATACTATTATAGATAGCGAGAAACTGTAAACAGCGATAATGTTCATCAAAGTAAGATCTACAAATAAGTCCACATGACCTAAATGGTCAATTGACCCCTTAAGGAGTTATTGCCCTTTATAGTCAATTTTTAACAATTTTCATTAATTTGGTAAATTTATGTAAATTTTTACCAAATATTTTTCTCTGTTACTAATGGGCAAAGTTCATTATAGATATAATTGTAAGAAGCAAGAATGTTCAGTAAAGTAAGAACTTCAAACACATCACTTTGTGTCCTTTGTTTAATATGCACATAGACCAAGGTGAGCGACACAGGCTCTTTAGAGCCTCTAGTTTGTTTTTGACATAAACAAATATTACATTGTGTTTCGTCTTGCTCCCCTCGGTGAAATTATAATATTCGCATGCCCTTACTTAGATCTGACCTTGGGAAAATTTTCCATTAGAATATGAAAAAGAAACTCAAGAGGTGATAAGAATGATGTTTTAAACTTTTGAGAGTTGGAAAGTTTCAATATCTTTCGCATACTTTCCTTTAATGAAATTTTAGGATTTTAGAAGAAAAAAATATTTATCCATACAATCAAAATCTTCTTAACCCATGGCCAATACATGTATTTTCAGAAAAAATTAAATAAAATAAAACATCATATTTTGTTTATATACCCTTACAATTCAAACACTTCTGTTTCAAATTGGACAATAATTTGTTTTTTGCTTTTACTGTTGAAATTAGTTTTTATGTTAGAATAAACAATTATTTACCTGAAGCAATGTATTATTGTTGACCATTCGAGATTCTTTTTTTTCGAACCCGTCTGCAGCTGAATTTGTGATCATAGTTTAATATTACTATGCGGGACGCAAGGGATTTCAAATCGAAAATAAATGCAAAAAAATGTGAAGTGTTGTGTCTTTCAACACAGGAACAAAATATAGAATTCAATGCAGGCTAAAGACAATAACCATTGATAACTGTTTAGTGTCTTTAAATATTAGCTGTAAATGTACTCGGCTCGCAACAGGAGTAATAGCTCGCTAAAGCTCGCATTACACCTGTATCCTAGCCTCGTACAAATACAGCTGATATTTAATGACACTAAACAGTTTTTGTCTATATGTTTTCTATGTTTTAAGAATTTATGCATACAGGTTCATAATTTTTTATCCTCAAAAACAATTGTGTGCGTTTTAACAAAAAACTGAATAATTCGTGTCTGAAACACAAATTAAAACAAAGCTATCAAATCAAATTTGAATTATGGGTAATATGAGAACACAACGGGTGCCACATGTGGAACAGGATATGCTTACCCTTCCTGAACACTTGAGATCACCCAAGTTTTTGGTGGGGATTGTGTTGCTCAGTCCTTGTTTCCTATGTTGTGTTCTGTGAACTATTTTTTGTCTGTTTATCTATTTCTTTTTTTATCCATGGCCATGTAAGTTTATTTTCGATTTGTGAGTTTGAATGTCCCTCTGATATCTGCTATCTTTTGCCCCTCTTTTTAAGTGCAATATTTCCACGATGAATAATTTGGGATTTTAATGATGTACTGGTTAGTTGTTTTTGTTTTTGTTTTTTTTTCGGGGGGGGGGGGGGGGGGGGGTATATATCTTATATGCAGTATAGTGATGTTTGGCAGTAATTACTGAAAAGATGTATGTTTAGTAAAACCGCGAAGACGGAATCATGTACTTTTCAAGTAAGTTACTCAGGTGCATGCGATAACTTAACAAAGGTTAAGGGACTTTTATTCTGTAAATTATCCTAGTAAGATCAGTTTCACATTCAACGGTGCATATCTAATCTAAAAATCCGAACTATTAAATCAAGCGATAATTCCCGAAAGTTCATCAAAATTGTTGAGGCTTACGATTGATAAGCAGTGACCATGCAGCCATGGACACACACTCACCCGATTAAGTGTGTGCGTTCACATGTACAAGCAATATGAGAATCATTTAAATAAAAAAAAAAAAATTATATTGACAAGACAACGTTATTTCCAATGACACATTAAAAGATTTTAAAACGGACTACGGCTGTGTTTTGGGTTGCAGTAATTTATTTACCATCTCAAATACTCCTGGTTTTAATTGTACCATTACAGCTAATTTCATAATGCTTGTAGAGTAAAACTTTAGTTGGCTTGCTTGCTTTGTTTGTATAAACCTTACTAGCTCAAGCACTATTATAAAGATCGACTTGTATATGTTATATTAAAATTTGATTGAAGGTTATCCCAATCCCAATTGTCAATATACAAACAAAGCAATCAAACTTACCAAAGTCTTACCCTACATGAATAAAAAAATTAGCTGTAATTGTCACGAAGAAGTACTTGTAATCACGCTAAGGTTGTCCACTGAACGGGAAGAATACATTAGATAGATAAGCGGGTTCTCAATTCGTGTACATAGTATATTACTATTAAGTCATTAATTAAGAAGTCAATTAACACCTTAGCCATGTGGAATACTGGTTTTCATTTTACTTGTACAATCTTACTAATCATGCAGATGCAAGTTTATGCCTTTTTCTACGTACAGTTACTGTAAATGGGCGACCATTTGATTAATTTATTCAATTCTTGTACACAATTATTCCTTTCATCAACCAGGCCTTGGACCGAATTAATTATTAGTTCCTTCTAGTATATTACTTTTCTACTCGGTAATTACAGAATATTCGATTACATGTTTTTCATGATATGAAAAATGACAAAAGTTAAAAATATGTAAAAAATGTATCTTGCCTCTGGCACGTACTGAACCTCTGCTTAGACGAAGTTGATCTTGAACACAGTCGCTAGAAATTAAAATGGTATTAAAAGATTGTATTTTAGTCTGGTATTTGAAAATTGAAGATAAATCTGTATTTCTGATACGTATTTTAAAACTGCCTTATATCATGTATAACTCACTTCAATATGTTGGGACCTTCTTAAACATCACTGAATCAGAGATAAATGTACAAACAAATAAGAAGATGTGGTATAAGTTCCAATGACACAACTCTCCATCCAAGTAACAATGTATAAAGAATTAACAATTACAGGTCAAGTCAAATTACTCTCTGCAACACAGAAACAGGGCTATGTCTACTCCAATTAACAGGGAAAATGTTCATTTTATGTTATATGTCATGTATGCTTAACAGGATAAAACCCCTGGTGCCTCCATTTTTCTGTTGGTATTCTGAATGCATTTTATAAGAGCTATCTTGTCACATTCTATCATTCATTTTACCTTCAAATATTCATATAATGATACCCTTTCTGTGTATTATCCATACAAACTGTTTCATATTTTCAGTCTGTAGCTTGAAAACAAACTCGGTGACCTATCATTGTGTTTCATTTTTAACATAATATAAATTACATCTTTGACAAAGAACAGTCAGAGCTCTGACATAAACAAGTCAGAATAAAATGACTTCCATAGGTCAGATATAATTTGATGTAAGTGTTGTCTCCCTTCTTGCACTCAACAGAATATGACTTGTACAGGTCAGTTTATGTCAGACTTTAATTTATCATAAAATGACTTCCACAGGTCAGCTTTTGCATAAAATATTGTGACTTAATATCTTCATATTCTAATAAGATTTATGTCCCTTTTTAATGCATTTTGACTTAGAGAGGTCATTTTTGTTCTGACTGTAAGCAGTCATTTCTACCACTTTGTTATCAATCTCCATAAAATATAGTGATTACTAGTTTCGAATCAAAGAGTTTAAAAAGTGGGGCTCATCATACCTTCTTCTTTCCAGAATCTTAACATAATATATTTATCTCATCAAATTCAATCATTTCCAAATACAAACAAAAACCAAAGCAGAAAAAATGGATCATACAATTTTCTGTCAATATCAAAAGATTTACAAAATACAATATTGGATACATTAACTAGTACCATGACAATACTTCAAATCTTCCAAGGAAAAAATAAGGGATCTATTCTCATCCACTTTTAGCTAAATTTATCAAGAGCAAATTATTTTAATATTTCATTGAGGTATTAATACTGTTGTGCAAACTGACTCAAACAAGTCACACTATGTTCTGACTTCAAAGAGTCAGTCAAAACTAAACTTATTTCAACCTTTAAGTCTTGTACTGTCATATTGATTTAAAAATGTATGAGAAAGCCAGATATGGGACAGAGAAAATATTAAGGTCCCCTAAAGTCACAATGAGGACAAAAAAAAAATATTTGGTATATTCAATATTTAAATGCATTTTCTTTTAAACAGGTCAAATCATGTTTTGACTTAAAACAGGCAGCCCAAAACTAAATTTATTGAAATTTTTAGAGTGGGGCACTGACATATGATATTAAATGAAAGTATGGGAACGTCAGACATAAGAAATATATGTAAGATCCCCTAAAATAAATAACCATTTGACTTAATTGTTTCTAAACATTTATCAAATAAATTCACAAATGGCAGATTCAGAAGCAGGGCTTAAAGGAAGTACACCTAGCTTTGATTGGAAAATTTGTTCTGCAATCTGACTTGAACAGGTCAAATCATGTTCAGACAAATTGACTTAAACAGGTCAAATGGGCATGTTCGGACAAATTGACTTAAACAGGTCAAATCATGTTCTGACTTAAAAGAGTCTGTCAAAAACTAAATGGCTTGCAAAGTTCTGTAAAAGTTGTGCATTATCATGATTGTGATGTGATTGTTAGAATGTATGGATACAAGTAGGAAAAAAAATCACAAAAAATTAAGTCACAATTATAAGAACTATATATATAAAAGATAATTTGGTATATTTTTGATATCTTAATATTTCATTGAGGTAAATCCTGTTGTGCAAACTGACTTGAACAAGTCACATTATGTTCTGACTTCAAGGAGTCAGTAAAAAACTATACTTAATTAAGTATTGCAACTTTAAGTCTGGGATTGTCATATGCATTTAAGAATGTATAAGAAACTCAGATAAAAGACACCCAATAATAAAGTCACAAAAATGTGGACTATAAAAAAGTGTATTTGGTATACTATTATTTAATATTCAAATGTATTTTGTTAACAAATTTCTCCAAATTATTTAAAATTTTTTATTATATTTCTGTATTTTCATGACTTTTTTTCTGTTAAATTAACATTTGGAACTTTCGGTTTTAAAAAACATTATTTTAAAAACCATTTGACTGAATTGTTTCTTAAAAAAAATTATGAATTAATTAACTCAACAGTAGCAGATTCAGATATGGAGGGGGCTTAAAGGAGGAGGAAGACTTAGTTTTGATTGAACATTTTTTTTTTCTGTCAACTGACTTTAACAGGTCAAATCGTGTTCTGACTTCAAAGAGTCAGTCCCAACTAAACTTATTTCAACTTTTAAGTCTAGTTTTTTTCATATTGATTTAAAAATGTACGGAAAAGCCAGATAAAAGACAGAGGAAATCAGGTCCCCATACGGCACAATAATGAGGACTATAAAAAAGTTTATTTTGCATATTCAATATATTTAAATGTATTTTGTTTTAAACCAGTCAAATTATGTTCTGACTTCAAAGAGTCAGTCAAAAACTTCAATTTAGCTAATTATTACAACTTTTTAGTCTATATAATATATTATTTTAAACCATTTGACTGAATTGTTTCTAATAAACCTATCAATTAATTAACTCAACAGTAGCAGATTCAGATAAAAGGGAAAAAAGGGGGGGGGGGGGGTCTTAGAAGAAGAAGACCTAGTTTTGATTGGATTTAATTTTCTCTGTAAACTGACTTTAACAGGTCAAATCATGTTCTGACTTCAAAGAGTCAGTCAAAACTAAACTTATTTCAACTTTTAAGTCTAGGATTTTCATATTGATTTTAAAATGTATGGGAAACCAGATAAAAGACTGATGAAATAAGGTCCCCTTAAGTCACAATAATGAGGACTATACAAAAATGTATTTGGTATATTTTATATTCAAATGTATTTTGTTAACAAATTTCATCAAATTAATATCTTAAAAATTTATTCGATTTCCGTATTTTCATGACTTTTTTTCTGTTAAGTTAACAAATAGAACTTTTGGTTGTAAAAAACATTATTCTAAAAACCATTTGACTGAATTGTTTCTTAATTTTTTTTTAACTCAACAGTAGCAGATTCAAATAAGGGAAAAAGGGGGGGGGGCTAAGATGAAGAAACATAGTTTGATTGGATTTTTTTTCCTGTAAACTGACTTTAACAGGTCAAATCATGTTCTGACTTCAAAGAGTCTGTCAAAACTAAACTTATTTCAACTTTTAAGTCCAGGATTTTCATAATGATTTAAAATGTATGGAACATTTTTATTTGATATATTCAATATTCAAATGCATTTTGTTTTTTAAAGATTTTCATCAAATTATCTAAAAAAAAATTAAAATATATTGTATTATTTCTGTATTTTCATGACTTTTCTTTTCTGTTAAGTTAACACATGGAACTTAATTGTGGTTGCAAAACAAAATTATATTTTAATAACCATTTGACTGAATTGTTTCTAAAAAAAAATCAGTAATTAATTAACTCAACAGTAGCAGATTGATATTTAGTGGGGAGGGGGATTAGAGGAAGAACACCTAACTTTGATTGGACATTTTTTCCCTGTCAACTGACTTAAACAGGTCAAATAGTGTTCTGACTTCAAAAAGTCAGTCCCATCTAAACTTATTTCAACTTTTAAGTCTAGTTTCTTCGTATTGATTTAAAAATGTACGGAAAAGCCAAATAAAAGACAGTGGAAATAAGGTCCCCATACAGCGCAATAATTAATGAGGACTATAAAAAAGTTTATTTTGCATATTGATTATTCAATATTTAAATGTATTTTGTTTTAAACTGGTCAAATTATGTTCTGACTTCAAAGAGTCAGTCAAAAACTTCACTTTAACTTATTATTACAACTGTTAAGTCCGGCATTGTCATTAATATATGCATTTAAGAACGTATGGGAAAATCAAATAAAAGACACCCAATAATAAAGTCACAATAATGAGAACTAATATTTCATATTCAAATATATTTTGTTTACAAATTTCATCAAATCATCTTTAAATTTTATTATATTTCTGTATTTTCATGACCTTTCTTTTCTGTTAAGTTAACACATGGAACTTTTGGTTGTAAAATATATTATTTTATTACCATTTGACTGAATTGTTTCTAATAAACTTATCAATTAATTAACTCAACAGTAGCAGATTCAGATAAAAGGGAAAAAAGGGGGGGGGGGGGGGGGGGGGGGGGGGGGGGGGGCTTAGAAGAAGAAGACCTAGTTTTGATTGGATTTAATTTTCTCTGTAAACTGACTTTAACAGGTCAAATCATGTTCTGACTTCAGAGAGTCAGTCAAAACTAAACTTATGTCGACTTTTAAGTCTAGGATTTTCATATTGATTTTAAAATGTATGACAAACCAGATAAAAGACTGATGAAATATGGTCCCCTCAAGTCACAATATTGAGGACTATAAAAAAAAATGTATTTGGTATATTTTATATTCAAATGTATTTTTTTTAACAAATTTCATCAAATTTATATCTTAAAAATTTATTTTATTTCTGTATTTTCATGACTTTTTTTTCTGTAAAGTTAACATATAGAACTTTTGGTTGTAAAAAATCATTATTCTAAAAACCATTTGACTGAATTGTTTCTTAAAAAAAATTAATTATCCCAACAGTAGCAGATTCAGATAACGAGAAAAAAAAAGGGGGGGGGGGGGGGGGGGGCTAAGATGAAGAAACCTAGTTTGATCGGATTTTTTTTCTGTAAACTGACTTAAACAGGTCAAATCATGTTCTGTTAAAAAATGTTGAGGAGAAAATACTATGAAAATCAGACTAAGTTTGGTGACTTTGTTGTCCTTCAAGAAGTGGTACATATAAATACATAATATTTTCACTACAACTATCTATTGGGTGTTTTTTAAATAGATTTTTTAGCAACATTTATAACTTTGTAATTTATGTTCAATTGTACACTTGTTATTCTTAATAGATATTTTTTTGGGAACAAAATCTTGTCAGTGTTTCTTATGGTACTAGCATGACAAGAGCATTCATATTCTTAAATACTCTAAACATTAAAAACAAGTCATTATCTTCAGATCATTCTGAGTCTTTCTGGCCTTATTAAATTAAAGTCAGAACATTCAGACTTTCATAAGTCAGAACATTCAGACTTTCATAAGTCGGAACATTCTGACTTTCATAAGTCAGAACATTCAGACTTTCATAAGTCAGAACATTCAGACTTTCATAAGTCGGAACATTCTGACTTTCATAAGTCAGAACATTCAGACTTTTATAAGTCAGAACATACTGACTTCCAATGTTCTTCTCACTTCTGTAGAAACAAAGACTATCTATATTTCAAATAAAAGGTTAATGCTTTATGTGGCTAAGCATCTGGGGTAAGAATTATAGATGTGTAACTTCATAGGAAAACATATATATGCCATATAATTAGGGATTGACCCTGTACATGTATGTCATTCAAATCTTCTTGAAATGACGAACAGGAATATTATATGGTTTAGGGGTGGTGATCCAGACCATTTCAAAAAGGGGGATGGGGATGACCCCCATGGACTTTCCCTTTATTTCATTTGATTTGTTGTATTGTCCCATATAATAATATATAAGCTTAAGGGGTGGGGATCTCAACCGTTTACATGTTTTCAAACATGAGGGGGTGGGGTAACCCCAAGGGACTTTATCTTTATTTCATTTGATTTGTCTTGTTGTCCCTTACACTAATATATATGGTTCAGGGGTGGGGATCTTGACCATTTACATATTTTCACACTGTAGGGGTGAACAACAACCCCCCCCCCCCCCCCCCCCAAGGGACTTCCCCTATATTACATTAAAAAGGAATATATATGGCCGTTTAAAGGTGGGGATCTCGACAATTTTCAAGATATAAGATCATTCACAAATGACAAGGGGTGGGGCGACCCATAGAGACTAGCTTGGTATATTTCATTATACTTTACAGAGAGAAAAAATTGAGTTAAGGGGGCAGGGATCTCGACTGTTCAACATTGTCAAATGACAGGGGTAGGGTGATCACTGGAGCCTTACCCTACATTTCATTTGATTTGTTTTTAATATCATATTCCATGTTCATAATTGAAAACCCCGTTTTGTGAATCTCTTTATAATGTTCTCAAGTTAAAATCATTTTTAAAATAAAAATAAAAAAATATTTCGGTTCTTTTAGTTAAACCCTCCCTTCCCTTTTCCTTTATTAAAATTATTCCGATTTCATTTCATTTTCATTAATATCAATATTCAAAAGATCGTTTTTCTCATTGGGAGAAACGAAAAAACAAATATATTTATAAGCCGCAAACTCGGAAAGGTTAAAAAGTCAATTCATGATTGAGTTTAAAAATAGAAAAATCACGTGATGATGTTCAGCTCGAAGCAATAATTTTACTTTTAAAATTGCACTGACTGGTTATTAATGTTAATACTGTTTAAGACAACACGAGTTGTCTCCCGAAAATAACAGTTCATTATCATAACAACATTTTCTGACCTGAACAAGTCAGAATTGTCAGACACCAGGTCATCTCAAAGGCCACGCGTCCGTATTTACAGGTCACGCGCCTTCATGAAACAGCAACAAAATCACTTGCAAAGACCTTCTTCACACGCAAAAAATATTAAAATGGCCATGAAAATACGGAGGTAATATGTATTACCTTCTGAAAATGACCACAATTGACCTAGATTTTCAATAAAAAAACGTAAATAATCACTATATTTTCAATAACTTCTCGTTCGAGAAACTCCCAAAACAACGACTCTCAAACACGTGATCTCTCGCAAAAAACCACGTGATCGTATGTGTCTTAGATCGGCGGCAAATTCAAAATATCTTCTGGTTTGACGGACTCGATGGAAAACTACGCAAAACAAAAATTGACCCGTACAGGTCAGAATGTCAAAACATTTTCTGACTTGAAGAAGTCATTTTATTCTGACTTGTTTATGTCAGAGCTCTGATTGAAGAATATAACGAAAAATTCTATCAAATTTCATACTACCATTAGTGAAAATTTCTATTATCAAGTAGTGCCGATAACGTGTCCTTGTACCTATAATATTTCATGCAAAAGTCACCATAACATATAAATACGACAACATTCTACATTGCATAGGTAAAAAAAAATAGTTACCTATTATTTACTGTTTTACAGTTTTTGAAATAAAAGATATATATGTGTATAATTAATGACAGGTTATTTGATTGTATTTCAGGGTAAGACTCCTTATGATCTGGCAATATCAGGGTATTGTTCTGAAGAGAGGAAGAAAGAAGTGATGGACTTCCTTAAGGTAAATATCCTTGTCTTACTTTAAAAGATATTCACAGATTATAAGAGACAAAACAGACTAGGTACAAAGAAGTTACAATAAAACGGTTTTCAATGTCATTGTAGTATTTGTTGTCAGTTAACAATGTAAGTTGACAATTCCAAGCTTGTTGCCTAATATACATGTTGGCATATATGTGAAAGACAAATGTTTAAAATCTGTGTTCTCATCTGTTGGATGTCTCTTATTTTTTGTGTCATCAGCTTGCTATCTCCTAGGTATATACACTACAGTCCAGGTGGACTTTGTCATTTCCACTCGCCCACAGTGGACAAACCAATGCCGTCCACTCTCTGTCCATCGTGGGCGTAGTGCCCACCCTATGCCGTGGACATTGGTGGGTGTAGTGCCCACCCTATACCGAGGACAGCCGTGGGCGTGGTGTCCACCTTATATATTGAGGACAGCCTTGGACATACAATGCCCACAGTATACGGTGGAAAGAAATGTGCTTAATTTTGGATATAACTCGTGATTTGTGGATATGTTAGATGCTTTTAAGGTGTTTATTCCAATATAATCTTTTTGTATAGTAGTTTGCAATATTTCATGCACTTTCCATCTTTGTAAGAGACGTTTAAGGGTCATAACCTTTACCAGTTCACCTATTGAATCAACTTTGCCAAAAGGTGTTAATACAATTGACAAGTTTGTGGAAAGTGGAAGGTTACCGAAGGAGATTTTGCTTAACATGTACAATCAGAATATAGTTTATTTAAATGAATATCGATGCGTATTGCGGTCGATGGATTTTTACGAGAAAGGTCACTTTAAGGTTACTTGCATACGGAAATATGTCCGCGAATTGCATCCTGGAATCAAGCAATTAAAAAAAGTAATCTTCTAAATGTGGACAAGTTAAAGAAATTTCTTCAGAAAAAAGTATATGACAATACATATGTTTTAGAATGAAAACTATACTTATACAATGTTATAGTTGTAAAAAAAACCCATATGCATCATTTTTTTTAATTTGATGACTTTTTCAGGGATGATTCCACTATATAGTTTAGGACCGCTTAACGGCCCTTAAATCGGCCAGCGGCCCCAAAAAATGTTTGTCAATATAAATTCCCAATTCAGGAAAATAAAACAAAAATCGGTATTTCCGGAAAAGTTTCCGTCACCGATTACGGCAACTATAATTTTTCATAGTTTGTCGTCAAAACATAGTAAAATCCGGATAAAAATGCTGACTATGATCGCATTTTATTAACAACGATTTAATTATGTTAACATGAGGTAAACAATTTTAGCAGCCGGATTCAATGTTATGAGAGTATGTGGTCTCGTAAAAGTAGATCGCTCATCAGGTTGATAAAAAAAATATGCTTTTTGTCAAAATGGGTGTCAAAACAGACCTCGGCAAAGAGCAAATTTTATATAACATTGATGAATGAATTTGAATGGTAAAAGCAGATCGCCCAACAGAGCCGGTTATGTTGATTAAAACTTTTTTTGTAAAAGAAATTATTTAATATTTTGCTCATTTTTCCGCAAAAGACAAAAGTTTGAGCGTTTTTGAAAATAAAGTTGATGATAGACCATTCATGAAATGAGACCCACCCCCTGAAATACGATGTCATCATTATGGAACTGTTTCAAAAGATATGAAAATGATCCAAATAATTTTAAAGTTCACTGGTTCAATTGCTTTAAATAACTTATCAATTAAGCATATATATATATACTTTTGTAATTGCTTTTCTTAATTCAACAATTGGCCAGTTCTATTTGAAATATATTTAAATTTTGTTCACTGGTTAATATGGCAAGCCATTTTGCTATATAATCTAACTTCAAGATATCTCCTAAACTTTATAAGATATCTTGTATCATAGTTCATTAGATATTTGATATAGTTTGAAAGATTTCTTATAAAGTTTATAAGATATCTTATATAGTTCACGAGATATCTGAAATAATTTATGAGATGTCTTAATTTCTTATAATTTTCTTAATATGATATCCAATGAACAATATAAGATATCTTATACAAAACATATTTATAAGATATTTCATATACTTTAAGATATCTTAAATAAATTTTATATATTATATGAGATATCATATATATTATGAGATAATTTGAAATTCGAATAAATAGCTAAAGGGCCTGCCATAGGTTTATGTTAGCTGGTACTTGTGGTATATATGTTTTTTGTAATAGGCCTCGTTTACCAAAGTTAAGATGATAGTGCATCATATGCAATGATATTCATGTATTACAACTTCCCTGGTCTGAATCCAATAATTTCTTCAATCAGTGTACAGAAGAAATTAACTTAATATTCATTTTCCGTTTTTACAGGAAAATGATATATTATTTCGTCTTATACATGTTATATTGAATGCATAAAAAATTCCCAATTGGGATAAAAATTCCCATTTTGATATTCAAGGTACCCATTTGTAAACACCTGGAATCATCCCTGCTTTTTATAATATATAACAACAAACTAGAGTATACTGATTAACAACATAATAGTTGTTACGGTGAGGTTGAATTCCTGGTCATTTATTCATCATCCACACAGGAACTTGTCACCTGAAAACATGTGTCTGTGAAGTGTACCTTAACCTAACTTTTGGATATATGGAAATGCGATTTTTTTTCTGATACAAGTGCTTGTCACAACCCAAAAGAACTTGTAGTCATCCGATGTTTTGTCAGTACATTGATAGATTTTAAAATTGGTGAATGCTTGATTTCATCGTCTGTTTAAAGACAAAAGAGGATATGGATAGTAAACGGCACTGGAGAAAAAAATGTATTTTTATTAAAATAAAACTTTTTGATTTTGCATAATTCTTTCATCACGGCACTTGAGATATGTTTCATTTTTATTTAAGTGCAACCTTTTAATAAGAAGCTCGAAGAGATAACATGAATGATTGATGTCAAGTTCGTTACGATTTAAAAATGTGCAATAATATTTTATGAATTAATTTGAAATCAATTCTACAAATTTTAAAATTTATTAGAATCGATCAGAGATTCGATCTATCTAGTGTATTCATATTGTTTAGCGTGTCGTTCTTTCTAACATGTTCTTTCTTTGTTTGATAAATACTTTGTAATGAATTACAACTGGTATTACAAGAATCTGTATCAGTTATTCTCATTTTCAGGTACATGTACATGTACATTTGTACTTGTAGGATGATATGTGATTTTCCGACGGGGAGGGACAAGGGTTGGGAACTACAAAAAATGTATGAAAATCTAAATACATCCTTTACGAGAAATGCTATTTTATGTTACAGACGCTTTCTTCTAACCTTGCGTAGACTTGAGAATTTTTTTTCAAGATACAAAATAATGATGCGTAAAGATTCTAAATTTTCTAAAGATAAGGCTATTCAAATACTGTAAAATTAAAGTACTGTACACGTGTGCTTTCTGACAAATTATGTATGTGCTGGTCCCATATCATTAGTTTGTAATTTGGTGGCTGTCTTTTGTTGCTATTTAACATATTTGATTTCCGTTCATGATTTTGTACGTTAATTAGACTGTTAGCTTTCTTATTTGAATTGTTTTACATTTGTCATTGTGGGGTCTTTTATCTATGATGAGTTTATTTATAGATGGCTATGTGATATATGCATTGCTTATGGGCAGATCCAGGATTTTGGAAAAGAGGGTCGAAGTTTTTAAATTGCAATCGGACAACCCGTTGATGGGTTGCTGCCCCTGAATCATTAATTTTAAGGAAATTTTGCTCTTTTTAACCAGATTTTTGTGTCAAAAATGTCGGTTATTTATTTGGGGATGTACGGCAGGCGGCTGGGTGGGCGGGCGGTCCGGCAGTTGGGCGGGCAGGCGGTCGGGCGGGCGGAAACCAAATATTGTCCGTGCATTTACTCATGAAGCGTTCAACCAAACCTTTTAAAATTTTAATATGTTGTTACTGACAACAAAATGGAGGTCAAGTTTAATAGTGACGATTTTGACTTTTACCGTTCAGGAGTTACGGTTCTCGAAAGTTTAAAAAATGTCGTGTCCGTGCATTTACTCATGAACCAGTCAACCAAACCTTTCAAAATTTTAATATGTTGTTACTGACAACAAAATGGAGGTCAAGTTCAATAATGACGATTTTGACTTTTACCGTTCAGGAGTTACGGTTCTTGAAAGTTTAAAAAATGTTGTGTCCGTGCATTTACTGATGAACCATTCAACCAAACCTTTTAAAATTTCCTATTAGGAGTTTTGGTCCTTGTAATATTGATAAATGCCAGAACACAAATAAATGTTAAAGAATCCGGTTTACTGTCATTTTGACAGCTCTTGTTGGTTGTTATCTTGAATATTTATTATAGATAGAGATAAACTGTAAACAGCAATAATGTTTAGCAAAGTAAGATTTACAAATAAGTCAACGTGACCAAAATGGTCAGTTGACCCTTTTAGGAATTATTGCCTTTTATAGTCAATTTTTAACCATTTTTCGTAAATCTTAGTTATCGTTTACAAAAACCTTCTCCTGTGAAACTACTGGGTCAAATTAATCGAAACTTGGCCACAATCATCTTTGGGGTATCTAGTTTCAAAAACGTGTCCAGTGACCTGGCCATCAAATCAAGATGGCAACCATGGCTAAAAATAGAACATAGGGGTAAAATGCAGTTTTTGGCTTATAACTCAAAAACCAAAGCATTTAGAGCAAATCTGACATGTGTAAAATTGTTTATCAGGTCAAGATCTATCTGCCCTGAAATTTTCAGATGAATCGGACAACCCGTTGATGGGTTGCTGCCCCTGAATCATTAATTTTAAGGAAATTTTGCTGTTTTTGGTTATTATCTTGAATATTATTATAGATAGAGATAAACTGTAAACAGCAATAATGTTCAGCAAAGTAAGATTTACAAATAAGTCAACATGACCGAAATTGTCAGTTGACCCCCCTAAGAAGTGATTGTCCTTTATAGTCAATTTTTTAACAATTTTCATAAAATTTGTAAATTTATATTAACATTTTCCACTGAAACTACTGGGCCAAGTTCATTATAGATAGAGATAATTGTAAGTAGCAAGACTTTGAAATTAAAGGGTCCCCGGGGGTCATCACCACCCCGTTCAATTTAAAAATGTGCTATTATCTTGTAAACGGTCCAGATCCCCAACCCTAAACCATATATATTCTTGTAGGGGACAATAAAACAAATGAAATGAAATTAAATGGAAGTCCCTAAGGGGTCACCCCACCCCCCTCTTGTTTGAAAACTTGTAAACGGTCAACATCCCCACCCCTAAACCATATATATTCTTGTATGGGACAAAAAAAAACAAATCACATGAATTTAAATGGAAGTTCCTGGGGGTCACCCCACACCGTTTAATTTGAGAATGTACTATTATCTTTTAAACGGTCCTGATTCCCACCCCTAAACCATATATATTCTTGTAGGGGACAATAAAATAAATAGAATGAAATAAGAGGGAAGTCCAGAGGGAGTCACCCCACCCCCTCTTGTTTGAAAACTTGTAAACAGTCAACATCCCCACCCCTAAACCATATTTATTCTTGTATGTGACAATAAAGTAATCAAATGAAATTAAAGGGAGATTTCTGGAGGTCGCCCCACCCCATTCAATTTGAGAATGTGCTATTATCTTGTAAACGGTCCAGATCCCCACCCTTAAACCATACATATTCTTGTAGGGGACAATAAAACAAATCAAATGAAATGTAGGTAAATTCCCTGGGGGTCACCACCACCCCTCCTGTTTGAATACTTGTAAATGGTTGAGATCCCTACTCGTAAGCCATATATATTCTTGTATGGGACAAAAAAACAAATCAAATTAACATGGGACCATATGAACAATGATGAATGACGAGTTATGGGAGCTTTGTTAGGGAGACTTCGTAACAGCATCCTGTTACAATTACTTCTTGTTGATATATAAATCTGTGATTTTACTATGTCCATAACTTCGATGAGCCAAAGCAAGTTATATATCGACCTGTATTGTATCAAATTGGCTCTCTTCTTCTTCTTCATTGGTATACAATAGTCTATTACATACTGTTAGCATACGTGGACTAGTCTATTTACAAAACTTTTACCCCAATTTACACAAAATGTATGTTTCTTTCTTATGTTCAATGTATACCTGTATATATTTTAATTTGCACTATAGTTCCGTAACTTATTATCCATGGGTATAACCGAATGGTCGACAAGTGCATACATTTTTATACGACCGCAAAAATTGAAATTTGTTTGGTCGTCGTGTATTGGACTATCACGTTGGCGTCGTCGTACTTTTAGTTTTCGCACTCTAACTTTAGTAAAAGTGAATAGAATCTTTACCATTCAGTGATAACAAGCACTTTATTTTATATTTTAATATTTTATGATGTATTTAAATGAGTAGTTATTGTTGCAAACTCCATTAGAAATTTGCATTGAGATCAGTTTTGGAGAAAGGGAAAGGGGGATGTGAAGAAAAAAAATGGGGGGGATTACATTTTTCTCATTTCAGATTTCATAAATAAAAAGAAAATGTCTTCAATTCAACAGCATAGTGAATTGCTCAAAGGCAAAACAAATATTTTAAGTTCATTAGACCACATTCATTCTGTGTCAGAAGCCTATGCTGTGTCAACTATTTAATTACAATCCAAATTTAGAGCTGAATCCAGCTTGAATGTTGTGTCCATACTTGCCCCAACCGTTCAGGGTTCAACCTCTGCGGTCGTATAAAACTGCGCACTGCGGAGCATCTGGTTTCATTTTAAATCAATATTTCTGGTATGTTCCAATCTGTCCTTCACTATTGACCATGTTGACAACGACTATTACATTTTACCAAATTTACCCTTGAACATGTTGAAAAATGTATGTATATAGATTTTTATTTCATCAAATCTGTGGTTTTTTTTGGTATTATTTATATTTTGATAAATAATATTCTTTACATCAGAAATGTTATTTATAAACAAGCGTATGAGTTTAGTAATGACTTAGTATATTATATCCCTTTCGGACACGCAAGACAAGAGATGTATAATATGCACCTAATAGTTAAAAATGGACAGTTATAAGTTATCGGCCTTGTACACTGATCAATACCCTTAGAAGTGAAACGATGCATGAACTTGCAAGCCCGACAGGAAATTACTTGAATACCTGGACGTGTCACCTCACACCCCTCACAATACCTTTGGGAGTAAAACCTTTAGCCATGCCGGTAATCAGCTGTGAGAAGATCCGAATTTATTTGAATAAAGTCTTCGAAAAAGAATTATGAACAAATTAGATTTTCGAAAACAATTCAATTTTCACGGAACACTTATTTATTATTTAAACTTTGACTTTTTAACTAATTCCAATATTAACAGTTTAAAATAACAGACCATGGTTATTTTAAAAAAATAAGAAATTTTCCGTATCAAGTTTGTTAACTAGTTGGATAAAACAACCGTACGATTGACAAGATATCGACACCCAATTACGACTACATCAGGTTACTGTAGTTTTGGTCCTTAGACATATCGGGGTTTCAAATAGGAGAAGATGACAAAATGGCCGAACGCAGAGAATTGTTTATCTAAATTTAAAATTGATGGTGATCTCTTATCTAGCAGAATAAAACTTTAATATCTATGAATTTGAGCGTTTTTATACAGAATGGACATAATATCAATTTTTGATTTTTTGGCGAACTTTCCCTTTAATTTCCGGAATAAATTGTTTTAAATGATACATGTAGAATAATATTTATATTTTAATTTCCGTCTGGTCGTAAATAGGTAGAAAATAATTCTGTAATATTCTGTAGTGAAAAATTATAAGCAATGTGAAAATTTATGGATTCGAAAAGGTCAAGGCCACTTCTTCTTTTGCTATGCCATAAATGGAAAAAAAAAACAGAAGATTCCAGATCCACACCATTTTGTAATGGCAGCTCTTCATATAAGAAGTCAAATTTGTAGATTTAGCATCGTTTATGGCATATGCTTATGATTGGACCGTTTTTGTAGCATTCTATTGAATACATATCAGGAAATTTCTCCTTTTTAGCTCACCTGGCTGAAGAGCCAAGTGAGCTTTTCTCATCACTTGGCGTCCGTCGTCTCGTCCGTCGTCCGTCGTTAACTTTTTACATTTTGAACTTCTTCTAGAGAACCACTGAATGGAATGAAACCAAACATGGCATGAATGTTTCTTTTGATGTGCTGACCAAGTGTTGTTACTTTGTAGCCGATCCATCATCCATAATGGCCGCCAGCGGTGGACTTGTTTAACATAGGACCCTATGGGAAATTTATACAAATGACTTCTTCTAAAGAACCACTGAATGGAATGAAACCAAACATGGCATGAATGTTTCTTTTGAGGTGCTGACCAAGTGTTGTTACTTTGTAGCCGATCCATCATCCAAGATGGCCGCCAGCGGTGGACTTGTTTAACATAGGACCCTATGGGAAATGCATACAAATGACTTCTTCCAGAGAACCACTGCATGGAATGAAACCAAACATGGCATGAATGTTCCTTATGAGGGGCTGACTAAGTGTTGTTACTTTGTAGCCGATCCATCATCCAAGATGGCCGCCAGCGGGGGGCTAAGTTTAACATAGGACCCTATAGGAAATGCATACAAATGACTTCTTCTAGAGAACCACTTAATGGAATAAAACCAAACATGGCATAAATGTTCCTTATGAGGTGCAGACCAAGTGTTTTTTCTTTGTAGCTGATCCATAATCCAGGATGGCCGCCAGTGGGGACTTAGTTTAACATAGGACTCTATGGGAAATGCATACAAATGACTTCTTCTAGAGAACCACTGAATGGAATGAAACTAAACATAGCATGAATGTTCCTTATGAGATGCTGACCAAGTGTTGTTACTTTGTAGCCGATCCATCATCCAAGATGGCTGCCAGCGGGGGGCTAAGTTTAACATAGGACCCTATAGGAAATGCATACAAAAGTCGTCTTCTAGATCTGGTAAAAATAGGAAGCTATGATAAGGAAGAGAGAAAAAGGAAGAAGGAAGAAGTGATGGACTTCCTTAAGGTAAATAGTTATCAAAGGTACCAGGATTATAATTTAGTACGCCAGACGTGCGTTTCGTCTACACAAGACTCATCAGTGACGCTCATATCAAAATATTTATAAAATTACAAAGTTGAAGAGCATTGAGGATCTAAAATTCCAAAAAGTTGTGCCAAATACGGCTATGGAAATCTATGCCTGGAATAAGAAAATCCTTAGTTTTTCGAAAAATTTAAACTTTTGTTAACAGGAAATTTATTTAAAAAAATGACCTTGTCTTATTTTAAAAGATATTCACAGATTATCAGAGACAAAACAGACTTGGTACAAAGAAATTACAATAAAACGGTTGCCTGTAGTTTTCAATGTCATTGTAGTATTTGTTGTCAGTTAACAATGTAAGGTGACAATTCCAAGCTTGTTGCCTAATAAACATGTTGGCATATGTGAAAGACACATGTTTAAAATTTGTGTTCTCATCTGTTGGATGTCTCTTATTTTTTGTGTCATCAGCTTGGTATATCCTAGGTATATACACTACAGTCCAGGAGGACTTTGTCATTTCCACTCGCCCACGGTGGACAAACCAATGCCGTCTACTCTCTGTCCACCGTGGGCGTGGTGCCCACCCTATGCCGTTGACATCCGTGGGCGTAGTGCCCACCCTATACCGAGGACAGCTGTGGGCGTGGTGTCCACCCTATATTGAGGACAGCCGTTGCCATACAATGCCCACTGTATACAGTGGAAAGAAGTGTGCAAAATTGTGGATATAACTCGTGATCTTCGGATACGTTAGATGCTTTTTAAGGGGTTTATTCCAATATAATCTTTTTGTATAGTAGTTTGCAATATTTCATGCACTTTTCATCTTTATAAGAGACGTTTAAGGGTCATAACCTTTACCAGTTCACCGAATGAATCATCAGCTTGGTATATCCTAGGTATATACACTACAGTCCAGGTGGACTTTGTCATTTCCACTCGCCCACGGTGGACAAACCAATGCCGTCCACTCTCTGTCCACCGTGGGCGTGGTGCCCACCCTATACCGTGGACATCCGTGGGGGTAGTGTTCACCCTATACCGAGGACAGCTGTGGGTGTGGTGTCCACCCTATATTGAGGACAGCCGTTGCCATACAATGCCCACGGTATACAGTGGAAAGAAGTGTGCAAAATTGTGGATATAACTCGTGATTTTCTGATACGTTAGATGCTTTTTAAGGGGTTTATTCCAATATAATCTTTTTGTATAGTAGTTTGCAATATTTCATGCACTTTTCATCTTTGTAAGAGACGTTTAAGGGTCATAACCTTTACCAGTTCAGCGAATGAATCAACTTTGCCAACAGGTGTTAATAAAATTGACAAGTTTGTGGTATGTGGAAGGTTACCGAAGGAGATTTCGCTTAACAACATTTATTTATTTTTTAATCATTAGAGATACAGATTCTCGCATAGTAGCTCGTGGATTTTCTGATTTTATCTTGCCGAGATCGGATTTTAAAATTGAAAATTAAACTGTCGGAGACATTGTACCCACGTTACTTGAGCTTTTGATTGATAACCGGACGTATTTCGTATAATTACGTGGAAATTATCAAGTGCAAAATAACATTCCTTATCGCTCATGCATATTAATGAAAATCATTTTTAAGGAACAGTCATGTAGATAAATGATGTGAAAATGTTTTGTCCTTACAAATATATTATCCATATTAAATCAAGGATACCATTAATTTGAGTTAACCTTGCGGAAGAATATCTCAAGAAGGTTTCCAAAAATTGCGGGAAAATTTGAATGCCTACTCAAATCTACCTACTCAAATCCAATCTATTAGAAAAACTAATTATTTCAAAAGAATGACCACTATGCACTTCCACTGCACTATCATTAGAATACTAGTAGAATAGAATGAATGATATACAAATAGATAAAAATTACATATAACTGTTATACATATATTTGTCGTATTATGAAACCGTAGTTTACAGATTGTCACCTTATTGTAAGCAATCAGCAAAGAAGCATGGATATTGAGCACGTGTACAACATATACAATCAGAATATAGTTTATTTAAATGACATATCGATGCGTATTGCGATCGATGGATTTTTACGAGAAAGGTCACGCTAAGGTTACTTGCATACGGAAAATATGTCGGCGAATTGCATCCTGGAATCAAGCAATTAAAAAAAGTAATCTTCTTCTAAATGTGGACAAGTTAAAGAAATTTCTTCAGAAAAAAGTATATGACAGTACATATGTTTTAGAATGAAAACTACTTATACATTAATGTTATAGTTATAAAAAAACATATGCATCATTTTTTTTTAATTTGAGGTTTCATATGACTTTAATTTAATATATAACAACAAACTAGAGTATACTGATTAACAATATAATAGTTGTTACGGTGAGGTTGAATTCACGGTCATTTATTCATCATCCACACAGGAACTTGTTTCCGGAAAACATGTGTCTGTGAAGTGTACCTTAACCTAACTTTTGGGTATAGAGATGGGATTTTTTTTCGCAGGTAGGTTAAGGCACTTTTAAACGTAAATAGGGGCAAAATGTGATATTTCAAGAATAAAATTGTTTTAACAACAATTCATAAATTGTATTCTTACTACATGAATATATAAATTCAACAACTATCAGTAAACCGAAATTTTGGTCATGATCGCCTAGGTCACGTGACTTCCACAGGGGTAAAATGCCTTAATCAAATTGGCAAAAAACGGGTTACTACACTGAATAAAAATCTACAAAGTTTTTTTAAACGAATCCTTGTGCTTTCCAGATGCTAAAAAAGTGCTGCGCGATTTTCCAGAAGTGAACATATTAAATTAAAATAATATTTTTAGTTTACCCGGCAGCATATAACGTTAAATTTGTACATAGTTTCGTTCTTAATTTGGTTACTGTTTCATATTCATTTAGCGTGCAGCACTTTTCTATTAGGTAATAACTATAGCTTTCTATTTCAGTTGATTTTTTTGAGAAATATCGTCTCTGGTAACCCGCTTTTTGTGAATTTAGATTTCGTAACTATGGTTTCGATAAATTGTCTATGTCATTCAAGCGCACTGACGACCCGAACAATCATCACAGAACCGCAACTCTGTTGTCACAGTTAACAATTCTGGAGTATTTACATTACTAAACCTCAACATAAATGGATCTTATTGACAATATCCGTTGAAATCATTTGACCTTTGTAATAACCGACGATAGTAAAACAAGTTGTGCGTGTTTGTCGTACTTCTTCAGGTTTCAAAAGTATGTAGAAAATCGAATTTTCCCGGAAAAAGAGACTGACAAAATATGTGCAGTTCCACCTTCATACATAATTTGTTATACCAATCTCTATGCAAATGTGGTCCCTTAAACTTTGAAAAGTAGTCTTATAGTGTATATATTGGTTGTCTGAGTTCTAGATATATATGTCAGGGGCGGATCCAGCCATTTAAAAAAGGGGGGTCCCAACCCAGAGTAAAAGGGGGGATTCCAACCATATGCTCCCATTCAAATGCATTGATCATCCAAACAAAGTGTTGGGGGGGGGGGGGTTCCAACCCCCCTCCCCTGATCCGCCAATGTATGTTATGAGTTGTCCTTGGTCCTGTTAGTCAACCATTTATTTTCCTCCAGCCCCAGGTGATTAATGACTATGTCAGACTGTTTATTTTGGGTATAGCTAGATCTTGCTATATAAATCACTGATATTTTGCTAAATAAATCCTTGATCTCAACATATTTAAATCCTTTCTATTAAATGTGGATTGGTAAATTTATGCTAATAGTAGGGTTCGACGACTTACAGAAAAGAGCGACGATTTACAGAAAAGAACCGAAAAGGACCGAAAAGGACCAAAAAGAACCGAAAAGAACCGAAAAGGATATTGATTTTTTTTGTAATCGAAGGAAATAAGCAAATTGCAAATCATTGAAAACCTTATACTGTGAGAGGACTAATTTTAACTCACATGTATGTGAAAACTTACAGGTAGGGTTGGATGCCTATTTTATAGAATAGAAAAATAGAAAAGATTTTTTTTTATTCACCAAATAAGGGCCCCTAGGAGGGCATATAGCCATACAAACAATATATATATATATATGCAATACACAGACAATAGATATGTAATATGAGTAATGAAAAAATACTACAGGAAACACGCAACAAAATAATAGCAATATATACTCTAATAATTCAATAAAACTAGTGTTGACATTGACTTATGCGCTCCAGGTTTATTAGTGTATTTTACCTATAAAAAGATAAACAATTTTCTAAATATTTACCTTAACAAGGACTGTTGGCAGTCAAAACTTTAACACTATAAAAAATCCATGTATATATACATGGTTTTAACTTTATTTAATAAATATATATGTATTCCTTTTCGGTTCTTTTCGGTCCATTTTAGGTTCTTTTTGGTCCTTTTTGGTTCTTTTCGGTTCTTTTCTGTAAATCGTCGCTCTTTTCTGTAAATCGTTGGACCGCTAATAGTATGCATTAAATATTATATACATTTGTAAAAGAAAACTAGCAGTTCTGACATATTCAGTTGCAAAATATGTTTGAAAATCAGTAATACAAATTCAATCAGAAGTCATGAAAAGTATAGAGAACCAACTTAATTTTAAATGGAAGATAATTTCTATTCAGGCAACTTCAAAGTTTTCTATCATCTGTTTCTACACAGACATATGTTTTTGGTGGGGGTTGCTCACTGTTGCTGTTGCTGTGTGAAAAATTATTTTCACTTTTCCCCTCCATTTTGTGTTTTTCCAATTCTTACTAGGCAAGGATATTCATTTCCAAAATTGATGTCCCAGTCAGTACTCGCATACAATTACATTTCATCTATCATGTATTTTGTGTATATATCAAACATCACATTTCATTTTGTGACCCAAAAAAATATTTTGTGTTTTACAGTTTTAAAGGGACAGTGGTTTGCTTTAATTTGGTTCATGTCTGTAGACATATCTGTTTTTTATACATTAGGCTGTCAAGTTTCTCAAATGATTTTTTTTAAGTCCAAGCCATATTTAGCCCACTATTCAGTATGAATTTTCTCATTGTCAAAGGAGGTATTTGCCTATAGTGTAATTACTTAATTATAAAGCTATTTCATTAGAACTTGCAATTGGTGGATAGTTGTTTCAATGGCAATCATACTACATCTCCTTATTTGATATAAAAACAGACAAATTGCATTAAAGTCTTTGTGTGACCATGTATTGGTTACATGTTTCTTGTTGACCCACGCCCCTCTAAAAAATCTGGATAAACTTAGAAATTATATAACCAACACTAACCAAATTAGATTTCTCATATATATATATATATATATGTTGATTTTCAATTTTATATTTTTGAAAAATGATTCATTATTTAAAATAAAATCAGTTTATAAAACATGTAAAATCAGGTTACCCAGCAATTTTTTTAAAAACTGTAAATACTGAAAGTGTTGCATGCATCTATTATACTATTTCCAGTATATGATTATTTATTATTGCATTTATTCAAGAATGTATGCCTTATCTGTTATCTGCTCTTTGGTTGGGTTGCCTCATTGACATGCACATTTGTAACCAAGAAATCCACAGTCTAAAACTAGGAGACTGATATGAGAATTCGGTCACAACTAAATGTTAAACCTAAATAACCAAGCACCATAAACTAGCAGTAGTACACAGAAGATTAATTCAACTTAGTATATGATTTATTTCCAAGACTGGAACTTGTCACTAATGCTGTGACTTCCAAACTTATCTCTTTCACAAAATAGTACAAAATCTATATATGAGAATTAAACAAAAAGCTAAGATCAATTATTACATAATGTGTTGACAAATATAAACTAGTTATTATCCAGATAAAGAAAGATTAATAATTAAAACAACTCTTTTAGCAATGTCTCTAATTTAAGAAGGATACATTTAAAGGATTAAGCCCTGAGGCATTATTGTCACTTTGATTATAAAATGTCCATTATTAATTAGATATATATTAACTTAGTGTCCAGGTAGAATATATAATATAAAACATAATTAATGATAAATTCTTTGAGTCTCAAACATTAGCATTAAAAACCTAAACACATCTGAAAGTCATTTTAACTCTATCATACATTCCCCAAATTCCATTCTCAATTTTACTAAAAAATGTTTATTTATTGAGATTTATAATAATTCCTCATAAATGTGCATGTTTCATTTCAGTTTTTTATTGCGATATTTACCTAGTCACATTATTCACACTCAATTATTTCTGAATTTTCAGTACTGTACATGTATAGTTTGAGTGGTTTATAATAGGAAAAATGTGTTATGGAACTTTATTGAAGAAAAATATATAAGCGAAGACATTGATAGAAGTCTGTGTCTTATTTTGATAATGGAAATGGCAATATTTTATGATTGCATGTACAATGTATCTGTATATTTAACACGACTGAAAGTATGTTTTCTGTCCAAATACAGTCTAATGGAACATACTTCAAGTTCAACTTTTACTGGGATTCATGTTTAGTACCAAATTGTTGCTTTTATATATGTTTGACTTCTTTAAATATTTCTTTATGAGTCCTTGTGCATGTTTTACACCAATCAAGTTTGATTGAGCTATTGATTTATTTTTTTATTTTTTCTGCATTGTCTACAGACATGACCGAGTTTGAACTTCGTCAATTGCTGGTATTGATTGATATCTACATGTCATTCATGTTGACCGACACTCTTTACCTTATAGTAGATTCTTTTAAATACAATCATGACAATGTATATCATTGTATATTGCAAGAATATAAAAATCCTAAATTTAGCTTGTGAACATGGTGAATGTACATGAAACTTTCCGTAACATTAGAATTAAAAGTACAAAAGAACAACCTGCATCTCAAACTTTGAACCTGTATTCCCCACTGCATGTTTCATGTGTTTCATTTGTCATTATTTACATAATTTTCTAAGGATTTTTCAAGGTTGAATTTTTTTTCTGGTTTCTTTTTATTGAATTTTATACTTTAACACCCTCAATTGTTAAAGGCAGTACAATTTTCAAGACAAGCATTTCAGCTAAATGACTATGTTGTATGAAATTTGCTCGTAGTTGTACGCCTAACACTGACCTTTATTTTTTTACTTTTACGTCATTTAGTTGCTTGCCCTTATTTGGGAGAGTTGTCTCATTAGCAATGAAACCACATTTTCTTAATTTTGTATGTACCCATACATGTACATGATATTTAATGCCCTTTCTTAATCTGATATATGTTAATGTCACAGAAAAACTCTCAAAAACATATTTACGATCACATGACTATTGTTTCATTGGCAATCATACCACATCTTCTTTTTTATATTTACTATGTCACATTTTATGTGCCAGTCTCTCAACATGCTTAAGCTAAAGCTTATGTTGTTCTTTTTTGGTTGCTGTCTGTCAATATTTGTTAATTTGTGTATTAAAAAGGTAGCATAATTCATGTACAAATGTAAATGTATGTATAAATGCAAATGATAAAGAGTTTTACTCATTGTTGAAAGCTGTACAGTAACCTATAAATAGTTGTGATGAACATGATGAAACATCCAAGAACTTTCATAAAAATCTGAAATCAAACTGGCCTTATTACTCATGAAATTGTAATGTAAGTACAGTGCATAAATAGAAATATTTAATCAAATTAATGTTTTGATACACACGCTTGACAAAAAATTAATAGATGATGTTACTGTTCAAATGTTGATACTGCTGTTCTTATGAACATTATGTAAATTTACAGATATCTATTAAAGGTTTCATAACGAGTGAGAATTAGATATCGATTGATATCAACTCGAGTTATTTAATTTCAATAATAATAAACGAGCCTATTATTATTGAAATTAAATAACGAGAGATGATATCAAGCGATATCTAATTCTCACAAGTTGTTAAACCTATTTCTCTTATGGCAAAAAGTTGTATGTGCGTGGCCTATTTGTTGCGAGTTGTTTTGCTACGGCCGTTTTTCTTTGCAACGCGTACTGATCTTTCTCTTATGGTTGGGGCCTGTTATCTAATTTGTAACAAGTGTATCGACACGTTATTTCTACAATAGTTAACAAATAACTCACTTGTTGCGCCTTAAAATCTTCTTTTTATCAAATTTTATTACATTCTGAAGCGGCACAGAAGCCAGAAAATGCCTGGTGTTTATGTATGACACCGGAAGCATACCTATGACATCACGTAGTGTAGGGACCAAAGAAGATAACATCTTTTCGCGGAATTTTCTTTAATGAAGATTTTACACTGAAATTATGATTGAAATTTAATTATGAACTTGTTTTGCATTAGAATACAAATAACTGTATTGTATTTGAAGCTTTGCGGACGTCCATCGGTAGTTTTACTGTCGCATACAGAGGGAAATTGAAATTGAAAGTTGAGCCAGTTATAATGCCCTTTGGTCCGTTACATAACCGTACACGGGTTCCTTTCTTTATTTCTTCGTCCATGATAAGATTTATATTAGATAAAGCAGACAAAATTACAAAAACCGGAAATAAACAATCAGTTGTCAAGAAAAAAAGTAGTCCCGTCATGACCTTTTCCAGTGAATAATGACCTGATCAATGGCCAATGAAAATATTGGAAATTTACGAGATAAGCCAATCAAATTAACGTAATTTTGATATCACTTTTTCATATCACACTCTGTACGGTGTGATACAAAAATATCTTTTCACATGGGAGTTAGATAACAGGCCCCAACCATAAGAGAATAACATTTAGCCCTTTTATGTTGGTCTTCTGTTCGTAATAAATTGCACATGCAATTTTCCACTATACAGGTACAAAATTGTACAACGTACATGTATATGAGCACAAATTCTTTTTAATCAAATTGTACTTGTTTAGATTAATCTCTGTGTGACATGTCTGTGTTCATGTTGAAAACTAGAACTGTTCTGTTCACCTTTGGTCAACCTTAACTGCTGTGGAACGATCTCTACGAGGCTGCTACAAGATGTTGAATTACTTTATAGATTACATGAGGTTTTTTCTTTACACATGTTTCCATCTGTAGGTTCCGTTAATTTTACAATTTAACAGTCACTTTCTGCATTCTATTTAAATGGAGGGTTTTCTTTCTGTCCAGAAAAAACAGGCAAGAAAAAGTGGGTGTCAAAAACTGGATCCTCCTTTCACCTTTAAGCTGAGTCTTACTATATTGTTTTTAATCATTTTTAACATGCTGTTTGACACCACCATGATCACACTGTGGAACGTCTGGTTGGAAAGTTATCTTTACTCCATTTCAAAAAGTTATGTTGCCCTGAACACATGTTGTCCATGTTTTCGGTTCATACATCCTGCAGTCACGTATTGCAATTTTCATGTGAGGCTTATCTTTTACACTTTTGTTCTCATCATTGTCATCTTGAACCTGTAATAAAAAAAGTTTGACAATTGTGTACACAAAAAAAAACATCTAGTAAGCAGTATAACGGTATTCCTGATAAAAATATTTTTCATATATAAACATGAAGGTATTATATTGTAATCCAAACTTACATGCAAAAATTCTGTGAAAAGAGATGTGTTAAAAACTTAACACCTAACATTTTTGTAAAATAGTCACTAACTATCAAAATAACAAGTTTTTGCAAAATTAAAATAACTCTGCTACATTATGTATGTATGTAAATATTTGTGCCTGTTTCGTTTGAACATGTTGAATTGTTTTACATTGTAATTTCGGTGTCTTTTTTAGCTGACTATGCGGCATGGTCTTTGCTCATTGTTGAAGTCCCGTACCGTGACCTATAGTTGTTAATTTGTGTGTCATTTTGTTCTCTTGTGGAGAGTTGTCTCATTTGCATTTATACCATATCTTCTTTTTTATATTAGTTAATTTCATTTAATTCAAACCAAAACGAATTTAAATTATATGCTTGTTTCCAGCCTCCAATTTGAAACAAAAAGGTTCAGGTAGGTAATTCGCCTTTTCCATAATCTATATATAGGACCATGGGTAAATGGTAATCTCATTGTTCGTACACCAAAATGACGCCACATCATTGGATGGAATTCAAATATTTAGTACGTGTTAAGCCAATCACAACTTTTTGGTGAACGCTTTTGAAAATATAAGCCAGAATGCATAAGATTCCGAAACGACAACTCTATTTTATGTCTTATTTTTTAAAATGATTATACAGGTACATTTCAGAACAGTGAATGTTCTAATACCAAGCCTATACCAAATTAGCATTAAACAGTAACACTAACCCAGTGTTTACATTCCGCAGGGTCTTTCAGTGTTTTCATGTGATGCTATACATGTATTTCTTGAATGTGATGCTATTTCAGTGGTGGATCATCAAATTTTCATAAGTTGGGGCCCACTGCACTGACTACCTAAGAAGGGTCAACAAATAAATTTCCTCCAGAAAAGGTGGGCCCAGAATAATTATAATATTAATTTTCCTTTTTAGGCCACACCAATTCATGATTTAGTTTCTTGTTTTACGGATTTTTGGACTCCAAAAATTGGGGCGAGCGATTAAAAAATATTCAATTTTCAATTTTTTTAGATGAAGCATGAACCAGGTGCTCCGCAGGGCGCAGCTTTATACGACCCCAGTGGTTGAACCCTGAACAGATAGGGCAATTTTGGTCACAATATTCAAGCTTGAAGTTGATTCTGTCTGAAATTGGATTGTGATCGAATTTTTGACATAATATAGGTTTTTGTCACAAAATTAATGTGGTCAAAGATTTCTTCTTGAAACTTTTCAAAAATTTTGAAAAATTTTGAAAAAAAGGAAGCCCTTCAAAAAATTGTAAACAAACCCCCCCTTCCCCCTCATCTTTTTGAAACCCCCCTGGAGCAATAACCCGTAAACTCAATCCTATGCTTTCCATTGCAGTATTGAACCTTGTAGTACAATTTCAGAGAGAACCATACACTTAAACACAAGTTATTGTCATGATTGTTTGGAAACTAGAAACATGCTTCTTTTTGGCCCCTAATTCCTACATATTTTGGACAATAACCTAAAACTTAATCCCAGCCTCCCCTTTGTTATATGGTACATTGTGGTACAATTTCAGAGAGATCCATACAATTACACATAAGTTATTGTCTTGAAACTAGAAAAATGCTTGTTTTTACCCCTTTTTGGCCCTTTATTCCTAAACTTTGGCCTCATAACCCCTAAAATGAATCCAAACCTTCTACTTGTGGTTTTAAACATTGCAGTATGATTTCAGTGCAATTGAAATACTTCTACACAAGTTATTATCCTGAAACTAGAAAAATGCTTCTTTTGGGCCCCTAAGTCCTAATCGTTTGGGACCATCATCCCCAAAATCAATCCCAACCTTCCTTTTGTGGTAATGAACCTTCTGAAAAAATTTCATGACGATCTATTCACTTAAACTAAAGTTATTATCCGGAAACCAATGTGTCTTCGGCCAACGACATCATACCATTATACGATCCCAAAAATTTTTTGGGGTCGTATAAAAATAAAGGCGAACGATTATAATTTTTTTTTGTAAACAAAAATATTAGATTTTGACAATATTCATGATATTAAAGCTTGATTTATCACAAGTTTGTACCCTGACATTTCTTTAATTTATGAAGTGTTTTTCCCCTGTACACCAAGAAATAATTGAATAATTAGATGTGGTATATGTATGTGTGCCAAAGAGACAAATCTCCATCCCAGTCATAATCAGGTTGGGAACCACCCCACAATGTTATAGAATATCCCTTTTATGAGGGGTCATTTAAGTTATTATATATTTTTTGTAAAAAAAAACCACTTTTTAGTACAAAACGCCTCATATTTTCCGAAAGAACTATATAGCTATCTGGTATTAAATGGTCAAAACATGTCTACAAATTTTGTAATATTTCTGGACTTTAATCAACCACACATATCATTTACTTTTATATTATTCTGTTATTATTCAGAAAGTGCGGACCCCTCTTTTAGAAAAGTTGTTTCAAATATGATGTAGTTTTCCTCGTTTTAAGTAAAAAATTCTAAGCTTTCCAAGGATTTGTATAGTAGCACTATACAAATCCTTGGTTTATTCGGGGTCGCCCCGATATTCCGACACCCCGTTAGTCCGACACCCCATTGGTCCGACACCCCAATAGTCTGACACCCCATTAGTCCGACACCCCGTTAGTCCGACACTTTAACATAGATTATGACATTATATATAACTATGCAAATGCTTGAAATACGGAAAAACATAATTGCAAACTGCGTTCGTACATTAAAAGATATATAAAATTTACACAAGTACCCGACCACATCCACTTGTATTTTTGGCCATTTTATGAGTTAAGCCATTTTCAACTGATTTGTATAGTTCGTTCTTATATTGTACTGTTATGCATTTGTACCACTGTCCCGGGTTAGAGGGAGGTTTGGAATTTCGCTAACATGTTTAATCCCGCCACAGTATGTATGTATGTGCCTGTCAGGAGCCTGGAATGCCGTGGTTGTCGTTTGTTTATATGTTACCTATTTGTTTTTCGTTCATTTTTTTTTATAGATAAGGCCGTTAGTTTTCTCGTTTGAATTGTTTTACATTGTCATTTCGGGGCCTATGCGGTATGGGCTTTGCTCATTGTTGAAGACCATACGATGACATATATTTGTAAATTTCTGTGTCATGTTGGTCTCTTGTGGAGAGTTGTTTCATCTGCAATCATACCACATCTTCTTTTTATATATATATATTGGCACGATTAAAACATCGTCATCACACAATTTTAGGGGAAATAAGTTCCATTTAACATGTTTAAGAGAATCGACAATCGCAGTTGACTTATAAATTCCTAAAAGCTGTTTCATATATCCACTTGTTGAAGCCTATACCTGAAAATTAGCAAAATCATAAAAAACTTTAAAATGATTATCAAGCTGTTCATTAGACTCCGTGTAATATATATATGACTAACATATGCTAATAAATATGTACATTTTTAGCTCACCTGACATAAAAGATCAAGTAAGCTTTTCTCATCACTTGGCGTCCGTCGTCCGTCTTCGTCGTCGTCTGTTAACATTAACGAAAACCTTCTTCTCTGAATCTATTGACTTTTAACAAACTTGGCCAGAATCATCACTAGGGTATCTAGTTTAAAACATATCTCCGATCGATAACCACGCCTGCCAACCAACATGGCCGACATGGCTAAACATAGAACATAGGAAAACAATGCAGTTTTTGGCTTATATCTATGAAACTAATGCATATAGAGCAAATCTGACAGGTGGCGAAACTGTTTTTTGGATTTAGATTTATCTGCACTGACATTTTCAGACGAATATGACAACTCGTTGTTAGGTCGCTGCCCCTGAGTTTTGTAATTTTACGGAAATTTTGCATTTTTTTGTTATCATAATATCTAATACTAGTATTTAATACTATTAATAATGATTTTAACCTTGAGAGACTCTAGTTGAACTATGTACAGTCATGAGATGACAGTATAAATTGTCTATGTATGTTATAAACTAAAAGGTATAAACACAACTGGTGATAGTTTTCAATAACAAAATGCCTGTATAAGTACGTCTGTAATATTATGTTAATAAGGAGCATGCATACAATTCTTGTAATGCATTTGCATGCATTATAGCCAATAAGACGACCCATGTATCTAGGTACCTGCAAACGCTATTATGCGTAAT
Source organism: Mytilus edulis (assembly GCA_019925275.1). NCBI lineage: Eukaryota > Metazoa > Mollusca > Bivalvia > Mytilida > Mytilidae > Mytilus > Mytilus edulis. The sequence goes on from CM034354.1 coordinate 4,555,428, forward strand.
ATTATCATGACTGATATGCATGATTTTTATGATTGAATGTTGTATGCTCTTTGGTTGGGTGGTTGTCTCTTTGACATATTCCCCATTTCCATTCTCAATTTTATTAAAACAAATATACTCTTGAAATTGCATTGGTTATATTAATATACCGTATAGCGGGTTATTTTTTCGGGTGTAGCAATTCACGATTTTCATTGAATTTTAAAGGTATAAATATAACCCCGTGAATTCCGGCATCAGTCCGTGAACTTCGGGTCGGGTTACATTAAAGTCTGTAGGTCTATAATCGACACTACTATGGCTGCTTTAAACGCAAGACCGTATAAAAATATATACAAATTTATTAACACAAGTTTACAGTTCGAAAGCTAGGGGAAGACTGCCCCAGCAACAGTTTACAAAACATAAATTAAGTCAAAGAAAAGGGTATTAAAACATTATAAAAGGTTCTCATAAAATATACATTTTGTAAATATAATTGTCCAATGTTATTTAATAATAATAGGATTATTGTCCTCCGGCTTAACTTAGCAAAATAGCGATAATTGCTTCTTTTGAAGTTGAGTGTAAGTTTCGCACTTTTGACAGCCATCGGATTAAGTTGTAAAATAGTAAATCTATAATTAATCTCTTTGGGTATTTGAAATAAAGAAACATTATATTTAAGAATAAAGAAACATTTAAAACAAGAAATATTCAACTTAAAACTAAAATGAGAAATATTCGATTTAAAACGAGAGTTCATATATATATATTCAATTTAAAACGAGAGTTCATCTAAAGCACTTTGCGAATTATTGCAAAAGTTCCTGAAGTCACTTTTAGATGAACTCTCGTTTTAAATTGAATATATATATATGAACTCTCGTTTTAAATCGAATATTTCTCATTTTAGTTTTAAGTTGGATATTTCTTGTTTTCCAAAAGGGGGGGGAGGGGGTGTTCGTTGGACTCGTTGGACTCACAAACTCGACTTCAACAGTCGCAATTCGAATAGAACATTGACTTTAACAGTGCTTATTTGTTTTCAAGGGGGGGGGGGGGTCATCCGAACCCCCCTGGCTACGAGTATGCCCTACATCTCCTTTTATTCATATACATATTAAAGAACTTAAACGTGAAGCATACAGAATAAAATAAGGGTATATATTGTATATATAAAATTTACACTTAGGTACAGGACAAATAGCCCAGGTTTTTTAAAACTTCATTTAGGTCTGTCAGAATTTCTATTCAGTAAGTACTACATTTGCTTGTACACTACAGACAAATTAGTATACGTTCTATGCAAAATTTTCTTTAGAAAATAAGAATCTTGCCTGCGGCAGCCTAAGAATAAAACATCAATCAGTATACTATACAGTTACAATTTAGTCTTTCAAGTCTTCATGTGAATAAAAATCTAGAATTTTTGTTGTTTTAGAACGTAAAAAAACTGACCTTGCATTCATGATGCAGCTTTGTAATTGAGGATAGTGTAGTTTGTGCATGTATGATCATGCACATACATGACATAGCTAACTTTAGAACATCTGGCAGTGTCTTGCCTACACACTGTCTGCAAAGTTATAAACTCTGTGATATTAAAGGTGCTCACTACAGTTCCTATTAATAATATTGAGGTGGGGTCTTTGTTGAAAATTTAGTCTAGTGTCTTCTTCTACAGATTAAATTTTTTTAGACCAGCAGCTTGTTATTATAATTGCCAATCTCCTGTCTTATATCACTCGCTCTCAAAACAAATTATATCCATGATTCATGAATTCAAACAGATTGACTGTCAGCTGGCCAACCATGGAATAGACTAGACCTTAAGTTTTTTTACATCAACAAGTGAAACTATATATATATAGCATAACAAACTTCCTGGACAGCTCATGGGTATTCTAAAACTTCACATAGATGGCACATAAACACTGTGGACCATGAAAGGACTTGCAATTAAGACAGTTCAGGCATAGTACACTATGCAATTCCTTGGTTCACATGGTTCAGGGATAATTTCTAAAACAGATGAAAAAAAGGGGAAGAATTTCAACCTCAAGAGTAGATTTTTGTCAAAATGAAGATAGTCGGCTACAGAAAACAGCAAAAAGACGACAGAATACTTACTCATAGTCAAGTTATGGCGTACTATTCGGCTTGTAAGCTGAAATCCTTGGGTACATGGGCCATTATTCGCCTCTTGCAACAAAAACATTCCGTCCGTTCAAAACATGTGGGTTTCAAGCTTCCTGTTGAATCGGTTTTCCAAATAAGGAAAACAAGCCACGCCTCCAATGCGAGATCGACAAGTAGGATTTTCATACAATACAAGTTATGGCTTGTAAAATAATGTGACATTTTATTTTTATTTTCAATAAATTATCATTATTTATCTAATTCTGCATAGTTTATCAATAAAAAGATTAAAATACAAGAGCGATTGACGACCAAAGAAATGAAGCGGACAGCGTCATCACTATGGAGACGCAACGTTACTTATTAATATTCATGAGCATTGTAGTCATCCGATGTTTAGTCAATACATTGATTTCTTTTAAGATTGGTGAATGCTTGATTTCATCGTCTGTTTAAAGACAAAAACGGATATAGATAGTAAAAGGCACTGGAGAAAAAAATGTATTTTTATTGACATAAAACTTTTTGATGAGAAGCTCGAAGACACACTTTGCATAATTCTTTCAACATGAGGTTTCCCGCACACGGCACTTGAGATATGTTTCATTTTTATTCTAACGTTTTTATATTACTTATTTGACCAACATAATTTTTTTCTGAATAGTCTTATGATTTGAAAAAAATACATATGTTTTTCAGAAAGATCTTTAACTAAATAGATTGAAAAGTAATAAATCACCATGTTAAACAAAAACAAAAAAATGTGTGAAAAATCTTGATGAAAGTTCATTTAGAATTTAAATTTACTGCACACAATCATTTTTTCAAATTATTATACACAAAACGATTATAGAAATAAAAATTAACAGCTGTAACAACAAACAGCAATTAATCAGATTAAAATGTCCAGGGGCAATGCCACTATTACATGTATTTTATCTAATGAGCAAAATATTTGCTAAGATATAGACATTATATTCATTGTTTGTAATAAAAAATATTTTCAATGTTGTGACAAGCATACCTTTAAATAATTATTAAGTGATTTTTTTTTAAATTTATTTATAATTTCTTTATTCATGCTATGTTTTATTTAAATAACTTCATTTCTGAGATGTTAAAATACCCCTTTATGTATTGGCAAGTTAATAGGAACTAATTTCCTCTTCTATCAACACATCTACTGGTTATGGAGGTATAATACCTCCATGTTCTAATCAAGCGATATATGCCTCAATACCTCCTATAGAATTATTTTTGAGAATGGCTGTCTAAGTGTACAGACCAGAGAGATGCAGACTAAATGACAAAACATTAAAGTTACTCATGATTATCAAATGCAACGCTTAAACTATGTTAACAATATTATGATGAAATGTAATGTGTAATTTAATTAATTACTTTAGTAAAGTAATTGTAATTGAATTAATTACATTTCAAAAACTGTGTAATGTGTAATTAGTGTAATTGACCATTTTTGCAATGTAATGTGTAATTTAATTAATTACATTCCAATGTAATTGACCCAAGTCTGATGCCAACGTTAAACAGATTAGTTACCCATTCATTATGTTTTTAGAGAAAGAAAAACAAAGAGCAAAACTGTTATATACTTAAAGAACAACTATCAATATTTTACCGAATACCAGTACATTTTAGTTTCATCATGGGGGGCCACCTTTTAATTGAAAACAAAAGTCTTCAAATAAATTTTCGCTAATTTTAAATTACTTGAATAATACTCTCTACGGGTTTATTGGTGGATCCGGAACATTTTTATAATGGGTGCACTTGATGCATCAAGAGGATGCAAGTTACAGTCGTGCTTCAGATTATTTTGCCGAAAACAATTAAAGTTTGTGAGAAATATTACATGTAAATATATCATGTATATTATTATGAAATATACACAAAACGTAAAAGTGAATGACTGGAAACTTTATATACTTTTTTTATTTATATATATTACCATAACTCAAAAGATAACAAAAAAATCAGAAATTAGTGAAACTGAATGGTAGAGCCGGGTTATTTGGAAGGGGCATAACTCACTTTATATTTTATATACAAGTTGCGTATTAAACAAGACGTACCCCTCTGCACTCCCTATCAACTCTGGTACACGTTCTTAAATAATAATGAGCTCTTACTATGTCGTACAGACAACGAACAACTATAGTTTTAATTGTGTTGCTTATTGACGGTGATTATAATTATCAAAATTAAACGAAATCAAGAAATAAATGATTTTCTATTTTGTAAAAAATCCAATGACTTAAAAACCAAATATCTCTTGCATTGCTCATTTCAACTTCATGTAAATTATAGAGTTATTGTCCTTTAAACCTAGTGGCAGGTATAAAGGCTATTAAAATATGTGGATTAAACTATTTGACAACTGTTCACATGGGGCATGATAGTTTATAGCATATTTTTCTTTTGTAGACTGCCATGTCAAAGACATCCCCAGAAGTAACTCCTGACACCCATTTACAGGAACCTGCAGCACCAGTAGTTGAAGGTAATCATCTAATGTTAATTATTCAGATACCGGCTGAAATGATTTATAATTACCTGTTTCTAATATACAGAAACCTTGATATCTGCTTATAATGTTATAATGAAAAATGATGGAAAAAAACCAACAAATTGATGGGAAAAGTGAAATAGGCCATTGATGAAGATTGGTTGATTACAGATCACATTAACTTTAAAATCATTCTCATCTAATTTATACTTTCCTCAAACATGTCAAAGTGTTGAATATATTTTTCTTACTAGTTCCTCTCACAAGGCATGTAACGTCAATATCATTCTTACTAGTTCCTCTCACAAGGCATGTGACATCACTATCATTCCTACTTATTCCTCTCACAAGGCATGTGACGTCACTATCATTCCTACTTATTCCTCTCACAAGGCATGTAACATCACTATCATTCCTACTTATTCCTCTCACAAGGCATGTGACGTCAATATCATTCTTACTTATTCCTCTCACAAGGCATGTGACGTCAATATCATTCTTACTTGTTCCTCTTAAAAGGCATGTGCTGGTAGACGTTTCGTCCCCAAGGGTATCACAAGCCCAGTAGCCAACATTTCGGTGTTGACATGAATATCAAACATGTGGTTACTTTTTAAATTTCCTGTTTACAAAACTTTGAATTTTTTCGAAAAACTAAGGATTTTCTTATTCCAGGCATAGATTACCTTAGCCGTATTTGGCACAATTTTTTTTGGAATTTTGGATCCTCAATGCTCTTCAACTTTGTTGCTGCCCCTGAACTGGTAATTTTAAGGAAATTTTGCTGTTTTTGTTTGTTACAATGTACCTCGAATATTATTATAGAGATAAACTGCAAACAGCAAAAATGTTCAGCAAAGTAAGATTTTCAAATAAGTCAAACGGACCAAAATGGTCAGTTGACCCCTTTAGGAGTTATTGCCCTTTATAGTCATTTTTAACCATTTTCATAAATCTTAGTTATCTTTTACAAAAATCGTCCTCTGAAACTACTGGGCTAAATTAAATCAAACTTGGCCACAATCATTATTGGGGTATCCAGTTTGAAAATTGTGTCCGGTGACCCAGCCAACCAACCAAGATGGTTGCCATGGCTAAACATAGAACATAGGGGTAAAATGCAGTTTTTGGCTTATTACTCAAAAACCAAAGCATTTAGAGCAAATCTGACAGTGATTGTTATTGTTTATCAAGTCAAGATCTATCTGCTCTAAAATTTCCAGATGATTTGGACAGCCTGTTATTGGGTTGCTGCCCGAAATTAGTAATTTGAAGGACATTTTGCCGTTTTTTGTTGTTATCTTGAATATTATTATAGATAGAGATACTGTAAACAGCAATAATGAGAAGCAAAATAAGACCAAAAAATAAGCCAACATGACCATAATGGTCCATTGACCTCCGTAGCAGTTATTGCCCTTAATAGTTAATTTTTAACAATTTTCATAAAATTTGTAAATTTTTCCTAACATTTTTCATTGAAACTACTGGACCAATCATTATAGATAGAGATAATTGTAAGCAGCAAGAATGTTCAGTAAAGGAAGATCTACAAACACATCACCATCACCAAAACACAATTTTGTCATGAATCCATCTGTGTCCTTTGTTGAATATTCACATAGACCAAGGTATGGAAGCGCATATGGTACACCCCATGTAAAGTTATTCTGTTGCAAATAAGTCGGAACTGATAGTTATGTTGTGTGTAATAAGCTGAAATCAAATCATCGTGGGGAGTCAACTTGTCGGAATGATGAAGAAAAAATTGCATTACAATGTCGACTTGTTAGAATAAATGTATTGACAAAGTAACAAGAAGTCGACATGTTGATTTCATGAGATTGCTGCTGTCAGTTTAAACAGTTTATTTTTCTGTTACACGCAACATTTGAATCATAGTTTTTCTCTAGCTGCTTTGTCTTAAGCTTGATCTAGAATGTTTTATACAGAAACTCTAAATTATTTTTAGTTCACAAATAATGTTCATGTCAAAATCCAATAAAATGTGATATTACTTTTCTTTATCACAGAAATGCATTCAAGCAATTGTGCACGTCTTTCATCACTTTTACGCTCTTGTCACATGATTTCGTGTTTGTGCATTTTTGGAGAGGAGTAGGGCACAACAAGTCATAAGTTTTTTTTGTATTTTATAGGATAAAATACAATTAGATGTAAAAAAAAAGTTGGTCTGTTAAAATTATATTTTCGGTCTGGTAAAGCTAGGTTGTTTACCAGATCGAATGTCCTGTAAAAATAAAATTCATTCGTGTAGTATGTAACATTATTTACTTCGTCACATTATTCACATCCAATTTAATGAAAAATATATAACTATAGAATAATGTCTATCAAGAATTGATGTTTATTGATGAACATATGATTGTTTATATTATCATGCACTGATCGTAAATAAGGTATAAGTCATATTATTTTGATCAATGGAATAAGATTGGACAGTATGCTTTCATTTCCTTGTCTAAAGGAGATACGAAGATTTTTTGTCCCAAGTACAACCATACTTTCCCGAGAGTATTGCCACAGTGGGATATAGCTGATCTGCCTAAGAAAAGTAAATGGAAACTTCAACCAGATCAAAAAGCATAAAACAGCCAAAGGCCACCCATTGGTCTCTAACACAGTGAGAAAATCCCACACCTAGAGGCTGCTTCAGCTGGCCCATAAACTTTAATGTATATAAGCATTTTTGCGCCTGTCCCAAGTCAGGAGCCTCTGGCCTTTGATAGTATTGTATTGTTTAAATTTTAGTTTCTTGTGTACAATTTGAAAATTAGTATGGCGTTCATTATCACTGAACTAGTATATATTTGTTTAGGAGCCAGCTGAAGGATGCCTCCGGGTGCGGTAATGTCTCGCTACATTGAAGACCTATTGGTGACCTTCTGCTGTTGTTTTTTCTATGGTCAGGTTGTTGTTTCTTTGACACATTCCCCATTTCCATTCTCAATTTTAAGTTCAGCGAAAATGGACGTCTTACTAAAATAAACTATCAGTATTCACAAAGTGTGGAATAATAAAATAAATTTAATAAATGGACAGTATATTCTATGGTCGGGTTGTTGTCTCTTTGACACATTCCCCATTTCCATTCTCAATTTTATTATGTAGGATATAACGTAATTACGTATTGAAAGGTTTCTTTGCAAGTACAAACTGATGGACGCCACTAGTGGATTAATAATTGTTCTCATGGACGTTTGGTGAGATTTGTGCTCTATCTGCAATTTTATGTTTAATGTTTTTAATGGACTTTTTGTCTTTTTATGTTGACTCTAATGCGAATAAGGGGAAGTTGAAATGCTGAAAACCAGCCATCGGCTCAACTTGATTATACAGAATAAGTAGTTTTTTGGCATATTAATGCATTGACACATAGACGGATAGACACATTGACCAGTTGACCTATTAAAAAATCGACATATTAATCAATTGACATATTAAAACATTGACAGATCATCATCAACTGACAAATCAACACATAAACAGATTCATACATCAACACATTGCCATATCGACATACTGACAGATTAGAAAAAAACCAGACTCATACTTCGACTCATTGACATATTGAAACACTGACAAATCAACACATTAACGGACTCATACATCAACATTTGATATATCAACACATTGACAGATCAACACATTAAAATATGCATTTATCAACACATTGACATATTGACACACTGACATTTCAACACATTAAAAGACACGCACATCGACACATAGACATATTGACATACTGACAAAACAACACATTAACAGGCTACTACGTCAACATTGGACATATTGACACACTGACAGATTTAACACATTAACACATTTATGTATCAACACATTGACATATTGATACATTGACATATCAACATATTAACAGACTCATACATCAGCACATAGATATATTGACACACTGACTGCTTTAATACATTAACAGATTCATATCAACACATTGACATATCGATACATTTACAGATCAACATATAAACAGATTTCTGCATCAACACATTAATATAATGACACAATTACAGATCAACATATCACTTGACTCAAACATCAACACAATGACATATTAAAACACTGACAGATCAACACTTTAACACACATACATCATCACACGATGATAGATCAACACATGAACAGACACATTGACATATTCACACACTGACAGATCATTATATTACCGGACTCAAACTTGAACAAATTGACATATCGACACACTGACATATAAACATTTTAACACACATATATATCACCACGTTGATAAATCAGGCAGGCTCATACATCAACACATTGACATATTGACACACTTACATATCAACATATAACCAGACGCAAACATCAACATATTGCCATATTGACATACTAACATATCAACATATAACCAGATTCAAACATCAACACATTGACATATTGACACACTTACATATCAACATATAACCAGACTCAAACATCAACACATTGACCTATTGACACACTTACATATCAACATATAACCAGACTCAAACATCAACACATTGACATATTGACACACTTACATATCAACATATAACCAGACTCAAACATCAACACATTGCCATATTGACATACTAACATATCAACATATAACCAGATTCAACCATCAACACATTGACATATTGACACACTGACATATCAACATATAACCAGATTCAAACATCAACACATTGACATATTGACACACTGCCAGGTCAACACTTTAGCACACATACATCATCACGCTAATAGATCAACACATTGACAGACTCATGCATCAGCACATTGAATATTGACACACTGACACATCAACATCTTACCAGACTCAAACATCAACACATTGACACACTGACAGATCAACATCTTACCAGACTCAAACATAAACACATTGGGAGATGAACACATCAACAGACTCATACATTGACACATTGACAGATCTACACATAAACAGACTGAAACATTTGCATATCGACAGATTTACACACTGACAAATCAACACATTAACAGACTAAAATATTCACACGTCGACATATTGACACATTGACAGGATCATACATCAATACATCAATACATAGACATATAGACACTCTTGACATATTGAACCACAAACATATTGAACAACGCATACATTAACACATTAACATATTGACACACTGACAAATCAACACATTAACAGTCTCTAACATCCACAAGTTAACATTACGACACATTAACAGACTCAAACAGCAACACATTGGCATATTGACACACTGACAGATGAACACTATAACAGATTAATAAATCTACACATGACATATCAACACATCAACATATCAACACATTAACATACTAAAACATCTACACATTAATACATCGACATACTGACAAATCAACCATTAACAGATTCAAACATCAACGCATTAACACACTGATATATCAATACCTTAACACTCATACATCGACACATAAACATATTGACACACTGACATATTTACTAAAATGTCAGACTCATACATTCAATTTGACATATTGGCACACTAACAGATCAACAAATTAACAGATTCGTATATCAACATGTAGACATATCAACACACTTATAAATTAACACATTAACAGATAAATTCATCCACACAGAGATATCGACAAACTGACATTTTGACATATTGACACATTGACAGGATCATACATCAATACATAGACATATAGACACTCTTGACATATTGAACCACAAACATATTGAACAATGCATACATTAACACATAGACATATTGACACACTGAAATGTTAACACATTAAAATATTCATATATCAACACATTAACATATTAAAACACTAACAATTTAACACATTAACAGACTTCTACATCATTACACCAATAATTCAATACATAAACAGGCTAATACATCAACACATAGACATAAAGACATTCTGACATATTTAACACATTGACATATCGAAAAGATGACATATCAACATATTAACCAACAAATGAGGAGAAATTATATATGAGTGTGTGTATGGATACATTTTTTTTCACAACAGAAACACATCAAAACTTTCCATTTTTTTTTTATTTAGATTCCATCGGAAAAGGTCAACAGTCTGCCATGTTAAATCGTTTATATGGGAAGGGCAGCTATGAATCATTTGATATGAGATGTATGGTAACCGGCCAATTTTCTGTTGGGAAATCGACTCTTGTGAAGCTGTTAGCTGGAGAAATTATACCTGATGGTCGACACCCGACAGATGGGATTTCTCTGGTAGAAGGTCGCTGTGGCCTCGATGTTCAGACAAAAGAATGGATTCTTGTTGATCCAGGTGAGAAAGAGCACAAGTAGAATATCTGACCACATTAAAAAAATCTATTGCATGGACTGCCCTATCAGCAGACATGTTATAGTACTGATTTAAATAGTTTCTCATTGTAGCCATTTTTTTGTGCCTTCTATTCACGCACCATATTAATTCAATATCAAATCTGATTTGTGTATGAAAATCTTGACATTTTACTAATCTTATTAGAAAGATGTTAAGGTTTTATATTTTGAAATTGAATTTAAATGTTAAAACTATTCAATGAATTAACATTATTTTCCATATTCAATAATGTCATCAATCAATCAGTTAAAATATGACTCTTTAAAATGTCTTAATAGCATTATGTTACACCTGATAAGATTTCATTCTAATCTTAATTACTGATTTTTCTTACATTCTTCACTTCGTTTTGACAGCCTGCAGCCGATTTTGATTTGATTTGCCTGATGTATTAAATATAATTTCAGACTCTTTTAATGCCCTGGATGTTGTGTACAGTAAGGTTTTAATGTCCTCTCTGGAAGAAGAGGAGGAGAGTGAACTAACCAAAAAGTTCATCAAAGCTTCAGATACAAGTCCAACTGGTTATGCCAAAGCTACACTTTCCTCTTTGCCCTCAGAACAGTCTGCAGCAGCACAATCTCTACCATCTACGAAATCCTCCGATGTGCCTCACACGGTAAAACAGATGGAAAAGAAAATGAGAACAAGAATGACAAAAGAAGAAATAAGAAAGAAAATGGAAAAGTTCCTCAAAAGTCGAAAGTATAAGATGAAAGTTGGACGTCTTATCTTCTGGGATTTTGGTGGACAATATGTTTATCTAACAACACATCAGACCTTCATGACGTTCCGGGCATTGTTTCTTGTAGTATTTGATGGGAGCAAAGATTTGCATGAACAGGTCCCTGATGTGATGAGTTTTCCAGGGCAGCACATGACGCCAACGCCAGCAGGTAATATGCATGTTATTTACACTCAGATAATGAAAACAGGATACATTTCTATAACAGCAAGATGATAGTTCAAAAAACAATTAGAATTGTCTAAATATTTAAGCCTAAATCTAAATGTTTACGTAACTTGTTTACATTGCCACTTTGAGCTTGTCACAAACTACAATATTAACCTCAATATGTCTCACATTTTGAAACATTGATATGAGGTAAGACAATACTATTTATTAAAGATACCAGGTTTGAATTTTTGAACGTCGGAAAGTGGTTTAGATTTTGAATGAGTAAATTCTCACAAAAAAGGAGCTGATGATTTTATCATAAGCATGAACAGAGTGTTGCATTTATTGACAGACAACATTATATTTTTGCGGTCATATATTGGTATGAAGTTGGCTTCGTTGTCGTCGTCCGAAGACAAGTTGGTTTTTTTGCACAATAACTTAAGTTTAATAAATGGATCTCTTTGAAATATTACCATAAGGTTCAATACCACAAAAGGAAGGTTGGGTTTGATTTTGGGGGTTATGGTACCATCATTTAAGGAAAAAGGGGCCAAAAATAAGCATTTTTGAAACTTCCAGACAATAACTTGTGTGTTAGTGTATGGATCTCTCTGACATTGTACCACAAGGTTCCATATCACAAAGGAAATGCTGGGATTGATGTTGGGGGTAATTGCCTCAAAATTTTTGGAATTAGCGACCAAAAAGGGTAAAAAACCATGCATTTTTTTAGTTTCAGGACAATAACTTTTGTGTGAGTGTATGGATCTTTCTGAAATTATACTACAAGATTCCATATCACAAAGGGAAGGCTGGGTTTGAGTTTTGGGGCAATTGCCCTAAAAGTTTAGGAATTTGGGACCAAAAAGGACACAAAAAAGCTTTTTTTCTAGTTTCCAGACAATAACTTGTGTTCAAGTGTATGGATCTCTCTGATTAATTGTACTGCAAGGTATTATACCACAAAGGGAAGGCTGGGATTGAGTTTAGGGTGATGAATCATAAGGGGTTCAAAAAATTTGGGGGAGGATTTTTTTTTCTGTTTTTTTTTCTTTAATTATTTTTATTTTAAGTTGTTTATTCTTATATATATATATATATATATATAAAAGCAAATAATAATGATATGGCAGGAGATAAATACCAAACAGGATATGTGAATTATTATATTAAGTATTGCGCTATAGCAAGAAATCTTCAATTGCACAGTAATGCACAATAGCAAGAAATCTTCAATTGCACAGTATTGTAGGTGTGATCTGACCTTAACCTCATTTCAATTCATTGAGTTTTAGTATTTTTTCTAATACTATATGTAATAGGTCAACTATATTTGGTGTATGGAAATATTTTATGATGTACATGTCAGTCTCCATGTATCATCTGACCTTGACCTTATTTTCATGGATCATTGATCAATGTTAAGTTTTCATGGTTAAGTTTGTTTGTTAGATACTGTAAGCAATAGTTCGACTATATTTAATGCATAGATTGATTGTACGGTGTACATGTCTGCCTGGCATGGTTCGTCTGACCTTGACCTCCTTTTCATGGTTCATTGGTCAATGTTAAATTTTCTAGGTCATATCTATAAATTAACTGTTTACAAAACTTTTGAATTTTTAAAATACTAAGGCTTTTCTACCTCAGGAATAAATTACCTTGGGTGTATTTGGCAAAACTTTCAGGAATTTTGGTCCTCAATGCTCTTCAACCTCGTACTTTATTTGGCCTTTTTAACTTTTTTGGATTCGAGCGTCACTGATGAGTCCTTTGTAGACAGACCGGTCAACTACATATAGTGAATTGAATGATTGTTAGGAGTACATGTATTTCTGTTTAGTTTATCTGACCTTGACATCATTTTCTTGGATCATGCTAAGTTTTTATACGACCGCAAATTTTGAAAAAATTTTCGTCGTATATTGCTATCACGTTGGCGTCGGCGTCGTCGTCGTCGTCGTCGTCGTCGTCGTCGTCGTCGTCGTCGTCCGGCGTCCGAATACTTTTAGTTTTCGCACTCTAACTTTAGTAAAAGTGAATGGAAATCTATGAAATTTTAACACAAGGTTTATGACCACAAAAGGAAGGTTGGTATTGATTTTGGGAGTTTTGGTCCCAACATTTTAGGAATTAGGGGCCAAAAAGGGCCCAAATAAGCATTTTCGTGGTTTTCGCACTATAACTTTAGTTTAAGTTAATAGAAATCTATGAAATTTTGACACAAGGTTTATGACCACAAAAGAACGGTCGATATTGATTTTGGGAGTTTTGGTCTCAACAGTTTAGGAATTAGGGGCAAAAAAAGGGCCCAAATAAGCATTATTCTTGGTTTTCGCACAATAACATTAGTTTAAGTAAATAGAAATCAATGAAATTTAAACACAATGTTAATGACTACAAAAGGAAGGTTGGTATTGATTTTGGGAGTTTAGGTCCCAACAGTTTAGGAATTAGGGGCCAAAAAGGGACCCAAATAAGCATTTTTCTTGGTTTTCGCACCATAACGTTAGTATAAGTAAATAGAAATCTATGAAATTTAAACACAAGGTTTATGACCATAAAAGAAAGGTTGGGTTTGATTTTGGGAGTTTTGGTCCCAACATAATAAGGGGCCCAAAGGGTCCAAAATTAAACTTTTGTTTGATTTCATCAAAATTGAATAATTGGGGTTCTTTGATATGCTGAATCTAACTGTCATGACTGTGTATGTAGATTCTTAACTTTTGGTCCCGTTTTCAAATTGGTCTACATTAAGGTCCAAAGGGTCCAAAATTAAACTTAGTTTGATTTTGACAAAAAATGAATCAGTTAGGTTCTTTGATATGCTGAATCTAAAAATGTACTTAGATTCTTGATTATTGGCCCAGTTTTCAAGTTGGTCCAAATCGGGGTCCAAAATTAAACTTTGTTTGATTTCATCAAAAATTGAATAAATGGGGTTCTTTGATATACCAAATCTAACTGTGTATGTAGATTCTTCATTTTTGGTCCTGTTTTCAAATTGGTCTACACTAAAGTCCAAAGGGTCCAAAAATAAACTTAGTCTGATTTTAACAAAAATTGAAATCTTGAAGTTCTTTGATATGCTGAATCCAAAAATGTACTTAGATTTTTGATTATGGGCCCAGTTTTCAAGTTGGTCCAAATCAGGATCTAAAATTATTATATTAAGTATTGTGCAATAGCAAGTCTTTTCAATTGCACAGTATTGCGCAATGGCAAGAAATATCTAATTGCACAATATTGTGAAATATCAAAAAAAATTTAATTAGAGTTATCTTTCTTTGTCCAGAATAGTAAGCAAGAAATATCTAATTGCAAAATATTGTGCAAAAGCAAGATTTTTTTTTTAATTGGAGTTATCTTTCTTTGTCAAGAATCAACTTAAATCTTTGTTATATACAATATACAATGTATATTCACTTTTTACTACCAACTGATAAATTAAAATAATCTTTACCATTCAGTGATAACAAGCAGTTTTTTTACATCTTAATATTTTATGATGTATTTAAATGAGTAGTTATTGTTGCAAACTCCATTAGAAATTTTAATTGAGATTAGTTTTGGAATAAGGGAAAGGGGGATGTGATTAAAAAAATTGGGGTCAATTTTTCTCATTTGAAATTTCATAAATAAAAAAGAAAATTTCTTCAAACATTTTTTTGAGAGGATTAATATTCAACAGCATAGTGAATTGCTCTCTAAGAGAAACAAAAATTTTAAGTTCATTAGAACACATTCATTCTGTGTCAGAAACCTATGCTGTGTCAACTATTTAATCACAATCCAAATTTAGAGCTGAATCCAGCTTGAATGTTGTGTCCATACTTGCCCTAACCGTTCAGGGTTCAACCTCTGCGGTCGTATAAAGCTACGCCCTGCGGAGCATCTGGTTTGTGATAGTTGTAGTAAAACTTTATATTTAGGACTATCAACATAATATAAATGGTTAGTAAAGAAGGCGAGAAATTTCAGTGTGTGCACTATTGTTGTTATTCCTTAATTCTATTTTTGTTAAAACTTTGTATTAAATAGCAGCAAAAACAAATGTTATCCTTACTTGTGTCAAAATATGTTTATTTGTTGTAAAAGTAAGTTAAGCAATGTATTGTCAAATTCACAATTAATGGCCTTGTCATTAAGCAATGTTAAAAACAATGTTTTCCTATAGAAAGTCAGATTGTTTTATAATGAGTAAACCAAAAAACATATTTAATGTTAGAATGTTTACATACTTGATTTCTCAAAATATCTACCCAAAGACTAAAAATTGTAGTTTTGATGAAATTTTTCTTCATACACCATCCAGATTTATTTCCTTATATGTTATGCCTAAAAAAGTAAGTAGGGGAATGGAATTACTTGTTAAATTTGTTCATGAATTTGTATTCCATCTGCTTCCTTTGTTTAATATTCACATAGACCAAGGTGAGAGACGCAGGCTCTTTAGAGCCTCTGGTTTATATACTTTTTTTATGACAGATTTTGATTTTATTTTGTAGTATTCTTGCAATATTGGGTCAATTCCATCCTGACCTATTGTAAGGTTGTATATGCAGGCATACCAAAAATCTTGTTTGTTGCCACTCACAAGGACAAAGTACCAATGGTGAGTGATCTTATGTTAGAAATATAGTAGTAAGTCATTGCCATTTGAAACACTTGAATAATGTGTAAAAACTGCTTACATAATGATAATATGCCCATATGTCTTAACTTGACCAAACTTCGTATAAGGCTACACTTTCGAAAGAACAAGATCCTAATTGATTTGTGGGTAATAGACTTAAGATCAGATTACAGGGACTATAACTAGAGTAGAATATATGAAGAAACACTTATAGATAAGAAAAGGATATTGGTTAGCATTTGTATTAATATTCAATTTGATATATCTCATTGTCATGGAGATTCTCTGCCGTGTCACTCTCGGTCATGGTCTATTGACTTTAAACAATTGTTCAGTTTAAATGTTAAAGTTTGTATTTTCTTTGCCTTGTTACTCTCGGGCATGGTCTATTGACTATAACAATTGCTCAGTTTAAATGTTAAAGTTTGTATTTTCTTTTTAAGTCAGTTTTATTTCAACAAATATGCTGACAATATGAAAGTTTAGTGATGTTAGAGGCCAAAATATTTGAAATTCCAAAACGTAATACAAATGTTGATGAGTTGGTGAAATAAAAAATCGGGACAGGTAATGCATGAGGACGATTTATGATTTGTTTTAAAATAAGTTCAATTTTATCAACAAAAAATTGAAATTAAACAATATCCATATGTTCATGCAAATACCCTCTTGACCTGTTTTAGATTTATTGCCAACTTATTAACTGTGACTTATGTTGTTTACTTGTGTTTCTTTACTAGGTAGGTAAAGTGAATTACCAAACAAAAATATCAATAGCAAGTTTTTCTTTCAAAATACCCTTTTCATTTTATTTCCCTTGGAAGGTAAAATTTAACAACTGATAACAGTTTCAGTCTGTTATCTTTGAAAGTATGAGATCTAGGTTAAAAGTGTAAAATTGACCTTTGAGAGAAGATGTATGTCACTTGAAAATTTGAGATAAATCTAATTGTAGAACGCGTTATTAATGATGGTGATATCAACTTAACAGTCCTGTTGGATTTTAAGAAAGCTTTTGATGTAGTAGATCATGATTTTCTCTGAAAAAAATTTGAAATTTATGGATTTGATAATACTGCTGTTTCTTTTTCAAAATCATATTTGAATGAAAGAACTCAACAAGTACAAATTGGTAATGCTCATTCTGAAAAACTTTATATCAAGTATGGTGTCCCCCAAGGCTCCATATTAGGCCCCCTTCTATTTATATTATACATAAACGACCTTCCTTTTTATATGAAAAATGCTTTCACTGTTATATGCCTATGATTCAACTTTACATCTTTCTGGTAATGGTTATTAAACTCTACAGTCAAAGGTACAAGAAGATGTACATGGTGTTGAGGAATGGTGCAATGATCATGATGATAACAATATGTTCATCAATAAAAATAAAACAAAATATATGATTATTGGAACGAAGCAAAGAGCAATGCCACATTACAATGAGAGTTGTTTAACTGTTAACAATCAAGTGATACAATCTTCCACATGCAAAGGTATTTTAGGAATTCAAATTGACCCTTCCCTCACATGGACAAACCAAATTGATGTGATCTGCTCAAAAATATCATCTAGACTATATCTATTATTAAAGATTAAAAAAAAATTAAATCTAGACTGCAGAAAATTATTCTATATTGGTTTTATCTTGCCACTAATTGATTATTGTTGTTAAGTGTGGAGTAGTTGTAGCAGTGAGGATATTAAAATTATAACAGAGAGCTGCTAGATTAATACTAGAAACCGACCCTTTCGCTCCTTCTTGCCCTTATTCAAACACATAAACTGGTTGACAGTTGAACAGAGAATAAAATATCACAAGTTTGTGATGACATTTAAGTGCATTAAAAATGACGCCCCATCATATCTAACTGACAAGTTTCATTATGTTTCAGACAGAAATACATACCCTTGAGAAATGCTGTTCAAGGAAACCTCATACTCCCTAAACCAAAAACAGAATTCTTCAAAATCTTTTTTACGTATTCGAGACCATTCTTGTGGAATAATTTGCCAATACCGTGAAAAAATATTACAAATGTTAATTCTTTCAAATACAACATTTATAACAGATCATTTATTGAAATCAACCTAGCTGTATAAATAATATTAAAAACTGATTATGTCATCATGTTTATTTATTCATCACATTTTATCAAGTTGTATTGAACATTATTATCATACTTGACTTTTTATACTAATGTATGCAATGTATATGTTTGCATTTTGTTTGAATTTTCACGATGAGGGCCTCAGGGAAGATTAACTCATTGTGTAACTCTCTTAAAACAATGTATTGTTGTTGTTGTTGTTATTCCACCATTGAAGATGCATTTAAATCACCAGGTGTGCGATACAGTGTATTATTCTGTCAACTTTTTATGTTTAACAGGAGAATATTGAGACCAGACGTGAAGAGCTTTACAGAGGAATTGAGGAGTTGTTTGAAGACCACGAGGGAAAACATCATCTGGTCCTTAGACCTCTAATATTTGTCAATGCCAAAGATCAAGCCGACCCAGAAATAGAAGTTCTGAAGAAAACAATAACAGAACTTACATTCGACCACCCATGCTGGGGTGAAAGAATGCCCAATGCTTGTGTTCCACTAGAGCTAGAGATCGCTGAACTAGTGGCAGAAGGAAAACAAATAATGTCATTGGCTGAAGTTAAAGAATTAAATGCTATCAGCGAGGTGTCTGTCCTGTCCCCTGAGCAGTTGACTGATTTCCTACATTTTCATCATTCCCTGGGGAAGATTGTTTATTTCGATACCCCCCAGCTGAGAGATAATGTAATCATCAACCCTCTTCTTATGGTGGAAGTTATGAGATCTTTTATCACAGGTGTGTATGTATTTTCATTGTGTAGTGAATATATTATATTGCAGTTAAAAATGTTCCAATATCCAAAAAGTGTTTACCTTTTATTAGAGCGTGACAGACTGTTGGATAGTATCCTATACTAATATTATTGTTGGTATGTGAGAACTTTTATGTAATATGATTAGTAAAAAGATTAGTCTTTTTTTTATCCACAGTGTTAAAAATTGTGAAATGCATGCAATTTTTTATCAGATTTCTGAATAAAAATGTTGTTTTTTAATTGGTGATGTACGGCAGCAGGCAACCGAGGAGTTTACTTAGATACATGTACTTAGATCAAATTTGAATTGTGTGGCGTCACTTTTATTATACTAGAGTATGTCCCTTTAATTTATAAATGGGAAAATTGCTGAATTTTTTGTTTCCATTTTCTTACTTAAGTTTGCCTCAACCAGGGACTTTCTATACTAACTGATTACTCAGCCGCCTATTTAAAGCTACCACCCAACAATAAACTTAGTTCTGATATACAATGCTAGTATATATTTGCGTACTTCACAGTACATTGTAATTGTATAATTATTATTAGCTGTATATAAAAAATCTGATCAATAGCGATTTAAGATGACACAAAATATAAGATTTTTAAAGAATGATGAATTATTTAACTGAGACGTATCGTTTTGAAGAACACCCCAGTTGTGTAAAATGGTTACCATATCACACAAGATGGCAGCCACTGAAAATTCAACGAACAAATTCCTCAAAGTTTAAAGATCAATATTTAAAAGACGAGAAATCTTTTGAAAAACATGAAAAGCAGTTTGCAATGACAAAATGTATAAAATTTCATAAAAAACATTTTTTGTTAAACTTGAACATATAGTTTATTTGTAGTTATGTAGAATACTTCAAAATGTGAAATGATTTGCTATAAAGTCACGTGACATTAGCTATGGCCGAGATCAGTCTGATAATGTGTATAGATATCGTTATAATTGACTATTCCCGTTAGTATAGAAAGTCCCTGCCTCAACCAAACTTTATGAATTCTATACAAAATACTTATTACCACAAAACAAAGATCAAGTTTGAATTTTGGTGCCTTCCCTTTTACCGTTCTAGAGTTATGCTTCTTACAAATGGAAACAAGGCGGAATATTTCGTTTCTGTTCTCCGACTTAAGTTTACTTCAACGAAATTTTATGAAACTTAAATATAATATATTTTTTTTCAATTTAAACTGAAACTGATATTTATTTAGTATAAACATGCTAAAGGTATCGGTTTAACTATAGAACTACATGGTTTCCAAATATAAGATATATTTGAACAATGCTAAAAAACTTTGAGAATGCAAGTAGTTCTATCTCGTTATGAGTTGATTTCCAACACAATTATGTTTTGAGACAATGTGTAGTTTTTATATATTTAAACTGAAACTCTTATACTAGGCTTTTTATAGAAGGTGAATGTAGACGTGGTTAGTGAGACATTCAGTTTCACTAAACTAACATACATTATTGTTTAGGGACCAGCTGATGCACCCCTAGGGTTGCGAGATTTTTTCGATGTGTTGGTGTCCTTTGACTGTTTTTGTGTTTTGGTCTATTTTTCTTAAACTATAAGTAATAGGTCAACTATATTTGTTGTATGTAAGCATTGTTAGCTGCACATGTCTGGCTGGCATGGTTCTTCTGACCTTGACCTCATTTTCATGGTTCATTGGTCTTTGTTTAGCTATCTTGGTTAATGTTAAGTTCAGTGACAGTTGTAATAAAGCTTTATACTTAGGACTTTCAACATAATATCAATGATTAGTAAAGAAGGCGAGACATTTCAGTGTGAAACACAATTGCAAAATGGTATAAGTGCCCATAATGATGCCTAGTGTTACAAATTATTCATTGGTTCCCATTTTTGAAATATTTGTCAAAAGATACAAGTTTTATACACAGATTTAAATGAAACTTGTATTTTGATGGAAGATATCCTGGATTAATCAATTGTCTGAAAGTCTGCAGACATTTATTCTTCATAATCATGAAATATCAACTATTAATACTTAGTTCTCCCATCATGTTGTAACTGTGTCACTTTCTATTTATATTAGGGAACAAATTTCATCCAGAAATCTGATCCTCACCAATAGAGCAGAAATTCCTGCTAAATTAAACCAAACAGTGAAGTTGAAAGAAATTTTTACGGACACCATCACGAGTTGGTTGACTGTTATGAAATATTAGTTTCACAGATGATAACGGATTATGTGGTATCTATGGCAATGTCAGTTTATGAGTTTGAATGTCCCTCTGGTATATCTCGCTCCTGTTTTATACTATCATATTTGTCTGTTTGTCTTTTTCTTTTTTTGCCATGGCGATGTCAGTTTATGAGTATGAATGTCCCTCTGTTATATTTCGCCCCTATTTTATAATATCATATTAGTCTGTTTGTCTTTTCTTTGTTACCCATGGCAATGTCAGTTTATGAGTATGAATGTCCCTCTGTTATATTTCGCCCCTTTTTTATAATATCATATTAGTCTGTTTGTCTTTTTCTTTGTTAGCCTTGGAGATGTCAGTTTATGAGTTTTAATGTCCCTCTGTTATATTTCGCTTCTATTTTATAATATCATATTTGTCTGTTGTTTTTTTTTAGTCATCACATTTTCAGTTTATGAGTTTGAATGTCCCTCTGGTATATTTCGCTCCTGTTTTATAATATCATATTTGTCTGTTTGTCTTTTTCTTTTTAAGTCATGGCGATGTCAGTTTATGAGTTTGAATGTCCCTCTGGTATATTTTGCCCCTATTTTATAATATCAAATTTGTCTGTTTGTCTTTTTCTTTTTTAGCCATGGCGATGTCAGTTTGAATATCCCTCTGGTATATTTCGCCCCTATTTTATAAATATCATATTTCATGTATTTGTCAAGGAAAAAATCACATTCAGTGTATTTAACATAAATGTCTTCTTTATATATACGATCACAGCTTGAGAAGTTACCTCAAAACTAATAAATTACCCACCCAAAAGGAATGTATTTAATCAAGGTAATCATTCAAAATATTTGTTTACTTCATGTAATTAGAATAAATAGTAACTGAGGAGTAAACTTTATGTGCTAAAAGCTGGAAAATAAAAATATGAACGACAGTAATTGACTGACAAGATGTCATCATGGATGACTGCCATGCATCATTCTTAGTGTTTCTTCTACAGAAAACATGTAGAAACCATGCAAACATTTGAAAACTCACAGTTTTTCCCACAGCACATGCAAGCCTTGTTTCAGATTATTTTCTTACAAATGGGAAATGATTCAACTTTGATCTGATATCAAATCCTGTTATAACAGACTAGACAAACAAATATTTTTTGATGTGTTCTGATATAAAAGACATTTAATTTAAATATTAGGATAAATTGTTTTTTCCAGTGATGATCTAAGTGAGCGATACCAATTGTTTGATCATTTAGCTTTTATAGACCGGTATTACCTCATAATATAAACTATATATGAAGTCTGATAACATCTTTTTTATTTCATATTTATAGATGTTGCATTTTGGCCCAAAGAAAATAAAACAAGGAAAACCTTCAAAAAGATGTCTGAAAATGGAATGATACAAAAAGGAGACCTCTACCAGATTTGGGAACAAGAAGAATTCCGTCAGATTTTACCATTTAAAGAGTACATATTTGATATGCTGATACATCTAGATATCGTATCCGAACAACGGAGATATGATACAAAAACAGGAAGTCGTCTACCAATAGAAAACTTCTTTGTACCCTGTATGCTTACCCAAAGAAATGATACAGATTTCTTGACACAAGAATGTACACCAGAGAGGACTGTAAGTTTGGCCTTTGTTTTCAAAGGAACCATCATACCTCCTGCCTTACCAAATCGTCTCATATGTGCATGTCTCAGTATGTGGACATTAAAACAATACCGTGGAAGGAAACTTATGTTTTCTGGGTTTGTTGGGTTATCAGTTGATAAAGAGCATGATATCGTTGTCTGTGTAGAAGGTAACAAGATCTTACTGTACCTAGTCCACAAACGCTCCAAGGGCCTGATAGTTCCTGAGATAGCCACTAGTGTCAGAGAATGTTTGCATTTAACATTGGAGAGGATTTCGGAATTTTATCAGTCCACTGTCCACGAAAAAGTCATCAGTCAACTACCATTTCACACTGAGTATTCCTGCTCAAGATTTATCTGTTACTTTCCAGAAGAAAGATTAGCTTTAAAAACTGATGAGTGCGTTTGTAACCATGGTGACGACATTACACTCAACTGGAAGGTTTGGAACCAGAAACAGGTTTGAATACTAGCATTGAATATTCAAGTTTTTTGTGTAATCACTTAATTTCCCCTACCACAATAAAGAGATTTAGTTGAAGTTGAAACTTTGTACACCAGTTCCCTATGAACTTTCTACTTTTAATGCCAAATTAGTGTTTTGACCCCAATTTTACGGTCCACTGAACACAGAAAGTAATAATGCAGGTGGAGCATCTGTGTACTATGGACGCATTGTTGTTTTCTTATTATAAGACATTACTTACATTTCACGAGGGAGTTTACCTTATTAAGTTTTATATCAACTCTAAGCTTAATCTGTTTGCAGTTAGCTAATAAGATATTTACAGAAAGATTTGTCAATGTTAATTAATCGAATTCAGGTCATAGTTACTGTTAATAGTTCAAATTGTTGTGTTTAGTATATGCTTTGTTATAACTAGTGTCTGTGCTGTTTCTTGTGTATGTTGAATTTACAATTATATATTTGTTTTCCTTTAATAGAAACAAAAGCAGTGTGATCCGGATTGTACAGGTATAGTTATGTGTTTTGTATTTAACTTTGTGTTTTGTTATTGATAGAATAATACCTAAAGAGTTAATAACGAACTGACATGATCTGTCAGTGATACTTCCTTAACTGACTGAACTTATTAAACCATGAAGGTGTCAACCCCTAGGATACCTAAGTTGTAAATGATATAACATATGAGAATTATTTGATTTCAATGCTCTTGGGTTTCGTAATAAATCTATTCTTTTACTATTTAACGGTTGATTTCATTAGACACTAAATTATACCAAGTTTAATTCCCCATTCACAGGTCAGTTACATCTTTTGATTAAACAGTGAGGGTTTTTTTTTTACAAAAAAAAAGGAACGATAGCAACAAAGTTCTTGTTTTTTGTCATCAAACATCGAATTTGTGAAGAACTTCCTGCTACGATTCCAACCAAAAATACTTTGGAGATGACATCAAACTGCTCATATGATCTTAAAAAGAAATACACTGAAAATAACATAAACATTCTGAAAATATACATTGAGACAATGACCTCAGAGGCTAAATATGGCAAGGAATCAATAACACTTATTTTTGAACAGATGTCCAATTGGTTCTTAGTATGCATCACTGGATTCTCATTGCAGATGATGCATAATACATTAGAGGGAAATTGAATGAAATTTGTTTTCTCGTTAAAAAACAGTTCTATATATGAACTAAACATCTGCTTTAAATAAATTGACAATTGATGATTACTGGTGTTGAACTTTTGGAACAAATCAAATCATAAGAAAATCTCTGGAGCTAAAAGTTGAACGATACCAGATGTCAAAAAAGAAAGCATTACCTGCTGTTCTTACAAATTACACCAATCAAATGTGCATTTAGTTAAAATTTCACAATAAGATAAGAAGCTATCGGTAAATTATAGTTATAGAAGACATTTTGTATCTTAATATGCAATTCCATAAACAACAAGTCTTCTGTTGGTTTTCTATTTTTTTTGTATCACAGACACATCATGCATATCAACCAATTTCTATAGGCGACTTAAACTTTGTAATTTGAGAAAGATTGATAGTACATGTACCAGGAATGTCAGAGAGATGTATCATTAAATATCATGTGTAGCGGGCTAAGTATACAGCGTTGTATTACAATTTGTGAACAGTTGCGTTATTCAGTATAAGTATAATATTTTCATCTACTTTCATTTGATATCAAAACTCAGTTTTTATGAATAATGTAAATAAATAAGTCGTATACTGAGAAGATCATTTGACTGCTAGATACAAATTATTGTAAAGTTTTCCAATTATCTATATTTGGGATTATCATCAAATTTTGTCAATATAATGCGGCTATTAACAACTGTCAATTAAAGGGGAGATTTATCTTGCTATAAAAATAGGTTAAACCATTTTCTTAGGAAATATGATAGTTATCCTTGTATAAATATGTTATATGTTGTTAAAGCTGTATGTTTCTGTAGTGTATCTGTAAAGATTTGTCATATATATTTGTTATATATTAATTTAAGGTTTGAGTGAAGATGCATTATCTCAGATTCCAAGTAACACAGAGTTACTTCATCTGTCTGTTAATTGTGAGACACGCATGATACATGATTTAGCTATTCATCTTGACATGGAAGAAACAGAATGGAATGATATGGTAGAGAATTACCCAAGAAATACACAAATGGTCAAGTTTTTAACACTTATTGATTTGAGAGAGAACAATGGCATACGTTTTGGAGATTTGGCCAAAGGCTTAATCGAAATGAAGATAACAACGCATACCTTATGTATGGTAAGCTATGTATGATACTGATAAATTACTCATTTTCTTCATGTCTTTTTCTTCTGTTTTTTTTTACCCTCCAACTCACCCCTACAGATTTAGGAGACACGAACAAAATGTCGCTCTTTGTGTTATTTATGTATTTTGTTAAAAAAAACTTATGGTAAAAGATCAATATATGGTAATCAGTTATAATTCTGAATGCAATTGTATCGTCAAGGCCACTTGGATGCAAAATTCACAATAAGAGTAACTTATTATTCAGGTCAATAAATAAGTGTGCTTTAAAACAAGATATATCCGCTTTAGTACAATGCATTTTTATTTTTGGCTACAAACAAAACATATATCTATGTTAACAGTTGTATATATTATATAACAAATCTTCTTGCATATAGTTATCAATGCTAGAAAATCAAAATTGGAAAAGGACAATTTTTGTTATTTGTAAATTAGTTCACTAAGGCAAATATCAGTTGAAAAATTAAACAAAATATGATTGATGGCATAACATCAAGGATCTACATTATTATTTTCTGTAGTATATGAAAATAAATGATTTTAGGTAATTGAAATAAGTACATTTTTTATTAATTTTGATATGAGAAGAAGATGCCAAATATTTCTAACAATGAATGTTCATTCTTTTAACTGTATTTGGGTTATTTTTAGACAAGGTGCCATGTTCTTACAACAACTCGTCGGAACAATGAGAAACGATTAATAGTTTGCGTTATTTTCTCAAAATAGTTATTTTATATTTTATTTTCATTATTATATACAGTTTTTATAATTTATAGGTAACATGTTTCAGTAACTGAAAGTGATCTTCAAACCTTTCAAATATCCACTTGGTGTTTGTTAATACTTTGCAATTTTACTTCAACCAAACAGATTATAATA
Organism: Mytilus edulis; assembly: GCA_019925275.1. Taxonomy (NCBI): domain Eukaryota; kingdom Metazoa; phylum Mollusca; class Bivalvia; order Mytilida; family Mytilidae; genus Mytilus; species Mytilus edulis. Next base: position 4,582,343 of record CM034354.1, read on the forward strand.
AAAACATTTTGTCAAGGATTTGTAAGTTGTTACGAAGAGAATAATTTTCTATACTGCCTGAAGGTTTCTGATTTTTAGTTGTAGTATGAAGCAGTTTTTTAGTCTGTCATTTACCCAATGAAAATATGAAGGGATGTGAAGTAAATGTACATGAGACAATATTAATATCAATACATGGTAAAACCCAAATATGGAACGTTTTTATTGTTGTCCTTCATCTTCAAGTCACCATGAGGCATTCAACAATGATCAATATTTCTCATAACTGGTAGTAAGTTCAAGTTGACCCTTCGCATCGGTTTGAGCAGAATTCATGGTTAAATGTCATACAAAGCTACATCAACCTTTACATGCTTTACTGAGAGGAATAATTTGATATTTGTTTGCTTTAAGCTTTTTATATCTTTTGTCAAACGAAGTTGGGGAAGGGATATAGTGTTTCATCTGTCCATCACAAAGTTAAATTCAATCTATCTAGTTTAAACATATTAAGTTTATTTATAGTGGAATGGGAAACAAGTTATAGCAACTTATTTTAATCCCTGTCCACTTTGCAGGTGCGAGTGCTATTAGCCTTCTCTTTTTCGATATCTACAAGAGTGTCTTTTACGTGCAAGGGATATGGCTCTCTCACAATACGGGTCAGCCATTTATCGCCCCCTTCCAATGGACTATCATCGTTTCTCAAGATCATACTCACAAACGGTGTCAAGGGAGAGCCGAAAATTCACTCCCTGAAATGTTCTCCCCGTAACGGGGATACAACCAGGAACATTTGTGTTAGTAGTCCGGTGCACTTACCACTACACTACGGCTCTCCATCTATCTGTGGAAGTATAAGTCATAGTTCATGAGATTTTGTTCATAGATGCGTCTTGAATAACCAAGGGGTCCTTCTAAAAATAAGGTTATCTTGACCTACATTTCACATGAGTGACTGGTTAAAGTTTGTGTTTGAGTCCATCTCTGAGATACAACTCGTGGAGAAATAATATTTTGTCAGTAGATGCATCTGTAATAGTCAAAAAATATGTCATCTTGACATAAAATTAATTGATGAGTAAATGAGGTGAAAGGCTGCGTTTAAGTTTATATCTGAGATGAGGAATACAAATATTTTGTCAGTAGATGCAACTTTGATAGTCACGAGTTTCAAAATCAAGTCTTGAAAATGAATAAGATGATATTCCATTTCATCAACTGCACTTAAAAGATATTCGATTTCATAAACTGCATAATTAAGATATATTTTATAGCATTATCATAACTAATTGGATTGGACCAATTCTGGCAATTGAGGATTAAAGTCAACTCAATATACAGATTGTTTATATAATATTTTGCACTTGTTTTTACACCAAAAACCTCCGTATTTCCGACCCACAAATTTGGTGCATGCACCAATTAACTCTCTTGTAACTTATTGTTTTCATTTTTTACAGCACTCGGTCGATACTATCAGTCAGTATCATCGTACTGACATGATTTATAACAAACGTTTCTGAAGTTGTCTGTTTATAATTTTTTTAAATATAAAAATAAAACATATGCTAACTCCCTCAGGCAAAGTTTGCTTTAGATGAATTTGGCTATTTTTTTTGGGGTATATAAATCTTCAACTGTGTCGGTTCTTATCCATTCTTGGCTTTTAAATATGAGGCTTCTAGCTGGTTACTGATAACGGTAAATCCAGGAAAGTTCTTCCAAGTCATGAAAATTATTACATGTTGTTTTCATTTTGTATGGGTAGTGAATGGTCAGTTACCAATTCGCTATTAGGTGATGCCTCATTCCTTGATATAATTTATCAACAGACTATATAGTAGTTACATGGCGACTGGAACAGAATCTGATAACCCTTCTTCTGTTGCACATATGCTATCAACCATGGTTTAAAATGAGGTTCGCTTTGCTCAGTCTTTAGTTTTAGTGTTTTGTATACTTGTTGGTCTTTCGTAATTTTTTGCTTTTGCCATGGCTTTGTCAGTTTATCTTCGATTTAGTTTTGATTGTCCATGTTGGCATTATCTGCCCCTTATTCTCTTAAGTGCAAGGAAAAGATTCAAAGTTAGATAGCAGTCATACAATACTCAATCCATGGAGACACAAGTCACGCTTTTCGTTAAGATGGTTTGAATTTTTAATAGACTTTGGCAGAATTGTGTTTACAATTATTTTGAGTTGTTGCCACATGGAATTATCATCCTTATAGTAAGAGATCTTGAGGGGACAGACATATCATTATAAATGGTTTTTATTCCTGTAAATTAATTGTCCATTAAGGATTAAAAACACTCGAAATTTCCTCATTTCAGTTCTCAAGTATATAAATAAGCATTGACACAACCTTTTCATATATATGGTGTTAATGCTTAAACCAGTTTCATAATTGATAATTATTGCATTGGCTTTCCAAAGATTTTGGTTTAAGCTCTACTATTAAGTTGAATAGCAAGGCTGATGTTTTCAATACTCTAATGCGTTTATTGTTAATATTTTGAAAACAGTTTAAAAAAAATTGGCACAGTCCATTTATTTATGTTTTAACAGGATTTTCGAAGGAAAAATCGGGACTGATTTGGGGGTGTACAGCGGGCGGGTGGTCGGGAGGACGGCTGCCAAACAGTGTCCGTTCAATTACATGAAAACCCTTTGACAAATCTAGATATATTGTTTCATGTGACTAAATGAAGGTCAAGTTCAATGTTCACGATTTTAGCTTTTCTCGTTGTTGAATTATCGCCCTTTCCTAAGAATTCAACTTTTGATGAAATACTTCTAAATTACTCCATTTCTGTTCAAAGGGAAATAACTCATTTTTTAAAAGATTTTCAAACCATATTGTATTAATGATAAATGACATTTTTGTTTTTTTTTGTCTTTTCTTTGGTAAATTGTTTGAAGAATTTTGTTGTAGGTTTGTTTGTTTATCTGTATAAACTAATTTTCTGAATGCTATATATATATATTTGTTTTGATAAAGTGAACTCCTTTAACTAGATAATTATCTTTATATTAAAGGATATATATCCACCATTTTCTACATTTGAAAATGCCTGTACCAAGTCAGGAATGTGACAGTTCTTGTCCATTCGTTTTTGATACGTTTTGTTATTTGATTTTGCCATGTGATTATGGACTTTCCGAATTGATTTTCCTCTAAGTTCAGTATTTTTGTGATTTTTTCTTTTTTCATTACATTACATTGTGTAGATAAAGTTGTTGACATGGATTGATAAGTTGCAGATCTATATTAGTTTGTGACAAATGAAAGAAATAATATTTGGAACTATTAATTATATTTGATTAAAATTTGAAAATAGATATACATTGTGTAACATCATATCTAATTTAAGTGGTTAAATCATATCTAATTTTACAGAACTGTTTGTTTTATTAGTTAAACAATTTCTGTTCAAATGGAAATAACTCAAACTTGTTCCATGAACCAGTAATGATAACATTAAGTGTATGGATTCTGTTCAATTGGAAATAACTGAAACTTGTTCCATGTACCAGTAATGATAGAATTAAGTATATGGATTCTGTTCAATTAATTTTCGTCATTAGTTGTCAAAATTTCTTTTAAAACTATTTTTTTAAAGTCATGTGTGTTATGAAGGTAGATGTCACAGTTGTTATGTGGTATTTTATTTTTGTTGTGTGTGTTATTTTTTTATTTTTACATGATCCTGTCTGGGACTCAGATTTAAAAACATCTTCATTATTAATTAGATACTAATCCAGAGCTCCAGATAAGCTGCGTATTTGCGTAATCATGCAATACAAATGATAAAAAATCCAATGCAATTGTCCATTGCAGGGTTCAATAACCTAATTAATTCAAAGGAAAACCCAATTATATTCCAAAACCATGAGTTCTCAACCCTTTTATTGGCTACCATTTGCGTTATTTACCCTTATCTGTTGCATAAACTATTTTTATAATATTTATAATTGGAAATTTCCTTTCGTTCTAAAAATAGATCCCTGCATCAAGTAGCTGAAAGGGGTCCCTGTTAGAGTTTTCCGTTGCTCAATAGGTACACGTGTTTTTGAAAACATTTCAATCTTCTCTGCGTTTATCCAATAAGTGTGTGTCATGAAGTCATATTTTTTTCGCATTGCTCGGGATTTAACATACATTGAATTAAAACAAAAGTGAATGTCCGGTAAAAATATTGAATAGAAGCATATTTTCTGCTTCTTTTGAAAAGCTTAGGGAAAGGTACAAGACGAGTGCCTGTGAATACACATATCCGTTTTTTTTTACAGTTTATATGAGAAAATACAAAACTGGCAGAAGGTTTGGAACGGAACACAAATTAAACCTACAATTGCTTCTCAGTCAATACACCAAATAAAACAGCTAGCAAATAACCTTATAAACCCTAAACCAAATAAAACAGCTAAACAAAAAAAGAAACATATTTAAGATGGAAAAAAATCTGGGGTTGATATTGCCTAAATATTCAATATTGTGTTGATGAAAAAACCCAATACATTAAGAAGCTTGGTGATGAAAAACCCAATTTGATATTAACATGAGGGGTTAATTGGAATTGATAATGCAATTAAAAAACTTTATCACCCAATTATATAAGAAAATGGTGGGTAAAAAACCCAATTTGTGAATTCTTATCTGGAGCTCTGTTAATCTATTTCAAATATTCAATCACAATCCAAATTCAGAGCTGTGTTAAGCTTAAATGTTGTATCAATACTTGCTCAACTGTTCGACCTCTGCAGGAAAAGCCGGTTTGCTGTCACTCGAAAAGCCTTTTGTCTAAGCATATTGTTTAAGTATGATTTCTTGTTTAGAAGGGGAAATGCTTCATTCCTTTAGCTCGTCTGTTGACAATGGTCTAATATAAACATTGTGTAACATTTGCAAAAGCTGTTGCCGCTTAGTCATTGTAAACAATTTAATGTCTGATATTAATTGTTTACAGATGCGGAGGAGAAAACAAGTGATGTCTAGTAAGTAATTAGCACTATAAAGATATTTACATCAGGCTTCTTTCACTCGATCATGATTATTAGTACTTTTATTGTCCCCTCTCCAAACAGATTTGTAGAAGATATTTAGTGGTTTGTCTTTGTGATTGTCAAACATCTGTAAATCATAGATCACTCATCAGTTGATGCAATATGTTAAATGACGAAAGTTCACACATATATAAAATTGCCTTAACCTTTGTTTTTCACATGCATGGTATTGATTAAGTTTTTCGTTTATGTTTACAAAGTTCCGTACGTTCAATTGTATTTATACATCCCTTACATTGAAATGTTTTAGTTTGAGCATTCCCGATGATGGTACACCCAGAGTTAGTTTCTGACATTTCCTGGATTTTCTAACATATTAAGTTTAACTGTGTAACGCATGTAACGTGCATTTGTTGTTAATCAACATATTCAATGAACTTGATTTTGAGCACTTATTGTTATGATTTTATGCTGTTTGTATTGATTGCACCATTTTGCATTTATGGTCCATACTATTTTGCCAAACACATTGAAATGGTACAATTATAATTTAAATTTGCACCAAAGAAGAAATTCAATACTTTTGAATGATGCATGTGATACTTCAATTTTGCTTTTACTTTGGTCCTGCAACTCTTCTAAGTGGGAAAGCTACTTACGAGTCTATATAACAACTATAGGTCACCGTACGGCCTTCAACAATGAGCAAAGCCAATACCGCATAGTCAGCTATAAAAGGCCCCGATAAGATCTAAATATTATATTTAAATATATGTTTCTTGTGCCGAAAAAAAGGCCAGCAGCATTGTAACATCATAAAACAGAGTTAAAAAAATGTAGTTTTTAGTGTTCGGAAATACTTTATAGAAAAAAATCCTCCAAATGTTTACCTAATTTCTATTTTTGGCAGCATAAACATTTGTTTTTCATACAGATATTCCAGACGATATCTTAGATTCAATTCCTACAGATGAAATATTAGATAACATATCACCACAGATTGGTAAAATGGTCTTTCAACTAGGAACAGAACTTGGATTGTCCATAGCAGATTTAGAGAATATAGATAAATGTAATTGTGACTTGACTGCCCAGAGTAAGGAAGTCTTATTTACTTGGAGGAGAGACAAATTAGTACGACCTACAATACGTGTCCTTGAACAAGCTTTGGTAAATAGTAGAAAAGGTGCACGGTGTTTAGAGGAGGTTGTAAAGAATGTTCATCCGAAAACACTGAGAGCTGTAGAAACAGTAACAGGTAATACTATTTCAAAGTGGGTAAACATTTTATATGTCTGTAAGTCTTTTCAATAAGATAAACTATACGATCCATCAAACATAAAATATTGTTCGTACTAGCTTTGAAAAAAAAATATTATCTTACCTAGAGTAAATTAATAACAATTATTGGTGTTTTTTTTTCGTATAGTAACTTACAATAAAAAAAACCAATTAAACAGAAAACATTTGAACTCATTACAAAAAAATCAATCAAAACTGAAAAGCTGCTAGAATCGGTACAGGCTGTGTTTAGCCTTTGAAAGATTTATTAGTATCATTATTTAGCATTGATCACAATTGTTTATTTGCCAAACACTTTTTCAAATTTCTCTGAATCTACAAGATAACATTTATGGAAATTCCCAAACCATGAACATTTGCTTTGTATGCATCAGTCTCTTTGCCTTCCAAAAAAATATGCAGACAGTGCCCTTGTTAACATGTCTGTGTTATCTGTTGGTTGCATAATACAATAAGAGAACATTTTAATGTAAAGATACAGTTTTAAAGGAATTTTCCTTATTTACTCTAACATTGCATAAGAATAAGAGAAAGAACATGTTAATGTAAAGATACAGTTTTAAAGGAATTTATATTCTTATTCACTCTAACATTGCATGCCATATGTGAAAAAAAGTCATACACTAATGATCTAATGAATAATAAATCTGTTTGATTACAGATAGAATCAAAGATAATGCAGATAGAATCATACAGAACATACAAACCAGCCAAATTTTAGATCATATGATGACACATCTGGTGATATCAGTAGATGACAGACGTCGTATTGAACAACATGCTGGACAAGATGATCAGAACAAAGCATTGCTGGATATTGTGAGCAAGAGGAGGGAACCTGCCTACAGTGTGTTTGTTGATGGATTACGTATTCATGGATACGAAGATATAGCTAATGATTTGAAATGTGCTTCAGAGAAAATGGGCCCAAGTACAACATCAGTACCTGATGAGTATAAAGGTATAGTTAGCTTGTTTTGTATACACTTACCAGGTTGGTTTTGTTCTGTTACTTTGTTACTTTGGCACATTTGGATTTAAAACACCACCACTGACAATATACAAAGCTACTTACTTCCAGCCCAAGGGTCTGAAATATTCTTAATTGCCAGTCGTGACCTAACTGAAAGCTATTCGTCCTTCACAGCAGATTGGGATTTAAGTTTTTGTCTCACCTTGACAGAGTCAAAAAGCGAGATATAGATATGCTGTTTCCGAAGGCGACGGCGGCGTTGGCGTCATCATTTGAATTAGTTTGAGATCAGGTCTAGTTAGAGTCGATGCCACTGCTGGTGAAGATTTATTTCCCCGCGAGGGTATCACCAGCCCAGAAGTCAGCACTTTTTTGTGTTGACATGAATAATGTTTGATATGGTTATATATAAAAATTAACTGTTTACAAAATTTAAAATGTTTGAAATATTAAGGCTTTTCTAACTCAGGCATAGTTTACCTTATCTGTATTTGGCAAAACTTCTAGGAATATTGGTCCTGAATGCTCGTCAACTTTGTACTTAATTTGGATTTTTTTACTTTTTTTGATTCGAGCTTCACTGATGAGTCTTTTGTAAATGAAACGCGCGTCTGGCGTTTATACACAATTCAGTCCTGGTATCTATGATGAGTTTATTTATCTCTGTTTCTATCAGTAAATAATACAAAATTCGGTGGCTATGTTGAATGAATCTATCCCATCGAACTTTAGATAAAGGATACTACAGATACAGTTAAGTCTGCCTTATATCTGGACTTACATCTAGAAATTGACAATGACGGTCAGTTGAAAACAAAACTCTACGACAAAAGAGATGATTTCAGCTTCCCAATTGTGAACTTTCCATTTCTGTGTAGCAACATTCCAGCAGCGCCTGCATACGGAGTACATATCTCCCTATTGATACGGACGCCATCACAAGTTAGTTTACCGTAATGGAATAACCGTTTCACAGATGATATCGGACATGTTCCTTATGTCGTTGTTACAATACCATTCCTTTTTCACAAATTTGACTTACCGAAAAAGACCATTTACCGGATTTTTAATAACATAAGCAACACGATGGGTGCCACATGTGGAGCAGGATCTGCTAACCCTTCCAGAGCACCTGAGAACATCCCCAGTTTTTGGCGAGGTTCGTGTTGCTTTGTCTTTAGTTATCTCTGTTGTGTCTTCTGTCTGTTCTTTTTTGTGTGTTTGTATTTTTATGTTTGGCCATGACATTGTCAGTTTATTTTCTATCTATGAGTTTGACTGTCCCTCTGGTATCTTTATCCCTCTTTCATGGTGAGCGACTTGTGGTAGTTCATTGATATTTATGGGTAACTACTTATGATATTTGGTATGGCAGTTGTATAATCATTGGCTTATCTCATTTCCATGGAGATTATTTGGCTCCGCCCCATCAGTCATGGTACTTTTGAAGTTTATATGTATTAGTTGGGGATAAGCTTAGTTTAAGGTGAACCCCTTATGTTAAGTATATTTGGTATGCAAATTTATTGGCATTTGCAAGTCTCAATCCCCTCATTCCTTGACTTTGAAACGTTTGCATAGTTTACAAGTTAATGTTTGTGTTTATGTTTGTTTCAATGGAACAACTTATTATAAGTCAATGCTATTTGGAATGCAGTTGTATTAGCATTGGCACATCTCATTTCCATGGATATTGTTTAAACATGTACTGTCAGTCATGGTTCATTGGCTTTGAATATTTGCATAACTTACATGTTTAAGTATTTGCATTATCAAAATTACAAATAGGCGAGACATATCTCTGTGAAAACAGGTTATATTTACAGAAATACTTTTTGTCGTTTCATTGGGATCTGGTTTCTGAATCGCCATTTTGCACTTTTTTCTAGCTCACCTGGCCCACAGGGCCAAGTGAGCTTTTCCCATCACTTGGCGTCCAGCGTCCGGCGTCGTTAACTTTTACAAAATCTTCTCCTCTGAAACTACCAGGCCAAATTTTACCAAACTTGGCCACAATCATCATTGGGGTATCTAGTTTAAAATATTTATCCGGTGACCCGGTTGACCAACCAAGATGGCATCCATCGGTCCTACTAAAAAGCGCCCGGGAGCGCCCGAGAGCGCCCGGGAAAAGAAAAAGCGCCCGGGGAAAAGAAAAAGCGCCCGGGGAAGGAAAATTAGCGCCCGGGAGAATAAAATAATAATATTATATAACAATAAATGTTTTCCATAAAAAAAATCATTGCTTGTTTTGTCCTTAATATAAATTGGGATATGTACAATGCAACATCTAAAGTGCCGGTTCTTGCACTTTTGCATTTTAGATTTCAAAATTGTATATAAATAAGTAAATAAATATAAATGAGAGTATATAGAAGAATCATGAACGATATTGTCCTCGATCAAAACGTATATTTTGTTACTTTAAAAAAAATAATCAGTGCCTGAGGTCTAATATTTTAGCAACTGCATGGTGAACACCTTTTTTTGTGCAGATGCTGATTAGGATATATGATATCTTTTTATAAAACTACAACTGTTTTAATGGCAATGCTTATCAGGATTTTAATGCTTAGTTTTAAATTTAAACAAAACTCCTGCTTTTTACCCCCTTATGTTAACTACGGTACATGTATAGTACCGCTTTATTTGCTGATTTATTATGTGTTACTCTTTAATTTTGATTAGATTAATACTTTTCTGTGAAATTTTTTTTATTACATTTTTCATTTTGGTATCGTTTTTGAAAAACATGTCTTTGATGTCTTACATTTTATAAATCTTCAGCATAAACTGTGATCCATTACTATCTGTCTTTCGAAATAGTAGGCCTTTTCATATATTATTGTTAAAATTGAAACATTTATACTTGTTTTTGTGTTTTATTAAAAATATCTATTATCTTAATTTACAAATTACTTGTCTAAAATTAAAAAAAAATCAATGTGCATAACTTATTTCATCGCCGGACACAAAGTTGTCTCATGCCAATAAAATATCTATATAATTTCCCCGGGCGCTAATTTTCTTCCCCGGGCTCTTTTTCTTTTCCCCGGGCGCTTTTTCTTTTCCCCGGGCGCTATTTTTTCTTCCCCGGGCACTTTTTCTTTTCCCCGGGCGCTTTTTCTTCACACGGGCGCTCCCGGGCGCATTTTAGTAGGACCCGCATCCATGGCTAGAAATAGAACATAAAGGTAAAATGCGGTTTTTGGCTTAATACTCAAAAACAAAAGCATTTAGAGCAAATCTAACATGATGTAAAATTGTTCATCAGGTCAAGATCTATCTGCCCTGAAATTGTCAGATGAATCGGACAACCTGTTGTTGGGTTGCTGCCCCTGAATCGGTAATTTTATGGACATTTTACTGTTTTGGTTAATTGTCTTGAATATTATTATAGATACAGATAAACTGTAAACAGCAATAATGTTCAGCAAAGTAAGATTTACAAATAAGTCAACATGACCGAAATGGTGAGTTGACCCCTTTAGAAGTTATTGCCCTTTATAGTCAATTTTTAACCATTTTTCGTAAATCTTAGTAATCTTTTACAAAAATCTTCTCCTCTGAAACTACTGGGCCAAATTAATCTAAACTTGGCCACAATCATCATTAGGGATCTAGTTTGAAAAATGTGTCCGGTGATCCGGTCAACCAACCAAGATGGCCGCCATGGCTAAAATAGAAACATAGTGGTAAAATGCAGTTTTCGGCTTATAACTCAAAAACCAAAGCATTTAGAGCAAATCTGACTGAGTAAAATTGTTTATCAGGTAAAGATGTATCTGGCCTTAAATTTTCAGTTGAATCGGACAACCCGTTGTTGGGTTGCTGCCCCTAAATTAGTAATTTTATGGACATTTTACTGTTTTGGTTAATTGTCTTGAATATTATTATAGATACAGATAAACTGTAAACAGCAATAATGTTCAGCAAAGTAAGATTTACAAATAAGTCAACATGACCGAAATGGTCAGTTGACCCCTTTAGAAGTTATTGCCCTTTATAGTCAATTTTTAACCATTTTTCGTAAATCTTAGTAATCTTTTACAAAAATCTTCTCCTCTGAAACTACTGGGCCAAATTAATCTAAACTTGGCCACAATCATCATTAAGGAATCTAGTTTGAAAAATGTGTCCGGTGATCCGGTTAACCAACCAAGATGGCCGCCATGGCTAAAATAGAAACATAGTGGTAAAATGCAGTTTTCGGCTTATAACTCAAAAACCAAAGCATTAAGTGCAAATCTGACTGGGGTAAAATTGTTTATCAGGTAAAGATGTATCTGGCCTTAAATTTTCAGTTGAATCGGACAACCCGTTGTTGGGTTGCTGCCCCTAAATTGGTAATTTTAAGGAAATTTTGCTGTTTTTGGTTATTATCTTGAATACTATTATAGATAGAGATAACCTGTAAACAGCAATAATGTTCAGAAAAGTAAGATTTACAAATAAGTCAACATGACTGAAATGGTCAATTGACCCCTTAAGGAGTTATTGTCCTTTATACTCAATTTTTAACAATTTTCATAAAATTTGTAAATTTTTACTAACATTTTACACTGAAACTACTGGTCCAAGTTCATTATAGATAGAGATAATTGTAAGCAGCAAGAATGTTCAGTAAAGTAAGATGTACAAACACATCACCATCACCAAAACACAATTTTGTCATGAATCTATCTGCTTCTTTTGTTTAATATTCACATATACCAAGGTGAGCGACACAGGCTCTTCAGAGCCTCTAGTTGTTATTATTTGTGAATTCTTCTTCGTCTGTTATCATTCTTAGTATTCCCGGTTGTGTTTTATCCACAATTTTCTTTCTTTTTACACTCTGGTATTCCACTTTTCAAACACTGCAAAACCAATATGGGAAAAGGTTACATTTTTACCTACGCAACATATGAAAAAGTTGAAAATTTCAAAAATTTAAATTATATGAAAGATTGGGGTAATATAACCCCAGTAGCACCCCTTATCAAATAAGTATTGATGTGTCTCTTGTGTTTAGAAAGAACTAATAAGCAAATAAAATGATATCAAGAAAATACCTTGTCCTATTTATTTGGATTTACAGTCAAGAACTTGGATCCAGATTACTTCCATGTATGCATCCGCTTCAGTGATGTCTTGCTCATCTCGCATAGTTAAGGAAGATGTAAGGTCGAGCTTCGGTTGACTAAAATAAACAACTTTGGTATTTGTTAAATCTATGCAAAGCAAATAATATTTAAAAGGAATATCAAAGACTTGTCGCCCCAGAGTGGGAATACAGAAAATTATAATGGTAATAGAAATGCATCCCAAGTATTTTGTTTGTGTCATTTCTGTGTGCGTACAAACCCTCATTTTAGTCCCGTGCCATTGCCCTTGTGTGTTTCCGTTGCTTTCAGACAGACTACATTCTTGGTATACATCAATTAATAGTTTGTTTTGCTTTCTTATCTTTCAATTGCAAATGTACAGTAAGTATAGAACGCAAGTACATTTTGACGACAAATGCCATCCTTTTCATTTGAGTTTAACAATGTTAATAAGCATTCAATACAAACAAACAAATATTGAAGAGTGTGTAACTATACTATGGATATTTTAACTTTCATATTTTTTAATCAGATCTTTAAAATGTTTTTCAATGTAAATAAAATCTTTAAAATTTTTACCATTTCAGAGAGAGTAGTGGGGTCTGGATATGTTCCTCAATGTCGATAGACTGCTCTTCATCTTCTCGTCACCCCCAATCGTCCTAGTAACAATATGTTACAATTAGTGTAAATGTTCCCTTTTTATCCTATTTTCCGACCGCAGTAAAATCTTTGCAATAATTTGGCATTCTTTTGGCAATACAGGATGTATAGATAAGCAACCACGGCCAGTCAGAATTGGGATATATCTGATGTCTCGTGTAAAGATAATGCCACACACTGCATGCTAATAATCCTTGGAATAACTCTATGATGTCCTTAGGTGACCTATTGCGGGGCTTAATGTTTGTCCCGTTTAAAACAAAAGTATAACTATTATACCGAACTCCAAGGTAAATTGAAAGAGGGGTGTCCATAAAAAGTGAAAAAATAAAACGTGATCTTGATCAACAGATTTACCCTCATTTATCAAGGTCAGAGGGGTGTCCATAAACACTGACAAAATCAAACGTGGTCTTGATCAACAGATTTACCCCCATTTATCAAGGTAAAAGGGGTGTCCATAAACACTGACAAAATCAAAAGTGGTCTTGATCAACAGATATACCCTCATTTATCAAGGTAAGAGGGGAGTCCATAAAAACTGACAAAATCAAACGTGGTCTTGATCAACAGATATACCCTCATTTATCAAGGTAAGAGGGGTGTCCATAAAAACTGATAAAATCAAACGTTGTCTTGATCAACAGATATACCCTCATTTATCAAGGTAAGAGGGGTGTCCATAAACACTGACAAAATCAAACGTGGTCTTGATCAACAGATATACCCTCATTTATCAAGGTAAGAGGGGTGTCCATAAACACTGACAAAATCAAACGTGATCTTGATCAACAGATTTACCCTCATTTATCAAGGTAAGAGGGGAGTCCATAAAAACTGACAAAATCAAACGTTGTCTTGATCAACAGATTTACCCTCATTTATCAAGGTAAGAGGGGAGTCCATAAAAACTGACAAAATCAAACGTGGTCTTGATCAACAGATTTACCCTCATTTATCAAGGTAAGAGGGGTGTCCATAAACACTGCCAAAATCAAACGTGGTCTTGATCAACAGATTTACCCCCATTTATCAAGGTAAGAGGGGTGTCTATAAACACTGACAAAATCAAACGTGGTCTTGGTCAACAGATTTACCCTCATTTATCAAGGTAAGAGGGGTGTCCATAAACACTGCCAAAATCAAACGTGGTCTTGATCAACAGATTTACCCTCATTTATCAAGGTAAGAGGGGTGTCCATAAACACTGACAAAATCAAACGTGGTCTTGATCAACAGATTTACCCTAATTTATCAAGGTAAGAGGGGTGTCCATAAAAACTGATAAAATCAAACGTGGTCTTGATCAACAGATTTACCCTCATTTATCAAGGTAAGAGGGGTGTCCATAAACACTGCCAAAATCAAACGTGGTCTTGATCAACAGATTTACCCTCATTTATCAAGGTCAGAGGGGTGTCCATAAAAACTGACAAAATCAAACGTGGTCTTGATCAACAGATATACCTCATTTATCAAGGTAAGAGGGGTGTCCATAAAAACTGATAAAATCAAACGTGGTCTTGATCAACAGATTTACCCTAATTTATCAAGGTAAGAGGGGTGTCCATAAAAACTGACAAAATCAAACGTGGTCTTGATCAACAGATATACCCTCATTTATCAAGGTAAGGGGGTGTCCATAAAAACTGATAAAATCAAAACGTGGTCTTGATCAACAGATTTACCTCATTTATCAAGGTAAGAGGGGTGTCCATAAACACTGACAAAATCAAACGTGGTCTTGATCAACAGATTTACCCTCATTTATCAAGGTAAGAGGGGTGTCCATAAAAACTGACAAAATCAAATGTGGTCTTGATCAACAGATTTACCCTCATTTATCAAGGTAAGAGGGGTGTCCATAAACACTGACAAAATCAAACGTGGTCTTGATCAACAGATTTACTCTAATTTATCAAGGTAAGAGGGGTGTCCATAAACACTGACAAAATCAAACGTGGTCTTGATCAACAGATATACCCTCATTTATCAAGGTAAGAGGGGTGTCCATAAACACTGCCAAAATCAAACGTGGTCTTGATCAACAGATTTACCCTCATTTATCAAGGTCAGAGGGGTGTCCATAAACACTGCCAAAATCAAACGTGGTCTTGATCAACAGATTTACCCTCATTTATCAAGGTAAGAGGGGTGTCCATAAAAACTGACAAAATCAAACGTGGTCTTGATCAACAGATTTACCCTCATTTATCAAGGTAAGAGGGGAGTCTATAAACACTGACAAAATCAAACGTGATCTTGATCAACAGATTTACCCTCATTTATCAAGGTAAGAGGGGTGTCCATAAAAACTGACAAAATCAAACGTGATCTTGATCAACAGATTTACCCTATTTATCAAGGTAAGAGGGGTGTCCATAAACACTGACAAAATCAAACGTGGTCTTGATCAACAGATTTACCCTCATTTATCAAGGTAAGAGGGGTGTCCATAAAAACTGACTAAATCAAACGTGGTCTTGATCAACAGATTTACCCTCATTTATCAAGGTAAGAGGGGTGTCCATAAAAACTGATAAAATCAAACGTGGTCTTGATCAACAGATTTACCCTCATTTATCAAGGTAAGAGGGGTGTCCATAAACACTGACAAAATCAAACGTGGTCTTGATCAACAGATTTACCCTCATTTATCAAGGTAAGAGGGGTGTCCATAAAAACTGATAAAATCAAACGTGGTCTTGATCAACAGATTTACCCTCATTTATCAAGGTAAGAGGGGTGTCCATAAACACTGACAAAATCAAACGTGATCTTGATCAACAGATTTACCCTCATTTATCAAGGTAAGAGGGGTGTCCATAAACACTGACAAAATCAAACGTGATCTTGATCAACAGATTTACCCTCATTTATCAAGGTAAGAGGGGTGTCCATAAAAACTGATAAAATCAAACGAGGTCTTGATCAACAGATTTACCCTCATTTATCAAGGTAAGAGGGGTGTCCATAAACACTGACAAAATCAAACGTGGTCTTGATCAACAGATATACCCTCATTTATCAAGGTAAGAGGGGTGTCCATAAACACTGACAAAATCAAACGTGGTCTTGATCAACAGATTTACCCTCATTTATCAAGGTCAGAGGGGTGTCCATAAAAACTGATAAAATCAAACGTGGTCTTGATCAACAGATATTCCTCATTTATCAAGGTAAGAGGGGTGTCCATAAAACACTGCCAAAATGAAACGTGGTCTTGATCAACAGATTTACCCTCATTTATCAAGGTAAGAGGGGTGTCCATAAAAACTGATAAAATCAAACGTGGTCTTGATCAACAGATTTACCCTCATTTATCAAGGTAAGAGGGGTGTCCATAAACACTGACAAAATCAAAACGTTGTCTTGATCAACAGATTTACCCTCATTTATCAAGGTAAGAGGGGTGTCCATAAAAACTGACAAAATCAAACGTGATCTTGATCAACAGATTTACCCTCATTTATCAAGGTAAGAGGGGTGTCCATAAACACTGACAAAATCAAACGTGATCTTGATCAACAGATATACCCTCATTTATCAAGGTAAGAGGGGTGTCCATAAAAACTGATAAAATCAAACGTGGTCTTGATCAACAGATTTACCCTCATTTATCAAGGTAAGAGGGGTGTCCATAAACACTGACAAAATCAAACGTGGTCTTGATCAACAGATTTACCCTCATTTATCAAGGTAAGAGGGGTGTCCATAAACACTGATAAAATCAAACGTGGTCTTGATCAACAGATTTACCCCCATTTATCAAGGTAAGAGGGGTGTCCATAAAAACTGATAAAATCAAACGTGGTCTTGATCAACAGATTTACCCCCATTTATCAAGGTAAGAGGGGTGTCCATAAAAACTGACAAAATCAAACGTGATCTTGATCAACAGATTTACCCTCATTTATCAAGGTAAGAGGGGAGTCCATAAAAACTGACAAAATCAAACGTGGTCTTGATCAACAGATTTACCCCCATTTATCAAGGTAAGAGGGGTGTCCATAAAAACTGACAAAATCAAACGTGATCTTGATCAACAGATTTACCCTCATTTATCAAGGTAAGAGGGGAGTCCATAAAAACTGACAAAATCAAACGTGGTCTTGATCAACAGATTTACCCTCATTTATCAAGGTAAGAGGGGAGTCCATAAAAACTGACAAAATCAAACGTGATCTTGATCAACAGATTTACCCTCATTTATCAAGGTAAGAGGGGAGTCCATAAAAACTGACAAAATCAAACGTGGTCTTGATCAACAGATTTACCCTCATTTATCAAGGTAAGAGGGGTGTCCATAAAAACTGATAAAATCAAACGTGGTCTTGATCAACAGATTTACCCTCATTTATCAAGGTAAGAGGGGTGTCCATAAAAACTGATAAAATCAAACGTTGTCTTGATCAACAGATTTACCCTCATTTATCAAGGTAAGAGGGGTGTCCATAAAAACTGACAAAATCAAACGTGATCTTGATCAACAGATTTACCCTCATTTATCAAGGTAAGAGGGGTGTCCATAAACACTGACAAAATCAAACGTGATCTTGATCAACAGATATACCCTCATTTATCAAGGTAAGAGGGGTGTCCATAAACACTGACAAAATCAAACGTGATCTTGATCAACAGATTTACCCTCATTTATCAAGGTAAGAGGGGAGTCTATAAACACTGACAAAATCAAACGTGGTCTTGATCAACAGATTTACCCTCATATTTCAGTGGCAGTTAGTTTGTTTCCCTTCATCCTGGTTGAATCTTTAGCACAGGGCGACCTCTGATTGACACCTTTATTAAAGTGTAGGACTAATGGGGATGTCGGAATATCGGAGCGACCTCTGAATAACACCTTTATTCAAATTCGATGAATAGTATGGTTCAAATATGTTTGTTAACATTGTACACTCTATTGATACATGCTTCTTGTTTCCTGTTAATTTTAATATCAAGTTTTCTTTGTCAATATGTGGTACTGTATTAGTACCATGCTGCTTCAGGTGAAGCCTATATTATCTTTGTCAATTTGTGGTACTGTATTAGTACCATGCTGCTTCAGGTGAAGCCTATATTATCAGACGAGATATCATTATATCTATAGTTGGAAAACGTACTCAAATAAAGCTGATTACAGTCCTCACCAGCGTGTTGCTTTTAGCTCGTGAAAAATGTCATTATCTTTAAACTATTCGTATCTCTACACCATACAAATGTGGTCCAGTCCTAAATAATGGACCAAAGATAGTAACATATGTAATGAATGAATCGGCAATACAGATTAGTCGGGCAACACTAAACAAAACCATTTCAAAGCAACAGAAAAAGAAAAAAAAATATGTAGTTCAGTAATTGTCTTGTCTATCATTTTGTTTCTTGATCATCTAACAACTTAGTATTATAACAGTGTGATCATTTGTAATTTATATCATGTTTTATGTATTTACAGGAACATTTATGAAGTTGATACATTTTTTTTGTGTACTTTATAGTTCAGTCATAAATCACTTTCGATAATGATCTTCTGGACAAAGTATATGCTTCTGAAATATATTTTTGTGCATTCATTAGTTAAAAGTCAGTGTTGACACTCCTATTCTAAATAAATCACCCATTGTTGCTTTGTTTTATTCAACACTATACCATGATACCAGGTTATTTTTATTATCACCACCTTGTGATTACTGGAAATCTTATATTAAATGAAATATTCTATTTTTGTAGGATTATCAGATAGGACGGTTCCATTGTTTAAAATTCGTCTGCAGAAAAATTATTCAAATATCATTACCAGTGTGAAGCATGATATAATAGTAGATTATTTGATATCATGTGCGGTATTGACAATTGGTGATTGTCAAATGATAAATGCGTGTCCATCACAAGAGCAAAAGAATAGACAGTTAATGGACATACTTTTGCATGGAAATGAAAATGGATTTACCGAATTTCTCAACGCTCTACGAAATGACTCAGTATATGCAGATCTAGCAAATAGAATAGCATCCACAGAAGTTACAAGCACAGATAGATCAAACATTCAGAGTTGCTACAATATAAATAAAAGGAAATATCGGCTGAATGTACAAGAGACAACAACCCTGTTGCCCAAAAAAACTAAAGAGAATTAGAGGCGAACAATTGTTCAGAGAAATATCCTTTTGTGTAAAACTGTTGTTCATGTTTACTATACAATATGGGTTTTGCCCATTTTTGAAGGCCATACAGTGACCTCTAGATGCTTACATTTACTCAATTTGATTTTTGGTTGATACATGTAGTTGTCTCATTGACTGTCATACCATATCTTCTTATCTTTAATTTGTCTTGCACTTCAATAATGCAATATAGGTATAACTGGTGAATTATAATTATAATTATGTTACGTCAAATTGATTAACACGTTTTATTAATTTGTTTCACTGATGCAATGATTATTTTTGAAATTTTAGCTGTACCTGTAGAAATATTTCAACTAACGATATATTTGATTCTGATTTGTACTGACATATTTTTTTAGGCGCTCATGAATACCGATTTCTCCAACATACAAGTCTTAGGATACAAATATACCACTTTGACATAGTTTAAAATAAAATCTTTCATTACATAATTGTTTTTCGTTTTCGTTGATTATCTTACATAAGGTCATAAAAATTACATGTAGTGATTTTTTAACAGATAGAATAACTTTGACGAAAACTATGTTCACCTCCAATTTCCACAAGTAAACGTTAAATACAGTTTTCTAAATGTGTGACAATACTATCAAGACTATGACGTACAGTCATTGTAAAAAACAAGTAACAAGAACACTGACTAACAGATAAAAGGGAAAAATATTAAAGACAACAGTTTTTATTTTCAAGACTATGAAGTACAGTCATTGTAAATAAAAGTAACAAGAACACTGACTAACAGATAGAAGGAAAAAATATTAAAGACAAAAGTTTTTATTTTCAAGACTATGAAGTACAGTCATTGTATAATAAAAGTAACAAGAACACTGACTAACAGATAAAAGGAAAAAATATTAAAGACAAAAGTTTTTATTTTCAAGACTATGAAGTACAGTCATTGTAAAATAAAAGTAACAAGAACACTGACTAACAGATAGAAGGAAAAAATATTAAAGACAAAAGTTTTTATTTTCAAGACTATGAAGTACAGTCATTGTAAAATAAAAGTAACAAGAACACTGACTAACAGATAGAAGGAAAAAATATTAAAGACAAAAGTTTTTATTTTCAAGACTATTTCTGAAAATAATTTTGCATTTTTAGGAATGATGCATTTGGGAAGCATTTTTATGTCTACAGATATTGGTCCTCAAAAATCTTAAAGAGATAAAACAATATTCCAATATGAAAGCAAAATTATGAATATTTAAAATGTTGACTTACTGAAACTTTAATTATAAGTGAGACAGTCCGCTCTCCAAAATAATAGATTCATTTTACTGAAACTTGAGGAAAAACTTGTATATTAAAACAACATTAGAAGAAAAAGTTCAAAATCAGTAATGCTTACAGAAGACATTATCAGATTAAGTGTTGTTGTTTGCAATAAAATTATTCAGCTTTTATAAAAATAAATGTTGACAATAGTATATAGTGTATGTAATGATTGTTGTTAAATGCCATGATATATCAATACATTTTATTCATAATCAATATAATATTCCATAACAATGTTATCCTTGTATACAATTAATGTGACCATATAGATGCTGTATGTCAAAATAGATGTTGTTCGCAATAAATACTGTATGTTGTGATATATGTTGTATACAATGACGTATTTTGTTTGTCTTATAGTTGATGTATGCCATGATATATTAAAATGTTACAAACATGATTAAGACCCATTCAGTCTTCAGGGCTCAGGACTTGTTTACACGTACCCTGCCGACACACCTGGTCTTGAGGATTTGGAGTTGATGTGATTCCCTCAGGGCTTGTTTACATGTACCCTGTCGACACACCTGGTCTTGCTGATTTTGGAGTTGATGTGATTCCCTCAGGGCTTATTTACACGTACTCTGTGGACACACCTGTTCTTGAGGATTTGGAGTTGATATGATTCCCTCAGGGCTTGTTTACACGTACCATGTCGACACACCTGGTCTTGCTGATTTTGGAGTTGATGTGATTCCCTCAGGGCTTATTTACACGTACCCTGTGGACACACCTGGTCTTGCTGATTTTGGAGTTGATGTGATTCCCTCAAGGCTTATTTACACGTACCCTGTGGACACACCTTGCCTTGATGATTTGGAGTTGATATGATTCCCTCCGGTCTTGTTTACACGTACCCTGTCGACACACCTGGTCTTGCTGATTTTGGTGTGGATGTGATTCCCTCAGGGCTTATTTACACGTACCCTGTGGTCACCCTGGTCTTGAGGATTTGGAGTTGATGTGATTCCCTCAGGGCTTGTTTACACGTACCCTGACGACACATCTAGTCTTGCTGATTTTGGAGTTGATGTGATTTCCTTAGGGCTTGTTTACACGTACCCTGTCAATACACCTGGTCTTGAGGATTTGGAGTTGATGTGATTCCCTCAGGGCTTATTTACACGTACCCTGTGAACACCCCTGGTCTTGAGGATTTGGAGTTGATGTGATTCCCTCAGGGCTTGTTTACACGTACCCTGACGACACACCTAGTCTTGCTGATTTTGGAGTTGATGTGATTCCCTTAGGGCTTGTTTACACGTACCCTGTCAATACACCTGGTCTTGAGGATTTGGAGTTGATGTGATTCCCTCAGGGCTTGTTTACACGTACCCTGACGACACACCTAGTCTTGCTGATTTTGGAGTTGATGTGATTCCCTCAGGGCTTGTTTACACGCACCCTGTCGACACACCTGGTCTTGCTGATTTTGGAGTTGATGTGATTCCCTCAGGGCTTGTTTAACACATACCCTGTCGATACCCATAGTCTTGCTGATTTTGGAGTTGATGTGATTCCCTCAGGGCTTGTTTACACGTACCCTGACGACACACCTAGTCTTGCTGATTTTGGAGTTGATGTGATTCCCTCAGTGCTTGTTTACACGCACCCTGTCGAAACACCTGGTCTTGCTGATTTTGGAGTTGATGTGATTCCCTCAGGGCTTGTTTAACACATACCCTGTCGATACCCATAGTCTTTCTGATTTTGGAGTTGATGTGATTCCCTCAGGGCTTGTTTACACGTACCCTGTCATTATACCCGGTCTTGAGGATTTGGAGTTGATGTGATTCCCTCAGGGCTTGTTTACACGTACCCTGTCGATACAACTAGTCTTGCCGATTTTGGAGTTGATGTGATTCCCTCAGGGCTTGTTTACACGTATCCTGTCAATACACCTGGTCTTGAGGGTTTGGAGTTGATGTGATTCCTCAGGGCTTGTTTACACGTACCCTGTCGATACAACTAGTCTTGCCGATTTTGGAGTTGATGTGATTCCCTCAGGGCTTGTTTACACGTATCCTGTCAATACACCTGGTCTTGAGGGTTTGGAGTTGATGTGATTCCCTCAGGGCTTGTTTACACGTACCCTGTTGATACACATAGTCTTGCTGATTTTAAAGTTGATGTGATTCCCTCAGGGCTTGTTTACACGTACCCTGTCGACACAGCTGGTCTTGCTGATATTGGAGTTGATGTGATTCCCTCAGGACTTGTTTACACGTACCCTGTCGACACACCTAGTCTTGCTGATTTTGGAGTTGATGTGATCCCATCGGGGCTTGTTTTACACGTACCCTGACGACACACATAGTATTGCTGATTTTGGAGTTGATGTGATTCCATCAGTGCTTGGTTACACGTACCCTGTCGACACACATAGTATTGCTGATTTTGGAGTTGATGTGATTCCCTCAGTGCTTGGTGACACGTACCCTGACGACACACATAGTATTGCTGATTTTGGAGTTGATGTGATTCCCTCAGTGCTTGGTTACACGTACCCTGTCGACACACCTAGTCTTGCTGATTTTGGAGTTGATGTGATTCCCTCAGGGCTTGTTTACACGTACCCTGACGACACACATAGTATTGCTGATTTTGGAGTTGATGTGATTCCCTCAGTGCTTGGTTACACGTACCCTGTCGACACACCTGGTCCTATTGATTTTGGAGTTGATGTGATTCCCTCAGGGCTTGTTTACAAGTACCCTGTCAATACACCTGGTCTTGCTGATTTTGGAGTTGATGTGATTCCCTCAGGGCTTGTTTACACGTACCCTGTCGACACACCTGGTCTTGAGGATTTTGGAGTTGATGTGATTCCCTCTGGGCTTGTTTACACGTACCCTCTCGATAAACCTAGTCTTGCTTATTTTGGAGTTGATGTGATTCCCTCAGGGCTTGTTTACACGTACCCTGTCGACACACCTGGTCCTATTGATTTTGGAGTTGATGTGATTCCCTCAGGGTTTGTTTACACGTACCCTGACGACACACATAGTCTTGCTGATTTTGGAGTTGATGTGATTCCCTCAGGGCGTGTTTACACGTACCCTGTCGATACACCTAGTCTTGCTGATTTTGGAGTTGATGTGATTCCCTCAAGTCTTGTTTACACGTACCCTGTCGACACACCTGGTCTTGAGGATTTGGAGTTGATGTGATTCCCTCAGGGCTTGTTTACACGTACCCTGTCGATACACCTAGTCTTGCTGATTTTGGAGTTGATGTGCTTCCCTCAGGGCTTATTTACACGTACCCTGTGGACACACCTGGTCTTGAGGATTTGGAGTTGATGTGAATCCCTCAGGGCTTGTTTACACGTACCCTGTCAATACACCTGGTCTTGATGATTTGGAGTTGATGTGATTCCCTCAGGGCTTGTTTACACGTACCCTGTCAATACACCTGGTCTTGATGATTTGGAGTTGATATGATTCCCTCAGGGCTTGTTTACACGTACCTTGTCGACACACCTAGTCTTGCTGATTTTGGAGTTGATGTGATTCCCTCTGGGCTTGTTTACACGTAACCTGTCAATACACCTGGTCTTGATGATTTGGAGTTGATGTGATTCTCTCAGGGCTTGTTTATACGCACCGTGACGACACACATAGTATTGCTGGTTTTGGAGTTGATGTGATTCCCTCAGGGCTTGTTTACACGTACCCTGTCAATACACATAGTCTTGCTGATTTTGGAGTTGATGTGATTCCCTCAGAGCTTGTTTACACGTACCCTGTCGATATACCTGGTCTTGCTGATTTTAGAGTTGATGTGATTCCCTCAGGTCTTGTTTACACGTACCCTGTCGACACTCCTAGTATTGCTGGTTTTGGAGTTGATGTGATTCCCTCAGGGCTTGTTTACACGTACCCTGTCAATACACATAGTCTTGCTGATTTTGGAGTTGATGTGATTCCCTCAGAGCTTGTTTACACGTACCCTGTCGATATACCTGGTCTTGCTGATTTTGGAGTTGATGTGATTCCCCCAGGGCTTGTTTACACGTACCCTGTCGACCACACCTGGTCCTATTGATTTTGGAGTTGGTGTGATTCCCTCAGGGCTTGTTTACACGTACCCTGACGACACACATAGTCTTGCTGATTTTGAAGTTGATGTGATTCCCTCAGGGCGTGTTTACACGTACCCTGTCGATACACCTAGTCTTGCTGATTTTGGAGTTGATGTGATTCCCTCAGGGCTTGTTTACACGTACCCTGTCGCACACACCTGGTCTTGCTGATTTTGGAGTTGATGTGATTCTCTCAGGGCTTGTTTATACGCACCGTGACGACACACATAGTATTGCTGGTTTTGGAGTTGATGTGATTCCCTCAGGGCTTGTTTACACGTACCCTGTCAATACACATAGTCTTGCTGATTTTGGAGTTGATGTGATTCCCTCAGAGCTTGTTTACACGTACCCTGTCGATATACCTGGTCTTGCTGATTTTAGAGTTGATGTGATTCCCTCAGGTCTTGTTTACACGTACCCTGTCGACACTCCTAGTTTTGCTGATTTTGGAGTTGATGTGATCCCCTCAGGGCTTGTTTATTACTTTAGCTTATTCCTTCTCAAGATTGAACATCTGTAAACTACTGTTGTGGTACAGAGTCGAACGATATCAAAGGGACATTCAAACTCACGAGTCGAAAATAAACTGACAATGCCATGGATAAAAAAGAAAGACAAACAATAGTACACACAACACAACATAGAAAACTAATGACTGATCTGCTTTTCCATCCTGAG
Source organism: Mytilus edulis (assembly GCA_019925275.1). Classification (NCBI taxonomy): domain Eukaryota; kingdom Metazoa; phylum Mollusca; class Bivalvia; order Mytilida; family Mytilidae; genus Mytilus; species Mytilus edulis. The sequence goes on from CM034354.1 coordinate 4,607,585, forward strand.
CACCTGAGACCAGTCCCAGTTAATGGTGGGGTTCGTCCCATCATGAGCACATGAGACCAGTCCCAGTTAATGGTGGGGTTCCTGTTGCTCAGTCTTTATTTATCTATGTTGTGTTTTTGTGAATTGTTGTTTGTCTTTTTGACTTTTCCTTTTTTTTTTTTTTTGCTAGGCGTTGTCAGTCGGTACAACAATTTCCCGAAATCTCCCAAAAAATGAATATTTGCCCGAGAACCAATAAATCTCTTTATCATATGTATATTGCGCGCCTTTTTTTCTTTCAATGTAAAGAAAAACAAATTTTATCAATAGACCCGCTGTTCATCCTTATACAGTTCATGCGATTCGTTGAGTTTTTGTCTTTTTCCTTGGATTGACGAGACTTGAACGTTGTTGAAATACAGTTGCCTCAAAATTTGTAACCTAATACCTTAACCACAGAGCTTTGCCTTAACCAGATGATTTTTCCAAGAATTTTATCAAGTGAAAAAGAAAATGAGATATTCAAGTGTTTATACACTTGTCAATGTTTTAATTGGCAGATGAAACGTTGAAAAGAAAAGCCAATGTCCATTAAAATCTATTGCTTATGCAATTATTTTGTATCAATGGTTCTGGTTGGATGACAATAAGCGTAATATTCTCTATCTCCCTGTCTGTAAAAAATGAAGCCGACATTTTGAATACCAGAATGTATTGACATGAAATTTTACCAATATGAAGTCAAAAACTGAAATAATGACTAAAATTGATTGATTTATTTATTTTGCATTAGTATAGTGATAACTGTTCTGTATTTGAAGCTTTGCAGACGTCCATCGGTAGTTTTATTGTCGCAAATAACCGTTTACCTGTCTCCGCTAGGTGTCGCCAAGTAAACTAAATTTGCAACAACTACAGACGGATGTCCACAAAGCTTCAAATACAATACAGTTATCTCTAAAATATTAAGACTACCTATTAATAGATAATCGTTTGAATATGTTCTGGAAAGCATTTTGTACATTTGTTGCTTATGGTTTGATCGATGATTTAAAACATCTGCTATCTGGTCAATTGTTTGATCAAGGACTTGTAAAATATACAATGATATTTTGTCGCCGCAAAGGAACCTTTATTTTCATCACCTTTTAATGAATTTTTCTACTGATAATCATGGGGTAACCAAAGTATATACCTTTCAATTTTTGAAAAAGAGCTTCCAGCTACCGGTTTTTTAGAAGGCTTTGTGCTGCTCAGTCTAGTTTTTTATGTTGCATTTTGTAAACTGTTGTTTGTTTCTTAGTCGCATATTTTTTTGCCATAGTTGTCAGCTATCTTTCGTCCCTCTTTTATAACCACTGGGTCGATGTCTCTGCTGGTGGACATCATCCGCCCAGTAGTAAAACTACAATTGCATGAATCTACGAAGATCAAATAGGAAACTGGCTCGGACGTCGCCCAGTATAAAAAGGTCCGAAACAGACGTCACCATGGACACGGTGTCGTCTGATACGGCAGGTGTCACCTCATCACCAGACATGACAAATATCTCAAACATGACTCATTCAGATCATAGTTCTAGTGACAATAGCAATTTTACACATATACAGCCATGTTCAGTTCTCCTTAAAGACATTTTGGTTTTTGATGACACAGTACAACACTGTCGCATTTCGAAATGTGAGACCAAAAGGCTACAAAACTTGTCCAATTTTAATTACAGATGCTGAATTCACTAGCAATTTGACGAAGAAGTCATATTTTACCAGAAGTTACGATGATCTGAATTGTAAATCAATAAATGTCGTCTACGGATTAGAGTGCAACCTTTGCGGATTGGTATACGTCGGTGAAACGAAAGGAAGGCTAAACAAACGTATGTGCGGTCATAGATCAGACATTAACCTCAATGATAACGACATTCTATACCAGCATTTCAATCAGCCCGATCATTCGATCGTTTCTATGACAGTTCGCATTATCGAAAAGATATACCATAGCTCTAACAATCCCAATCTTTCAACGACTCTCTGTAGACAAAAAGAAGACTACTGGATTAGACAATTCGGGACTGCGACACCTTATGGTTGCAATGACAAAATTGATGGTATAGGTATTCTATCTAGTCCTTCGTGTAACTCGGTGAATGTAGTGAATATTTACAACTCGACTCCTCGACGTAGACGCAGTCACGGTCATCGTCATTATACATCACCTTTTCTGCATGATGTCTCTATTAATGACTTGCTGCCATTTATACAAAAGCCGTTAGGTATTCATCACATTCGTACGAAACTTTATTCATTACCCCTTTCAAAACTTCATTCTCTGTTCAATTTATGTTTGGAATCCACTGTTACAAACCCTCATTCAAACCTATACAAACTTGAAGCTATAATTTCGGATATTGCAAGTCACAGACTTTTCAAGCCAGTCCGCATTGGAAAAGATGAAAAAGAGAAAGATCTTTCCTTAATCTTTCCTTTCCCAACAAAGGTCTCGATGGCGTCAACTTGGGCAATATCCTTCATCATATATTAGTTCAATCAAAAATACCACCTTATTTCAAAGACCAGTCTGTACCAATCATTTCTTATACCTATACCAAACCTATTGCAACTAAAATTTTCAATTACAAACAGGTTTTGTAAGATCTCGATATTGACGACTTCAAGTATAAACCTCCTGATTGCACTTGTGCTAGTTCCCAATTCACATATAATCCTGCTGGCCACATTATTATCGGTGACCTCAACATTGTTAATAACACTTCTCTACAAAATGTGTTATCGAAAGGTCCGAAATATCGTGAGCCTTAATCCATCAATTGGAAATACAACTTAAAATTTTGATGGATTCAGTCGAGGATTATGCCAGGCAATGGGCTAAGCGCGAGAAGGAAGACGTAGACACTCTTTCCGAATGGATTAAGGCAGTGATGTCGTTGATACAAATCAGAATTAAGAAACTGACTGGGTCCATCAATGCCCATGATACGTCAATCTTTAAAGACCCAAATGTTGCAAAACACCTATCCGACCTCCATGACAAATATGTTGTTGTCCCCGCAGATAAAGCCCCAAATAATATCTTTTTTGTTTGTAAAAGTCATTACATTAACTGCTTGATAAACGAATTAGGTATTGACAATTCACTTGGAAACTCAACATATACCCTCACGACACTTACCAAAGAGGAAATCCTGGATAATCATAGGTCTGTTCTATGTTCCTTTGGAATTTCAACCAAAGATGAAGAACTGGATCTTCCATCACTGTATTGGATACCTAAACTACATAAGTGTCCTTACTAACAACAGTATAATGCTGGGTCTTCCAAGTGCTCCACGAAACCTCTTTCTAAATTATAAACATCTATTTTGTCGTTTGATTCATGCGACACAACCTGAAAAAAGTAGTAAGTATGCATATCTATTGTTGACTAGGTTAAACATATTTATTTAAAGTGGATTGGGGAAAAAATTATTGCAACTTATATTGACCCCTATTCAATTTGCGGGTGCGAGTACTGCCTTGCACTGTCGATTAAATATATAGAACAACAATCTGTCAAAATCTATGCTTTCCTACAACTTTTTCAAGAGGATTACATATTTTTATGGATTAATCATAATTGTAAGATCAAACCCATGTTTGTAGCGTTATATTCGATATTTGACATTTTGTTGGTATGATTTCTCTTTAAAATAATATTCTTTTATCAGAACCAAGACCCAGAACCTTTAGTAAGTTTAACATAGAATAACATAATCACCTATTTCTCCGACAAAGTTCTCAGATGAATATAAGAGTATAGTTTATTGGAATTTAGCTCCATTGACGTAAAACTGACCTACAAATGTAAGGTAAACGGATTTTTTTTAAATATATCTGCTTGTAACTACTTATTTTGTCAAAGACTCAGTATGATGAAAAATATAGATTTGGCTAAAAGAGTAATGTTCAAAAATATATTCAAAGGGATAACGGGAATATTTTAACGTCAGTATAAATGTTATAAACGTGATAAGTCTTATTCGCTTAATCATATTCCAGGAAAGAATGACGGGATTGTGTTGAACATATTCATGGGTTTTTATTTCATATTTTTTATGTCGGTTCCTTTCAAAATAGACTACGATTTTGGTTTTATTTTTAATTGACGAAGACCGTCTGACTGTTTTGAATTGCTGTCATCAACTTCATATGGATTTTTGTTGATTGTTGTCTCAAAGCTAATCATACCACACTCCTCTACTTGCCGACTTGTTTCTTTATTATTATGAGGCTGACTTCATGCAGGAACTTCTTATGAAGAAAGATAAGAAGTTGGCAATATCCTTTAACTCTACTTTCCGCTATATAGATAATGTTCTTTCACTAAATAATTCAAAATTTGGTGACTATGTGGAACGCATCTATCCCATCGAACTAGAGATAAAGGATACTACAGATACAGTTAGATCATATCTTGACTTACATCTAGAAATTGACAATGAGGGTCGGTTGAAAACAAAACTTTACGACAAAAGAGATGATTTCAGCTTTCCAATTGTGAACTTTCCATTTCTAAGTAGCAACATTCCAGCAGCACCTGCATACGAAGTATATATCTCCCAATTGATACGATATTCCCGTGCTTGCATTTCCTATCATTCTTTTCTTGATAGAGGGTTGCTGCTCACAAGGAATCTATTAAACCAAGAGTTCATAATGGTGAAGTTGAAATCATCCCTTCGTAAATTTTACGGACGCCATCACAAGTTGGTTGACCGTTATGGAATAACCGTTTCACAAATAATATCGGATATGTTCCTTACGTCGTAACTACAATCCCCTTCTCTTTCATTAATGTGACCTACCGAAATAGACTATTTACCGGATTTGTTATCACATAAGCAACACGACGGGTGCCACATCTGATTACCCTTCCGGAGCACCTGAGATCACTCCTAGTTTTTGGTGGGGTTCGTGTTATTTATTCTTTAGTTTTCTATGTTGTGTCATGTGTACTATTGTTTGTCTGTTTGTCTTTTTCCTGTTTAGCCATGGCGTTGTCAGTTTGTTTTAGATTTATGAGTTGGACTGTCCCTTTGGTATCTTTCGTCCCTCTTCTATATAGTATTAAAATAATTCAAACAAGGTTTTATTTTTCAGTTGAAGATTAGTTCAAATAAAATTTAGGGATACAAACTTGCCCTCTTAGTTGGTTCATATATTTCTATGTTTTTTTCATATTGTCTTTCCTCCGGTGCGTCTTTATAAAAGCCATAAGAGGTAAACAAAATCTCGTATTAGTAAAATTTATCGTATCTTATGTAAATTCATCTTCGCTAGCCAAGGGTTACGATCAACTCCCGTTCTCTCCACGCTAAGCAGATTAAGCCAACATTTGTGATAACAATGTTGCGCCATATATCGGAAGATTGAAGTCACGCCAATTCAGAATACATTATTCTTGACCAATAGTAGCACATGAACTCTTCAATTTGAAAGTAGAAACACGGTAGCATCTAGATTCTACACAATTGGTAAAGCCGGAAACAAAAATATACGTCAACACTCATACATTTGTGCATGAAACATACACAGGAACTTCTATTAGTTGATTAAAAACATTCAAGTTGTCACTAAATATAGTCGTATGTTTAGTGATGTAAAGACTTGTTGTACAATAAACACGTGGCAAATTTTTTCAAACACTTTCTACATTTACACGTGATCATGTTATAGGCGCTTTTTGATTGGATGCAGCGAGTTGTTTCGACTGCAACTAATAAAAATCTTTACCTAATGTCTCCGAAATTTTATCTCAATCCGCCAAGGGTGGAGAGAACGGGAGTGGATCATGAAGATTGGGTAAATTATGACTTATGATTCGTTTAAAAACGTCAAATGTGGTCATCATATTGGGTTCATGGAGTCACGTCTACCTTAAATGGTCACGTTGTCTAGCAATTATTTTGTATTTCATTAGTTATTTGTTTTCCAAAACTTGGCAAAAAAAAGTCCGTTAAAAAAGAAATCGTCACACGATTAATTAGTGACCCTCTACTATCCACAATGTATTAGTAAGCTAATGGAATTCTATGCGATTGACATACATAGATAAAAAATAAATAAAACGATAACGCAATGTCTAAAAAAAGGAAAAAAAAACAAATATAAAAAAAACGCAACTTAGAAAACTAAAGCAACACAAAAAAAAATGCGGATGATCTCAAGTGCCCAGGACGGGTTAGCAGATCATGCACCACATGTGCTCTCATACACATGAGAGATATAGCTAGCTACAAAACCAGGTTTAATACATCCGTTCCTACATAAAAAAAAAAAAGCCTGTACCATTTCAAGGATATGACAGATGTTTTCAATTCGGAGGATTTGTGTCAAATTTTGATTTTGCTGTCTAAGAAATGATTTTCGGTTTTGAATTTTTGAATGAGTTCAGTATTTATGTGATTTTACTTTTTTAATATAATTTCATATACCTTAGGGATGAACTTATGTGAGGTTTTGGAATTCGTGATAAATGTTCGGACTCCTTGGTGTTTTTCCATACAATACAAATGAAATATTTTGCCCCATAACACCCATTTATTTTTTTAAATAAGACTTAATAGCACATGAAAATTCATTTACCAAAATTTTGGAAGATTCTTAATTTTCATTCTTTTGTTTTGAGACCCAAATAAAACCAATGCAAATATAAGGTAAAAGTCCGAGTCAGCTTTTTCCCCGTCATATTTCAAATCGAAAAGAAGGTCCATGACCTATCAAAATTTTTGGCTTATTTTTATAGTTAACGAATGCTCTACCGGCTTATAGTATCAATTTTAAATTCTTGATTTATTAATTTTCACCTATCCTCGCCTAAGTACATCCTTAAAACAAAATAAATACTTGGTTTTTTTTTACAGACGATGCATGCTATACATGTAGTAAGTATTATTTTGCATAAGGATTATGCTTTTCTATAATTTATCTTGATTGTGGGCTAATAATGGTAAAAACGGCATTTAGTAAAATTACTTCTAATAAAACTAACACTGGTGAACTATTTATTACCTAATGGTATCATCAACCTAGTATCCTGTACTTTGGTACTGGATTAAAAAACTGATATTGTTTTGAACAAAAATGCTGTTATAAAAAGGAAAACAATTCTGAATTTATCAATCGAATTCGGTACATAAAGGCCTAATTTCTTGTATGGGATTTGATTTACTGTTCCACCATGAATCAAAACCCATGGTTTTCGTTTTTATTGTTTTGCATTTTTTCATGTAGGAGCATTTCCTACCTACATTAACGTGCAGTTTGCTCATTGTTGACGGTCGTATGGTGTCCTACGATTGCTAGCATCCACGTTTTCTAGTTTTCGCATTAAATTTTGGGGTTGGTTTTTTTTGGCAATAGTTGCACATCCTCTTATTGAACTGAAAATCTAAGTATGCTGGGGTTTTTTTCATTATGGACAAGTTAGTATGACTTTTCAACTCAAGTCTTAAAAAGAAAACAGAATCACAATAACAATATAAAAACGCTGAAATATATAATTTTAACCTATTGATTTTTTACACGACCTTACTTTGTATAAGGTTTCTTACTACTGAACACGTGTTTATTTTAGTTAATAACAAAATAAAACGAAAAAAAAATTTCATTCAGTTTGATATTAAAAATGTTGGTGTTTGCAAGGTCAAATTTGACCTCAAAGACTGGAAGGATTTTCTCTCAAAATATCTTTTTCGTCTCTTTATTAGACTTGCTAAGACTGAGACTTGGTATTTGTAACATTGTTTATGACGTTTTATGACATGTGGTTTTCACTTCAATTTGTATTTGTAGAATTGTTAAGCAATTCTCCACTTTTGTGGATGTTATTTCTATTTTTGTGAACAAAAACCCTTACAGAAATTATTCAAATAGTGTTACTGGTTTGACCTATATAATATTTTTCGCAATTCACGCAAGTGAAGCAATCAATCAAAATGGATGATTTACGTGTCTAATTTGCATTAATATGATAATAAACAACAACGTGTGTAGATATAGACGAATGTATTACATCGTTATGTGCATGTGAAAATTATAAATTATTATTTGTATTACCCAAAATACTTGAGAGATTGATTATACATGATTGCGGTGTATTTGGCGTTAAATTTATTGTTACAGTTATAACATTATTTGAAAAAAAAGGTCAAAACAGTGAACAGAAGATTTTTTTTCAGAAAAAGACATTTTAAAAGATTGAAATTTATATCCTTAGAACAATACAAAATGTGTAGTCAAAGAAGACAGACCTGGATAAATATCGAATTAAGGAAATGAGGAATAATTGACAATGATACCACTATTAAACCAATGTTCACATGAAGTGAATGTAAGAACTTATAAAGTTGGCTATAAAAGATCCTGACAAAAAACAACAAGACTAGTTTACTGGCACAAAACCTTACGCTATCATTAGACAGTGGTATAACAGTACAACATAAGAACAAAACCCTACGCTATCATTAGACAGTGGTATAACAGTACAACATAAGAACAAAACCCTACGCTATCATTAGACAGTGGTATAACAGTACAACATAAGAACAACATATACAAAACCCTACGCTATCATTAGACAGTGGTATAACAGTACAACATAAGAACAACATATACAAAACCCTACGCTATCATTAGACAGTGGTATAACAGTACAACATAAGAACAACATATACAAAACCCTACGCTATCATTAGACAGTGGTATAACAGTACAACATAAGAACAACATATACAAAACCCTACGCTATCATTAGACAGTGGTATAACAGTACAACATAAGAACAACATATACAAAACCCTACGCTATCATTAGACAGTGGTATAACAGTACAACATAAGAACAACATATACAAAACCCTACGCTATCATTAGACAGTGGTATAACAGTACAACATAAGAACAACATATACAAAACCCTACGCTATCATTAGACAGTGGTATAACAGTACAACATAAGAACAACATAACAAAACCCTACGCTATCATTAGACAGTGGTATAACAGTACAACATAAGAACAACATACACAAAACCCTACGCTATCATTAGACAGTGGTATAACAGTACAACATAAGACAACAAAACCCTACGCTATCATTAGACAGTGGTATAACAGTACAACATAAGAACAACATATACAAAACCCTACGCTATCATTAGACAGTGGTATAACAGTACAACATAAGAACAACATATACAAAACCCTACGCTATCATTAGACAGTGGTATAACAGTACAACATAAGAACAACATATACAAAACCCTACGCTATCATTAGACAGTGGTATAACAGTACAACATAAGAACAACATATACAAAACCCTACGCTATCATTAGACAGTGGTATAACAGTACAACATAAGAACAACATATACAAAAACCCTACGCTATCATTAGACAGTGGTATAACAGTACAACATAAAGAACAACATATCACAAAACCCTACGCTATCATTAGACAGTGGTATAACAGTACAACATAAGAACAACATAACAAAACCCTACGCTATCATTAGACAGTGGTATAACAGTACAACATAAGAACAACATACACAAAACCCTACGCTATCATTAGACAGTGGTATAACAGTACAACATAAGAACAACTATACAAAAACCCTACGCTATCATTAGACAGTGGTATAACAGTACAACATAAGAACAACATATACAAAACCCTACGCTATCATTAGACAGTGGTATAACAGTACAACATAAGAACAACATATACAAAACCCTACGCTATCATTAGACAGTGGTATAACAGTACAACATAAGAACAACATATACAAAACCCTACGCTATCATTAGACAGTGGTATAACAGTACAACATAAGAACAACATATACAAAACCCTACGCTATCATTAGACAGTGGTATAACAGTACAACATAAGAACAACATATACAAAACCCTACGCTATCATTAGACAGTGGTATAACAGTACAACATAAGAACAACATATACAAAACCCTACGCTATCATTAGACAGTGGTATAACAGTACAACATAAGAACAACATATACAAAACCCTACGCTATCATTAGACAGTGGTATAACAGTACAACATAAGAACAACATATACAAAACCCTACGCTATCATTAGACAGTGGTATAACAGTACAACATAAGAACAACATATACAAAACCCTACGCTATCATTAGACAGTGGTATAACAGTACAACATAAGAACAACATATACAAAACCCTACGCTATCATTAGACAGTGGTATAACAGTACAACATAAGAACAACATATACAAAACCCTACGCTATCATTAGACAGTGGTATAACAGTACAACATAAGAACAACATATACAAAACCTACGCTATCATTAGACAGTGGTATAACAGTACAACATAAGAACAACATACACAAAAACCCTACGCTATCATTAGACAGTGGTATAACAGTACAACATAAGAACAACATACACAAAACCCTACGCTATCATTAGACAGTGGTATAACAGTACAACATAAGAACACATACACAAAACCCTACGCTATCATTAGACAGTGGTATAACAGTACAACATAAGACACAAAACCCTACGCTATCATTAGACAGTGGTATAACAGTACAACATAAGACACAAAACCCTACGCTATCATTAGACAGTGGTATAACAGTACAACATAAGACACAAAACCCTACGCTATCATTAGACAGTGGTATAACAGTACAACATAAGACACAAAACCCTACGCTATCATTAGACAGTGGTATAACAGTACAACATAAGACACAAAACCTACGCTATCATTAGACAGTGGTATAACAGTACAACATAAGAACAACATACACAAAACCCTACGCTATCATTAGACAGTGGTATAACAGTACAACATAAGAACAACATACACAAAACCCTACGCTATCATTAGACAGTGGTATAACAGTACAACATAAGAACAACATACACAAAACCCTACGCTATCATTAGACAGTGGTATAACAGTACAACATAAGAACAACATATACAATTTAGTTGACAAACCGTATCTACTTTGATCGAAACAAATTGGAAAACATCAATAACAAAAACAAATACAAAAAATACAGACCAGACATGGCAGCGTATTTATACATCTTGCAATAAAATGAAACGGATCTAATGGGTTAATAAGTGGACGGTTATATTGTGTCACTAGTGGTACCATTTTTGATTTCTGTAGCAAAATAAAGATTAAGCGTAAAAGATATATTGTTAAAAACAAAATCTCTATGTAAGTCACAAGATGTTAATTCTATTAGTACATAGCATACATAAAGATTCATGTTCTACTGTTTACGATTTGTCTAGATTCACGGTGTTTAGACATGTATTTCACCAAAAATGGTTTACATTTTTTGCTTTGTCATTCTGTGAATGTAGAATAAATGTGTATTTTTTTCAAATCAATTTCGTAACTTCCTTATCACGATAAAAAAGTAGACAGATATGAGCATTATATAACTATTCTATGTTTTGTCTGTGTATAGGTTGTGTGTATGTAAACTCACATTCACCACAGGTTTACCACAATTGTATTTGTAGTCTTAAGTTATATATTAACATATTATAAGACAGGTTAGATTGAGAAAAGTTCATATCGAATATTCCTTTCAATTTTAAATGGTGTCATTAAAAAACAGTTAATTTAACTCTTAATTTTTCGACTTTGTTTGGAGTTGGAGAAGTTTACGCATATAAGTTAGTATTTCTTTTCTGTTTCTGCAGTGGGAACAATTAGCGCCACATATTATTTGTTCCTTATTATTTTTCGCTTCGAACACATTTGTGTTCGATAAATTTTAATGAAAAACGTTTGCTATATACATGTTGTTAAAAAAATCATTTTCAAATTATTATAGTCAATTATACGCAAATTTTTATCTTTCTTGAGGCATTATGGTTTGGTCTTGGGATTGAGAGATATCGGTTGTCCAAGTGAACTAGAAATTAAGGATACTACTGATACAAGAAGGACTGCTTCATACCTTGATTTTTGCCTCAATATTGACACAGATAGACGACTTCACACGACAATCTATGATAAACGGGACGATTTCAACTTCCCAATTATCAATTTCCCATTTCTCAACAGTAACATACCCTCTGCTCCTTCGCATGGTGTTTACATATTTCAATCAATACGTTATTCTCGTGCATGTTCACACTATACGGACTTCATATACAGGAGCGTGGTCCTAACGCAGAAACTGCTCCAACAAAGTTATGAGGAGGACAGATTAAAAATGACGCTCCGTAAATTTTACGGACATCATCACGAATTGGTTGATCCATACGATGTATCTCTGTCCAAACTAACTATGGTCATTTATACAACGTGTTAGATTGTGGTTTGTCATTACATTGTCTGATCTTTTTATTACCGAACGTGACTTATTCCCGAATGTGACTGTTTTGCTGAGTGTGAATTCGTATTGCTTTAAGACGTGGCACGGTACTTTTCCATCCCAAATTAATTTGTTGGGTTTTGATGTTGTGTTTGTTGTTGTCATCGGATTTCGTCTAATGTCTTAACGTTTCTAGTTGTAAATCGTATTTTTCTTCTGTTGTATTCGTGTGTTGTGTTTGGGATAACTACTCATCCAGTTTATTTGGAAGATTTCATTTTGGATCAACGAAACTTACAATATATTTGGTTTGCAATTTGATCAGAAGAAACATCAACAAAGCTAGATAATATCATGAATTATCTAATTACTACTACAATTAAATATTAATTAGTATTATAATTTTCACTGTTATTAATATAAGTTAGATGAGTCATACAAATCTAATCTTGAATTTCATCCAAATTCTTTCTTAATTTTCGAATCACGTTTAAGAAATGTGACGTCACTTTGGGCGTTGCATTGACTATGGCTAACAGGGCTGTGATTTTGTAATGTATTCGTTTTTATACTATAGCTAGTCACCACTTCCGTTTAACCCTGATTACACCTGGAGGCCTCCGGGTGCGAGAATTTCTCGCTACATTGAAGACCTGTTGGTGACCTTCTGCTGTTGTTTTTTGTTTTTTGTTTGGCACATTCCCCATTTCCATTCTCAATTTTATATCTATTATATAATCATTTTATAGAATATACAGTTTGCAAAACTATGTACTGTTCTTGATAATAATGATGTTTTTGTCCCAGGCGGATAACCCTGGCTTCACATCTTTTTGGAATTTTTGGTCCTCGGCGATTTTCAGCTTTTAGTTGTTATGGCTTTTCAAACTTCTAACAACTGAGCATAGTTTTATGTGGACGTAGCGCGCATCTGGCGTATAAACATATTTGTTAACCTGTTTCCTTATGATGGCTATTATTCGTTTGTTACTCTGTCCTATATTCCATTTATCTGTTCATTTATTGTAACCCTGTCGTGTATAATTAACACTACCATTACAGCGGGAGGTTTCTGATGCCACCATTTTTCATAAAATGCCCTGTACCAAGTCAGGAAAACGGACATTGTTACATTATAGGTTGTTTCTGTGTGTGTTACATTTCGGTGTTGTGTCGTAGTTCTCTTATATTTGATACGTTTCCCTCAGTTTTAGTTTGTAACCCGGATTTGTTTTTTCTCTATCGATTTATGGATGGTCTTCTTTGCTCTCCATCTCGTACTTCATTTGGCCTTCTAATTATTTTTGAGACGATCGTCACTGATGTGCGTTAGTATTAAATTTCAATCCTGGTATCTACATGCATGATGAGTATATTTCTGACCTATCTATCTCGTAATCGTTTTTCGGTATTGCCTTTAATTAAAATGTTCTATACATATTTTTTTCAAACTTAGAGAACCAAACTATCTGCCTCACAAAATGCGAGATGTACTAATATTCGTTTACAGAATTAAAAACAGTTCCCCTAATATATTTTTTGTATTTCTACAATGCTGTATTCAATATTAGATGAATATTCCATGCCCCCCTGTTCATTTTTCCCCAGTACAATCTTGCAATCTTTGAAGGGTGGATTTTAAATAGACAGATACAATCGTATAATAAGAAAGCAAATTGAGGGTGTTAAATTTAATGTAAGCCTTTTTGTGCTTCTCAATTACATTTGTTTGTTTTATAGTGATTCAGATGATAACACAATGTTGACTGCTTTACCCGTATTTTGACTACTGTGCTCCTATTTTTGACATTTTTCCTATTGTTTTATGTTGTTTTGATCATGCATCGTGTCAATATAATGGAATTTGATGCGACTTTCATACAGGTGAGAGGTTTAGCTGGCTATAAAACCAGGTTTAATCCACCTTTTTCTACACAATATAATGCCCGTGCCAAGCCGCAACAGTTGTTTTGCGTTCGTTTGGTGAGTTTGAGCTTTTGATTTTGTTATTTGATTAGGTACTTTTCTTTTTAAATTTTCCTTGGAGTTCAGTATTTTTATGATTTTACCTTTTCTCACCTTCTTATTCATGTATTAGTAAGAAAGTACATTTCTATTAAAGTGACACGTGTAATAACAGTTTACCAAAATACAGAATTGAGATCTATAAATCTCTTTCAAAATCATAAAACGTATTTCTTTTATCATGGAGTTTTAACAAAAAATGTCAACAGATTAATCTAAATTCAATATAAACAAGACCAGCACAAGTTCGAATACTGTTTACATGAAGAAGACACCTTTTGCATTCATATGAACACCCCGACCATAAAATATCTATTTCATTTCTAAAAGACTGGTCATGACATACACGTACACGTATATATGGCGCGGTATCAATGTCATAAATATAAAATGTAATGTATAGTATTTAATGAAGTGTATTATGAAATGAATTTTGATTGTCCTTAATATATGGGCTCCGTCGGATTGAAATCGACCTGATGCAAGTACATATCAGTATATCTCTTATCCTATTTTGGCTTGAAATAAAATATCTATCACAAGTCTGTTGTAATTGTTTGAAAATTGAGTTGTTATAAGAACCTAAAAAACATGTTAAATGACCCTTTAACCAATCAAAGGTGTATACATGTACATGTCAACGTGCATTTGCATAAGGTCGATTTCTATCCAACGCAGCTCATATTATGCACATCACACTTCATCAACCGATATTTGTAAAAGCTAAAGGGGAGAAACATAAACAACAAGAATAAGTCCCCAGTCTACGGATGCCCAAATCTGCTCTATCATTTTCTATGTTCAGTGGACCGTGAAAATGGGGTAAAACCTCCAATTTGCCATTAAACTGTTAAAATTAGAAAGATCATATCATAGGAAACATGTTTACTAAGTTTCAAGTTGATTGGACTTGAACTTCATCAAAAACTATTTCGACCAAAATCTTTAACCTGAAAATGGACGAACGGACGGACGGACAGACCAGAAAACCTAACGCCCTTAAATGGGACATGAAAATCAAAAATGCTTTATTCCAAAGATTCTATCTTAAAACAAAACCAAAAAAGTGTTAAATCAGTTGTACGTGCGTATATATCATGTATATATCTTGCACCATTTGCCTATGGCGATGACAGACATATGGCTTAAATTTTCAAAATTATAATTAAATGAAGTTACAAAAAAATAATAACTTAGAAGTGGAATGGTATGACACGCTTTTCTTCAAAGCCAAGGATGTGTATAAAATACCGAAACATGAGGGTCTAGAGCTTAATTCATGAAATGCCACACAACTGATTTGGTTATGTTTATAACTAGATTTTGATATAATTTGTAAAGTTAAAGTAGTTTTATAATTCGATAACTTCAATTTTGCTTTTCTTTCTCTCGCTTAATAATTCAAAATTAAGTTACTGTGTTGACCGCATTCATTCCATCGAACTAGAGATAAAGGATATAACATATACAGTTAAATCTGCCTCATATCTTGACCCAAATCTAAAATTGACAATGGGGGTCGATTGAAAACAAGTATTTACGACAAAAGAAATAATTGCGGCTTGCTAATTGTGAAATTTTCATTTCTATGTAGCAACATCCCAGCAGCGCCTGCTTACGGGCAATATCTCCAATTGTATCCAACTGATACGATATTTCCGGGGTTGTATTTTCTAACATGATTTCCTTGATGGAGTGTAGCTGCTTTTGTCGCTGATAAACCAAGAGTTCCAAATGCATGAAATGGTGATGTTGAAATTATCTCTTCGTAATTTTACGGACGTCATTCTGAGTTGGTTGGCGTTATGGGTAAACTGTTTCTGATATGTTCCTACACTCATTGGTGGAGATTTATTTCCCCCGAGGGTATCACGAGGCCAGTAGTTTGCACTTTTTGTGCTGACATGAATTGTCATTGATATGGTTATATTTATAAATTTACTGTTAACAAATTTTGGATTTTTTTTTAAATACTAAGGCTTTTTTTGTCCTTTATTTGGCCTTTTTAATTTTTTTTGGATTCGAGCGTCACTGATGAGTCTTTTGTAGACGAAACGCGCGTTGGCGTATATTTTAAATTTAGTCCTGGTATCTATGATGGAGTTTATTTACAACCACTGGGTCGATGCCACTACTGGTGGAGATTTATTTCCCCGAGGGTATCACAAGCCCAGTAGTCAGCACTTTTTGTGCTGACATGAATTGTCATTGATATGGTTATATTTATAAATTTACTGTTAACAAATTTTAGATTTTTTTGAAATACTAAGGCTTTCCTACCTCAGGCATAGATTACCTTAGCTGTATTTGGCAAAAACTGTTAGGAATTTTGGTTCTCTAGCTCTTCAACTTCGTCCTTTATTTGGCCTTTTTAACTTTTTTGGATTCGAGCGTCACTGATGAGTCTTTTGTAGACGAAACGCGCGTCTGGACGTATATATTAAATTTAGTCCTGGTATCTATGATGAGTTTATTTACAACCACTGGGTGGGATGCTACTGCTTGTGGAGATTTATTTCCCCGAGGGTATCAACAAGCCCAGTAGTCAGCACAAAGTGCTGACATGAATTTTCATTGATATGGTTATATTTATAAAATTTACTGTTAACAAAATTTTGGATTTTTTTTGAAATATAAGGCTTTTTACCTCAGGCATAGATTACCTTAACTGTATTTGGCAACACTTTTAGAAATTTTGGTCCTTAAGCTCTTCAACTTTCGTCCTTTATTTGGCCTTTTTAACTTTTTTGGATTTGAGCGTCACTGATGAGTCTTTTGTAGACGAAAACGCGCGTCTGGCGGTATATATTAAATTTTAGTCCTGGTATTCTATGATAAAGTTTATTTAAAAACCACTGGGTCGATGCCACTGCTGGTGGAGATTTATTTCTCTGAGGGTATCACAATACCCAGTAGTCGCACTTTTTGTGTGACATGAATTGTCTTTTGATAGGTTATATTTATTAAATTTACTGTGAACAAATTTTGGATTTTTTTTGAATACTAAGGCTTTTCTACCTCAGACATAGATTACCTTAGCTGTATTTGGCAAAACCTGTTAGACATTTTGGTCCTCTAGTCTTCAACTTCGTCCTTTATTTGGCTTTTTTAATTTTTTTGGATTCGAGCGTCACTGATGATTCTTTTGTAGACGAAAGGGCGCGTCTGGCGTATATATTAAATTTAGTCCTGGAAATCTATGATTAGTTTATTTACAACCACTGGGTCGATGCCACTGCTGGTGGAGATTTTATTTCCCCGAGGTATCACAAGCCCAGTAGTCAGCACTTTTTGTGCTGACATGAATTGTC
Organism: Mytilus edulis; assembly: GCA_019925275.1. Classification (NCBI taxonomy): domain Eukaryota; kingdom Metazoa; phylum Mollusca; class Bivalvia; order Mytilida; family Mytilidae; genus Mytilus; species Mytilus edulis. The sequence goes on from CM034354.1 coordinate 4,625,302, forward strand.
ATTGATATGGTTATATTTATAAATTTATGTTAACAAATTTTGGATTTTTTTGAAAAAACTAAGGCTTTTCTACCTCAGGCATAGTTTAAACCTTAGCTGTATTTGGCAACACTTTTAGAAATTTTGGTCCTCTAGCTCTTCAACTTTCGTCCTTTTTTTGGCCTTTTTAACTTTTGCGGATTTGAGCGTCACTGATGAGTCTTTTGTAGACGAAACGCGCGTCTGGCGTATATATTAAATTTAGTCCTGGTATCTATGATGAGTTTATTTAAAAACCACTGGGTCGATGCCACTGCTGGTGGAGATTTATTTCATTTGAGGGTATAACAAGCCCAGTAGTCAGCACTTTTTGTGCTGACATGAATTGTCATTGATATGGTTATATTTATAAATTTACTGTTAACAAATTTTGGATTTTTTTTGAAATACTAAGGCTTTTCTACCTCAGGCATAGATTACCTTAGCTGTATTTGGCAACACTTTTAAAAAATTTTGGTCCTCTAGCTCTTCAACTTCGTCCTTTTTTTGGCCTTTTTAACTTTTGCGGATTTGAGCTTTCACTGATGATTCTTTTGTAGACGAAACGCGCGTCTGGCGTATATATTAAATTTAGTCCTGGTATCTATGATGAGTTTATTTAAAACCACTGGGTCGTGCCACTGTTGTGGAGATTTATTTCCCCGAGGGTATCACAATCCCAGTAGTCAGCACTTTTTGTGCTGACATGAATTGTCATTGATAGGGTTATATTTATAAATTTACTGTTAAAAGTTTTGGATTTTTTTGAAATACTAAGGCTTTTTCTACCTCAGACATAGATTAACCTTAGCTGTATTTGGCAAAACTGTTAGGCATTTTGGTCCTCTAGCTCTTCAACTTCGTCCATTATTTGGCCTTTTTAACTTTTTTGGATTCGAGCGTCACTGATGATCTTTTGTAGACGAAACGCGCGTCTGGCGTATATATTTAAATTTAGTCCTGGTATATATGATGAGTTTATTTGCATAAACTGGTTTATACTAACATGAGGTACAGGACGTAGTATCTGCTTACCCTTCTGCAGCACCTTAGATCACCCAAGTTTTCGATGGGTTCTTGTTGCTTAGTGTTTACTTTTCTGTGTTGTGTCTTGTGTACATCTATTTGTCCCTTTGTCTTTTTTTTTTTTAGCCTTAGCGTTTTCAGCTTTTTTTTCGATCTATGAGTTAAATGTCCCTCAGGTATCTTTCGTCCCTTTTGAAATTGTCGTGTATCAATTCCTTATTTTTCAGAAAAACAAGAAAGCATTTAAATGACAAAGGAAGTGCTAAATTTAGCAGTCAGTATTGGGTTAGGATTTTCAGCGTTTGAGTTTATATTTCGCTTTATAATTGCATATCAACGAGAATGTGACAGTAAGTCTGTATACATAGAAAGTTCACTATGAAATGAGGAAAACATTTACGATTGCAAATGGATAGAAAAAACATTACACTAGAGAATAAAACGCAAGAAAGTAAGACGTTAGTGAAACTGTATACCTTCAATATCTAACAAAATATCTGACACTGTACGGTTTTTTTGAAAAAAGATGAAGAAATGAAAAAAGTAAACGTTTTGAAAAACTAACTTCATAACCGAAATTTTGTATTGTGAAAACATATTAGTTCTTATTCATGTTATTTGGGAGGTAAATATAAATGATTGTATGCAAATCACTTTACAATTATAAGTCACTGATGAGTCTATTGCAGACGAAACGCGCGTTTTTTTGGTCCCACAGGTCCGAGACAAATGGAAACAGAGTTACCGATTGAGAAAGGAAAACAACTATATATGTTGGCAATAAACGAGTTGTCTCATTGACAATCATACCACATCAATCTCTTTATGTTTGGTTACAGTTAAATGATGTTTTATATAGTCTTAGTTCATGTATAAGTTTCAAAAACATTGATACAGTCATTAGGAATGATAAAAGTCAGGGTTACAGATAAGGCCCGATTACACAAATGTATTTTGACCAATGGGCGCCCAGCCTTGGCACGAAGCAGACAGACGAAAGCCAGGAAAGATTGGACTCGATCTGCATGAAACGGTTTTAACAAATCTTAATATCATACGCAATCAACAGAAACACCGCGAATACAATTAACCAGACTACACAGGACTAATTGCAATTTAGATATGTTAAAACATAATCTACGACAAGATTATTTATGTTATAATCTGACTAAAAAATCGTTTTAGTTTCATTAATGTAACGAAGGCATACTACTTCGGTACTGGCATGAAAATACGGATTATTTGTGTTATTAAAATTTGCTGTTACAAAATATTAGAAATTATTATAAATTAAGGAATGTATCTCCCTCATGCAAAGCTCTGATTCCTTTCACGGATTTGGCTATATTTTTTTTGGGACCTTTTGGATTATAGCTCTTCATCTTTTAAATAAGCTTTGAATTTCAAATATTTTGGCCACGAGCATCACTGAAGAGACATGTATGTCGAAATGCGCATCTGGTGCAAGACAATTGGTACCGTTAATTTTATTACTACCAACTGGGGTCGATGCCTCTGCTGGTGGACTATTATCCCCGAGGGTATCACCAGCCCAGTAGCAGTTACTTCGGTACTGCATGAAAATACGGATTATTTGTGTTATTAAAATTTTGCTGTTACAAAATATTAGAAATTATTATAAATAAGGAATGTATCTCCCTCAATGCAAAGCTCTGATTTCTTTCACGGATTTGGCTATACTTTTTGGACCTTTTGGATTATAGCTCTTCATCTTTTAAATAACTTTGGATTTCCAAATATTTTTGGCCACGAGAGCATGTATTGTCGAAATGCGCATCTGGTGCAAGAAAATTGGTAACCGTTAATTTTTTACTACTGTCGGGAGTGCTTAAAGGCATTCGTGGTCGAGTGGTCTAAGTGGTCATACACTACTCACTAACTCTCAACATGGTTGTTAGGTAAAATTCCGTACGTTTCATGTGTTTGGACTCCTATTCTTTATTGACTAGGAAAGTGAGTTTTTCACTAAAGGTCGATATTTTTTACAATAATGTTTTACACATTTACTTTCATAGGTGAGAGATTAGAGAAAGAAATAAAACGCACAGTTGTACGTATTCTTCATATACTTTTTTTATTCCTCAACATCTCAAGTAAAAATGATTCAAGGTTGCATAATAGTTTTCCTTTTTTGCCAATGACATTTAGTATTTTGGTATTTTTAATTTAATAATAATGTATTTCACTGCAGATACGATAACTATCAAAAGAGGGACGAAAGCTACCAGAGGGACAGTCAAACTCATAAATCAAAAATAAAGTGACAACGTCCATTGCTAAAAATGAAAAAGACAAACAGACTAACAATAGTACACATGACACAACATATTAAAATTACTTAAGAATATGTGGGAATTCTTAATACATATTTCACTGTGAAAATAACCACCTGAAGAATTTTCTCCGATCAGCGATTGTAACCGAATAATGAACATTTATTTGCTGCATTACATAGTTGTACGAAAACTTACTCTTCGTCAGTACAATTAAAAATGACTATTTTGATTTATATAAAGTTCTTTTTTTTTTAACTCGATTCTATTCTTTTTTTAAAATTGTCATATAATTAATATTTTAATACCTTTTCTTGAATTGTATAGACGTTTTAATTGGAACTGTTTTATATTGATGAAAAAACTGATGGTGTAAACAAAGGTTCGGAAATAGTTAAATTCCAGTCAGATTGATTGAACATTTGACAGGAATTATCATTGATGTGGTCATGTTATAAATTAAACTGTTTACAAAACGTTGAATAGTGTGAAATCCCTTGAGTTCTTGAAGTCCCTCTTGTACCTATCGCCCCCTCGTATCTACCTTAGTTATATTTACCTAAGCTGTATTTAGTAAAATCCTTTCGAAATTCGGGTCCTCGTTATTTTTTTTATTTGTTCATAATTTTGCTTTTTTAACTTTTTTTTGATTTGAGCGTCACTGATAAGTCCTTCGTATTCTTTACACCTGTCGTACAAATATACAAAAAAAGTAAAATCTCAAAAATACTGAACTCCGAGGAAAATTAAAAAAACGGAAATCTCCTAATCAAATGGCAAAATAAAAAGATAAAAACACATCAACTGTCATATTCCTGACTTGGTAGAGGCATTTTCAAATGTAGAAAATGACGGATTTAACCTGGTTTTATAGCGCTAAACCTCTCACTTGCACGACAGTCCTTTCAATTTCCCATTTATATTACAATGATGCGTGAATAAAACAGACAATTAATAAAATATTAAAATATGGGTACAGCAGTCATTACTGTGTAACAATCTTAAAACAAACAATTTTAACAAAATTTTATTTTTTTAATTGAAAAACACATTCATTGCTTAGTGTGTCTATTCGTCACTGATAAGTCCTTCTAGACTTTACACACATATGTCGTACAAATGTATGAGACCTATATCTTTAATGAGTTTTTTGTCTGCCAATACAATGAACAATTACTTCACTATAAAATTCATTTCTTAACGTCTTTTAACAATTAAAATTTTAAACGTAATAGCTTCCGCTTCCGGAGCACCGTAATCATCCCTGGTTTTATCGGGAGTACTATTTGTCGGTTGTAGCTTTCTGTAGTGGGTTCTGTTTTTTGTGTTTTTGTGTTAGTCGTGTGTTTGCCATGGCATTGTCAGTTATAAGTCGAATATCCCTATATCGTTCGCCTCCCTTGTTTGTCATTTCATCATGTTACAAAATACTTGGTATGTAGTATGCATGCACGCCTCAAGCAGAAATTTTTTTCATTAAATTGTAAATACAAAACACATTAACTTCGTTCACATTTTATGTCAAGTCACTCTTTAAATCTACAATTATTTTTTGGTAGATCCGATTTCTTGAATCTAATGCATTATGGGTAATATTTTCAAAAGTGTACACCGAAACGTCGTGATTAGTTTAAAAACGTCCTAAACAATGGGAATTCAACCAATGACGTTGTCAGACCAATTTCTTGATTTCCTCATCACGATCAAAGGACAGATTAGATATTTGACAACAGTATGATCTTTCTAGTGAAATAATCACACATCTAGTGTTACCACAAAAAATCGTTTATGTCTTATAATAAAATATAATAATTGTATGCGATTCATTTTTTTTATTAATTGATGATGATCTTTTATATTTGTTTAGAATAAATATAGTTTTTTTTTTAATGCATGTTTTATCAATAATAGTGCATAAAGATTTTTCGATGTTGAATGATATGAATAAAAGCATCGTTTTAAACACAAATACATTTAGTTTTTATTTCCAGGATTGTTGTGCACAACATAAATTGATTTATTAGCGAAAACGCCTAATGTGAAACCTATTGACGTCACAACAGGGGCTACATTTAACTTCAATGAACTTAGTTTTATTTTGAATTGTGAACAAGATGCACATGTACTAGCTACTTCCAAAATTCAAACAAAATCCCAGTTACATTAATAATGATCCAAATTAATACAATCGGTGCTAAAATGAGTGATAGGCATATGTAAAGATATTTTTTTCATTAAAAAACTATAAGATATAATATCAAGGATCAATTGCACTAATAGTTTTCAAAGGGCAATGATTATAATTTAATACGCCAGACGCGCGTTTCGTCTACATGAGACTCATCAGGACGCTCAGATCAAAAAGTTTATAGAGCCAAACCAGTACAAAGTTGGAGAGCATTAAGGACCCATAATCCAAAAAGTTGTGCCAAATACGGCTAAGGTAATCTATTCCTGGAAAAAGAAATCCTCAGTTTTTCGATTAATTCAAAGTTTTGTAACAGGAAATTATAAAAATAACCATAATAATTGATATTTCATCTCACACCCGAAGTGCTGACTACTGGGCTACTCTTGGAACCAAACGTCCACAAGCAGTGACATCGACCCCAGTTGTTAAAATAGTTTTCAAAGGTACCAGGATTATAATTTAATATGCCTGACGCGCTTATTCGTCTACATAAGACTCATCAGTGACGCTCAAATCAAAGTAGTTATAATGCCAAAAACGAGTTCAAATATAGGACCCAAAAACAATAGATTAGGAACAAGATAAAATAAATTGAACCCTATCCGAATGGGGTTTAAGGATGGGGACGGGGTTAATTTTAAAACAAAATTTAAAAAAATGAAAAGGCCCCCAAGCCCATTACGTCGATTTTTTAAAAACCCAAATGTTTTTAAACAATTTCCCACCTCCTATAAAAAAATTTTTTGTTGTCCCTGAGACCAAAGCCCCAAATAAATCGTTTTTTTCTGTAAAATCACTACATTTTAAATTGTTATAAACAAAATTGGTATAAAATTCACTTGGAAAACCCCAAAAATACCCTCACGCATTCCAAAGAGGGGAAATTTTCCGGTAACAAGGCTTTCTTTTTTTCCCTTTGGGATTTCAACCAAAAAAGGGAAGGGGAAAAAAAATCTTTTCCTACTGATTGGATACCTAAAAAACAAAAAATGCCCCCTTCAAAAACGGGATATTGTGGGTCTTCCAAAAGCTCCACGAAACCTCTTTTTAAATTTTCTTATTTTTCAGATAAAAAAGGTTCAAAGTTTTGGGGGAAAACCCCCCATTCAAAAGGGGGGGTGAAAACAAGTGGGAAAAAAAATTCCAAAAAAAAATTTTTGATCATACAATTAACCCTTTCAACTTGAACATATTTAAAAAAATTTTCTTTTTTTCCTTTATACCAAATTCCACAATTTTCCCAAATAAAAGACAAATGAAAGAGTTGGGGTTTCTTTTCTTCATAAAAAAAATGGCCAAAAAAAAATCCAATTCTTGTCTTAGGGAAGGATAAAAAATACTTGTAAAAATCACCCTGTTTTAAAAAAAAAAATTCTCTGAAACCATTTTAAAAAAATGCTTATTTCTTTATTGACAACAAATTTTTTTACGTTCGGAGGGGGTGTTTTTTTTAAAAGCTGTTCCCCGGATCCCAAGGAACAAATGTGCCCCTTACTTGCCGACTTTTTTTTTATTATTAGAGTGATTTCATGCGGGAATTCTTTGGAAGAAAAAAAGAAGTTGCAATATCCTTTTAACTCTACTTTGCAATTTTTGATTACGTTTTTTACTAAAAATTAAAATTTTGGGACTTTTTGGGGAAGCACTTCCCTGAATTGGGGATAAAGGATACAAGATACGTTAATCGGCTTCAATCTTAAACTTCATCTAAAATTGAAAAAAGGGGTGGGTTTTTAAAAAAAAAATTTACGAAAAAAAGATGATTCAGCTTTCCAATTTAACCCCTTTCCCTTTTTTTTAATCAAATTCCGAGCACCTGAAAAGGGGGGAATTTCTCCCAATTGTTCAAAAATTTCCCCTGCTTGGTTTTCCTTTTAAATGATTTTTTTGAAAAGGGGGTTACTGTAAAAGGGGAACAAATTAAACCAAAGTTCCAAAAAAGGTGAATTGAAAAAATCCCTTGTAAATTTTAGGCCCGCCAACGATTTTGGTTATGGAAAAAAACCTTTCCAAATGATATCGGATATGTTCCTTACGTCGTAAACAATCCCCTTCCCCCCTTTAAAAGAATTCCTACCGAATTAGACTTTTACCGGTTTGTAATCAATAAGCAAAGGGGGGGGCCCAAAAATTTGGGGGGCAATTGCTTACCCTTCCGGAGCACCTAAAAAACCCCTAGTTTTTGGGGGGGTTTGGTTTTTTTTTCTTTGTTTTCTATTTTTGGTCTGTGTATATTTTTTTTGTTTGTCTTTTTCTTTTTTAAAACCGGCGTTGTCCGTTTTTTTAGATTATGAGTTTAAAAAGCCCCCTTTTGGGATCTTTTTCCCTCTTTTGCATACATTATTCTTGAATTCCTGTTCATGAAATAAAAATAACGCGAAAAACTTGCTTTAAAGTTCCTTTTTACTAATAAAACCCCTTAAAGTTAATACTGCAAAAAATTTTCCTAAAAGGCGGGGGCCAGCCCAAAAAACCAAGCTTATTAGGAAAAAGTTTACGGAAGGGGATCCTTAAAACTCTTCAACTTGCACTTTTTTTAAAACCTTTAAATTTTTAACCCCCCGAAACAGGGTTGGGGCCCTTTAAGTCCAGCTTTTTTTCGTACAAAATACAAGCCCGATATATTATTTTGTTTTTTTTTTTCTCTCAACCCAATGAAAAAAAATTTCCCCTTTTTTTTTTAATTTTAAAAATTATATATATGAAGCACCAACCTTAAAAACACCGTAATCACCTCCTGTTTTTTGTTTTTTTCACCATTATTTTTTTTTTGTTTTGGGTCGGGGTTTTTTGTTTTTAAAAATGGCATTGTCATTTCTGCAAATGGTATCTTTTCCCCTTTATTGTTTTTTTTTTTAAAAAAATTTATTTGTAAAACCTGAGTAAGAATTGTGCCCTTTTGTTAAATTTTTTTATTTAAAGGGATTGGGGAAAAAGTTTTGCAACTTAAAAAATTAAACCCTTTCCTTTTGCGTTTGGGAGCGGCCTTATACGGCATTGTCCACTTTTTGAAACTCAAGGTTTTTAAGTGCAAAAGATTTTCTCTTTAACAAAGGACTAAAAACGTTTCCAAAAACCCCCTTCCAAAAAAGGGGTCAAGGGAATCCCCAAAAAGTAATTTTAAAAAAAAAATAGCTTTTTTTTGATTTTTTTTTGCCCATTTACTCGCAATAAAGTTTTAATCTAAAATTTTTTTACTTCCCCATCAGATTTTTAAAGGGGGACTAGATATTTGCAACATAAACCTTTTAAACTACATTTTATTTTTTTTATATGTTTTTATGTATAAAAAACCAAAAATTTACAATTAACCGACCACAAAAAAACTTTTTTAATAAAAAGTCAATTTTTTTTATGTTTTTTGACCAATTAATGGGTTTTTTTAAAATTTTTTTGTTTGTATGACAAAAAATAAAAGATCGTTTAACTAGGGCATTTTAAATTTTTTAAACGTTTTTTTTAATTGTGGTGAAATAAAAAAAAATTTATCAAAAAAACGCCTAATTTCCAAATTTAAAAAAATAAAGATAGGCAGGGGGAAAAAATGTTTTGAAAATAAGAATTTTTTAAATACTAAGACTTTTTTTCCTCCCCAAAAATTTTACCAAGCTTATTTTCAAAGGTTTTTGGAATTTTGGGGCCCCAAAATTTCTATAACTTCGTACTTTTTTTGGGGCTTTTAAAATTTTTTGGATTCGAACGCACTGATGAGTCTTTGGGGAAATAAAATGCCCCCTTCGTTTTAAAACAAAATTAAATCCGGGTTTATGATTTGTTTTTTTACAAAGTTTTTTTTTGTAGATGATGCTCCCCATATCTTTTTAAAAAAAATCTTAAAAAGCATTACATCATTTATTTCGTTTTTGTTTTGTATTCGATTTTACCTTGGGTTTTTTTCCCTTTGACTGGGTTTTTCACCTGAAAAATTTGGGGGCCCCTTTAAAAGTTTTGTTCAGTGGGAAACCAACCTTCGTTGGGGCCGTATTTACCCGAATGGTTTCTTTTTTTAAATTTACTTGGATGGGGTTTTCAATTTCCCCCCATATCATAACTTTTGATAACATTAAATGAATTTAAAAAAATTTAATATCCTTTTTATCTAAAAAATGAAAAATTATAGATTTTTGATACATTTATTTAATATATAACACCCATAAAAGTTCCCAATTGGTTCAAAATTTTGATTAATCTCATTTACGTTATACAGTTACATTAACAAGGGTTTTTAATTATGGAATAGACACTAAAAAGTGCGTAACAAATGTAATTTTGCATTTTTTTTAAATTCCGTTTAAAATTTGCATTATTTTTCTTACCCCGCTAATTTTACAAGAATGTAGAACTGAAATATTAACCTTTGAAAAAGGACCAAACATCAGTTGTAACTTGTCTGGTCAATTATCTCAACCACCGCAAATTGAGGAACTAAATATTTCAATCAAAAACATCTATGGTAGTATAATTGGATACAGTTAATTTTTAATAAGTGACCTATAGTTGTTAATGTCTGTTCATTTTTGGTCCTTGTGGACAGTTGTCTCATTGGAATCATACCCATCTTCGTTTTTTATATTAGTTAACCTTTTTGTGGGTTTTTTAAAAACAGGGGAAACCATAGAATAAAGGTTTAAAAAATCTACTGAGTTATTAAAAATAAAATAAATCAAAACAATTATCACAAAAGATATCGGTATGCTCCTTACTTGTAACTACAATCCCTTTCCCCTTCATAAATGTGACCTACCGAATTAGACTATTTCCGGATTTGTTATCTCAAAAGCAACATGAGGGGTGCCACATGTGGAGCAGGATTTTACTTACCCTTCCAACACCTGAGAACACCGCTAGATTTTGGTGGCTTTTTTCGTTTTTTTTTTATTCTTTAGTTTTCTATGTTGTGTTATTGTTACTATTTGTTTGTCTTTTTAATTTTAAGTCAATTTATTATCGATTTATGAAGTTTGACTGTCCCTCTGGTATTTCTTTCCCTTTTTTATTGGTGGTATTAAAAAAAATTGAAAAATTTATTTTTAAAAAAGTCAAAAAAGTTTTAGTCAAAAAAAGTTTTATATTCCTACATCTGACAATACCGCCCCATTGGTATTTTAAAAATAAATTAATAGAACAATAAATGTTTTATAAAATGAGTCTAAATTGTACCGCTGAAGACAAAACCTCCCTCAAATCAGAATAAAACGCATTTGTTATTTAAACTTTTTAACCTCTTTCATGTTTTTTTTTTTCAAACGTAACATTTGGTCATGTTATAATTTTAACGATAATACTACATAATTTAAATTTAATTTGTAATGACATGTATTTTTTGTTTTAGGAAAGGTTGAACGTCAACTTTTAAAATTTATTTAAATAACAGACACAAAATTTTCAAAAATGAATTAATTAATATGTAAAACAAACTATGAAACCCCAAAACATTTAAAACAAAGCATCATATTTATTTTAAATGGAGTTTAGTATGACGTCCATTCTCACTGTTACTAGTATACATAGTGTTTAAGGGCTGAAGGACACTTACGGGTGTGGGAGTTTCTCGCTACATTGAAACCCATTGGTTGTCCCTTCGGCTGTTTGTCTGCTATATGGTCGGGTTTGTTGTCGCTTTGACACGTTCCCCCATTTCCTCTCCAATTTTATAAAAAAAGTTCAAGGAGACAGCATCTGAATTTGTGTTTATGTATTGACAAGAACTATCACTAAAGCTGTTGAAGAATATATGTTTGCATCAACTATAATCTTAGCAGCCATCGTCGAGTGGTAGGGAAAAGTATTACTTTTTTTTACATTTTCCCGCTGAAGGTTGCCTGTGTACACCCAAGATAGTTTGCGGGAAGTCAACTAAGGGCGCTGTGATTTGAAAGAAGGGTATGATATATAATTTTTTAATTCTTGATGAATAACGAATTGTGTATATTTACAATATAAATTTTGAAACACAGGGAAATATTTTTCTTTGGATTTAATTAAAAAGGCTTCAAATTTTCATAGGTTTGATGTAAAAATGACGGTGGCCATGTATGGATACTATAAACAAGATCCGTTTGAAGATGACCATACCATCATTTTATTTCAGAATAATTCAGTACTAATATTTAACATAACTGTTTTTGTCTTGGTTTTTCATTTTCATTTTCATTCAGGAAATGCTGGTACTGCTGCTTTGAAGTAATGACTAACCATTTCCCTCATATCGTTTCCGAAAATAATAATGGTAATTGAGGATCAAGGCAAACGTTTCTGAGTACTAGGTAAAAAACAGAATTTTACATAAGAAATGTCTTTACCAAGTCAGCAATATGACAGTTTGTTGTCCATTCGTTCGATGAGTTTTGAGTTTTTTGATTATGCCGTTTTGATAAGGGTCTTTCGTTATGAATTTTCATCGAGGTGTTTTTTTATGATTTTACTTTTTATAGTGCATTATTTTCATACTGGTGACATGTAAATTGAGTTTCATAATTAATTTCACTAAGTCATTCAAATTATTTCATCAACCTGATATAAACATTTACAATTAACATAAAAAAAATACTTCTTCAAAAAGTGTAATGATATGTTTTAGAAGATTCAGAGACCTAAGAAAAACTGCTTTATACAGCGTAAGAGTTTTTAAACTGGTACAGTGAAACCTGACTAAACCGAATCCTGTATAAACCGAAAACCTGTGTAAAACCAAACATGTTCGTAAGCACCGTCATATCAAATAAAGTGCGTTGTGAACCTGATTAAACCGAACATTGGCCAAAACCGAACAAAATCTTGAGTCCAGAAGAGGTTCGGTTTTAACAGGTTTCACTGTATCATGTTAATTTGACCTTCGAGATTATTATTTACAGAAGTATAATTCATTCAGTAAATCATTCAAATAATTTCATTAACCTTACATAAACATTTACAATTTACATAAAAAATCAATTTCATCAAAAAGTGTAAATGATATGTTTTGAGAAAATTCAGAAACTTCAGAAAAACTGCTTTGTGTAAGATTGTGATGCGGGTGTCGTGAAAATAAAGCTTCAAGATTAGGTTTTTAACAAAAGTATATTCATTCAGTAAATCATTCAAATTATTTCATCAACCTTAGATAAACATTTACAATTGATATAAAATCAATTTCCTCAAAAAGTGTCATGAAATGTTTGAGAAAAAAATCAGAAACCTAAGAAAAAAATCAGTGAGAAAACATGATTTTGTACAATTTAAGGTTTTTGTCATGTAATATGGAGCTTCAAGATTATTTTTGAAATAAGTATATCTATTCAATAAATAAATCCAATCATTTCATCAAACTTACATATTAAACATTTACAATTTAACAAAAAAAAATCAATTTCCTCATAAAGTGAAATGAAAATGTTGAGAAATACAGATACCAACGAAACAACCATCTACTGTACAAAATTTGATACTTTGTGTGGTGTAACCCATAAGAGCTTCATGGTTTTTATTTTGAAATAAATAATATTCATTCAATAAATCATTCAAGTTTTTTCACCAACCTTACATAAACATTTACAATTAACATACAAATTATTTTCCTCATAAAGTAAAAAGGAATGTTTGAGCAGATCCAGAGGCCTTTGAAAAACTGTTTTGTACAGTGTTATATTTTTGTACTGACCAAGTGTATGTAAAATGGCGCTTCAAGATTAGATTTTTAACAGAAGTATATTCATTCAATAAATCATTTAAATTATTTTATCAAACTTACATAAACGTTTACAATTTACATAAAAATATATTTCCTCAAAAAGTGTAATGACATATTTGAGAAGATTCAGATACCTGCCTTTTACAGTACCTATAGGAGCTTCGTGTTTTTTTCTGACATAAGTAATATCATTCAATAAATCATTCAAATGATTTCAATCAACCTTACATAAATATCTACAATTTACATAAAAATCAATTTCCTCCACCATCTAATGGAATGTTTTTGAAGGTGAGGCCTATACTTATTGACGTATGGAGGAAAACACCAAATACCTCCTTCCCATTTGTTAAACTAGCTTGATCTCATAACAATAAACAAATGTATGTTATAGTCGTAAGAACGTCATATACACCTTACAATCAGTCAACCGTGACATCTAGGATAAAAATAAGACCTTAACACACAAAAGGCAGAATAAATAAATAATTTCAAGTAATTGGTGTTAAAATTTGTTGAATATTTGGAATTACGAAATGAGGAACTAAGTTTATTGATCAGTGTTTAAGTAAGTAATTACTATTAAATGAAGGGAATTGTTTGGCATGTTTATATCGTAAAATTGTATAAGCAAATACGTCGAAACAAATATGAATAGAAAGATGAAAAATCAATTTTTAATAGCACCCCGCTTTGACGGGCAACCTTGCTGTATACCTACTGTAATTGTTTCAGATAAAATTTCATTACATCCGTTAAATAATTATAATTACATGATGAACAATATTTTGCATTTTAATATTATAAAAATCTCTAAGCAAACATGAGAATTCCGATGAATATTTTTTTTTAAAGAAGAAATAAAAAGCTGACAACCTTGCTGTATTACCTTTGGTAATTGTTTATAATTTTATTAATGAATTAAAACAAAAATACCAAACTCCATGGTGAATTTATAAAAAACGAATGAAAAAAATAATAGAATAAGACTTCTATTAAATTAACAAACTGAACTAATGAAAAGTAATAAATGGCTTAAATATGTGTATATAATAATAATGTGTTTTCTGGATTTTGATAGATACACATTGTTTTATATAACTATTTGTGAAAAACAATCTAAATGTTCCGTCTTTTGGTTTTGGATTTCAGTTAGGAACTGTTCATAAATGACCAAAAAAAACAAAAATAAGTAACAAAAAAACTTCAGAGTGAAAGTATTACCTTTGAAACATACATTTTATTAAGCCCAATAAATTATTTCTTAACTATTGCAAAATATGATAGAAAGCATTGAATATGACACATATATAAGTATGTGTATGTATTATAAATTAATTTATTACAATCATATAATATATATATTTAAATTGTAGTTTTTACATGTATCCATATTATATTGATGACTCTGAATTAGTTATGTGGCCCCGACAATCCCTTACATGTATCAAACAATCTTACAACGTTGTGTGGTAAAATTAAAAAAAAAATTAAAATAAGGACCATTACAAAGCGAATTGAAAACCCCGCACCTGATCGTACTTAATCATAATTACTTTCCGCGGGAAAATGTTATTGGTTGATATCGTCTGTTTCCTTGTCGTATGGAATGATGGATTATTACCCTCCGGGCAATTACATTTAATATTGTCACCTATTGTTCTATATTTGTTAAATTATAACGCTGACGTCTGTAATTTTCTAACAATTTGACGACATACTGAATGATGTTTTATGATGTCTTTTATTTGTAAATGATTTATTTGTTTTTAACTAATATATTTTACATATATTTTGGAACAGTGTGTCTCATTTAAGGTGTATGCAGGGTCTGATCAAGATTTCAAAAAAAGGGGGCGTAATAAAAAAAAAAAGTAAAGAACGGCAGCCTTGATTAGCGAGATTACACAATTTTTGGACTTAAATATTTACCAGTCAAAATAGTCTACCTCACCCTTCCCGAATCTGCCTGATTTCAAATCATATGTCTTAACTACCTTGTCATTATTATCTTTTTTCTATAAAAAAATAAACAGATGCAACCTTAAGAAAAATAAATTTTTTTTCAATTAAAACAACTCGAGGTTTTTTATTACGCGGTTCCCTCACCAATTTTCGCCACACAAAAGTGCACGTTTAATTGATAATCCCCCCCAAATTTTTAGGTTTGGGCTCTTAATACTCAGTCTTTGACTATCACTGTAATGAGTATTTGACTGGTAATCCTATTTCCTCGAGTTTTCTTGACTTAGCCTTTTTACTGTCCCTTTGGTGTTTTATTGTCTCCCTTTTTTAAAATCTTTCCCCTGTAGTCGCTAAAAAGACAAAAACAAAAATACCTGGCCGATTTGTTTCTTTGTTATTACTATTATTCATCATGTTTTTGGACTATCATGTTAGTGATGCCCTCAGGATTTTCTATACAATTATCAAACTAATGCTTTCTGTTTAAGAAAGGAGTATAGAATATCAATTTTTTTTTTGTGTTTACCTGCCATTAAAAGGATATATTTCATGCTAGTGAAATAACTCAGAAATACCTGTGAACCCTTATATATGGGTGCAGTGATTGGAACTTACATAGTAATAGAAAATAAGGGGGGAATAAAGAAAGAGAGAATAAGCAAAAAGAATAAAAAAGAAAGGATAATGAGTAGTTTAAATACAAAATATAAATAACGATTCTACCACTGCATCCAGGGTGATAAGCTATTTATCCACTAAAGACAGTTCCAGATCTCAAATTTGAAACGTGAGTCTCGTTTTTACACGAGTTTTGGGTGGTGGAATCAGTTTCATGACCATAATAATAGGGCATTTAGAGGAAAGCAAGATTTGACTCTGAATTGAATTTTGACCAATGAAAAGCGGAGATTGACGTCTTAATTGAATTTTGACCAATGAAAAGCGGAATCAATCAAGTTAATTGAAGACAAGAAATTAACAGGTCAGAAAAAGCATCGAGTAAGAATTTGAGAAATATAAAGAACCACCCTCAAATAATCTTAGCTTAAAGGCTAAAACATATTATTTTGTTTGTTTCCAATGTTTTAATTGGCACTCATCAAAAGACTATTTCAAGATTGTTATCCCCCTTTAATAAACCTCTTATATGAATATATTTTTTTTTTCTTTGTAGTTACAGTTTATATCAGTTTCTGTGGCACAAGTCAGCACAACAACAAAGAAGAAAGGTAAATATGCATGTAACGAATCCTACCATGAAAATCGAAACAAGATTTAAAATAATGTTTTACCCTTAAAAAATTCGTATCTTATAGAAGGAACACAAATAAAAAGAACAGCAAGTTACAGAAATTCATGATTTCCCCAACGGAAGCAAAATTTTAACTTTATCTGCCATAATTGAAGTAGAATGAAAATATATTTTTAGATAACCGTTAACAGGCGCGGATCTAGACATTTTGAAAGAGGGAAGTGGTTGGGAGTTTTCAACCCCCGGAACACAATGAAAACGTTTACATAATTTTAAAAAAAATCAAATTAAATTAGAAAAACAGACCCACTTCATTCCCCATAAAACATTGTATTCAGAGATTTTTTTTTATTATTTTAGGTTGTAGTGGTTATGGTTTTCAAATAAGGTTGAGTTGTATTACTGACCCATGTGTATTTTTCGAATTGTCCAGCGTTTGGCAAGATGGCAACATGCAGGTAATTTTCGTTTTTATCATTAATATGTAATTTTCTTTTTTAATAAATCAAATTCAAATGTATCACCCAGCCCAGTATCAGCACTTCGGTGTTGACATGAATATCAAGTATGTGGTCATTTATAAATTTCCTGTTTATAAAACATTGAATTTTTCGAAAAACTAAGGATTTTCTTATTCCAGGCATAGATTACCTTAGCCGTTTTGGCACAACTTTTTGGAATTTTGAATCCTCAATGCTCTTCAACTTTGTATTTGTTTGGCTTTATAACTATTTTGATATGAGCGTCACGATGAGTCTTATTTTAGACGAAAACGCGCGTCTGGCGTATAAATTATAATCCGGTACCTTTGATAACTATATTCAACAGTTAAATTTTGCGCCTATTTGCGACCAAAAGATGACTTTTGTTTTTATGTTTGATTTTTCTTTAAAAACCCTCTATTTCAAACATCATTGCTTCGGTTATTATTATATATAATGATAAAAGATGTGGGATGATTGCCAATGAAAACAACTATTCAAAAAAGTTATGAAGTAAGCTATTAAAGGAATGCGTCAACCATGACAAAAACCAATACCCAATATGTGCTTCAAAAGGCCCCAACATGCAAAGTATGGACAATTCAATTGAGATAAAAATTAACAGCCTAATTTATAAAAAATGGATATTATGTAAAATGATATTTATTTTGCATATCTAAACAATTTTATTTCGCCATTTTCACAGTAAAGAAGTAACGGATGATTGTAAGCATTGTAGAGCCACGTTCCTCATTGAATGGAAGACGAGTTGATCATTTGTGTCATACAAACTTCGGTAAGATACTGTTATATGTGCTGATTCTTCAAGGACATTTTCTTTTATGTTTTGAATAATTTCAATTATTTTTTATTTTTTTCAATTAATTTTTAGTTTTTCAATTTTTTGAATTTGAATTTTGATTTTAAAATAATTTTAATTTTGATTGTAATTTAGATATTAATTTTTATTTTAATTTTAATTTTAAGTTTGATTTTAATTTTAATTTGAATTTGAATTTGGTCTTAATTTCAAGTTTAATATTACTTGTTATTTTGATTTCTGTTTTTGATTTTGATTTTAATTTTAATTTCAATTTGAATTTTTAATTTTAATTTCACTATTCTTTTTATATTCCTTTTGTTTTGTTTTGTCTTGTCTTGTTTTGGTTTTTTTTTCTTATATTTTGATTTCTGGTTTGTTATGTTTTTATTTTGTACGAATTCTTGATAAATGATTCCCCACGCGGGAAATTCCTATTTGTATTCAAGAGACTATTTGATTATAATAAAATCAATTTACAACGTCATTAACCTATTTGAAAAAAAACAAAATTATTTAATGGATTATGTCATTCAGTTACAACAAAAGTGACATCACGAAATACACAATTTATCGCATAAACACGCAAGGTTTATGTAAATATTGCTAATGTGTAATCTTACACAGCCTAGCGGTCTATTGGTCTGACCCAATGTGTAAAACCTAACAATTCTATGTTTTATTTCTGAATAAAAGAGAGGAATATATCAAGCAGGATCAAAATCTATAAATCGAATAAAAAAAGAACACAAAATGCTTTAAAGAAAATCGACAAAAGAAATAGCATTAGAACACACGAGATATCACAGAAAACTAAAGATTGGGTACATGAACCCCGCCCAAAAAATGCAGATCCTCGACAGGGTATGCAGTTCCTGGCAACTGTCGTGTTCCCTTTTCACTGAATTTAGCAAAATGTTTTTATGCTGTAGAACTTACTACAAGATAAATCTCTAAAAAAAATGTTGTTTTTTTATAGAATGTCCGAAGGGTTACCTCTTCAACGTTGTTCTATTGACCCCTGTGTCAGTACTGAATGTTTGGAGCCAAAGTTTCAAGGAGCTAGTGTCGGGAAGTTATAACCACTATATTTATCTTTATGATGTTCGCTACTCTTGTTTTGTTACTTCCCACTTATATTCGGAATCCTCTTGTTTTAATCCATGAAGTTTTGATAAAAAATTTCCGTTATTCTTAATGATGATCAATATCTTCTGGACAATCGTGAAAGATCTACTGTTAATTTACAACATCTTGTACTTCCAACAAACAATTATTACATACTTCAATTTTATTTGTCTTGATATCAATTTGATATACAGTAAAACCTGCTCAATCCGAATAGTTATAGAAAAGGAGAAGGTTTGGTACCGTTAAAACGTTTAATCCCGCTTCAAATGTTTGCAACTGTCCTAAGTCAGGAATCTGATGTACAGTAGTTGTCGTTTGTTTATGTAATTTATACGTGTTTTCTCGTTTCTCGTTTTTTTTATATAGTCGAAACCGTTGGTTTTTCCCGTTTTCAATGGTTTTACACTAGTAATTTTGAGGCCCTTTATAGCTTGTTGTTCGGTGGTGTTGAAGGCCGTACATTGACCTATAATAATGGTTTACTTTTTTAATTGTTATTTGGATGGAGAGTTGTCTCATTGCATTCACACCACACTTCTTCCTATATCTATTGTATTGTAAGTCCAGTCATATCAAACTGTTCGAGTTGTTAACCTGATTAAACAAATATCTCCAAACCCCGAACAGAAAGTTCACATGAGGTTCGGTTAAGACAGGTTTCACTGTACATAATATAAAATTATACTAATTTGTTTTTAACTTTGACTTTCAGAGGTTTATTATTGTGGAGCATGCTTAGCAGAATACTACGTTGAAGGCAGATGGCAACAGTGTCCCAAATCCTGGTAAGAAATCTTGATCTTTATCTTTTTAACTCGATCTCAGTATTCTATTTAAGGAGAAAATACATAAATTTGTACATGCAGGATGTACTAAGGTGAGGTTTAGGAATTCTGTCAAATGTTCGCACTCCTGGCTTTTTTCCTACGATACTGGTTAGAATATCTTGCCCCATAACGCCTATGTTTTTCCCTTTTTTATAAGACTCCAAAGATCATTTACCAAAATTTAAGAAGATTCTAAATTTCTTTTCTATTGATTTAAGACTCAAATACTACCAATGCAAATGTAAGTTAAAGTCCGAGTCAGCCTTTTCCCGCCATTTGAAATACTTCTCGAAAAGAAGTTCTATAACATATCAATGATTTTAGTTTATCTTATTGTGTTAACGAAAGCTCTTCTGACTTAACTTAAAGTATCAATTTCATATTCTAGATTTTTATTAGTTTTCTCCCATGTAGATCCATTAAAGAGAAGTCTTTAAAATATAGAATCGTATACTTAAAGTACTATTTTGTTTTATTAGTTTAAAGAGGATTTTTAATTTTCTATTTTTAGATGTAAAACTTCAAGGAGATGCTGCATTACTGTTACCTGAGATTCAAAGAGCAATGATACAATTTCCCACAAATAATAGAAGGAGAACAGGAAGTTCTAGTCCATTAGCTCTAGGCTCATGCCCAGATGGATCACCAGAACCGGAATGTCCAGCAAACGTGTGCGCACAGCGCCGAGTGTCCACAATTTACAACTGCACAATGTGTGTAAGTATTCAAAATAAGTAATGTCCTTTGATAACAAGAAAAAAGATTGTAAATATCATGAAATGACAGAGAGACAGCTAAAATATAAAAGAAGAAATATTTATATATTTTCACTTTTTACATCTAAAGACGTATTTATTTTTTTTAAAAGAAAATGTACATTGGAAAGCAACAAAAATACAACAAGCGAATCAACCCAGAAAACAATACAGATTAATATATTTAGCCTACTTATTTTTTTTATTTCAAACTATAGATACATAACATAAGTATTTTCCTCTGACGCTTCACAAAACAAACGTAACAATATCAGAATAAATACAGGTAAAACCAAAACATATATCATGTAACTATTTTAATAAACATATAACGTATGGGAATTGTTTATTTTTTCTTTGAAACAATGATAAAAAATTGTAATAAATATTTCAGGGTAAACAAGTGTCAAGGATGTAAGGCGGAGTTTTACTTCAGAGGTCAACTAGTGAACTGTCAATCAAATAGTGAGTAAAATCAAAAATGTGTTATATGGCGATGAAAGGTAGATATTGAGGAACCTCGATATGTACAAATGGTAGCAAAACGTTAAAATGTAGTTGATGTTTATATTTCATTTGAATGTAAAACAATTTACTGAGAAACTAGTGTTTGAAACACTTCTTAAAAGTGCGCATGACCAATGCACGGAAATTCAAAGATATTTCAAGACATTGGACATAAGACATTAAACATAAAAAGCAAGAGTTCATCTTAATATTACTTATGTACATGTATTTTTATAAGAATATGTGGTATGCTTGCCAATGATACAACTATCCACCGTAGTTGGAATTCAAATAAAGTGGAAGCAAGCAATTATATGCAACTGTACGGCATTCGACAATTAAAAAAAAGTACACGGGAATTTCTCGTTACATTGAAGACCTGTTGGTGACCTTCTGCTGTTGTTTTTTTTTTTTGGTCGGGTTGTTGTCTCTTTGATACACTCCCTATTTCCATTCTCAATGTTATACTATACACCAGCATTTCTGAAAGCCAATTACCAAAAAAAAAACAGTATTCCTATTCAAAACACAAGTTATGTATGAATTAGAGAGTTGAAATTATTTGTTTCATAATGTTTATTTTTAGAATGTCGCCGTAATGTATTGGAAATGCATTGTCCTGACGATCCATGTAAATACGCTACCTGTCCGTTATTCCCAGCTGCTGAATGCCGGTAAGTTATTTCTTTATGATACTTTAAACAAAAATATCAGTAATATTATCAATGTGAGTAAGCCTTTATATTTTGTGATTGCTTTTAATTCTATAATCTTATACTATCTTACATGTATTTAGATTTTCCTTGCGTCAATGATAACAGGTGCTCATTATAAAATCAATGAAATTATCTTGTCCCCTATCTCGTCCGTATTTGTCTTTCGTATTGGTTTTCTTTTGTTAAGATTTGTTGTTTAAGCTACAACAAAAAAGTAAATAGCAAAATCACCAAACTCCACAAGAACTCCATAAGAACTCCACAAGAACTGGAAATCTATAAAAACTGACAAAATCTATCAACAAATGAAAAACAATTAAGGAATGACTGTAATATTTTTTCTGTCTATGAAGAAATAACATAAAAAATGTGGTGCACACTGAATAACGCACGTAGCGGGTTATTCAACAGTGTGCATCACATTTTTTATGTTATTTCCAATAGACAGAAAAAAATATTACAGTCAATTTTTATAATTTAATTCTAAATTCCATTTTAAACCGTAGAAAACCATGAAAAAATGTTGATAACGTTACGGTCACATGACTAAATTATCTCTATGGGCTCATAACAAAATAACGTCAGCCAATCAGAAGACGCGTTACATCCAAAATTAAATTATATGTCCATACTCCTGATTCGCTACACATTTGGTGTTGCTAAGATTTCATTTTGAGTCTCTGTTAAGAGAAGCGAAAGATAGCAAGGTGACATTCAAACTCATTTAAAGTCGATTATTAAACTGACAACTCCATAGTTTTTAAAGACTAGTAATTTTGGGGCCCTTTATAGCTTGTTTGTTCGGTGTGAGCCAAGGCTCTGTGTTGAAGGCCGTACATTGACCTATAATGGTTAACTTTTTTTAAATGTTATTTGGATGGAGAGTTGTATCATTGGCACTCACACCACATCTACCTATACCAGTATACAAACACAAACACTAAAGACTGACCAACACAAACCCAAAAAATCGTTGGTCATCTCAAATGCTCCAGAAGGATTTGTTAATTAAAGTTAAGATAGCTTTTCGTGAAATATGTGCGTTGTCAATATTGATAAGTAGTATACACACCCGTTTTTTGTTAAAAAGTGTTTATTTTGACTTTCCTTGTAGTGTTAGGTACCACCTTAAGATAGCTTTTCGTGAAATATGTGCGTTGTAAATATACCGTTTTTTTTGTTAAAAAAAAATATTTTGACTTTCATATATAATGTTGTGTCGTTTGATTGTTGTATCATTGACAAATACTACATGTTATGCTGAATATATAAATAGTTTCGTTTGTTATTTTCAGACCAAGTAGCTGTGGGTATTGTCACCCTGAATGGTTTGTTAATGAAAAACAGGTTAACTGTTTCTCCAGAATGCCCGATAATTACCGTAAGTAAAATTATTGTTATATGTCCAGTAATCCATAGCTTACGGTTATTCCAATCTACATGCCCTTTCGTGAGATAAGATTTACATACAAAAGACAACCTCTTTGGTCACGTGATAGGTATGGTCAACTCGAGTACCGGAGGTTCAATCACAAGCTGGGTCAAACAAAAGACTTCAAAATTGAGGGTTCTTGCTTTTCCACAAAAATGCGCAAAGCTTCTCGTCTCAGAGTCTGATAAAAAAAAGTTTCGGAACTTGTATCGCTGTAAATCATTGCCTTGTAGAATAGTACATTAAAATCCAACGTATCAGTCTAGTACAAAATTTGAGAAAAATTCAAACCGTAAATAAAGGCAACAGTAGTATACCACTGTTCAAAACTCATAAATCGAAATACAAAAAACAAAATCAGGGTAACAAACTGAAACCGAGGGAAACGCTTTAAATATAAGAGGAGAACAACGACACAACACAGAAACGGATCAAGCATCAGACAAAATCCTACGAGAATAACAAATATAACATCTAAACCAAATACATGACTTTGGGATAAACAAGTACCGTGCCACGTCTTATCTTCATATCTCAAAAATAAGAGAAAATAAACGACACAACATTAAAATGCAACACACACAGAAACGAACAATAATATAACAATGGCCATCTTCCTGACTTGGTACAGGACATTTTTAAAGGGGAATAAAAATGGTGGGTTGAACCTGGTTTTGTAAAGTCTGTAATCAAATAGCAAAATCAAAATCTTACATCAAACATATATAACTGGCATGTTCTTAGCTATATTTACTTATATAGAAAATGGTGGATCAAACCCTGGGTATATTGATAGCTAAACATCTCACTTTTATAATACATCGAAGAGGATTTAAAAGAGGGACGAAAGATACCAAAGGGACAGTCAAACTCATAAATCTAAAACAAACTGACAACACCATGGCTAAAAATGAAAAAAGACAAACAGACAAACAATAGCACATATCACACAACATATAAACTTACACATAAACAACACGAACCCCGCCAAATCCTAGAGGTGATCTCAGGTGCTCCGGACGGGTAAAGCAGATCCTGCTCCACATGTGGCACCCGTCGTGTTGCTTATATTTAAATGTTTAGTTATACTCTTATATTAAAATGTTCTCTATTTCTCTTTACAGAATGTCCAAACGGTCTTAAACAACAGCAATGTCCAAGAAACACTTGCCGGTTCAAGAGATGTTTAACCGATGCTGACACCTTTTGCAGGTTCGTGTTTTTTAATGTTCAATAATTACATTAGATGTTTCATTATAATAAGTTGTTCTGATTGGCTACCTCCACATCACGTGTTATTCCTTAAGCAATTGCATCACTCAATAAAACTTATCATTCATGATAACAGGAGGTCCCACAAAAAAGTGCACAGGTGAATTAAATGAAAAAATATAAAATTCGAGTTTTCATGATCCTATAGCTAAAAAATGGTATTATAAGTTTGAATGCTTCTTTTTGTAACTTCATGGGGTTGTTAAAGTGTTTACCGTGCGTACATTTTTAGAATGAAGATTTTCCACGCTTTTACACCCCAATGAAATTACAAAAAGAGGCATTCAATTCTTAAGTGGTACCTTTTTATTTCTTATATTTTTAATCTTGGAAGCATCTTATATATTATGTTTTTTCCTTCAAAATATTCTGATTCATAAAATTGTTTAAGCAGCGTACAACAACAATTATTGTGAATCCAGATTTTCCGCATATATTCACAGTGTTAACTTTTGTACAACAATTTGATTGATAGTGTTGAAACTAAACAAATTTCAGACCCAAACAGAAATACCATACCCCTTTTGAAGTTAAATGGTTGCTCACTACGCTCGAATGTTATGATGATTTCTATAATAAGGTCATGTTCAAATCATTTTATTAATAAAATTCATAAAGATTTCAATTGATAATTAGAATTTTATACCCAAGGTTGAAAACTCAATATTAATAGTTATCAAAAGTACGAGGATTATAATTTAGTACGCCAGACGCGCGTTTCGTTTACATAAGTCTCATCAGTGACGCTCATATCAAAATATCTATAAAGCCAAACAAGTAAAAAGTTGAAGAGCATTGAGGATCCAAAATTCAAAAAAGTTGTGCAAAATACGGCTAAGGTAATATATGCATGGGATAAGAAAATCCTTAGATTTTCAAAAAATTCAAAGTTTTGTAAACATGAAATTTATAAAATTGACCCTATTATTATTGAAATTCATGTCAACACCGAAATGTTGACTACTGGGCTGGTGATACCCTCGGGGACGAAACGTCCAACATTAAACTTTTATTATTACTTTCCAGAATAAATAATTGTGGAGGTTGTTACGCTGAATACGTGAACACAAAGAACGAAATTGTTGCTTGCGAAGGATGGTGGACAACATATGAGACTAAGAAGCCTAAAGAACTCACTCAAGTGGAAGATTCTCCAACCAGTATAACTTCTGCATCAACCGGTGTACCAAAGCCATCCACCAAAGCAGACGAGGCAATGACCGAGGCTAAGAAACAAATGGAAATTGATGCCTTATTTGGAAATCTAGGACTTGAGGTTCCATCAAATTCAAAAATAGTTTCTAGTTCTGTCAATTCAATCCAATGGGTAACAATCCATGGGAGACAACTGATCCCAAGCAAAGGGCAGCAACCCAAAACAATGTCGACCTTATCTCTAAACAAACTGCCGATACCGCAAGACCTTTTGTGACGTCATCACAAACTCTACATGCAACGAACATAAACAGAGACACAATAATAAAATCACCAAGAATTGTTCCTGAAAGGAAAACAGAAGAAATAAATATACAGAAACAAATTGATGAAAATAAACAACAAATACCATCAAAAACTTTGGGAAATGATAAAGTGAAAACTTCTCAAAGTGGACCGAAACCCGTTACTAGAAGTTCAAGAACTAGAGAACCATCAAGACCCTTGAGTAGAAATTCCGAAAACGTAGAACCGTCAAAACCCATTACTAGAAATACCGGAAACAAAAAACAGTCAAAATCCTTGACAAGTGACGCCGAGAACAAAGAACCGTCACCAATGGATTTGTTCAGATCAATTGCTATCCCTCTTGATTCTCTCAACAAAGGTTCTAATTTTAGACCAGGGGTACCTATAGGAGGATTTAGATTCACACGGCGATGAAAAGTATGTTAAATTTTGTTAAATATTACAAACACAAGTGTGACGGGATTACTTCCCTTAGTACAATGTAGATGCCGTAGATAATTAATCTGCCATAACCGGTTGAGTCAGTCTGTTAGAGCGTTGTCTTGTAATTTAGTAGTACCAGTTTCGACTCCCGCAGGAGACAAAGTTATTTTGTTATAGGGTACATGCAACATTCAAATGAAAACTCAACATATTAGAACCGTTTCGCATTTGATACCTCAAGAACAGAATTAGAGAGAAATGAAATCCACCTCATGGTTTTGATGTTATTAACATTTCAATTATTTTCGTGACCCCTGTAAAAAATAATTCCCGGACTTTTAAGCAAAATCGCATGAAATTTGCTGACGAGATACGTATTTTCATGTTGTTTTGTTTATTTGTAACGAAATGCGTCTTGTTATTATTCTTATCAAAAAGGTTAATTCAGTTCTTTAAAACGTAGATTAACCTAGATACGTGTGTCTCAATAACATAGACACGTGTGTCTCAATAACCTAGACACGTGTGTCTCAATAAATTCATATATTTTTGTCTCTTTTATTCATACAGTCGTGACTCAATAATGAATACATGTTTTGTTTTAATTTCAGAACTGGAATATAACAATATTTATTCTACAAACCAAGAAATCCAAAGAGTGTTGAATGTTGTTTCGTCCAGCAGTCTAGGTCATGTTAAATGTTGTTTCGGCAGTTTTGTACTTCAGTCTTATGCTATCTTGTATGTCTTTTCGATAATTGGACAGCTCTTTGTCACATGATTAGTTGTACAAACCTATCACGTGATAGCACACAACTAGACCAAAGTGTGCAAAACAAATGCAGATTCCAAATTACAAAACTTGGATTTATACTGTTTGAATGTGTATTATGTTATGACCTATTTGTAAATTTATAACATTATTTTGTTTTTCTTTATCCGTCAGATTCGTATTTAGCTGGACTAATCAAGTCCACCTCTTTTTCTCAAATAAAAATCCGTTTACAAATGATAATTTTGCAAAAAAGCAAACAAAAACTATGTTTCAACAATTTTGTCATTTTGTAATGTCCTATCAACTGTAAGGTTTTAGTAATTTATAACCTTTGTAATTATTGCGCTATACGTTATGATTTTTACGTTATACGTTGTAATTATTGTGCTATACGTTGTAATTATTGCACTATTCGTTGTAATTATTGTGGTATATGTTGTAATTAATGCGTTATACGTTGTAATTATTGCGCTATACGTTGTAATTGTTGCACTTTACGTTGTCTCATTTTTCACGTTTATTTGTAAATAAAACTATGCTATTTAATAAAATTTCTATTAGTTAATGTAGTTGATATACTGTATAAAATCGTAAAGTTTGAAGCTTAAAAAAAAGACAAATAAAATAAAATGGGATACTCAAAAACCATAAATCGAATGAGAACAAGAAAGATTACACCATCAACAAAAAGGCAAAAAGACAAATAATAATCCACAAATCCCTTCATTAAAGTAAACAATTTAGCAACATGGGTAACAATCCATGGGAGACAACTGATACAAAACAAAGTAAACAATTTAGCAACACCCACTTCAATATGTTCAAAAAACAAAATAGTATTATTACAGGTGCTCATGAATAGTCAGCTGTTCCTGCTCTATAATAAACACCCGTCATGTTACTTAACTTACAATATGCTGACGAGTTTCATCCGATGACATTATATGAAGTCTTTCAAATACTTGAGACACTTCAAATTCAGAAAAATAAACTCTGTGTTTTATTCTGAGATAAATAACCCTATGATAGGAGTGTATGTCAATTTTACAACTTGCTTTATTATATTAAATAATAACAGTGCATTGGTACAAATTAAAATGTCAGATTGAAATTGTATTCGTTCTATAAAATAAGGAGATGATGAATGCATGTCATTGAGACAACTATCACAACTGTTAACCAGAGAAAAATTACGTACAAGTAAGAAACTAGGTCGCAGTACGGCTTTGCATTTCATTTAGTCAGAAAATAATTTATTTTGTCTATGAAAAGGACTGATTTTTGAAAATTAAGATAAATTTTTATTTGATTTAATTTTTTCAACTTTGTCATATAAGGGAAAATTACCCTGATAAATAATGTATTTTTTAAGGGATGTGTTGGAATTTGCCTCTTTTGTTTTGTAGCAAGCAAACGAGATCGTAACCATGATTCCGTCTTTTATCTTTAATCAGAAAGTACATAATAATAGCTAACTTCTCATATTTTATAGTTTGTATTATTTTATCACACAATATTTGGTTTATCGTGTATAGTCTATACAAACTCTGACAAATCATCCCTTCGTAAATTTTACGGATGTCATCACAAGTTGGTTGACCGTTATGGAATAACCGTTTCACAAATGATATAGGATATGTTCCTTACGTCGTAACTACAATCCCCTTCCCTTTCATGAATGTGACCTACCGAATTAGACTATTTACCGGATTTGTTATCACATAAGCAACACGATGGGTGCCACATGTGGAGCAGGATCTGCTTACCCTTCCGGAGCACCTGAGATCACCCCTAGTTTTTGGTGGGGTTCGTGTTGTTTATTCTTTAGTTTTCTATGTTGTGTCATGTGTACTATTGTTTGTCTGTGTCTTTTTCATTTTTAGCCATGGCGTTGTCAGTTTATTTTAGATTTATGTGTTTGATTGTCCCTCTGGTATCTTTCTTCCCTCTTTTATACAATTCATAGCTTCAAAAAACTGGGGTCCACTCTTTTTATTATTATATTTGAAAAAATAAACATAATTCAAACTACACTTTCAGTTTGACAAATTAAAAATTAAATCTATTGATTTCAGTTTAAACCTAATTATTTTGACATATATTGTAATATCAACCACTACATATGCATAACATTCATACGTAGTGATCTTCTATAATACTAGTAGTACTCAAGAGATTTTTCAACTTTAGCTCATGACATAGTCTCGTTGTTTACTTCATAATGCAAAACATCTATTATAACATAACGCTGTGTGTTTTATAAGTGTCCTTGCTTATTCCGTGTGAGTTTTAAATTTTAAATGCATAATTTGTTTTATATGTATATTATTTTTAAACTTCTCTGTAACCTTTGTACTTGCACGGTTTTATGAGAATAAACTATCTGTAACTTTTCAATGTAGTTTGAAATTCTGTCAAAAATTGTCAACTCAAAACTGGTTGCGGTCAGTGATCATAAATTCAAATTCCATGAAAATAAAATAAGATGTACGCACTGAAAATATTGTTTTGCATAACCAATATCTGAAAACACGGGATCATTTGATATAAAGTAAGGTTTTTATCATGAACAAACTTACAAAATTAATTGTAATGAAGTCAAAATGTGAATAATTGTTACATATATGCATTTCGAATCTTAAACCGTCATTTTGTACTTCATATATAACTACAAAACAAATTATATGAAAACGCAGGACCGCTAAATTTCATTTCTAAATGTGGAGCAGGATCTGCTTACCCTTCCAGAGCACCTTATATCACATAATTTTGGTGTGTGGTGGGGTTTGTGTTGCTCAATTCTTAGTTTTGTATTCTGTTGTTTCAAAAGAGGGACGAAAGACACCAAAGGGACAGTCAAACTCGTAAATCTAAAACAAACTGACAACGCCATGGCTAAAAATGAAAAAGACAAACAGAAAAACAATAGTACACATGACACAACATAGAAAACTAAAGAATAAACAACACGAACCCCACCAAAAACTGGGGGTGATCTCAGGTGCTCCGGAAGGGTAAGCAGATCCTGCTCCACATCAAACGTATATGGCTTTTGGTCTTTTTCATTTTTCCCATTGTTTTGTCATTTTCTTTTCGACTAATTGGTTTGAATATCTTTTTGGTATTATTGGTCATACAAGTGAGAGGTTTAGCTAGCTATAAAACCAGGTTCAATCCACCATTTTCTACATTAGAAAATGCCTGTACCAAGTCAGGAATATGACAGTTGTTATCCATTCATTTGATGTGTTTGGACTTTTGATTTTGCCATGTGATTAT
This sequence comes from Mytilus edulis, assembly GCA_019925275.1. Lineage (NCBI taxonomy): Eukaryota > Metazoa > Mollusca > Bivalvia > Mytilida > Mytilidae > Mytilus > Mytilus edulis. The sequence continues at coordinate 4,655,600 of CM034354.1, forward strand.
GGACTTTCCAAATTGATTTTCCTCTGAGTTCAGTATTTTTGTGATTTTACTTTTTTGTATTATTTGCCACTCTTTTCTTTGTTCTTGCGTGCTTTTTTTTAGTCTGTTTAGTGTATCATGTGTATGTTGTACATTTTTTAATTGTGAATCAGTCTTTTGGATATTATGCTTTAACATGTTTGTGCTGTTTTATTTGAATTTCCAAAACACACCCATCTTGCTTTTTAAAATGCTCGCTTTTAACTTTTTTTCGATTTCACTTTTTCAGGAAGCTTGACGTGAAAATTGGCAACTTGAAAGTAAGAAACGTCATTTTGGTAGCACGCCAGACTCAACTGTTCAAAATTAACGGTTCAATCCCGTACTTGATCAAAACTAGACTATATATTTCAAATTATATTTATAGTTTGCTCTTATATTGTACTGTTACACCACTGTCCCCGGTTAGGGAGAGAGTTGGGATCCCGTTAACATGTTTCACCCTTCTGTATGTATGTGCCTGTCCCAAGTCATGAGCCTGTAATTCATTGGATGTCGTTTGTAGATGTGTTACATATTTGTTTTTCGTTCCTTTTTTGCACATAAATAAGACCGTTCTTTTTTTCGTTTGAATTGTTTTACATTTATTATTTACAATTTGTTGCTGACGTAGTGATCTGTAAAGCAAACTAGTTAATCCTTTGATAATTAATATAATAAAACCAACCACCACGAAAACATATTTTATTGTAAAATATCAATGGATTATCAAAAAGTAAAATAACAAAAATACAACAGAAGAGTTATAAAAAACTACAAAAACAAAATTAAAATAAAAAGCTCAAACACTTCTAACAAATGGAAAACAACTGTCATATTCTTATTATCAGTAATAATCTCAAGGTTGTCATTTGGTTGTTAATTTGTTGCTGACGTAATGGTCTATAATGCAAACCGTAATCGGTGGATGAATTAATATAATACAACCATCCATAAAAACGTATTGTATAGTAATTATCAAAAAGTAAAATAACAAAAAACATCAAAAAACAACAGAGAAGTTATAAAAAAAAACCTACAAAAACAAATAAAAATAAAAACCTGGTTTTATAGCTAGCAAAACCTCTCACTTGTATGACAGTCGGATCAAAGTCTATTATTTTGACAACATTGTAATATAATCTAAATCACTATACAAACAAATAACTGTTTCAAAAAAGTAACACAAAATGTCTGATAAATTAAGCAAAATGGATCATTGCACAATAACACAATATCGTGATGTATAAATACCCAGCCACGTCATCAGCTGTACATAATAACAAAAAATAGACTGAGCATCAAAAGTAAAACAAGATAATATACAAGGACCAAATACAGGGGAATTTTTAACACATTTTTAAGATGAATACACACACACACAAAACTGTTAAATCAAAATCTCTCTTTCGAATTTCCAATTTTGAAAGATCTACTCCAAAATTTAACTTCCTTGGCTTGGTCTCAAACTATTAGATTTTATAGATTCACAATGTTAACTGTTCATTATAAGATTATGGTTTAAGGTGGTAGACCTAGGTTAGGGGAAATAACTCTTAAAATCATCAGTACGTTTGTGTCAGCCATTTTCATAAATAGGTTCTAAGCCTCTAGGATACATAGATTATTTTCAGTCTGTTTCAGGTAGATGCTTAAAATACATTAATAAAACTTGACTATTACAAACGCATCACTGAATTAAAGAGTTATCTCCCTGGACCAAGGTCTACCCCCTTAAACTATTGTTACTGTAGGGTTCAGATTCAGGTAAACAACATGTTTAGGTCGACTGATTTTTATCAATTATTTTTATCACATCTTTTGGTAGCTATTCAGTAACTTAAAATTTACCATAATTTCGTTAACCAGTTAACCAGACATGGATGTAAGCATAATTTATTATAGACAACTATACGGCATTAATTCTAGCTCTGAACATGCATTTATTAATTAAATTGCCACTGAACTTTAAACAGCCACTCATCCGTCCACATGAAGTATGAGTTTAACAGAAGAAAGGGAGTAGCCAAAAGTCAACCAATATTATACAACTGATCGAGCGGAGCCTACGTTTTTTATTGCAAAAGGACATATTCTATTTGAAGATGTGTGTGATAAGGATGTTGACCGTTATAATTATAAGTGATTTCTAATCACCGAACAGTGCCATAAAAAACTGATATACAAATGAACTGAGCGTATGATGATCTATTATTAGGGACGAATAACCGGACACTTCATTGATGAGTTCATCCCGAAGCACCTGTCTAAAAATGGACTGGTATCAAATAAGCTAATCGGTATAACCCCGCACAGTCAAGTCAAATAAATCAATAAATATTTGTCAACGACTTAAGTTTATCTTACTGTATTGTTGTTTTTTTTTACTTTTTCAAACTTATTGTGGTGATCCCATGGCCAAACTCTGACCAATAGAAAACGGGTAAAATAGAAATATAATGCTTTAATAATTAAGGATGTTCGCTTGTCATGTTTTTGGAATTTTTGTCAGATTTTTGAAAATGTCTGGTTTTATCCATTTGAATGCTTTCAAAAAAATTGCCAATTGACACCCTTTTTCTTTTTATGAACCTTTTACATGTATAATGTTAAGCCATCTGTAAAAGTCTTATAAAATCCTTGTTATTCTTTAATAGTTTTTGACCACTTAATTAAATTGTCAATGATAAAGCAATGAAAAATCAAGAGAGAACATTTACCCGTCAAATTTCAATGGCTAATATCTCGAAAACAATCACATTGACCTATATTTTTTAGGGCAGTTTTGGTATCTTTAAAAATCCCCTATCAATTTATACTAGTGTTACGAAAAACTTATTATTTTGAAACTGGGTAGCGAAACTCCTTAATCAAAAAAATCATCCCAATCAAAATCTTTGCAACAACCGGCCTCTGGAAATATAATTATATACAAAAGTTCAATTAGCCATGAAGTACATTTTTCAGTGGTTAAATATAAGTATTTCCAGACTGATCGAAATAGAGGTGAAAGTAATCTATAACTGTTTGCGTTTCTACATGAAACTTGTATATTACCTAACGAAACGATATCAAGGAAGATAAACTGGCCAATCACATCGTTGCCATGGAGTTGTTTCTCAGGCGAAAAAATGAAAGTGGCTTGCCCTTCAATTTCGTCGGCCATTATTTTTACCGTTACCATATTCATTTCAAAATTATAGCGGAGGTCGAGTGTGAGATGGCTACCATTTACCACGCTAGGTTGTAACTTAGTGTCATCAGTGTAAAAACAAAAACGTGATAAGACAGATTGTATTCCCTGATCAATCGGACAAACTTCAGCAGTGAAGTGGCCTACAACTCTGTACTTTGTGTCAATTTGTCCTATTTTTAACTCAAACAGTAAATTTTCTTCTGCAATTTGAAAATGTTGTGGGTAAACTATATCTAAATCAATAATGTGGTGCAAATATTTTGTATTTTCCGTATACTTTAGAACACCATACGGCGATTTCGTCTTCTTTACATCCGCAAATACTTCTATAGGTGTGTTTGACACGGTCTTATTGTCAGGTGATAATTCAAGATGGCGATGGAGCGTTGAGCCATTAAAACCGAGAAAGTCTATTACGGAATTTATAGTCATTGAACTAACGACACTATCTGATTCATACAATGCAAACACTGGAGTAACACTATATTCTGTCTGAGGTTGATGAAATGCTCTGATTTGAGAGCTCTCCACAGAGAAGTTAACATTTGTATTGATCAACCTTCCATCAACACTGTATTTATAATTGATAAGATTTGGCGGGAAATCATTCCTTTCATCGAAACAAATACCATGTTCGTTTACACAGACATATGCTGTAATCGACCATATCTTTGCATTATACGAGTTTTCCATATAATTTGAGCTTATGGAGCTCTGCGTCAACCCTATTTCAAATAATATTTTATTTTTAGGATATTTCTTCTTGTCCTTATATTTTTTTCTCAGTTCAACTTTAACATCAAAATTAAGATTTTTCTCCGAAACATCGAAAGTTGTGTTTGCATAAACTCCTTTATATTTATACATATTTTGTGCTGAACAAATAGTAGCTTCTGGCATGGGATCCATTGACACTGTCTGGTGGTCAGTTGATCTGCATTTGAACTGACCATTTGTTGAAGATAGAAATTTATATTCTGGAACTGAAAACCAAATATGTATTATAACTTTTATAGTAATGAATTTTGTAATACATATATATTCAATTTCATTAATAATTAGTTATAACGGCTCAGACACCAATGTAGTAACATTGTAACCATACATTTGTTTGCTGGAATACACAAAGAAAAACACATTGGACATACACACGTGACGTAATATCAGATATATCAATACCAATACTTACATGATTTGTAAAACATTAATATGTTTACTGGCACCACTAGAATTACAGCGATGACAAGAAGAAAGGCGAATACAAGTGATCTATGAAAACCTGCAAAATATAATCAAAAGTAAGGATTTATGGTACGTCTTATTCTAGGAAATGTTGAAAAATTACAGTTGTAATTGGAACTTACTTAAAATGACCAGAAAACATTTTGGCAATATTAATTTTGATAAAATACCCCAAAAATGTTTGTTATAGTGCAAACATGATTGATTGTTGGTTTGCTTGACGTCCAGTGGCAAATATTTCATGAATGTTCGAGATGTTGTTTGTTATAGTGCAAACATGATTGATTGTTGGTTTGCTTGACGTCCAGTGGCAAATATTTCATGAATGTTCGAGATGTTGTTTGTTATAGTGCAAACATGATTGATTGTTGGTTTGCTTGGCGTCCAGTGGCAAATATTTCATGAATGTTCGAGATGTTGTTTGTTATAGTGCAAACATGATTGATTGTTGGTTTGCTTGGCGTCCAGTGGCAAATATTTCATGAATGTTCGGGATGTTGTTTGTTATAGTGCAAACATGATTTATTGGTGGTTTGCTTGGCGTCCAGTGGCAAATATTTCATGAATGTTCGGGATGTTATTTGTTATAGTGGAAACATGATTGATTGTTGGTTTGTTTAATGTCCAGTGGCAAATATTTCACGAATGTTCGGGATGTTGTTTGTTATAGTGCAAGCATGATTGATTGTTGGTTTGTTTGTCGTCCAGTGGCAAACATTTCATGAATGTTCGGGATGTTGTTTGTTATAGTGCAAACATGATTGATTGTTGGTTTGTTTGTCGTCCAGTGGCAAACATTTCATGAATGTTCGGGATGTTGTTTGTTATAGTGCAAACATGATTGATTGTTGGTTTGTTTGTCGTCCAGTGGCAACCCACACGAGAATGTAATACACAAAAGTTTAATAAGGATTAGAAAACTTTGAACAGTTCGTATTGTGAAATTAATTAACTTCTAGCTGGTGGTAAGTACTGAAAAATTACTGGATAGCAACTGATTCAAACATATTTTAAAACTTGCCTTCCATTTAGAGTACACACGACTTGATAAATCTAAAAAAACAAAACATCATAATTTTATTTTCAAATATGAAAAGACAATGTCATTTTAATTATATAAGAAAGAAGTGCGTGTGTTTGTGTATTGTGTAGATGGACAACAGTTCAAAGTTAGGTTTGGTTCTTGCGTAGCCAGACGTCTACGTTACATGTACTAGTATAAAGATGTTATTTTTATAACCTAAAAATACTAAATGTAAAATAATTCAAACGAGAAAACTAACGCCCTAATTTGGGTACAAAATATTAACGAAAACAAACATGTAACACATAAACAAACGACAACCTCTCAATTACAGGCTCCTGCCTTGGGACAGGTACATACATACGGAATGTGGTGGGGTTAAACATGTAATGGGAATTCCAACCCTCCCCTAACCTGGGACAGTGGTGTAACAGTACAACGTCAGAACGAACTATAAAAATCAGTTGAAAAAGTTTTCACTCATGAGATGGATACACATAGAAGTACTACACTGAGTGGACGTGGCCGGATACTTGTATATTCCAACTCATCAGATGGACCAGCTATAACTTACCAGCTTCTATAGCAAAGAGCTGACACCACAGAATAAATACAAGGAAGTTAGTCAAGCCATAAGTAGAAATGATTTAATTTGTGTATACGTACTTAGAAGTCTTTTGTTAATACTACTTGTTAAAATGATTTGTATTGAATAATTTAAACCTACACAGTGTACATGTATATCGCATTGTAAAAATGTACTTATATACACAAGACATTTTAAAGGCATTTTTTTATCACGAATTTTATAATCACATTTTTTTTAAATATATCTACATGGTAGTGTTGTCATTTATCAACAAAACGTTCGGGTTTTGGCAAATCACCTAAAAAGACTATATAGAATTTGGCCGTTTCAGAATCTAAAGGACTATGGGTAATTTCATTGTTCCCAAAATGAAAATAACGTCACGTCATTGGTTGAATTTCGATTGTTTAGGACGTTTTAAACCAATCACCACGCTTTGATGTAGACTTTTGAAAATATTACCCAGAATGCATTAGATTCTGAAACGGTGAATTACAAATTCATTCCAAATACGTAACTATAAAATATCATCTATAAGTACTTGTGCTACTATCAATAGATATAGGAAGATGTGGTATGAGTGCCAATGAGACAACTCTCCATCAAAATAACAAAAAAATATGTATAAAAGTAAACCATTATAGGTAAAATGTACGGCCTTCGACACGGAGCCAAGGCTCACACCGAACAACAAGCTATAAAGGGCCCCAAAATTACTAGTGTAAAACCATTCAAACGGGAAAACCAACGGCCGGTCTAATCTATATAAAAAAACGAGAAACGAAGAATCACGTATACATTACAGAAACTAACGACTAAACTACTGTACATCAGATTGCTAAGACTATATCTAAAACAATCGAAATTATGACACCATTCTTGTTTTAAAATAAGTAGTCGGGGATGACGCCCCTTAGACAAGAAAAGACTACATCTAATAACAGGTTCATAAAATCAAAGTTACATGTAACAACAGGGTAGAAATGACAACCAGGACACTCAATTCTAGAATGATCAGCTTAGAACCAGCATTATAAAATACTGTTTTGGTTTTTTTTTAAAGCCGCCATTGGACCTTTTTTTTTGCATAGAGATGATTATGAATATCATCGTAGTTGTTGGTTCATGTTATACAGATTTGTTGCATGATTGATACGTGTATGCAAAACGTCCAGTGGCAAACATTAGAACTATTATCAAACTTGGCAACACTCATCATTAGGGTATTTAGTTTTACAAATGTGTCATGAGGGTGGTAAAGGTTTATTTTCGTGCAACGTGTTTTGCCATTTTTATTTCACGTGCAGCCGTGAAAAAGGTTCGTTATTCACCGTGTTTCGTGAAATCGGTAAACAGATCAACGTGCAAGACATTTTTAATTGTTCATTCATCGTGAAATGGCAATTTTATTTCGCGTTCTTCCGTGCAGATACCCCCCCCCCTTTTTTTACGCCCCTCTGTCATATGACCCCGACTGCCAACAAGGATGGTCGACGTAGCTAAAAATAGATGTGCCTTATTTTAGCCTGAATTTTTAGTATTGATATTGTCATCTGATAAAGTTATGCTGATTATAAGATGCACAATTTTCTCTGCTTTCAAAATCTTTCTATTTGAACCCGTCGGCCTGGAACTTATCAATTATTGGTAATATTAATTATTTGGAAAACAAAAAAGCCTGGAATGGAGTAAATTTTAATCAACAGCATTGTCCTATATTAGTTATAAATAAAGTTTAAAAATTGAGAATGGAAATGGGTAAGTGTCAAAGAGACAACAACCCGACCATAGAGCAGACAACAGCCGAAAGCCACCAATGGGTCTTCAATGCAGCGAGAAACTACCCCACCCAAAGGAGTCCTTTAGCTGGTATATGTTACAGTGAGTTATTATTTCAAAAATTACTCTATTTTATATGAAAGGAATTTCTGTTCACGCATCAACGCAAATATAAACGATGTTATTTCTCCTGTTTGTGTAGTTTGTTGCTTTCGTAGATTTTATCGGTAATGTTCATAATTCATAAGTTATCCAATGTTATAAGACATTTTATTATTTTAATTATAGTTTCTTGTGTACAATTTGGAAATTAGTATGGCGTTCATTATCACTGAACTAGTATATATTTGTTTAGGGGCCAGCTGAAGGACGCCTCCGGGTGCGTGAATTTCTCGCTACATTGAAGACCTGTTGGTGACCTTCTGCTTTTTTTTTCTATGGTCGGGTTGTTGTCTCTTTGGCACATTCCCCATTTCCATTCTCAATTTTATTTCTACAGAATTACAGAAGATATGATGACGATTAAATCATTTCTGTTGTCACGTGATTTCAGAAAGTGCTAATATTTTTAAAAACTGTTAACCCAGCCGGAAACGACAGAAAACATGATATTGATGACAATCAGTAGATTTGGTCATATAGCTGAACAGAACCAAAAGGAGTGGGATATTAACTCCATCAGGTTATCATACCACGCCTTTGTCAATGAGCAAATCTTATACCGTAAAGTAAGCTATACAAAGTCCCGGCATGTAAAACAATTCTTACAAAAGAAATCAGCCTTATTAATGCAAATGTGGTCAAACTTGTTTTGTCAGCGCTCTACGCCTTCCTTACCTCGACCAGTAAGTTAAGGGAGCTACCATTTGATTTTTATGGGGGGGCTAGGATGAAAAATTTTGTCCTGCTTTTTTTTTAGTTGTAATCTCTGTCCTGCCTTTTTATTTTTCACTCTATTCGGTCCTGCTTTTTTTTTTACTAGTTTATCCTGACTTTTTTTACACAAATTGTCATCCTGCCTTTTTTTTTACCAAGTTGCTCATCCTGCCTTTTTTTTTACTCAAAACTCCTGTCCTGCCTATTTTTTTCAAATTTCATCCTAGCCCCCCCATAAAAATCAAATGGTAGCTCCCTAAGTAAGTTGATTCAAGACAAAGCTATATGTTTGTCCATCTGATGAGTTTAGCCTTTTTCAACTGATTTTTATAGTTCGTTCTTATGTTGTACTGTAATACCACTGTCCCAGGTTAGGGGGAGGGTTGGGATCACGCTAACATGTTAAACCCCGCCACATTATTTATGTATGTGCCTGTCCCAAGTCAGGAGCCTGTAATTCAGTGATTGTTGTTTGTTTATGTGTTACATATTTGTTTTTCGTTCATTTTTTTTTACATAAATAAGGCCGATAGTTTTCTCGTTTGAATTGTTTTACATTGTCTTATAGGGGCCTTTTATAGCTGACCAAGCGGTATGGGCTTTGCTCATTGTTGAAGGCCGTACGATGACCTATAGTTGTTAATGTCTGTGTCATTGGCAATCATACCACATCTTCTTTTTTATATGTTGATAGCTAACCGTTACAAGCTAAGTAAATTGAAATATGACAGAGATAATTTGATGATTAACTGTCACAAAAACTTTAATACTTTAAAGACATGCGGAAGGCACTGAAATGATTTTGTAACGTATACATGTATACAAATAAATCGAAAACGATGTGACATTGTTATGGCAAAAAAAACCCGACAAAAACAAACAAATATGTACAAAACAGAAGTCTAGTTCGGTAGGTCCCTTTCGAGAGAAAGAGAAACAAATATGTACAAAACAGAAGTCTAGTCCGGTAGGTCCCATTCCAGAGAAAGAGAAACAAATATGTACAAAACAGAAGTCTAGTTAGGTAGGTCCCATTCCAGAGAAAGAGAAACAAGTATGTACAAAGCAGAAGTCTAGTTAGGTAGGTCCCATTCCAGAGAAAGAGAAACAAATATGTACAAAGCAGAAGTCTAGTTCGGTAGGTCCCATTCGAGGGAAAGAGAAACAAATATGTACAAAGCAGAAGTCTAGTTCGGTAGGTCCCATTCGAGAGAAAGAGAAACAAATATGTACAAAACAGAAGTCTAGTTCGGTAGGTCCCATTCCAGAGAAAGAGAAACAAATATGTACAAAACAGAAGTCTAGTTAGGTAGGTCCCATTCGAGAGAAAGAGACACAAATATGTACAAAACAGAAGTCTAGTTCGGTAGGTCCCATTCGAGAGAAAGAGAAACAAATATGTACAAAACAGAAGTCTAGTCCGGTAGGTCCCATTCGAGGGAAAGAGAAACAAATATGTACAAAGCAGAAGTCTAGTTCGGTAGGTCCCATTCGAGAGAAAGAGAAACAAATATGTACAAAACAGAAGTCTAGTTAGGTAGGTCCCATTCCAGAGAAAGAGAAACAAATATGTACAAAACAGAAGTCTAGTTCGGCAGGTCCCATTCCAGAGAAAGAGAAACAAATATGTACAAAGCAGAAGTCTAGTTCGGTAGGTCCCATTCGAGGGAAAGAGAAACAAATATGTACAAAACAGAAGTCTAGTCCGGTAGGTCCCATTCGAGAGAAAGAGAAACAAATATGTACAAAGCAGAAGTCTAGTTCGGTAGGTCCCATTCGAGAGAAAGAGAAACAAATATGTACAAAACAGAAGTCTAGTTAGGTAGGTCCCATTCCAGAGAAAGAGAAACAAATATGTACAAAACAGAAGTCTAGTTCGGCAGGTCCCATTCCAGAGAAAGAGAAACAAATATGTACAAAGCAGAAGTCTAGTTCGGTAGGTCCCATTCGAGGGAAAGAGAAACAAATATGTACAAAACAGAAGTCTAGTCCGGTAGGTCCCATTCGAGAGAAAGAGAAACAAATATGTACAAAACAGAAGTCTAGTTCGGTAGGTCCCATTCCAGAGAAAGAGAAACAAATATGTACAAAGCAGAAGTCTAGTCCGGTAGGTCCCATTCCAGAGAAAGAGAAACAAATATGTACAAAACAGAAGTCTAGTCCGGTAGGTCCCATTCCAGAGAAAGAGAAACAAGTATGTACAAAGCAGAAGTCTAGTTAGGTAGGTCCCATTCGAGAGAAAGAGAAACAAATATGTACAAAACAGAAGTCTAGTTCGGTAGGTCCCATTCGAGAGAAAGAGAAACAAATATGTACAAAACAGAAGTCTAGTTCGGCAGGTCCCATTCCAGAGAAAGAGAAACAAATATGTACAAAACAGAAGTCTAGTCCGGTAGGTCCCATTCGAGAGAAAGAGAATAGGAGGTTTTTTTTATAATACATAATCGTGTTTAACAAACTGCCGCATTTATGGCCCTGTCCTAAAGCAGGAGTTTATTTTCTACCTATAAACTAGTACATTTATGTTAAGGAACCAGCTGAAACCCGCCTCCGGGTGCGGAATTTTCCCTCTGTGTGGACGACCATTTTGGTAATTTAAGGGTGTGTTCTGCTATTTGGTCGGGTTGTCGTCTTTCCGACACATTTCCCGTTTTCATTCTCAATTTCATTTAAAGGTTGTTGTTCTTAAATATAGTGCATATTCATATATCGTATTTATGTTATCGTCCTTCCTTAGGCTTAGGCTCCGTAATTCTCGCATCACAGATTTTTTTTGGATCGCGGCTTATATTTTACGATATCAATGTGTAGAAAACCCGATAATCTATACTTTAGTCAAGCGTGAAACTGTCGTAGGGAAGTGGAAAAGACCAGTAATGGAACGATAAACAGATAATCGGGTTTTCTTCATAAAGATATCGTAAAAGATCAGCAGCTTGACACAATGTAAAGCTTTTTAGCTCGTTTGTTGAGTTCACTCGGCAAAATTTTTCCCATTGTGACTCGCGCTTGATATTTAACGATATCAATGTGTTAAAAAAACGCTAATTATCGTCCTGAATATCAATGCTATATTTGCCACGTGACGTTATCCAAACACCCATCTATAAACACCATAATATATTACAATAACCAACAACTGCTACCATATCTTGTTCAAATTGGTTTGTAGAGAAGCATGAACAAAGGGCTTTCAAAACACCTGGCCTGCTCTTCATCTGTTTAAAAATTATATATATTGTTTGATCAATGCTGGTCATTCAAGAAATTAGTTGCAAACATTCAACTGATTCCAGATATTAAAAAAAAACGAAGTGATTAGAAAATTGGTGATAAAAATAGGTCTTTAAAAGTGTCTTGTATATACATGATAAACATAGTGTACTCGGTTTAAATAAATCAATATTCATTATTGTATAAATATACATGTAGTTACAAACAAAAAACGGAAAATTTGCAAACTTCCCCGATGTAAGTATATACATGTGACATCAGCGCTAAATATGTATTTTTGTAGTTTTACTTCCTTAATATTCAATTATTGATTTTGCTTCGATTTACGTAAAGTATTGGTAAGTAATAAAAGTAGTGACACTTAAAGATGTAGGTTTTGTTTTTAAAAGGCAGTAATATTTGTCTCGTTAAAGTAAAAATACTGATTGATTGATTGATTGATTGATTGGTCTTAAATGCCACTTTCGGTATTATTGTGCTATTTCGTGATGGTTAGTTTTTTATTGGTGGAGGAAGACGGAGTGCCAGGAGAAATCACCGACCTTCGGTATGAAAACTTACAATCCTTTTTAAGTAAGATTGCAGTGGAGCGCATCTGCGAGTTTAAATCTGGCTCGGTGAGAATAGGAACTAGGGTACAAAGGGTTAACTCGAGGGGTCCAAGTAAACTCGTGTTGTTGAAACCCGAGTAATTAAAGTTAACTCGAAGGGTTCAAGTGTTTACGGCTAGTGATATATTAGTTCGACTTCTTGTAGGGAAAACGGTACTATTTATTCTGCCATAGGCGACAATGTTAACATTTTCTAAATTTACCACTTTTTAAGATAAAAACCTGGATAAAACAGTTATATGTTGTGTTAGTACTTTATTATTCTGTTTTAAAAAATAAAGCCAAATAGTATCATGACCAACTTCCAACGGAGCTTGTTTATGTTATCCATGCCCACCGTCATTTTGCACCAAATTTATGAAATTTTGCAAGTCTTTTCGAATAATTCTCTAGAAAATATTTCAATAGGTTTTAAAATTTATATTGTAAATATACACACTGTAGTTATTCATAGATAAATAAAAAAATATATTGTACCCTTACATCCAATCACAGCGCTCCTAATTTGACTTCCTTCACCTGCCTTGGGTACACAAAAGGCCAACATAATGCTGGGGGAAAAAATATCGTTTTGAAAAGTTTTCATTAATTTGATTAAAAGTTTTTATATACGTTAACCGTCAGTTTGTTTAAACACGAACTTCATCTTAGATTCAGTAATCTGAGGAAGATTTACATAAATGTCTATTTTATCTCATAAATTTCGGTGGCAAAAAATGACTACTTATAATGTTAAGCTATTCAATGATAAAACTAACGACCTTATGTATGTACAAAACATTAAACGAAAAACAAAATATGATAAAACAGCACAAATCGGCAACAATTGAATTACGAATTTGTGACTTGTGATAGGCACAAATTCTCACTGAACACATTTTTATTTAAGGGCCAGCAGAAGCATGCCTCTTGATGCGAGATTTTTTTGCTGTGATGAAGACCCTTTGGTGGCTTTTGGCTGTTTTCTGCTCTCTTGCCGGTTGTTGTCTCTTCGATACATTTCCCATTTCAATTCTCAATTTTACATGCATCCTGTGGCGGGTCCTTGATTACCATGTTTGCTGAGATCAAATTTACTCCCTAACCTGGGACAGTGACACATCAGTACTAAATAAAAAGAAGACTGAAAGTCGGTTGAATATGGCTGCCGCATGTATAGTTACCACTGTGAACCCCGAACCAACGAACAATGATTGCAAAAAATACCTATTCTAATCCCCGTACAGTAATATGAAATACATTGCTGCTCAAGCTTAATGGGATATGTCTTTGTTCTACGTAAATATAACAGGGGTTTTCGTCGTTCCTGTTCCCGTAAAGTCAACAAAACTAAGTTAAGCTTTACGATGGTTTATATATAACTTCTTCAATAGTGCAAAACATTAATTACAATAAAAGTTCAACGGTAAATATTCCGGAAAGATACAACAAATGGTAATTCCAATAAATGTTCTATACTAAACACAATGAATGTAACTGTAAATGCACGGCGTCCGTACAGCTTGACCGCTGGTATCCAACTGACCATTTACATAGAAACAATATTAAATGAATTACGTAATCTTACTTAATCATAACTACATGTACTAATGAAATTTGTCACGTAATGCTATAAACGAATAATATAATACAATTAAAAACATATATACGATAACAAGAAATAGACAATGCTAGGATTAAAATGGATTAACTTCTTAACATGTAAGCTGACAATTTTGAGAACAATAGTATCTTGCTTTTAGATAAAGTTTGAATGTCCATAAAATAAACAAAGCGGAAAATATCGCTGTCACATAAACATCAAATGAATGAATGTTTTGGACTCGCCACATGCTTCGGTGAATAGGTACCATTCTATTCATTTCTGGCAATTCGAAGAAAGAGACAGCCAATTAGCGACCACAATCATCCCTTAACTGTAGCTACACTATTCGGAATCAGTAGCACATACCTGTCACCAATGATATGACGAAAGTAAGAAGTATTTGACCTTACCTTTTTGCCCCATTTATGGGCATTATGTATTCTGGTCTGTGCGTCTGTTCGTCCGTCCGTTCGTCTGTTTCGCTTCGGGTTAAAGTTTTTGGTCGAGGTAGTTTTTTGATGAAGTTTCAGTCCAATCAACTTGAAACTTAATAAACATTTAACTTTCTAATTTTATGCCTGATTATAGATTTTATCCCATTTTCAGGGTCCACTGAACATAGAAAATGATAGTGCGGAAGGGCCATTTGTGTACTTTTTGTACACATTCTTGTTTCCACTGCTTCGGGGATACATGTATCCGTCAGTGATGCTACACAGTAGTTACTCCAAACCCGAATTTGGCCTTGATCAGTTGTCAGACCACACGACACGCAAACACATGTATATGTTTCTTATTTCTAACGAAATGTCTTACCATATCTTTGATTTTTTTTTATAGATTTTTCAAGTCGTGTTTACATGGCAGGCAAGTTAATTTATAATGTGTTTAAATCAGTTTCTTACTAGACTTTTTTTATTAGTCCAAGCGTGTGTTTGTCCTAAACAAGCTTGAAATGTTAGCCACTTGACGTTTAGCATCCTCCAATCAATCACATGTTTTACTTTAAGGTACTAACTTTTTGGCGGATGTTATCAAATATTACCAAACGTTTAAAAACTAATTTGTTTTCAAATTATGAATGTTCTAGAATATTATTTTAATATGCAGCTAGAATGATGATCCTCCCCAAAAGCAATAACTTAATACATATTTAATCAAAACCAAAATACTAACATACATAAATTTGTGACTTGTTATGCCCAACCTACGATAGTAGCGGGGCATTATGTTTTCTGGTCTGTGCGTTCGTTCGTTCGTCCGTCCGTCCGTCCCGCTTCAGTTTTTTTTTTGTTCAAACTAGTTTTTGATGAAGTTGAAGTCCAATCGACTTCAAACTTAGTACACATGTTTCCTATGATATGATCCTTCTAATTTTAATGCCAAATTATAGTTTTTATCCCAATGTCACGGTCCACTGAACATAGAACATTATAATGCGAGTGGGGCATTCGTGTACTGGGGACACATTCTTGTTTTTATATACAATTTGATTAACGTGTGTTAAAGATGACCTTTTTTTTGCCCTTTAAGATTTTAAAACAAATCCGCTAAACCTACAAGGCATATCGAGAGTCTGATATGAATAATAAGATGTGGTATGAGTGCCACTGAGACAACTCTCCATCCAAGTCACAATGTGTTAAAGTAAACAAGTATAGACCAATGTACGACCATCAGCACGAAACCTTGGCTCACACCGAACAACAAGCTACAAATGGCAAAAAAAAATTACTTGTATACTTGTAGCATTTAACAATTTCAGAAAGAAAACCAACTTTCTAATCTATATAAAAAAACAAGAAACGAGAAACATTTATGAACCACACAAAAATCTCTGAACAACAGATTCCTGACTTAGGACAGGTGGATATACATGCAGCGGGTTTAAGCATTAAAATAGATATGATCTAACTCAAACAAGTAAAAATACACTGAACTATTTTTAAATAAATTTCACATCGAAGGAACCAACATTTAAATGATTTTAAACTGTTGACCAATATTAAAAGCAGCTTCTTAAAGGTATTGAAAGTTTATTACATTGTCTAGAATGATTTATTATAGGTCTTGATTAATTTTGCTAACTTTCGGCAATCTTTTACAGGTATATGCAAATTACTTGTACATACCGGCCTGTACGTCATCATTGTTATACTTCTGATGCCAGTACATATGCTTTCATTTTACAAATCATGTAAGTAGGAATATTGCAATATCTTAAATAACTTCATGTATGGAATTCACGATATGTTTTGTATGAAATTTTACACACAGCTCTTAAATCCTTATTAGGTAAATACAAGGATGCAGTTCATTCTAAATTTAAGTTCAGACGTGTTCATAATAAGATATACGACTTTTGAAAGAGAGAAGAATCGGCTCCCATGCATTTATTTTAAAACAACATTAATCTTTGAACATATTGCATCGAAGGAACCAACATTAATGAATGTGTATCTGACAAGATCACAGGTACAGTATACATCTGAATGATGTAAATACTTTGAATATTTTCTAAAACGATTTTAATTATATAAGTTATTCGCGATTCATTTTATATTTTACATGTTAGTTTTTTACAATATATAGTGACAATATTTTTGCAGGTAAACATAAGTCTCTGGTAAACGCTTTTCTTCTTATCATCGCTGTTATACTGTTGGTGCCAGTGAATATATTAATGTTTTACAAATCATGTAAGTAGGACATATCTGACATTACTTCACGTGTCCGTGTACCGATGTATTTTGTAAATGAGATATTTCAGCACAGCTTTGTTTATTTGCCTTTTTTTTCTTAAAAACTTTATAAAGCAAATGCAAGGATGTAGTTCAAGAGAAAGGTGCAATAAAATAAGGAGCCAATTGCCAATGAAACCAAATGACGTGAGTTTGTGTCACCGTATAGCCATTAACAATGAACAAAACAGAAACCATTAGCTATATCAAATGGCTCTGACATGTACAAATGCGAAGCAATTCATTTGAGAAACCCAAAGGCCTTGTTTATAACGGAAACAAAAAAAACGAATAACAAATATTACTGACATCCACTGAGTTACAGGCACCTGACTTGGGTCGAGGTTAGTACAATTTGGCAAAAATAATATCGTTTTCTGAACATGTAGCCTCGTTGAATTGTCTGACTCATTAACATGTATCACAAATCTCTTTTTGTTCAACATTAAAAATGCTTAAAAAGTCAGAACTTGAAATGTACGGAAGCCGGTTAGTGCCAGGTTGGAGTTTTACTTTTAAGTCGTTATAACGACTTAGCTAACTTGTTATAACGACTTAGCATATTTATCTTGTAAAACGACTTAGCTAACTTCTTTTAACGACTTAGCTAACTTGTTCAAACAACTTAGATAGCCAATTGACACATAAATTACTAACTATAGGTCAACTGAAGGCCTTCAACAATGAGCAAAGCCAATACCGCATAGTCAGCTACAAAAGGCACCGAAATCACAAATGCAAAACAATTCAAAGTAGAAAAATAATATATATAGGAAGATGTGGTATGAGTGTCAATAAGAAAACTCTCCTTTCAAGTAACAATTTATAATAGTAAACCATTATGAGTCAAGGTACGGCTTTCAACACGGAGCCTTGTCTCACACCGAACAGCAAGCTATAAAGGGCCCCAAAAATTGCTAGTGTAAAACCATTCAAATGGGAACACCAACGATCTAATCTATATAAAAACGAGAAACTAAGCATGTATTGACTGTATGATTCTAAGTAGTGAAAACCCACCAATGCGTAATTATAACAATTAAAAGCGTGAGTGCAGCCTGGAAAGAAACCACGAACATTTAGATGCATGGTAATACTGTTATTAGAACTCTCTTGGAACCATAATAACTAATTGCCTTTGTCTATAATTTGTTTATATTACTTTAGTTCATTCGTATTACAATGGCAAAATTGCTTTCAGTTCCAGAATATGAATTTCTTTCTTCAACAAATGGTCAGTTCAACTGCAGGTCAGCTGACCACCAAACTGTTTCAATGGATCCCATGCCAGAAGCTACTATTTGTGGTTCAACACAAAATATGTTTAAATACAAAGGAGTTTATGCAAACAAAACGTTTGATTGTTCTGAGAAACGCCATAACTTTGATGTTAAAGTTGAACTGAGAAAGAAATTTAGAGAAAAGAAATA
The DNA here is from genome assembly GCA_019925275.1 of Mytilus edulis. NCBI lineage: Eukaryota > Metazoa > Mollusca > Bivalvia > Mytilida > Mytilidae > Mytilus > Mytilus edulis. The sequence goes on from CM034354.1 coordinate 4,673,925, forward strand.
TTATGAAAACAAAATATTGTTTGAAATAGGGTTGACGCAGAATTCCATAAGCTCAAATTATATGCGAGACATGTATGATGGAAAGATATGGTCAGTTACAGCATCTGTCTGTGAAAACGAACATGGTATATGTTTTCAAGAAAGGAATGATTTCCCGCCAAATATTGTTAGCCATACATACAGTGTTAGTGGCAGTTTAATTAATACAAATGTAGAACTCTCTGTAGACTGTCATGATGGTCAACCTCAGACAGACAGTAGGGTTACTCCAGTTTTTTGCATTGTACGAACCGGATATTATCACTATTTCAATGACAATAAACTTCAAAACGGACTTTCTTGGTTTTAATGGGTCTACACTTCATCGCCATCTTGACATATCACCTGACAATAAGACCGTTTCCAACACACCTGCAGAAATATTTGCGGATGTAAAGAAAACAAATTCGCCGTATGCTGTCCTAAAACATATGGAAAATACAAAATATTTGCACCATATTATTGACTTAGATGTAGACTACCAACAAAATGTTGAAATTACCGAGGACCTATTTGAACTAAAAATAGGACAAATTGACACAGAGTACAGAGTTGTAGGCCACTTTACTGCTGAAGTTTGTCCGATTGATAACGGTATACAATCTGTCTTAACACGGTTTTGTTTTTACACAGACGATACTAAGTTCGAACCTACCGTGGTGCATGGTAGTCAGCTCACACTTGATCTTCGCTACAATTTTGAAGTGGATTTGGTAACAGTGAACATAATGGCCGACGAAATTGAAGGACAAGACTCTTTTGTTTTTGGGCAAGGGGAACAACTCAATGGAGTCGGTGTGATTGGCCAGTTTATCGTCCTTGATCACGTTTCAGTCGATAATATGCAAGTTTCGTGTATAAACGCCTACAAATATAGATTAATATCATCTCTATATCGTTTTGTGGGGAAAATTGTATATTTTATCACTGATCCTTGTTGGTCAATCATTATGACTATTTTTAATTTCTTTTACAATTTGTACAGCATTTCGTCTAATTATGGTATAACCATTGTAGTAATCATAATTCTATCTTGTCCATTTTGTTATTCCAGCATTCGACCATGGGATGACCGATACTAATTTTAAAAAGTTAGCAAATATGAATGAGACGAACGAAGTCATTAAGTCTATGACAGATACCCCAAGGGTTGACCGTGGTTAAGTAATATGCCCATCGCCCGTGTGAATAAAGTTCTAAAGTTAAGATTTGTTCCGAACGGACGGATTTTTCTACATGTCCTACGATAAATTAGTACTACGATTTGATATCTTAACTTCAGAAGTTTTAAACATACCAGCCTCTGGCCTACTCCCATTCTTCTGAACATTAAACATGTTTTAACAGAATGTATTAATTTTTTCCGATTTTTGCAGAGAATATTTCAAAGGAAATTATGTGTATGCTTTATTCAACAGTATTTTTGGTCAAAAGATCTCATTTAATAAGAAAAACTGAATATATTTCTAAATATGAACAAGTTGTTGTTAAAAAGTAAGAAATTGTTTTAACTTTTTATCACATAATCTTAGTGTTCAATTTTATGTGTATGTATACGTAATTTCGCTTTAAATATAATAAAAGATGCGGTAGGATTGTCAATGAGACAACTCTCAACAAAAGACCAATTGACTCATTATTTAACAGCTATAGGTCACCATACGGCCTTCAACAATGAGCACAGCCCATATCGCATAGTCAGCGGTATGGGATCTACATAAAGTGAAAGTAAATGGACAGTTTGTCTACTTTTTAAAATTGTTTTTTTTAACATAATTTTTGAAATAGCTGTCGCCGCCTTTTTGTGCTGATGCTGCTTACAGCAACAATCAATCTGTAAAGCTCAGAATATAAAGCAGCGACCATTACACTGTTCGGGATACATGAATACACAGCCACATCAATTTGCCGTTTCAGAATCTATTGCATTCTGGGTAATATTTTCAAAAGTGTACACCACAACGTCCTGATTGGTTGAAAATGTCATAAACAATGGAAATTTAACCAATGACGTGGCGTTATTTTCATTTTGGGGTACGAACAATGAAATTACCCATGATTCTTTAGATTCTGAAACGGCTAATTAAGGACAGCAATTACAGTTTGAGTTACGTAAACTTATGAGTGCTTATCTTATTTGATAGTTTTGTTTATTTTTCTTAGATGAGATATTTTTAATTGTGAATGTGATGTTACTGTACCTTATAATTATGTTCTGACTGAATAAAATTCACTTATTCTAACTTACTTATGTTTTTACTAAGGTAAAGGTGATAGAATAGATCTATTTTCAAAATCACAGTTGTTTGGCCTCCTTTTTTATTTCTTTTCAATACAATGTGATACGCCTTCTTTTCAAACGAAATTTGTTATTGTCAACTGTATTGTCAGCTTGACATATTTCAATAAAACAAATTTTTTTCTATACATTTTTTTTTTCTTCAAATTAATTGATATTCAGTCAAATCTGAACTTTTAGAGTTACGTGTTTTTGCATTTTTTAATATCCATTTTTAAATTGTTTTTTCCTACTCTCATTCGACCTTAAAAGTGAGACGAAAGATACCAGAGGGACAGTCAAACTCATAGATCGAAAATAAACTGACAACGCCATGGCTGAAAAAAAACCTAACAAATAATAGTACACAATATAAAAGACAAAAGACTATATAAGCAACACGAACCCCACCAAAAACTGGGATTGATCTCAGGTGCTCTGGAAGAGTAAGCAGATCCGGCTCCACACGTGACACCCGTCGTTTTGCTCATGTTATTACAATGCCGGCAAATAGTCTAATTCGGTATGTCATATCGTGATGAAAAGGGGAGAAGATTGTAGTTACGACGTAAGGAATGTAAATCGTTGTATCTTTTTTTTTTTCTTCTTGTAAATGTTTATAGCATTCATAAATACTAGTAGGTCAAGGTGCGAGCATTGTTGTTTTGTTTTGTTTACATCTTCCATTGTATTATCCTCTACAATGTCACAACAAATGTATTCATTTACACCAGCTAGGTTTTTATGTGAAAGTTGTCCACTCCATTTCTATACGAATGCTGAAAGTCTTTTAATAATGACCTTTTAACATTTTTACAGCCTATGAGTTAAAGACCATTTTCATCTTTTAGGTGGATTTTTTGCGGGCGGAATATTTATTTTTGCAACTCGTCTTTATATCCGACATTACGTTAATAATTTGGGTCACGATTATTTATTTTCGGTTGTAAATGAACGGAATCATAAAGACAATAAATAGTCACCGTACGGCCTTCAGTAATGAGCAAAGCATATACCTTATAGTCAGCTATAAAAAAAAAAAAAAAAGGTCCCGGCATTTAGAAAATGTGAAATGAATCTAACGAGAAAATGTTAAATAAATCTAACGAGAAAATGTGAAATAAATCTAACTAGAAAATCGACGGCTTGATTCATGCTAACGGGTTTTGCTCATTGCTGAAACGGTGACCTATAGTTATTAACTTCTTTGGCATTTTTTCCCTGGTAGGGAGTAATTTTACTGTTGTCTCATTTGAAGTCATACCTTTCTCAATTTTATACCACATCTCTTTTTTTTTAAACACAACTACGACAGACAGAAACCGAATACAACTGAATAACAAGTTCAGGACTCAATACAAGCACATGTGATAGGGTTAAACGTGATTGTGAGCGCCAAACCCCTTACTTATTGTGTATAGTTTAAACACAAGGACAAACTGCAAACATCAGTTAGACAGGGTTAGAAGTAATTAAGTTAAGTAATTTGACTATAGACAACGCTGATCAAATGGTTTACTTTTACAAGTTAAGTAGGTGTACTAACGATTTTACTTATTTGATGGTTGTAAACTGTTAAAAGTTAAGGAAGTTGATTAACGACAAATCTTATGTAATGTTTAACTGTTAAGAGTAAAGTGGGTTGATTTACAAGTTAAGTAAGTTGAATAATAACTAAGCTTATCCATTGGTAGATTTTTGCAACATGGTATACCGCCATCTTGGATTGTACGATCACAGTACAACATCGGTCTAGTTATTCGCCTAAATCTGCAAATTTGGAGACAGATTTGCAATTTAATGGTTAGACTGTTAAAATAATTTTAAACCCCATCAAAACATTGGTGATCTCAAAAACTCTGCGGGTAGGGAGATCCTCATCCACTCGTGTTGCTCAATAGAAACGTAATTATAAAATTGGTTACAAGAACAACACGGTAGGTCATTATCGAGGGGAAAGGACGGGATTGTTGTAATAAAATGGAACATATCTGTCGTGATATATATGAAACTTATATTCAATATCGGTCAACCAACTCTTGTTTTACAAACTATGATTTTTATCTCTCTCTGTGTGTATCTACGTTGACCATTCTTTTATGAAAAAGGCATTTTTTTTTTAAAGTATTCTAGAATGAGGAATTATATCTGTGTAAACGATAGTAAAGTCGAATGTGTTGATATTATGGCAAGAGAAAATAGACTTTGATTGGATATATAAAACCACTTTAATTAAGACATACAATCGTAGTACTATATTTTCGTTTGACATATAGAAAAATACGTCCGTTCGGAACAAATCTTAACTAATTGCTTCATGTATACGGTCCATGACCTATGATAATCCTATGTGTGCCGTTTGAGGATGTGTTGAGTTTCCAGATGAAGTGTCAAGTCTTAAATCCATTATAAAGCAGTTTTCGTAATGTGATATTCACACACCAGGAGGCCAAAATATTTTGGTTTGCCCAAATCCCACCCTCCCCCCTCCCCCAAAAGATCAAAGAATAGACAGCGGATAGGAGTAAGTAGGTAGGCATCTTCTTTTTCGGCATAGAGATTTGATGTTGTTTTTTAGACTTTATCATATCTGATTAAAAAAACATTTAATATCAGGACAATCTCGCTATTTTCTGGGTACATGTAGGTAGATTAGAGCAAACAAGCCTGTATATTCAGTGGTTGTCGTTTGTTTATGTGTTACATATTTGTTTTTCGTTCATTTTTTTACATAAATAAGGCCGTTAGTTTTCTCGTTTGAATTGTTTTAAATTGTCTTATCGGGGCTTTTTATAATATAACTGACTATGCGGTATGGGCTTTTCTCATTGTTGAAGGCCGTACGGTGACCTATAGTTGTTAATGTCTGTGTCATTTTGGTCTTTTGTGGATAGTTGTCTCATTGGCAATCATACCACATCTTCTTTTTTATAAACATTTTTAAGCTCAATGTTGTTTTTATATATGCGGATTTGAGATCGCAAAAAAAATCATTTCATTAAATTAGGTTGTAGGATATAAATAAATAACGATTGGTCACTTTTCCCTTTTCCGATTTGTAGATAAACGTTTTTCTTATGGGACAAGCTGTCACAAACTGACCTCAACAAATGTATTTATAGTAACCGCTTTTTAACCATACATAGGTCATTACAATATATCCGGGAATAGAAATACATGTACATTTTTGTGCCTGTCCCAAGTCAAGAGTCTCTGGCCTTGATAGTCTCATATGATTTTTAATTTAAGTTCATTAATATATTTTGGAGTTCAGTATGACGTTTATTTTTGTTAAGGATCCAGCCGAAGCATGCCTTCGGATGTGGGATTTTCTCGCTGTATTGAAGACCCTTTGCTGGCCTTTGGATGTTTTTTGCTGGTCGGGTTGTTGTCTCTTTGACATATTCCCCATTGCCATTCTCAATTTTGTAGGTCATTACAATATTTCCAGGAACAGAAATAATTCGAAGTGTAGTATGACGTCTATTATCACTGAACTAGTACACATATTTATTTAGAGGGCCAGCTAAAGCACGCCTCCGGGTGCGTGATTTTCACGCTGTGTTGAAGACCCTTTGGTGACCTTCGGCTGTATTCTCCACTTTGGTCGGGTTGTTGTCTCTTTGACGCATTCTATAATTTGACGCATTCCCCATTTCAATTCTCACTTTTTATTATCAATAGTTATCGCTTTTTAGCCACACATATGTCATTACAATATGGTCAAGAATAAAAATACATATATCTTATATCTAATGGATCCATACAGTTTCCGTTAAAAAATGGCGTTACGTCACAAGCACCCAGATATTTCTCATGACGAATAATGAACAATGTGTTCATTATATCTTACATGATCCATGCTTAAAATAGCCGTCAGTTAAGGTACATAAAACCCGTGGTTACTATATGTGATCTTTTTGATGGATCATAAAACTGTCTCATCTAGACAGCTAAGACCAGTTCGTAACGAAAATCATACATTTTTCATCATAAAATTTGTCATATTGTCACGTGGTATCATCTGTGTATTTGGTTGAAACAGGACAAATGAAATACTAGACTATTTTCTGTATCAGGGACTCAACATTTCAAATCAGAATGGCGGAATTTAAAATTGCAATTTTTAGCTTAGTCCTTCTAGGTAAGTCTACCGTAATCTTTTTTTATATATATTTTGATTCGTTTTTTTATTATTCTTATTCTTAGGAAAGTTAAATAAATTGTACAGTATCTGAATTAATCTAACTTAATGTATAAAATTGTATGTACTATTTCCTGGAAAACGCAAATTTAAATCCGCAGCATATATTGCTATTCCAAATTAGGAACCTCGTCCGTGATTGTCTATTTTAAATTATTTAGATCATTAGGTTTTGAGAGCAGATCTTTGTTAATTTCTGTTTAATTTATTCATATTTGTTAAGTAGATTCCAGACGATGTTGTGCTTGACATATTGTATTTCGTTGATGATTGTAGTTTGTCATTTGAATTTAAGGACATTCAACATGCAATCAAATAAACTTTTATTTGTATTAGATTCGGGAATATTACTTACAAGTCTGTTCGAATGTTTAATTTGTTTTTGTTACGATATATAAATTCATAATTTCCCAATACGGACATGTTTCCTTTGTTTTATGATGTTCCATGAAAGCATTTACTACAACTAATGTTTAAAGCTTTTCTTGTCTTCGGACAGAGATGATGCTATTGTCTTTCTAGAAATCACGGCACATTATTCCTTAAGAAAAATACAATAGCAAAAATAAATTCGGGTTCGAAAACAGAAATAAAAATAATCATATGAACCCCAAAAAGTTGTGAAAAAAATGAACTCTTATGAGACAGGACTAAAATATTGGTGTATTATTTGTTTCATAAAAAGACTTTTACGTCATTACTTTTCTGCCTTTTTTGTGTAATTCTAAGCCGTGAAAATACATATCTATTAGTTGTTATAAAAGGTTTGTTTTTTTCTATTTTACAGTCATCGCATCAGTTGAAGGTAAGTGATATTTTATTATACGTCAAAGAATTTTATGTTTTCGTAAATGTGAGAGAAATATTATTTTTTTGGCAGGTGACATGTTATATAACTCGTTGTTTTCACCGTGACTTTTTTGCTTAATCAGCCTCATGACCTCATATCTTCTGTTTTATAGTTGATCACTTATAGTACTGTTTATTTTTGTTCCTGGTGATACCCCTTGACTTTGCACGTTTCATTTTTTTTTACGATAAACTTTTAACTATTTCTAAAAAAAAAAAGAAGATATGGTAGGATTTCGTATGAGAAAATTACACAGAAATTTACAATTCTAGGTCACCATACGACCTTCACCAATGAGCAAAACCAACGTACAGTCAGGTATTTATTACCCTAAGACTTTGTTTTTTTGTTGTATGTTAAACTTGTATTTTTTACTGTTGTGTTTATAAGGAGTTATGTTTTTTTTTTTTTTTTGCTATATGGATGCCATCATATAGAATTATAATATTTTAATTATAATAAATTAGGGATACAAAAAAGTAAAATCACAAAAATACTGAACTTAGAGGAAGATCAATTGGGAAAGTCCATAATCACATGGCAAAATCAAATAACAAAACGCATCAAAAACGAATGGACAAAAACTGTCATATTCCTGACTTGGTACAGGCATTTTCAAATGTAGAAAATGGTGGATTAAACCTGGTTCTATAGCGCTAACCCTCTCACTTTAATGACAGTCTCATCAATTTCCGATATTTTTACATTGATGCGTTAAATAAACAGACACAATAAATATAATAGTCAAAATATGGGTACATCAGTCATCATCGTTTAACAATTTTAAAAGGAACAATTTAACAGAACACAAAAACATCTACTATCTACGAACACATTTATTGAGTGTCTGACGTCAGAAAATTGTATACGTCACATAAATTTGTCGTTCAATGTGCGTACAAACAATTTTAAAATTTTCATGGGAATGTTAGCATATAGGGTTAAAAAATCAAAAGTATGTAAGAATAAATTTAAGAAATAGACCGAGATTTAAACTAGTCCAAAAGTTATATATAGAATTTATAAGAATCCAAAAATAGTTAATACCACTACGTAAAACTACAAAATCAGTTTTAATCAGGTACAACAAAAATGTATAAAACCTTTGCAATGTATATTCGAATAGGTAGATCAAGTTCTTATGCAAATCGACAGAAATAGAATATGTCAGAACGATATAAATTATCGTTATAGGTTACTTAATCACAAAAGTCGATAAAACATTGACGTGTTTATCTCTCGTTTAGTACAAAGACAGAAGTTAGGCACATAGTGTACATATTCATGTTCTTATTCATATTTTCGGTTCACTTCCGGTAAAGCCGAACAGAATGCACCCTGTCTGATAAATTCGTGCACCCTTTAATTTAATGGCTTTTTGGAATATTTTGGAATGCTGAATAATTTTCCGCATTTTTGTAACCGAACGACATAAAACTTGCTTTATTATATAAGTCTTTAATGTTGTTGTAATGTCAGAATGAATTGATTGATATTCAGCCATCCATAAAGTCATGCATGATAAGAAGTTACAAAGCAAGTCTGTGTTTGCTTCAAAATACTAGTTTTTCGGCATACATAACATCATAAGAATTCTAATACCATTTCAATCACTCCTATCAGTCCTTAGGGAGCTACATTTGATTTTGGGGGGGGGGGGGGGGGGGGGGGGGGGGGGGGCTAGGATGAAATTTGAAAAAATAGACAGGACAGGAGACACTTGCAAAAAATAAAAAAAATCAGGACGACAATTTAGGTAAAAAAAGGTCAGGATAAACTAAAAAAAAAAAAATGCAGGACCGAACAGAGTGAAAAATAAAAAGGCAGGACAGAGATTACAGCTGAAAAAAAAATGCAAGACAAATTTTTCATCCTAGCCCCCCCCCCCCCCCCCCCCCCCCCCCCCCCCCCCCCCATAAAAATTAAATGGTAGCTCCCTTACCCAAAGATAAAACAACCGATACATCACTTCCTTCTCTGGTTGTTCAAATGTTTCAAATCCAGAAACAATTCGTCTTGTCAGAACCTGAAGGACTATGGGTAAATTTGATTGAAAATTTGTCTATTTTCAGCCAACAACAGACACAAGCGACAAGCATGGGGTACGTACATATGATTTTTATTTACTTATGTTTCTAAAATTCTTCTCAAAGTCATCTAAATTTCTTCTCTATGTCAGCTGATAAAGAAAGTTCTTTGTAAAATTTGAATTAAATGTAAAACATTATCCCAAACCCAGTTGAGAAAAGATAGATCAATATATTTTGATAAAGGAAAGACTTTATTATGCGGAAAAGAAGAAAAGAGTATGGGAAGTTAGTAAATCCAACACCAGAGCTTTGCCCATCCATAAAAAGTCTTTCTTTAAGTCAGATTTTTAAAAGAGGTCTACCAAATGATAATGAAACTGAATTAAATTGTAAAAATAAGGGAAAATTCAAACACCTGAATATGTTGCACAATTACAGAGGACTGCTCGGACTACTTTGAACTTTCTTTACAGTGTCTGAGAAGTAAATCAGCGCGCATTAATCTCACATATTAAAATTGTAAGCATGTTAAATTTTGTATTCGTCGTAGAAGATAATTACAAATGTTTCACTCTCTGTTTTATAGCATGTGTGCACAATTATGTATTGGATAAAATGTAATAATGAAATATAAATGATTACTTATATTATATTGTCGTCATAATAATCTATACATGTGTGGATCCTGCAATTTCTGAGCCGTTGAAGATATTATTGTGTGCGCATTGTTTCCAATTTTCTTTGACAACGTAGAAAAAGCGGAAAGAGCTAATTCTTCTAGATTTACAGCAAACACATATTAAATGAAAGTGAAAACATACAAGCATGCATATTGATGATATCGAGAAAATACATTCTGAAATATAAAATAATACCTGTTGGTTCAACCCGTAATGAATAAGCAATTTATATTTTTATTTTGATACGAATTCTGACGTCATATTAGAAGAAATAAAATGGAGAACGAAACATGACTTTTTTAAAGTTACAAAAGCAGATACAAATGTACTTCTTTTAGTCCGGTTTTATTTGTTTACCCGAAATATTTTAAAACAAAATTCTTGGTAAGGTGGAAAATTTGATAAAGAAAAAAAAAGTATGTTATGTTAGAAGGTACACACATAAGATTTGTCATTACACTTAATACAAGTGACAAGAACGGCGTTATTTTACGACATTGAAGAGTTAATTTATGGCAGAAATCGTAACGGCCGTAACACATTAAGTTTATTTTGTGACATACTCCTCACATTTTATGACATTCATATTTATATGTTAATATGATAGGTTACGGGTCATTAATGGTAGTGTTCTAAAAGTGATACGGAGAGAGAAATACTATCTTTTTATCTGAAACTTTCTTCTAACATGTTAATTAACAAAGGAAACATTTGACTTAACAGAGAGAAAAAAGGTTTAATAAATATACTGACCGACTTTAGAAACGCAACACTAGATTATTTTTTGTAATTCCCATTTTCAGATATTCCTTTTTTTTTGTGTAAACAAACTTATATAGAACTAACAAAACCTTTAAATAGACTTATTAAGAAGGGATATAGTTACGATTCTGTTGACAGGTCATTAAAGATTGCATATTTTGGCGTTAATATTGATTCACTTATAGGGTCTTTGCATCGGAACTAAACACATTTATTCAAAAACCAGTTGTTGGCATGACACGGGTTATGTGCTTCTCATATATGTTAGATGGTATGATACTAAACCCCTAACGGGAAGGATTGTGGCTGATATTCATATGATGAAATTATAATCTTTAAATCAGTTTAATTGAAGTCTGGAGCTGACACTAGTAGTCTGTTGTTATTTATGTATTATTGTCATTTTGTTTATTTTCTTTGGTTACATCTTCTGACATCAGACTCGTACTTCTCTTGAACTGATTTTTAAATGTGCGTATTGTTATGCGTTTACTTTTCTACATTGACTAGGGGTATAGGGGGAGGGTTGAGATCTCATAAACATGTTTAACCTCGCCGCATTTTTGCGCCTGTCCCAAGTCAGGAGCCTCTGGCCTTTGTTAGTCTTGTATTATTTTAATTTTAGTTTCTTGTGTACAATTTGGAAATTAGTATGGCGTTCATTATCACTGAACTAGTATATATTTGTGTAGGGGCCAGCTGAAGGACGCCTCCGGGTGCGGGAATTTCTCGCTACATTGAAGACCTGTTGGTGACCTTCTATTGTTGTTTTTTCTATGGTCGGGTTGTTGTCTCTTTAACAAATTCCCCATTTCCATTCTCAATTTTATTTTTAACGAACAGAAAAATCTTTCATTACTTCAATGTTTAAAACAAATTCCAGGTCGAAAGTTGAATTGATCACGTCATTTCATCGTTCAAATATTGTGCTATACACTAAAACCCTGGTTTTCCCCTTAACAATTAACGTGTAACCGTCAGTATCAACGAATTCTGTTCAGCACGTTTTGGGTTCTGTTTTTCGCTTTCTGATTTTACCGTTGTTTAACCCATTACAATGGGTTTTGGCAATTATGCGGTTGAAACTTTAAGGCTTTAAATTTTTACTGCAGTAGATTTTTGGCAGTTCAGTTAATGGGAAACCTTTATTGTAAAATCTGTGCAAAATGGCATTCAGCAATCTGACGTATGTCTGTCTCGCAAATGACGTTGAGTAATCAAATTATTTTGACGTTGCATTGTCACTACATCTTGATCTGGTCATTGATGGTCTTCAACAAATCCCTTCTACCAGTATCATTGTCGAAAGGACAGTAAGACGAGTTTCTGACGTCAAATTGTCTGGTTGCAGCACATGCACGTTTTCCTGTTTGCAGTAATCTAATGGGTTGATTCAACATTTTAAACTGATTTAAGTGTGGCCAAGGATTGAAAGAACTATTTCACAAATAAATAAAAAGGTTTTTTTATTGGCTCGAAATTTCGCATTCTCAAATTGTGCGATCTCAATAATTCGGTATGTTTAATAACCATAGGTAAGTCAGATTTTGATTTTTCCGAAAAAGAAAGAATTATGATAAGCATGAATAGAAGTTGTATGAGGATTAAACATGAATAGTTAAAAAAAATCTACAAAATGAGTGCTGCGTTTCTAAAGTCAGTCAGTATAATTCACTTTGTCCGAATTTATAATAATTCATAATAATTGAATTTGAGATGTGACACGTCTTCTGATTGGCTCACGTTATTTTGTTATGAGCCCATAGACATAATTTAGTCATGTGACCGTGACGTCATCAACGTTTATTCATGGTTTTCTACGGTTTAAAATGGAATTTAGAATTAAATTATAAAAAATGACTGTAATATTTTTTTCTGTCTATTCAAAATAACACAAAAAATGTGGTGCACACTGTAAAATAACCCGCTATGCGCGTTATTCAGTGTGCACCAAATGTTTTATGTTATTTCTTCATAGACAGAAAAAAATATTACAGTCATTCCTTAAATAATTGAAATCGTGTTTGAAAATGTAAAAAATCAATCCAAAAAAAAAAGATATGTGAGTTTGTATATATTTTTTTTAAGCTTTCCTTCATCTGCAGAATGTTTTAGTTCACAGGAACCTGTATCTAATAATTTTACGTATTTTGTATGAAAACTAATCCGTTGGACAATACTCCGTTGTGACATAATGATAAACTATATTCGGATGTTAATGTATCAATGTCATTGCTATATATAGTTTGTGACACTATATGACATTTCAAAGTTTTTGATTTATTAAATATTTCTTGGTCGAAATGGTCCAGTATTGAAATTCAACATTCAAGCGCCCCATATTAACAACTATCGGTATTGCAGCTGCAACAGGTAACGCAGATTACTCTGTTCTGCAATGGCAGTCGCAACAGCAGCCAAAAATCTATAATATTAGTTGTAGTCCTTCATATCTGAGAGACTTTAGCGGTCCGCATTTGATTCATGTTGATTTGGACAGAAAATAAACGTACAAAATTAATTGCAGTATACAGACAAAAACTATGCTCGAAACAGGATAGCATCACTGAAGAGACATGTATTGTCGAAATGCGCATCTGATGCAACAAAATTGGTACCGTTGATTTTATTAAATTCACCAGGAGATCGCAGTACACCCATTTCTTAGCTTCGTACAATTACAACTGATATTTTAAGACGCAGAACAGTTATTGTCTATGTCTTTCGTGCAAATAGACGACAATACTGTGGTCTAATCAATTTTCAATTTATAAATTAGGAATTCATCTTTTGCGTGGTCAATATTAAAAAGTTCATTTTCTTACATATTGCATACCACATAAGCATGTCAATTAGATTATGGAACTATGATTACTGTGATATTATACTAGACACATTGTTGTAGGAACTGGCCCCAGTTTTCGCATAACTGATGGAGTCCCTGTGAACCACCAGAGCCCGCCTAGCAAAAAAGATCCACCACCGCCACCAAAACCCTCCTCCCCCAAAAAAGGTGACCTCTCAATTCATGCAACCACATCCAAATTCCTTTATATAAGCATGACTTAATGTGTTACTAACATGTCTGCTACCTTGGTGATGGCTTACTAGTTTTTTTAATCTGAAAAAGAAATTAAAAGATGCGAACAATTTTTAAAAAGATACTCTAAAAATCTCGGATAAATAAAAGGATATACAAGGATTATAACGTCAAAAACATAACATAAACCATCAAAGATACGAGGTTTATATTTAAATACGCCAGACTCAAAGTTAACAGTATGTCTATCACCTGAATATATTTGAATTAATTACTAGTAAATGACTATCAAAAATCATCTACCACAATAAAGGTAACAACTGAAAGATCCTTCTCCTTGACACTGACACATTAAAACATGTGTTGTTTATATTTTGTTTCTCTTAGTTTAAATTTATATTTACTTAAAGTTTTTACTGTATTATATAAGAAAGCTATGTACACTAAACGATAAAGCCATTTTAGTTGACGTCATAACTATATCGTATAAAACCTTGGTCCTGGCATTTATTACTACATATATATTACACCTTAGTGTGTGACGTCTTTGTTAGATTAATTTGTATAATTTTTTTAGATATTTTAGCCAGTTGTGATGTTTGTCTGTGATGTATGTTTACACAGTTTAGATACAAAATTAGTCACAATAATCTATTAATAGATATAGGAAGATGTGGTGTGAGTGCAAATGAGACAACTCTCCATCCAAATAACAATTTAAAAAGTAAACCATTATAGGTCAAAGTACGGCCTGTTTGGGTTGCTTACCTATTTTTTTGTCAATTTGACTGAACTAAATCGGGGCCTTTAATAGCTGACTATGCGGTATGGGCTTTGCTCATTGTTGAAGGCTGTACGGTAACCAATAGTTGTTAACTTATGTGCCCTTTTGGTCTCTTGTTGACAGTTGTCTCATTGGCAATCATACCACATCTTCTTTTTTATATAAACAACTGCGATTCAAGTGGCACGTTTAGCTTATAATAATAGCTGGCTTAACCTACCATTTTCTTTGTAAAAAGTATCTGTTAAATGTCAGAAATATCGTACTTGTTTTTCGTTGATTGATAGTGTTTGAATTTGTTTTTATAGACTCCCCCGTTTTAATTTGTATTGGAGTTTGGTATTTTGATTTGTATTGGAGTTCGGTATTTTGGTTGAATGTACACCAATGAGTAGTCCATAAAGGAATACAAATTACGAATAAAAGCGCTAAAGTTTAGCTGTTTTGTTAAGGTCTCCGTTATTATGGCAATTATGTTTATTCGAGTGACGTTTTAGTTCTTAGCTGGTTCAAATAAAGAGCTACATAATAATCTTTCAAATGAATCAATAGATTTTTTAATTTTTGTTATATTTGTTATCTGACATTTCTCTTATACCCAATTGATAACGAGACAGTTTTAAAAACAAATAACCAACAATCTCCAGACATCAAATTATAGTATGAGATATCAAAGTCAAACTTCGCTTCTCATGTTTATTGGTGTTTAATGTATTTTTTCGTTCCACTAACATAATCTACTAAAATTGAATTTATCAAATAACCGCCATGCCTAGCGCACCCAATCCAGCTTTGTGCATGCCTTTCTGTATACAATACCTGGCGGCAAACTGCAAATGTTATCATATATTACCATATATCATATGTTTTACCTATAGGTGGTAAGGTGTTGGTGTCAATTCTCTCATTTTACGATACACTAAATTATTTAAAGACTTCATCTTAAAATCCGAAATATTTTAATCTAAAACTTTATACTGTTTATATTTCTAATTCTTTTCCTTGCAACTTTCTTTAAAAACAATTATTTCAGCTTATGTGATTGTGGATATCTTTAACTTCGTCTTACACTGTCTATGTGTAAACAGTAAAGTCAACTTGTTAATTGTTTAAGCTTCACGTTGAAAGTGATGATTGTTATTAGGTAAACCACGATCGAATTAAAAATGATTTAAATTTTATCCTCGACGCGATACATGCTTAGGCTTTTCATCTGATAATAATAAACTTACTCATTTTATGTTGTTCATCTGGTTTCAATTACCATTATTGGTTATGGTATCGTCCCGTTTCACTTCTAATTATTGATTTTATTTTAAATAGGTCAACAAAATCCATGGATGACCGGAAGCGGAACCGGTAACAATGGCATGGACCTTATGAACAGTAAGTTAACAACAGTTCGAAGAGTTAATAAATAAACTCATCATAGATACCAGGACCAAATTTTATATATACGCCAGACGCGCGTTGCGTCTACAAAAGACTCATCAGTGACGCTAGAATCCAAAAAAGTCTTCTAACTTTACGTAATTTAGTGCCGCAGATGAGTATTTTGTAGACGAAACATGTGATACATGTGAACGAAGGTTTGCTACTCGAAGATTGCATTATTCCTGTAGTAAGTGCTTCTGGTTAAATCCACCATTTTCTACATTTAAAAATGCCTGTACCAAGTCAGGAATGTGACAGTTCTTCTCCATTCGTTTTGATGCGTTTTGGTATTTAATTTTGCCATGTGATTATTGACTTTCCGAATTGATTTTCCTCTGAGTTCAGTATTTTTGTGATTTTACTTTTTTCTGTTTTAACGAATTACTTCTGATATGGTCATATTTATAAATGTATTCTTTACGACACTTTCTATGTTTCGAAAAACTAAGGATTCTCTACCCGCATGAATACATGACCTTTAATAGCTGTATTTGGCAAAACATTTCGAAGTTTAATGTACCCAATGTTAATCAGATTTATTGTCTACGTTTTGACATTTAGTTTTTATTATTTGAGGGTCACTGATGAGCTTCTTGTAGAGAAAGATGCGACTGGTGTAAATTCACATTGCAATAAGACATGTCACGGTACTTGTCTATCCCAAATTCATGTATTTGTTTATGATGTTATATTTGTTTTCCTCGTGGGATTTTGTCTGATGCTTGGTCCGTTTCTGTGTGTGTTACATTTTAGTGTTGTGTCGTTGTTCTCCTCTTATATTTAATGCGTTTCCCTCGGTTTTAGTTTGTTATCCCGATTTTTGTTTTCGTCCATGGATTTATGAAATTTGAAACGCGGTATGCTACGGTTGCCTTTATGTTCAACATCAATGGTCTGACATCATTCTTTAAAAGAGTTTTTACTCGCAGGTTCAAGTTGAATGTACAATTTAAAAAAATATATAGTAAATTGCCAATTATGTGCCGAATCTTCCCATATCTATAATTATACAGAATTGATTAAGGCCTGCAAAACTAAAGCACTTGTAGTAGCTCTAGTATAAAACATTTCATCAAAACGTGCAACTTTATAGATATAGGAGTGAGTGCCAATGAGACAAATCTCCATCCAAATAACAATTTTAAAAAAAGAAAACCATTATAGGTTAATGTACGACCTTCAGCACGGAGCCTTGGCTCACGCCAAACAACAAGCTATAAAGGGCCCCTTTAGTTTAGTTCATATACGAGGATTAACTACTTCTTTATGTAACTATACGCATATTTTTCTTGCTCATGAGAATACGCAGATTAGAAAGACACATTTAGTTTTCATAGGAAGACAAATTTCATTCAAGGAATGATTCGAATGTTTGAACTTAGCACAATGAGTATTTGAATTGTCTATTTTTTTTTATAATTAGTTTCAGTGCTCCATGTATTTATGATTTCATTTCCTCGTTTGACGATTCTGTACACACACATAAAAATTAAACATATATGTAATATATTTTATTAGTTATAATTAAGGCATCTAAATATTTAATCTTAAAACACTAATGTTTCATTCTATTTTACATTTTCTTATGTATACAATGATGGATTGAACCTGTTTTATAATCGACCATGTACATGTACGTTATACATTTATTCCAACAGTAATGTTAATGTCTTGTTTTTGTTTTTTTGTTTTTTTGTTTTTTTTGTTATTTTGTTTTTTGTTTTTTTTTCTTTGACATTTTGGTCTTTTATTGATAGTTGTCTCATTGGCAATCATACCACACCTTTTTTTATATGTTTTCCTATTTTGTTTCATTCTATTTTACAGTGATGGGAGGAGGAGGAGGCATGAACTTTGGTGGAGGACGTAACACTGGCGGCTCTGGAGCAGGACGAGGTAATACAGGGTCTCAAAACAGGTGGGATCACCCACCACCACAAGGGCAACATCCGCCGCCGCCGCCTCAAAATCATAGGAATTTACAACCACCACCACCGCTGCCACAACAGAATTGGAATCACCCTCCGCCACCTCAAAACCATTGGAATCATCCCCCACCCCCTCAAAATTGGCACCATCCACCTCCCCCTCTCCCAGTAAATCCTGCCCCGAAAAAACCAGCTGCCGATGTTGCAGGTAAATAATTTAAAGAAAATATGCTTGGTACCCTGTAGTTTTCCAAAACCCTTACCTTAACTACATACAGACTCTCTTATGTACACCTTTTTGATGTAACACATCGTCTTTCTAATTTTTACGTGTTTTTGGAACACACCTTCCCTCTAATGTGCATGTGTTCGGTGGGACACGCCTTCCTGTAGTGTACACGTGGTTTTTGTTTGGAACACATCTTCCCTCTAATGTGCATGTGTTTGGTGGGTCACGCCTTCCTGTAGTGTACACGTGTTTTTTTTAAACACAACTTCCCTCTAATGGACACGTATTTGGTGGAACACATATTACTTATAATGTTCACATGTGTGGACGAACACACATTCCTTGTAATGAACACGTTTGGTGACCTTTATATGATGGGTTGGTTGTCACACTTATTTTCCAGTTCGTTGGTTGTTTTCCTTACCTATTATCATTTTGTAATGGTATACCAATTTAACCTCCAATGTCACATACTAGTAATGATTTACACATTCAATCCCGTATATAACTGTCTTCGTACTACTAATCTGTTATACAAGCACTCGGACAATGCAGCATCTTTAACTGTATGTATTTTTGTTACATAGAGCCATGAGTGATGTTCTTTTTTTAAAGTTGATTAGAATTTTTCTACTGATATTGTATTAATGTTCAATATATTATCAAATTCTAAATACAATTTGATGAATATAAAGAATTCAAATGACTAAAGTAGTATTTAATAAAATATTTTCTGTATGTATAAAGAAAAATCATATTTCAGTTACATTTTAAAATATATTTCCGTTCAATTTGCTTCTTATCTTTATATGTTTATCAAGGAGCATAATTTCAATTTATTTTCAATTCAGATAATAGGCGATTATTGTAACAAACTGGCGATTGCATTTGTTATATTGATTAAATGCAATAATTGTGTTCTATGCGATATTTGATATAAGCGTTTTGTTATTTGGTTTTGCCATGTGATTATGGACTTTCCGAATTTATTTTCCTCTAAGTTCAGTATTTTTGTGATTTTACTTTCTAATGCATTTTAAAACGTAAAAAAATGCATTAAATTCTAAAATTTAATTAATTCTCTTTTAAAATATATGATAATTTTAATTGATAATTTTATTGTAGCGATACTCATTTAACATTAATTCTTTAATTTATCTAGACTGTCATTGTTGTAAATTGATTTCCAATTTATCATACGATTTAAGGAGGTAGACCTCGGCTAAGGGAAATAACTCTTAAAATCATTAGTACGTTTGTGTCAAACATTTTCATCAATAAAATTCATAGATGCCAACCATTACGATTTTTGCGTAGTTTTTCCGATTTTGCGATAAAAACTACGCTATTACGGTCAAAGTCGAATAGTTACGGATTACCAATCATCGCCATTCAATTTTGTAAAATGCGGATTTTTATCATTACTTTTCCGTCCTGGTCTGGTATTTAGAAAACGCTAATGTAATGCTTCCTGTTTCTCTGGAGTTATCAACCTATTGTTGAGTAACTAACTGACTTACTTATGAAGAGACAAACTTGCATTTTATGAAGAAGCTTTTACCTTTCTCTACTTCTCCTTGACAAAACAAAATTGTACGAGTCGAGAACATCTGAACAATTAATTAATGGAATACATACTACAGACAACATGTCAAACAACAATTTTTAGTGCACATCACTTTGCAACCACTCATCAGTAATTTTTATTGGTAAATGCACGTTTATGAATGATTACTGAAAACATTTAAAAAATACGGAAAATTTGATAGTTAGTTACTGATTGTGTCAAAAGGGGGTTGGCATCTATGCAATATATTCTAAGCTTCTAGGTTACATAGATTATTTCCAATCTGTTTCAGGTAAATGCTTAAAATACATTGATGATACTTGACTTTTACAAACGCATAACTGATTTAAAGAGTTATCTCCCTGAACCAAGGTTTACCCTTAACTAACATATTGAATGATTAAGCCTTCGGAAATACACAGATTACATTTAATATTTCTTGTATGTATACTACATAATAGCCGTTGGCTAGTTTGTTGTGGAAATTTTATTTTTTCAAATTATTTGGCATCTTTAAGATGCACATTCTTTTTTATATGTTTTACATGATATGTAAAAAAAAAAGTCTATTGGACCCAGAAATTCATTGATTACATGCATAGATGGTAATATTTTCATTTTAAGTATAATGTGTCCGAGATAGCGGTGTTTTTATGACATTTGATTGGTCGTCAGATTTCAAAACATAGTTCTTACGGAAAAAGGAATATTGCCCAGATTTGGAGCAGCTAGTATCTTGAAATTGTAAAAGATTCCGTTTGAAGTAGATAAATCCTTCATTATTCGATTCTCTATCAAATTGTGAAATACATACCTATTATGCACGTTTAAAACAAACGAACGTTGTATTTTCATCATCCAACTAATTTCCGCGACATTCGCAATCAATTAATGTTGTTCAAGTGAATGTTATTTGAATTTAACGTGAAATTTACATGATAAAATTTCAAGTGCAATTCACACGAAATTTTGTTGATTTTTTTTAATTATATTTTGACGTGAAATTCACATGATAAAATTTTAAGTGCAATTCACATGAAATTTTGTTGATTTTTTTAAATTATATTTTGACGTGAAATTCACATGATAAAATTTCAAGTGTAATTCACATGATAAAATTATATTGATTTTTTTTTAATTATATTGTCTAACTTAACAGGTACTTTGGCTGCATTACGACGACAATTAATGATGGGAATTGGTATAGGTAAGTCGAGGATGTTGATTAAGATGATTAAGATGGTCGTTTCATGATAATGTGGATTCATTTATTTTCGTGGGCGCCAATTTTCGTTGACGGGTAACATTTACATTTTGGTAGATATCTAATTTTGTGATTTGCAAAATTCTGCATACAGGCCTATATACACTATGTAATTTGTGGAACATTTAAATTCATGGCTCACCTTTACCCACGAGATCAACGAAAATTGATATCCCACGATTAATAATGAAATCACAGTAGTTTCAATACTTAGTAAACTCCTGACTCCTCTGTCTTAGCTATGAACTGAATATTTTATTTATAAAGAGGACAAAAAAATGAGGAACGTAAGTTACCAAAGGGACAGTCAAACTCACAAATCTAAAACAAACTGACAACGCCATGGCTAAAAATGAAAAAGACAAACAAAAACACTAGTACACATGACACAACATAGAAAACTAAAGAATAAACAACACGAACCCAAACGATACCAAAAGGATATTCAATCTCTGACGATGAAAAAGAAATAAAAATGTTATTTAATAAAACGAAAAACGGAGAAAAGACAAATGGCAGTATACAAAACACAACATAAAGATCAAGACTGAGCAACACACACCATTTATAACTGGTGAAAATCTCAGATATACCAGAAGGTTAAGCAGATTGTGTTCCAAATATGGTAATCGTCCAGTTGCTATTGGAACTATATACACTGTGATGTGTCCTATTCGGTGTGTCAAATTTCCCTACTATTCCATGGAGTAAATAAACTCGTCATAGATACCAGGACTAAATTTAGTATTTACGCCAGACGCGCGTTTCGTCTACAAAAGACTCATCAGTGACGCTCGAATCCAAAAAAGTTAAAAAGGCCAAATAAAGTACAAAGTTATAGAGCATTGAGAACCAAAATTCCTAAAAGTTTTGCCAAATACAGCTAAGGTGATCTATGCCTGAGCCTTCTATTTTTTTCATGAAATATGTTTTTTTCCTTGTTTAATCAACTTGACAGAGATTAACAATATTCTAATGTTTTAACATTTCATTTATTTAATAGATACACCAGACCACAAGAAGGGATTTAATCCAGGTATTCTTATCTATATAACACATGTATACATAAAAAACAATGACATGTTGTTTAAATGTAGATATTTACTCATTAACATTCTTTACTAGCTACACTCAAACTTTAAACCTATAACTATTCAATATAAATAAAAAGATATATGTGAGCTTTATAAAGTAATCCTTAGAAGTTTTAAAGCTAAGGTCCACGTTGGTCAATTATATATATTCTTATATGATAATTCACTTGACTCGTTTAGAAATTTTTTAACATTAAGTGTTGTAATTTCATAATTAGATTACTTATAAAATGAAGCTGGAATTTGTGTTTTAATACAAAATAAGTCTAGATTATGAAGATATTTTCATGACTAATTCAGTTTTTTTAAATGCCTTTCAAAACATTTACACTCCAATATATATTAAGTCAAAACCCTTGCTCTATTTGGGCTCTTCTTGTCAGAGAAAATAATGCGAACTTTTAAAATCTTTTGTCTTCCAGCTCCAGTAGAACTTCTCCACTATGGTATGTATACGTCTAAATATAGTTGAGAATGGAAATTTGGAATGTGTCAAAGAGACAACAACCCAACCATAGAAAAAACAACAGCGGAAGGTTACCAACAGGTCTTCAATGTAGCGAGAAATTTCCGCACCCGGAGGCGTCCTTCAGCTGGCCCCTAAACAAATATATACTAGTTCAGTGATAATGAACGCCATACTAATTTCCAAATTGTACACAAGAAACTAAAATTAAAATAATACAAGACTAACAAAGGCCAAAGGCTCCTGACTTGGGACAGGCGCAAAAATACGACAGTGTTAAACATGTTTATGAGATCTCAACTCAATATAGTTGTCAAACATGAAAACAACGTGTTATAAATTCATGCGTCTAAAGCGCTTCATTTGGATTAAACTTCATCAGAAAAGCTCCAATCGAATATTTGTAAGGCAATGATGCATGATAACAGAAACTATTGTAAATAAACTCATCATAGATACCAGGACTAAATTTGGTATATCACCAGACGCGCGTTTCGTCTACAAAAGACTCACCAGTGACACTAGAATTCAAAAAAAGGTAAAAAGGCTAAATAAAGTACGAAGTTGAAGAGCATTGAGAATCAAAATTCCTAAAAGTTTGCCAAAAACAGCTTAAGTTATCTATGCCTTAGGTAGAAAAGTATTTCAAAAAATTCAAAAATTTGTAAACAGTAAATTTATAAATATAGCCATATCAATGACAATTCATGTCAGCACAAAAAGTGCTGACTACTGGGCTTGTGATAATCTCCATCAGCAGTGGCATCGACCCAGTGGTTGTAAATAAACTCATCATAGATACCAGGACTAAATTAAGTATATACGTCAGAGGCGCGTTTCGTCTACAAAATAAAATTGAGAATGGAAATGGGGAATGTGTCAAAGAGACAACAACCCGACCATATAAAAAAACAACAGCAGAAGGTCACCAACAGGTCTTCAATGCAGCGAGAAATTCCCGCACCTGGAGGCGTCCTTCAGCTGGCTCCTAAACAAATATATACTAGTTCAGTGATAATGAACGCCATACAAATTTCCAAATTGTACACAAGAAACTAAAATTAAAATAATACAAGGCTAACAAAGGCCAGAGGCTCCTGACTTGTGACAGGCGCAAAAATGCGGCTGGGTTAAACATGTTTATGAGATCTCAACCCTCCCCCTATACTTCTAGCCAATGTAGAAAAGTAAATGCATAACAATACGCACATTTAAAATTCAATTCAAGAGAAGTCCGAGTCTAATGTTAAAGACTCATCAGTGACGCTCGAATCCGAGATATCTGCATGTTCATGCATATCAATTGGATTTTATTTTAGTAGTGTACCGCTGTTCAAGTCAACAGTAGTGTACCGCTGTTCAAAAGACAACAGTAGTGTACCGCTGTTCAAAAGACAACAGTAGTGTACCGCTGTTCAAAAGACAACAGTAGTGTACCGCTGTTCAAAAGACAACAGTAGTGTACCGCTGTTCAAAAGACAAACATTCGATGTCCACTTTGTACATTTCAAATCAAGGACATTGCCTATGTAGCAAATCATAATTTCATAGTTAAAAACCACAAACTTTTTCACAGATGTCAAACTGGGATACCCTCTACACTTTATTGTTGATAATCAATGTAGCTATGTTTTCTAGTGATACGAGTAATTATACTTTTCTTATATTATAGGATGTCCACACGAACTACCTGTCCAGCAATGCGTTGTAAATCCATGCCCAATAAGATGTAAAAGATTCCCAATGGCAAAATGCTAGTAAGTAAAAGATTCCCAATGGCCAAATGCTAGTAAGTAAAAGCTTCCCAATGGCCAAATGCTAGTAAGTAAAAGATTCCCAATGGCAAAATGCTAGTAAGTTAAAGATTCCCAATGGTCAAATGCTAGTAAGTAAAAGATTCCCAATGGCCAAATGCTAGTAAGTAAAAGATTCTCAATGACTAAATGCTAATACGTAAAAGATTCCCAATGGCCAAATGCTAGTAAGTAAAAGATTCCCAATGACCAAATGCTAGTAAGTAAAAGATTCCCAATGGTCAAATGCTAGTAAGTAAAAGATTCCCAATGGCAAAATGCTAGTAAGTAAAAGATTCCCTATGGCCAAATGTTATTAAGTAAAAGATTCCCAATGGTCAAATGATAGTAAGTAAAAGATCCCAATGGTCAAATGTTAGTAAGTAAAAGATTCCCAATGGCCACATTTTAGTAAGTAAAAGATTCCCAATGGCCAAATGTTAGTAAGTAAAAGATTCCCAATGGCCAAATGATAGTAAGTAAACGATTTCCAATGGTCAAATATTAGTAAGTAAAAGATTCCCAATGGCCAAATGTAAGTAAGTAAAAGATTCCCAATGGCCAAATGCTAGTACGTAAAAGATTTCCAATGGTCAAATGTTAGTAAGTAAAAGATTCCAAATGGCCAAATGTTAGTAAGTAAAAGATTTCCAATGGCCAAATGCTAGTAAGTAAAAGATTCCCAATGGCCAAATGTTAGTAAGTAAAAGATTCCCAATGGTCAAATGTTAGTAAGTAAAAGATTCCCAATGGCAAAATGCTAGTAAGTAAAAGATTCCCAATGACAATAAGTAAAAGATTCCCAATGGTCAAATGCTAGTAAGTAAAAGATTCCCAATGGCCAAATGCTAGTAAGTAAAAGATTCCAAATGGCCAAATGCTAGTAAGTAAAAGATTCCCAATGGCCAAATGCTAGTAAGTAAAAGGTTCCCAATGGCCAAATGAAATGCTAGGAAGTAAAAGATTCCAAATGGCCAAATGCTAGTAAGTAAAAGATTCCCAATGGTCAGATGTTAGGAAGTAAAAGATTCCCAATGGTCAAATGCTAGTAAGTAAAAGATTCCAATGGCCAAATGCTAGTAAGTAAAAGATTCCCAATGGCCAAATGCTAGTAAGGAAAAGATTCCCAATGGCCAAATGCTAGTAAGTAAAAGATTCCCAATGGCCAAATGTTAGTAAGTAAAAAATTCCCAATGGCCAAATGCTAGAAAGTAAAAGATTCCAAATGGCCAAATGTTAGTAAGTAAAAGATTCCCAATGGCCAAATGTTTGTAAGTAAAAGATTCCCAATGGCCAAATGCTAGTAAGTAAAAGATTCAAAATGGCCAAATGCTAGTAAGTAAAAGATTCCCAATGACAATAAGTAAAAGATTCCCAATGACAATAAGTAAAAGATTCCCAATGGTCAAATGCTAGTAAGTAAAAGATTCCCAATGGCCAAATGCTAGGAAGTAAAAGATTCCAAATGGCCAAATGCTAGTAAGTAAAAGATTCCCAATGGTCAGATGTTAGTAAGTAAAAGATTCCTTATGGCCAAATGTTAGTAAGTAAAAGATTCCCAATGGCCAAATGCTAGTAAGTAAAAGATTCCCAATGACAATATGCTAGTAAGTAAAAGATTCCCAATGGTCAAATGCTAGTAGGTAAAAGATTCTCAATGGTCAAATGCTAGTAAGTAAAAGATTCCCAATGGCCAAAATGCTAGTAGGTAAAAAATTCCTAATGGCCAAATGCTAGTAAGTTAAAGATTCTCAATTACCAAATGCTAGTAAGTAAAAGATTCCCAATGGCCAAATGTTAGTAAGTAAAAGATTCTAAATGGTCAAATTCTAGTAAGTAAAAGATTCACAATAGCCAAATGCTAGTAAGTAAAATAATGAAAAGAAGATGCAATGTACCGAGATATACTTAAGGAAGTTCGCAACTCAGTTTCAAAATAAATAGCTTTTCATAAATTTAATATATTATGATAGGGGATTAATTAAGGAATCAAAAACGCCAAAACTATGTCAATGTGCTTATTTTCGAGAATTTAGTGTTTGAAATTTTGAGGGGAAAATGTTCTCTCTTGACTTTTATATCATTGACAAGTTAAAGTTCTCAAAAACTATTTTTTTAAAATAAGAGTTTATAAGAATTTTACAAATGGCTTACAATTATACATGCAAAAGATTTATAAAAAGAAAAATTAAGGGGAAATGGGCAACATTTGTCAGGCATTTAAATGAATTAAACCAGAGGATTCAGAAAATCTAACAAAATTTCTAAGACTTGACAAGCAAACAACCTTAAAATGTATTTTGTATATTTTTGTTTCGCATGGTTGGTAAACAGAAATGACATACATGTATTTTATTTCTGTATTGTTTATTTTCCAGCACAAATGCTTGCGGAGGGTGTGCACCAGAATGGATACAGAATGGCATGAAAATTATTGACTGTGATTAAAGTATGAGTTCTATATAAAAAGTATGTTAGTTTAAACATATTTATGTATAGTGGATGGGGAAACAAGTTTTTGCAACTTATATTAATCCCTTTCCACTTTGCGGGTGCGAGTGCTGCATTGTAGCGGCATAATCCTACTCTTTTTCGAAATCTACAAGGGTGTCTTTAACCTGCAAGAGATATGGCTGTCTCTTGACACGGGTAAGCCATATATCGTCCCCTTCCGACGGACTATTATCGTTTCCTTAAGACCATACTCGCAAATTGTGTCAAGGGAGAGCCGAAAATGAGTTCCTGAAATTTTCATCCCGAACGGGAATCGAACCAGGAACCTTTATGTTAGTAGTCGGATGCACTAACCACTACACCACGGCTCTCTTATAAATGTTGTGGAACTTTATTTTCTGATTCTGAGTATATAATCCGGCAATTGAAGATTTCAAGAGAGATACACACGCAAATTTAACTCACATCAATTTCACGTGAATTTAAATTCATGTGAATCTCACGTAAAATTCACATCAATTTCACCTCAAACGAGCTTATACGTGAAACTCACGTGAAATCAGTTTTTGTGAGTTTCATGTGAATCTCATGTGAAACTCATGTGAATTTCACATGAAAATCACGTAATTTTTTTTCATGTGAAATTCACATGAATTTTTAAAATAGAGTATTTCAAATAACATCTAAATTTTCAAATTTAATCAAAATCATGAAAAATGTCAATTTTTTTGGTTGTAAATTTCACGTGAAATTCATGTGAAAAATTTCACATCAGATTCATGTGAATCTCAATTTACGTGATATTCACATGAAAATTTTCACGTGAGTTTCATGTATAAGCTCGATTGAGGTGAATCTCACGTGAAATTTTTCATGTGAATTTCATGTGATATTCATGTGAAATTCATGTGAGTAACTTTTGCCTGTGTACCCAGGATATTATTAAAACATTGCTTTTCTTAATTTTTCCATTACTACAGTTTTACCCAAAAAGATAGAGATTACCACGAAAAGACATAAACACCGAGGAAACTAAATATTGAGTTACACAAACCAAATAAATATAGTATGTAGCTTCCGAAGGGCAAGCAACCAAATCATTGTGGCGTCCGTAAAACTTTTGAAAAAAAAATATATCAACTTAAAGTTACTTCTTAAAGAAGATTCACCGTATACCGCCATCTTGGATTGTACAATATCAGTAAACAATCGGTCTACTTCTTTTTCTAATCTTTAAATTTTGGAGATAGATTTGTAAGTTTTACTTTCTTATTTCAGATGATTTTGACTGTCAGTGCGGAATGGTGGACACAAAAAAACAATTAGTGCGAATGTTTTGTTTGTTCAGTCTCCAGACTGTGTCATGTAGTTGTGTTTAAACAACTATCCACGTTTTGTTACCCGATGAAATATTTTATTATATTTTGTATCCAAAAAAAATAGAGAAATTATAATTTTTTACAGTATCTTTAACATGGTTGATATGCGACAGTATGCTTCTGACTTTCTAAATATTCAAAATCAAAACGAGAAATATGAAATTAAAACCACTGGATCTTTCTTCTTTATTTCTATCCAATGTTTGAATATATTATTTATATATTTATATATTTTCTATATTTAATACTGGGGAGATTATGTAATTCACTCAAGGCGTATATATGTACATAAACATGTATTTCTTTAACGGTTTGTTATGTTATTCATTTATTACTACTATGGGCCAAGTGGTCTAAGTAGTTCTATTACTGTTATTATTAGGTTTTCTCCTGGTACTTCGGCTTCCAATACAATCTGACCGCCACGACATAGCCCAAAATGAGCGCTTAAAGTGGCGTTATAAAGGTTAACTTGACCTATAACGGTTAACTTTTATATATTGTTATTTGGATGGAGAGTTGTGTCATTGGCACTCATACCACATCTACCTATATCTAACTAAACACCAACAATCAATCAATCATGTCTTACTACCAGTCTTTTAATTGATTGTCATTTGGCCTATTTAACTTTTTTGGATTCGAGCGTCACTTATGAGTCTTTTGTAGACGAAACGGGCGGCGGGCGTATATAATTTTTTTTAGTACTGGTATCTATGATGAGTTTGTTGTATACACAACAGTAACAAGTATTTTAGAATAAATTGAAATCGACAATTTTTAGATTATAAATTATTTTAGATTTAGTCTAATTAGTGCTTTCTTTTTCTTTTTATTCTGTGGTGTTACACCACTCTCTCAAAACATTATCACTCCGTGCTCCGGAAGGGTTAACAATCATGCTTCACACGTGATCTTAATCGTGTTACTCCTGTTAAATACAAGCATCATGCAATAACGGATTGGCATTTGACATTAACAAACCATCGGATATAGAAGTTTGTAATACACAATTTTATGAAATGCAAATCCCATGCCAAAACAATATTCAAATTTGCAGTTTTCTGATAAAGATGTACACTAGACCCATAAATCGTAATATGACCAGCAAAAGAAAAACAAAAAATGTCAGACAGCAACCAACGAGCATAATTTCTATAACAAAATTTCTATTTGAAAGCGGAATCATCAAGTCGTATCAAACCATTGCTCGATTTCGTTCTGACGACATCCGCCAAAAAAAATAACGACGAAAGATTCAGATTTAATTCTTTTGCTGGTCATACATCCGGGCGTTAGTTTTCTCTTTTGTATTGGTTTCGAAATCCCTTTGTCACCTCTGGTAACTGTTTAGGAATGGATTGTTTTCAGTGTTTTAATTTGTATGGTTACTTGATTTCTCTGTTCTCAGTGTTAAAGTTTGTAAAGTTAGTTGCTAACTCTTCTTTCCAATGTTAGTGTTTGTATGGTTAGTTGCTTACTGTGTTCTCAATGTTAAAGTTTGTATAGTTAGTTGCTAACTCTTCTTCTCAGTGTTGAAGTTTGATTAGTTAGTTGCTAACTCTGTTTCTCGATGTGAAAGTTTGTATAGTTAGTTGTCTACTCTTCTTCTCAGTGTTAAAGTTTTGTATAGTTAGTATCAAACGGAACGCGACACATACTTACAGTACCACAGGGAAGGGAATAGATACTTCTAGTGTCAAAAGGAACGCGAAACCTACTCACAGTACCACAGGGATGGGGATAGATACTTATAGTATCAAAAAGAACGCGACAAATACTTACAGTATTACAGGGAAGGTGTTGATACTTAAAGTATCAAAGGGAACGCAACACCTACTTACAGTACCACAGAGAAGGGGATAGATACATATAGTATCATAAGAAATGCACCACATACTTACAGTTTCACAGATAAGGTGTTGATACTTAAAGTATCAAAGGTAACGCAACACCTACTTACAGAACCACAAAGAAGGAGATAGATACATATTCTGTTTAAAGGAACGCGACACATACTAACAGTTTCACAGGGAAGGGAATAGATACTTCTAGTGTCAAAAGGAACGCGAAACCTACTCACAGTACCACAGAGAAGGGGATAGATACATATAGTATCAAGGGGAAAACGACACATTCTTACAGTACCTCAGAGAAAGGGATAGATACATATAGTATCAAAAGGAACGCGACACATACTTACAGTACCACCGGGAAGGGGATAGATACTTATATTATAAAATGGAACACGACACATACTTACAGTATCACAGGGAAGGGGATAGATACTTCTAGTGTCAAAAGGAACGCGAAACCTACTTACAGTACCACAGAGAAGGGGGTAAATACTTATAGTATCAAGGGGAAAACGACACATACTTACAGTACCACAGAGAAGGGGATAGATACGTAAAGTATCTAAGGGAATGCAACATATACGTACAGTACCACTGGGAAGGGGATAGATACATATAGTATCAAAAGGAACGCGACACATACTTACAGTACCACAAAGAAGGGGATAGATACATATAGTATCAAAAGGAACGCGACACATACTTACAGTATCACAGGGAAGGGGATAGATACTTAGAGTATCAAAGGGAATGCAACACATACTTACAGTAGAACAGGGAAGGGAACATGACATATACTAACAGTACCACAGGGAAAGGGATAGATACTTATAGTATCACAAAGAACGCGGCACATACGTACAGTACGACAATGAAGGGAATAGATACTTTAAGTATCTAAAGACACGCGACACATACTTACAGTACCACAAGGAAGGGGGTAGATACTCATGGTATCAAAAGTAAAGCGACTTATACTTATAGAATCAGAGGGAAGGCAATAGATACTAATAACATCAAAAGGAAACGCGTTACATACTTACAGTAACAGTGAAGGGGATAGATACTTATAGTATCAAAGGGAACGCGACACATTCTTACAGTATCGTAGGGAAGGGGATAGATACTTATAGTATCAAAGGAAACGCGGCATATACTAACAGTACGACAGGGAAGGGGAAAGATACTTATAGTATCGAAAAGAACGCAGCAAATACTTACAGTACGATAGGGAAGGAGAAAGATCATTATAGTATCTAAAGATACGCGACACATACTAACAGTACCACAGGGAAGGGGTAGACACTTATAGTATCAAAGAAAATACGACTCATACTAAAAGAAACAGTGAAGGGATAGATACTTATAGTATCAAAGGGAACCCAACCCATACTTATAGTATCATCAGGAAACGCGACACATTCTTACAGTACCACAGGGAAGGGGAAAGATACTTATAACATCAAAAGGAAATGCGACACATACTTACATCAACAGTGAAGGGGATAGAATCTTATAGTATCAAAGGTAACGCGACACATACTTACAGTACCAAAGGGAAGGGGACTAATAGTATCAAAGGGAAGGCGACACATTCTTACAGTACCACAGGGAAGGGGATAGATACTTAAATGATCAAAGGGAACGCGACACATACTTACAGTACCACAGGAAAGGGAATATATACATATCGTATTAAAGGGAACGCAACACATACTTACAGTAACAGTGAAGGGGATGGATATGCTAGTATCAAAAGAAACGCGACACATACTTACAGTACCACAAGAAAGGGGATAGATACTTATATTATCAAACGGAACGCGACACATACTTACAGTACCACAGGGAAGGGGATAGATACTTATAGTATCAAAGGGAACGCGACATATACTTACAGTACCACAGGGAGAGGGATAGATACTTAGAGTATCAAAGGGAACGCAACTTGCACATACTGACAGTTCCACACGGAAGGGGATAGATACTTATAGTATCAAAGGGAACGCGACACATACTTACAGAAGTACAAGGAAGATAATAGATTCTTAGAGTATCAAAGGGAACGTGACACATACTAACAGTACCACAGGGAAAGGGATAGATATTTATAGTATCACAAAGAACGCGGCACATATGTACAGTACGACAGGGAAAGGAATAGATACTTAAAGTATCTAAAGACACGCGACACATACTTACAGTACCACAAGGAAGGAGGTAGATACTCATGGTATCAAAAGTAAAGCGACTTATACTTATAGAATCAGAGGGAAGGGAATAGATACTTATAACATCAAAAGGAAACGCGTTACATACTAACAGTAACAGTGAAGGGGATAGATACATAAGTATCAAAGGGAACGCGACACATACTTACAGTATCACAGGGAAGGGGATAGATACTTATAGTATCAAAGAAAACGAGGCATATACTGACAGAACGACAGGGAAGGGGAAAGATACTTATAGTATCGAAAAGAACGCGGCAAATACTTACAGTACGATATCGAAGGAGATACATACTTATAGTAAATTAAGATACGCGACACATTCTAACAGTACCACAGGGAAGGGGGTAGATACTTATAGTATCAAAGAAAATACGACTCATACTAAAAGAAACAGTGAAGGGATAGATACTTATAGTATCAAAGGGAAAGCAACCCATACTTATAGAACCATAGGGAAGAGGATACATACTTATAGTATCATCAGGAAACAAGACACATTCTTACAGTACCACAGGGAAGGCGATAGATACTTATATACATATAACATCAAAAGGAAAACTGTCACATACTTACAGTAACAGTGAAGGGGATAGATACTTATAGTATCAAACGGAACGCAACACATACTTACAGTACCACAGGGAAGGGGATAGATACTTATAGTATTAAAGGGAACGCGACACATGATACTTACAGTGACGCAGGGAAGGGGATGGATACGTATAGTATCAAAGGGAACGCGACACATACTTACAGTACCACAGGGAAGGGAATAGACACATATAGTATCAAAGGGAAGATGACATATACTTACAGTACCACAGGGAAGGGGATAGATACATATAGTACCAAAGGGAATGCGACATATACAAACAGTACCACAGAGAAGGGGATAGATACTTATAGTATTAAAGGGAACGCGACATATGATACTTACGGTGACGCAGGGAAGGGATGAATACTTATAGTATCAAAGGAAACGCGACACATACTTACAGTACCACAGGGAAGGGAATAGACACTTATAGTGTCGAAGGGAAGATGACACATACTTACATTACCACAGGGAAGGAGATAGATACATATAGTACTAAAGGGAACGCGATATATACTTACAGTACCATAGAGAAGGGGATAGATACATATAGTACCAAAGGGAACGTGACATATACTTACAGTACCACAGAGAAGGGGATAGAAACATATAGTACCAAAGGGAACGCGACATATACTTACAGTACCACAGGGAAGGGTATAGATAGATATAGTATCAAAGGGAACGCGACATATACTTAAAGTACCACAGGGAAGGGTATAGATAGATATAGTATCAAAGGGAACGCGACATATACTTAAAGTACCACAGGGAAGGGGATAGATACATATAGTACCAAAGGGAACGCGATATATACTTACATTACCACAGGAAAGGGATAGATACATATAGTACCAAAGGGAACGCGACATATACTTACAGTACCACAGAGAAGGGGATAGATACATATAGTACCAAAAGGGGACGCGACATATACTTACAGTACCACAGAGAAGGGAATCGATACATATAGTACCAAAGGGAACGCGATATATACTTACAGTACCACAGAGAAGGGGGTAGATACATATAGTACCAAAGGGAACGCGACATATACTTACAGTACCACAGAGAAGGGAATAGATACATAAAGTACCAAAGGGAATACGACATATACTAACAGTACCACAGGGAAGGGTATAGATACATATAGTATCAAAGGGAACGCGACATATACTTACAGTACCACAGAGAAGGGGAAAAATACTTATAGTATCAAAGGGAATGCGACATATACATATAGTACCAAAGGGAACGCGACATATACTTACAGTACCACAGGGAAGGGAATAGATACTTATAGTATCAAAGGGAATGCAACATATACATACAGTACCACAGGGAAGGGGAAAGATACTTATATCTTCTGCTGTTGTTTTTTATTTGGTAGGGTTGTTGTCTCTTTGACACATTCCCCATTTCCATTCTCAATTTTAGTAGTTTCTGAAAACCCCACATCATTATCTAAATTACTTTTCAAATTAAAAGTAAATGGGGCAGCAACATAACAACCAGATTCCATTTATTTCCCTGTCAATTTTGCTGTCAATGCTACATGCAAAAAAAATGACATGTCCAGAGATATAAGCGAAAAATTGCATTATAACCCTATATTCTTGCAGAACTTGATCCATTTGTTTGTTTAAAAGTGAGTATTATACTCTTTTATCAGTGCTTTGTGTTTACTGTGTACTGGCATGACTGGTTTTTGTGGCTCGTATTGAGCTTAAACGTTATTAATTTTTTTTCATATTCACAACGGTTCAAGATTATGGGAAAGTTGACCACTTATAAACTTGTTAAACATTTAAAATTCTTGTTGTGCCTGTTCCTATTCAGGTGCCTCCTGTCGTTCATTTCTATTTTTTTCAAGTGTTTTCTTGAGAATTGTTTCATCTTTCATGTCTTTGAGACTTTTATATCTGACTATATAAGCATGACGAGGGACTATATTGTGTGAGTTTCGATAAATGCTATAATTGCTTTGTATTAAAGTTCAATTAATTTGAACTATTTATATATATTGTATTATTTATGTATTATTTATAGATATAGATAGATGTGGTATGAGTTCCAATGAGATAACTTCAATTCAAGTCACAATTTATAAAAGTAAACCATGATAAAACAAATTCTTTCTAAAACCTGAAAACAAAGCTCATGCTTGGATTATAATGAAAATTTGAAAATTTCAAGAATTTATATATTCAACTATATGCTAAAGCAAGGTCGAGTATGCCCAAACATGGCATACATACACGATGGATTATGAAGATACAGGTTTTAAAGAAAAACTAGATGTGTCGGTACAACATGAATTGCCTCGTCTCCAAAAGTTAAAAAATCTGCAACTCCATCAACACGTGTCCATTTCTGAAAAAAAATAAAGTCGTTTCAGCACTATATGGCAATGACACTTTTATCGCTATATTCATTTATTTTTAATACAACGTGTATGTATAATTAATTTCTTCCAGTATACCTTTACTAGTCAAAACAAGGACAAAACTTCTGATGATAATCTTAAATTACAATACACAGACCCTATTAAAGCATTCTATAACATTTTCTCGTGTCTTAAAGTGCATTTTGACAGAGAAATTATGCAAAAATGTAGATTTCATAAAAAAAGAAAAAAAAAAATAACTATTCTTACTAGTGGACATCTTGTATATAATACTGTGGAAACCCCTCAAAACTACTGGGAAAGTCATTCTTATCATGTAATTAGAGTGCAATGAAGTGCAAATTTTCAAAACTTGTCCATTCACATAATTCTATTTGAGAAAAAAAGGCGTTTTACATGTATTTCAGTGAAAACCCTTTATCAGTGAGAAATCCACATGAGGTATTAAAGGAAACATTGTGACATCACACGTATTATGGCGTCATTAAATAATGACAGATCAAAATAGAGCTAAATAGAGTTTGCAGTGTTACATGAGAATCAGTTGCCGCAAGATTTAACTCGAAATGTTGAGTCGAAAAGATCAGTAACCAAGCCTTTTCATTTAATAGCAAGACCATAGCAACAGTTTTCATATATAAGCATATTTCTAACATACCGACTGTAATTTCATTTGCACAAATACCATAAATAAATAATTTAGAGCTTACCTAATAAATCAAAATGCATACCAGTTATTCAGGACTTTTTAAAACCTTTAGTTTGTCATCTCATATTTAAAAGTAATGATATGTCTGGAACTGAAATAAGACAAAAAAATTAACTCAAACTGTGTTATCATTTAATTTAAATACATAAATATTATTGAGAGAGAAAAATCTAATTCTTGAAAGTTTCATCTCAAAGAAAGAAAAATGCTTCTTCCTTGTGGCTTAGCCACCTTCATTTAAACTGTTTATATTAGAAGCAATGAGTAGTAGCTAACTAGCTTAATACATGTAGTTGAATAGCAATATTGTTTTCAAGAAGGTTTGACCTCCCCCTTTTTCACTGAGAAATGACAATATCTTGTGTTTTGCTCGTGTGCATTAACAATAGTAATTCGTGATTTTCTTAAAACATGTACATGGTTTTTTTTCTGTTTATTTGCATATGATATCTACTGACCAGGGTCAAATCATTGGATAAAAGCACATGTATAATGTATCTCACTTTACTCGTGTGAAGTATGTTATCTCCCTTGATTATCAGCTATTCCTGTAGACCAGAGTGATAATTGCATAACAAAGACTATATTGTGTCATGTTTACTTACAATTATTTATTTATATTACATGTAAGTTTTTTCTTGCCTTTTTCAATTGAATAAACAATTCATTTCGGATCTCTCGGGGGTAAACAAAGTTAAGTTTGTGCCTAAAAAAAGTGTTCAGCCCCGTGCCAGTAATGCATTTAAAAGTGAAAATTTTATTGATTTTTTGCTGTTCTTTATCAATAATATTTATCTGAAATCATTAATGATAACTAGGTATAAATAAAAAAACTACTAACCATCATTTTAACAATTTTCTGTGGTGTTCAAGGTGAAATTAGCTTAAGATATCTCTGGATCCTTTCTTACAAGATGGGGCAATATGCGCAATTGTTATTCCATAGGCCGTAATGGTAACGTTTTCTTCTGTTGCTCAGCCCATATCGTAAACTTGTATATGTATGATGGCTTGTTTCGAAGCTGAGACATTTTTACATATGTGGTTAAATTTTCGGGGTACGAAGTTTGATTCATTTTCCCGTAATTTAGCAAACCCCGAGTATCCTTTTGCGATGTCGCTCCTCATGGTAAAAAAATCCAATTTTAACACAATAAGTTCTTTGAAATTTTAATACTTTGAACACATTTCATAGCTCCATGGTTTTTACACATTTATTCTGTGTTCCCTTATTTTCTAAATTAACACTAATGGTTCAGCTCAGTCATTTGTTTATCATAGAAATGTGTCAAATATCACTACACCGAGATTTTTTGTTTACACGTGACTTTTGTGTTCCTCATTTCAAGGCGCATTAGGGGTATTGTCCCAATTACATACAGTACCACAGGGAAGGGGATAGATACATATAGTACCAAAGGGAACGCGACATATATACTGACAGTACCACAGAGAACGGGATAGATACGAATAGTATCAAAGGGAATGCGACATATACATACAGTACCACAGGAAAGGGGGAAGATACTTATAGTACCAAAGGGAATGCGACATATACATACAGTACTACAGAGAAGGGGATAGATACATATAGTATCAAAGGGAACGCAACATATACTTACAGTACCACAGGGAAGGGGATAGATACATATAGTACCAAAGGGAACGCGACATATACTTACAGTACCACAGAGTAGGGGATAGATACATATAGTATCAAAGGGAACGCGACATTTACTTACAGTACCACAGAGAAGGGAATAGATACATATAGTAACAGAGGGAACGCGATATATACGTACAGTACCACAGAGAAGATGATAGATACATATAGTACCATAGGGAACACGACTTATACTAACAGTATCACAGGGAAGGGTATAGATACATATAGTTTCAAAGGGAACACGACATATACTTACAGTACCACAGAGAAGGGAATAGATACATATAGTATCAAAGGGAACGCGACATATACTTCCAGTAACACAGAGAAGGGGATAGATACATAAAGTACCAAAGGGAACGCGACATATACTTACAGTACCACAGGGAAGGGGATAGATACATATAGTATCAAAGGGAACGCGACATATACTTACAGTACCACAGGGAAGGGGTTAGAAACATATAGTACCAAAGGGAACGCGACATATACTTACAGTACCACAGAGAAGGAGATATATACATATAGTACCAAAGGGAACGCGACATATACTGACAGTACAACAGAGAAGGGGATAGAGACATATGGTTCCAAAGGGAACGCGATATATACTTACAGTACCACAGAGAAGAAGATAGATACATATAGTACCAAAGGGAATGCGACATATACATACAGTACCATAGGGAAGGGGAAAGATACTTATAGTATCAAAGGGAATGCGACATATACATACAGTACCACTGGGAAGGGGATAGATACATATAGTACCAAAGGGAACGCGACATATACTTACAGTACCACAGAGAAGGAGATAGATACATATATTATCAAAGGGAACGCGACATATACTAACAGAACCACAGGGAAGGGGAAAGATACTTATAGTATCAAAGGGAACGCGACATATACATACAGTACCACAGTGAAAGGGGATAGATACATATAGTATCAAAGGGAACACGACATATACTTACAATACCACAGGGAAGGGGTTAGAAACATATAGTACCAAAGGGAACGCGACATATACTTACAGTACCACAGAGAAGAAGATAGATACATATAGTATCAAAGGGAACGCGACATATACTAACAGAACCACAGAGAAGGGGAAACATACTTATAGTATCAAATGGAATGCGACATATACATATAGTACCAAAGGGAACGCGACATATACTTACAGTACCACAGGGAAGGGAATGGATACTTATAGTATCAAAGGGAATGCGACATATACATACAGTACCATAGGGAAGGGGAAAGATACTTATAGTATCAAAGGGAATGCGACATATACATACAGTACCACTGGGAAGGGGATAGATACATATCGTACCAAAGGGAACGCGACATATACTGACAGTACCATAAGGAAGGGGATAGATACATATAGTACCAAAGGGAACGCGACATATACCTACAGTACAACAGGGAAGTAAATATATACTTATAGTATTAAAGGGAATGCAACATATACATACAGTACCACAGGGAACGGGATAGATACATATAGTACCAAAGGGAACGCGACATATACTGACAGTACCACAGAGAAAGGAATAGATACATATAGTATCAAAGGGAATGCGACATATACAAACAGTACCACAGGAAAGGGGAAAGATACTTATACTAGTAGTACCAAAGGGAATGCGACATATACACACAGTTCCACAGGGAAGGGGATAGATACATATAGTACCAAAGGGAACGCGACATATACTTACAGTAACACAGAGAAGGGTATAGATACATATAGTACCAAAGGGAACGCGACATATACTTACAGTACCACAGAGAAGGGGATAGATACGTATAGTATCAAAGGGAACGCGATTTATACTGACAGTACCACTGAGAAGGGGATAGATACATATAGTACCAAAGGTAACGCGACATATACTTACAGTACCACAGAGAAGGGAATAGATACATATAGTATCAAAGAGAACGCAATATATACTTACAGTACCACAGAGAAGTGGATAGATACATACAGTACCGAAGGAAACGCGACATATACTTACAGTACCACAGGGAAGGGGATAGATACATATAGTATCAAAGGGAACACGATATATACGTACAGTACCACAGGGAAGGGGATAGATACATATGGTACCAAAGGGAATGCGACTTAACCTTAAAGTACCACAGAGAAGGGGATAGATACATTAGGGATAGATACTATAGTACAAAGGGAACGCGACATATACTTACAGTACCACAGGGAAGGGATAGATACTATAGTATCAAAGGGAACGCGACATATACATACAGTACCACAGAGAAGGGGAATAGATACTTAAGTATCAAAGGGAAGCACATATACATACAGTTACCACAGAAAGGGAAAATACTATATGTTACCAAAGGGAATGCGACAATACACAGTACCACAGGGAAGGGGATAGATACATATAGTACCAAAGGAACGCGACATATACTTACAGTTACAAACAAGGAAGGGTATAGATACATATAGATCAAAGGGAACGCGACATATACTTACAGTAACCACAGGGAAGGGAGATAGATACATATGGTACCAAAGGGAACGCGACATATACTTGCAGTACCACAGAGAAGGGGATAGATACATTTAGTACCATAGGAAACGCGACATATACTGACAGTACCACAGAGAAAGGGATAGATACATATAGTACCAAAGGGAACGCGACGTATACTTAAAGTACAACAGGGAAGGCTATAGATAC
Organism: Mytilus edulis; assembly: GCA_019925275.1. NCBI lineage: Eukaryota > Metazoa > Mollusca > Bivalvia > Mytilida > Mytilidae > Mytilus > Mytilus edulis. Next base: position 4,714,393 of record CM034354.1, read on the forward strand.
ATAAAGTTATAAAAGGGAACGCGACATATACTTACAGTACCACAGAGAAGGGGATAGATACATATAGTACCAAAGGGAACGCGACATATACTTACAGTACCACAGAGAAGGGAATAGATACATATAGTACCAAAGGGAACGCGATATATACTTACAGTACCACAGAGAAAAGGATAGATACATATAGTACCAAAGGGAACGTGACATATACTTACAGTACCACAGAGAAGGGATAGAAACATATAGTACCAAAGGGAACGCGACATATACTTACAATACCACAGGGAAGGGTATACATAGATATAGTATCAAAGGGAACGCGAAATATACTTACATTACCACAGAGAAGGGGATAGATACATATAGTACCAAAGGGAACGCGACATATACTTACATTACCACAGGAAAGGGATAGATACGTATAGTACCAAAGGGAACGCGACATATACTTACAGTACCACAGAGAAGGGAATAAATACATATAGTACCAAAGGGAACGCGATATATACTTACAGTATCACAGAGAAGGGGATAGATACATATAGTACCAAAGGGAACGCGACATATACTTACAGTACCACAGAGAAGGGAATAGATACATATAGTAACAGAGGGAACGCGACATATACTTACAGTACCACAGAGAAGGGGATAGATACATATAGTACCAAAGGGAACGCGACATATACTAACAGAACCACAGAGAAGGTGAAATATACTTCTAGTATCAAAGGGAATGCGACATATACATATAGTACCAAAGGGAACGCGACATATACTTACAGTACCACAGGGAAGGGAATGGATACTTATAGTATCAAAGGGAATGCGACATATACATACAGTACCATAGGGAAGGGGAAAGATACTTATAGTATCAAGGGGAATGCGACATATACATACAGTACCACTGGGAAGGGGATAGATACATATAGTGCCAAAGGGAACGCGAAATATACTTACAGTACAACAGGGAAGGAAATAGACACTTTTAGTATCAAAGGGAATGCAACATATACATACATTACCACAGGGAACGGGATAGATACATTGAGTACCAAAGGGAACGCGACATATACTGACAGTACCACAGAGAAGGGAATAGATACATATAGTATCAAAGGGAATGCGACATATAAATACAGTACCACAGGGAAGGGGAAAGAGACTTATACTAGTAGTACCAAAGGAAATGCGACACATAAACACAGTTCCACAGGGAAGGGGATAGATACATGTAGTACCAAAGGGAACGCGACATATACTTACAGTAACACAGAGAAGGGTATAGATACATATAGTATCAAAGGGAACGCGACATATACTTACAGTACCACAGAGAAGGGGATAGATACGTATAGTATCAAAGGGAACGCGACTTATACTGACAGTACCACAGAGAAGGGGATAGATACATATAGTACCAAAGGGAACACGACATATACTAACAGAACCACAGAGAAGGTGAAACATACTTCTAGTATCAAAGGAAACGCGACATATACTTACAGTACCACAGGGAAGGGGATAGATACATATAGTATCAAAGGGAACACGATATATACGTACAGTACCACAGGGAAGGGGATAGATACATATGGTACCAAAGGGAATGCGACATAAACTTACAGTACCACAGAGAAGGGGATAGATACATTTAGTACCAAAGGAAACGTGACATATACTGACAGTACCACAGAGAAGGGGATATATACATATATTACGGATTACAAATGTGTCGAGGTTTGTGATTGGATAACAACACAGAGATGTCAGTGTATATTCAGGAAACTGCCGGGGTATAGACGACGTTTTTATCCGCAATTGGAACCTCAAACACGTCATCATAAAACCGGTTACTATGTGACGTAGTCAAAAGCTTTTAGATTGTCAGAGGCTCACAGAGGGAAAATAATGACGTGCTTCAGTCAATAATACATTTTTGATACAAAAACACCAAATTTACACTTTTAATACTTAAATTTAATGTTAAAAGTGTTATTATAAATTATTACATACACGATAAAATTATGATCACAGCAAATTAGAAAATCCTTAACGTATGCCGAACATATCAGGGGTTTCAACTTATATATATGTGTTGTGAACAAAAACATGCACTGGAAAATTAAGTCAGGGATAATCCGTAATATAAGTGTAATTCAGGTCTCAGAAAGGGTATATACTGTGACATTCCCGGCTTAGGGCTTATATCCCCTTCGCCTTCGGCTCAGGGGATATAAACTCTAAGACGGGAATGTCACAGTATATACCCTGTCTGAGACCTGAATAACATATAATAGTACCAAAGGGAACGCGACATATACTTACAGTATCACAGGAAAGGGGATAGATACGTATAGTACCAAAGGGAACGCGGAATATACTTACAGTACCACAGAGAAGGGGATAGATACATATAGTATCAAAGGGAACGCAACATATACGTACAGAACCACAGGGAAGGGGATAGATACATATGGTACCAAAGGGAACGCGACATATACTTACAGTACCACAGAAAAGGGGATAGATACATTTAGAACCAAAGGAAACGCGACATATACTGACAGTACCACAGAGAAGGGGATAGATACATATGGTACCAAAGGGAACGCGACACATACTTACAATACCACAGAGAAAGGGATAGATACATATAGTACCAAAGGGAACGCGACATATACTTACAGTACCACAGAGAAGGGGATAGATACATATAGTACCGTAGGGAACGCGACATATACTTACAGTACCACAGGGAAGGGGATAGATACATAAAGTATCAAAGGGAACGCGACATATACGTACAGAACCACAGGGAAGGGGATAGATACATATGGTACCAAAGGGAACGCGACATATACTTACAGTACCACAGAAAAGGGGATAGATACATTTAGAACCAAAGGAAACGCGACATATACTGACAGTACCACAGAGAAGGGGATATATACATATAGTACCAAAGGGAACGCGACATATACTTACAGTACATCAGGGAAGGGGATAGATACGTATAGTACCAAAGGGAACGCGACATATACTTACAGTACCACAGAGAAGGGGAAAGATAAATATAGCATCAAAGGGAACGCAACATATACTGACAGTACCACAGAGAAGGGGATAGATACATTAAGTACCAGAGGAAACGCGACATATACTGACAGTACCACAGAGAAGGGGATAGATACATATAGTATCAAAGGGAACGCGACATATACTTACAGTACCACAATAGATACATATAGTACCAAAGGGAACGCGATATATATTTACAGTACCACAGGGAAGGGTATAGATAGATATAGTATCAAAGGGAACGCGAAATATACTTAAAGTACCACAGGGAAGGGGATAGATACATATAGTACCAAAGGGAACGCAACATATACTTAAATTACCACAGGAAAGGGATAGATACATATAGTACCAAAGGGAACGCGACATATACTAACAGAACCACAGAGAAGGGGAAACATACTTATAGTATTAAAGGCAATGCGACATATACATATAGTACCAAAGGGAACGCGACATATACTTACAGTACCACAGGGAAGGGAATGGATACTTATAGTATCAAAGGGAATGCGACATATACATACAGTACCATAGGGAAGGGGAAAGATACCTATAGTATCAAAGGGAATTAAAAAATAATTCATGGGGGCTTGAATATATCGTGATTTTACCACGGGTTGGCCCTTTATGACAAATATTTTACCCTGAGCGATAGCGATGGTACCAAAGGGAATGCGACTTAACCTTAAAGTACCACAGAGAAGGGGATAGATACATTTAGTATCAAAGGAAATGCGACATATACTGACAGTACCACAGAGAAGGGGATAGATACATTAAGTACCAGAGGAAACGCGACATATACTTACAGTACCACTGGGAAGGGGATAGATACATATAGTACCAAAGGGAACGCGACATATACTTACAGTACCACAGGGAAGGGGATAGATACATATAGTACAAAGGGAACGCGACATATACTTACAGTACCACTGGGAAGGGGATAGATACTATAGTACAAAGGGAACGCGACATATACTTACAGTACCACAGGGAAGGGGATAGATACATATATCCAAAGGGAACGCGACATATACTTACAGTACCACAGGGAAGGGATAGATACATATAGTACAAAGGAACGCGACATATACTTACAGTACCACTGGGAAGGGGATAGATACATATAGTACAAAGGGAACGCGACATATACTTACAGTACCACTAGGGAAGGGGATAGATACATATAGTACAAAGGGAACGCGACATATACTTACAGTACCACGGAAGGGATAGATACATATAGTACCAAAGGGAACGCGACATAACTTACAGTACCACAGGGAAGGGGATAATACTATAGTATCAAAGGGAACGCGACACATACTTACAGTACCACAAAAGGGGATAGTACTTATAGTATCAAAAGGAACGCGAAACATACTTACAGTACCACGGGAAGGGATAGTACGTAGATATGAGATCAATAACGAACCACAAGGATAATACTAATAGACAAAAGGGAGATACTTACAGTACCAAGGGAAGGCGATATATACTTAAGTACACAGGAAGGATAAACTTAAGTACAAAGGAAGGAGAACTATAGTACATACGAACAGGAAGACTTTAGTACCTAAGATAAAAGTACGCGTAGATCATAAGGTACCACAAGAAAGGGAAGATAGATACATAGTACAAATTGAACGCGATAACACGTTACACAGAGAAGGGATAGATACGTATAGTATAAAGGGAACGCGACACATACTTACAGTACACAGGAGGGATAGGTAGATAGTATAGAATATATATCAACAAGGGAAGGATAATACTTAGTCAAGGAAGGATAGATACTAAGTACAAAGGGAAGGAACTATAGTACAGAACGGAAGATAGATTAAGTATAAAGGAAGGAAATACATTACAGTACACAGGGAAGGAGATATACTATAGTACCAAGAGGAAACGAGATCAAACGATATTACTACGACCAGAGAAGGGATAGTACGTAATATCAAAGGAAACGCGCACATATTACATACACAGGAAGGGATAGATACGTATAGTATCAAAGGGAACGCGAACACATATCAGTACACAGGAAGGGATAGTACTATATCAAAGGGAAGGACATATACTTAAGACACAGGGAAGGGAAATACGTATGTATCAAGGAACGCGGACATTACTTACAGTACCACAGGGAAGGGGATAGATACGAATATAAGATACAAAGGAACGCGACATATACTTACACAGAAGGGGATATATACATATAGTACCAAAGGGAACGCGACATATACTTACAGTACCACTGGGAAGGGGATATATACATATAGTACCAAAGGGAACAGGACATATACTTACAGTACCACTGGGAAGGGGATAATACATATAGTACCAAAGGGAACGAGACATATACTTACAGTACCACAGAGAAGGGTATATATACATATAGTACCAAAGGGAACGCGACATATACTTACAGTACCACTGGAAGGGTATAGATACATATAGTACCAAAGGGAACGCGACATATACTTACAGTACCACTGGGAAGGGGATAGATACATATAGTACCAAAGGGAACGCGACATATTCTGACAGTACCACAGAGAAGGGGAATAGATACATATAGTACCAAAGGGAACGCGACATATACTGACAGTACCACAGAGAAGGGAATAGATACATATAGTACCAAAGGGAACGCGACATATACTGACAGTACCACAGAGAAGGGAATAGATACATATAGTATCAAAGGGAAGCGGACATATACACAGTACCACAGGAAGGGAAAGATACTTATACTAGTATCAAAGGGAATGCGACATATAACACAGTTCCACAGGGACGGGGATAGATACATATTATTTACCAAAGGGAACGCGACATATACTTACAGTTACCCACAGAGAAGGGTATATATACATATAGTACCAAAGGGAACGCGACATATACTTACAGTACCACAGAGAAGGGATATGATACGATATAGTATCAAAGGGAACGCGACATTATACTGAGGTACCACAGAGAAGGGGATAGATACATATAGTACAAAGGGAACGCGACATATACTTACGAGTACCACAGGGAAGGGGATAGATACGTATAGTACCAAAGGGAACGCGACATATACTTACAGTACCACAGAGAAGGGGATAGATACTATAGTATCAAAGGGAACGCAACATATACTGACAGTACCACTAAGAAGGGGATAGATACATATAGGTACAAAGGGAACGCGACATATACTTACAGTACCACTGGGAAGGGGATATGATACATATGTACCAAAGGGAACACGACATATACTTACAGTACCACTGGGAAGGGATATATACATATAGTACCAAAGGGAACCGACATATACTTACAGTACCACTGGGAAGGGGATAGATACATATACTACCAAAGGGAACGCGACATATACTTACAGTACCACAGAGGAAGGGGATATATACATATAGTACCAAAGGGAACGCGACATATACTTACAGTACCACTGGAAGGGGATATATACATATAGTACCAAAGGGAACGCGACATATACTTACAGTACCACTGGGAAGGGGATATATACATATAGTACCAAAGGGAACGCGACATATACTTACAGTACCACTGGGAAGGGGATAATACATATAGTACCAAAGGGAACGCGACATATACTTACAGTACAACAGAGAAGGGGAGATTAGTAGGACATATACGTACAAAGGAACGGGAATCATATTACACTTACAGTACCACTGGGAAGGGGATAGATACATATAGTACCAAAGGGAACGCGACATATACTTACAGTACCACTGGGAAGGGGATAGATACATATAGTACCAAAGGGAACGCGACATATACTGACAGTACCACAGAGAAGGGAATAGATACATATAGTACCAAAGGGAACGCGACATATACTGACAGTACCACAGAGAAGGGAATAGATACATATAGTAACAAAGGGAACGCGATATATACTGACAGTACCACAGAGAAGGGAATAGATACATATAGTATCAAAGGGAATGCGACATATACAAACAGTACCACAGGGAAGGGGAAAGATACTTATACTAGTAGTACCAAAGGGAATGCGACATATACACACAGTTCCACAGGGAAGGGGATAGATACATATAGTACCAAAGGGAACGCGACATATACTTACAGTAACACAGAGAAGGGTATATATACATATAGTACCAAAGGGAACGCGACATATACTTACAGTACCACAGAGAAGGGGATAGATACGTATAGTATCAAAGGGAACGCGACTTATACTGACAGTACCACAGAGAAGGGGATAGATACATATAGTACCAAAGGGAACGCGACATATACTTACAGTACCAAAGGGAAGGGGATAGATACGTATAGTACCAAAGGGAACGCGACATATACTTACAGTACCACAGAGAAGGGGATAGATACATATAGTATCAAAGGGAACGCAACATATACTGACAGTACCACTAAGAAGGGGATAGATACATATGGTACCAATCTTGAGGGTTATTCACTTTTGTTGTGGAGGAATAATAACGTCTTGCTAGTTTAGATGCTTTATGATCGTAAGATGATAGATATACGTAACAATAACGTTACGTTACATTACAATAGTGTGCGCGAAAGTACGGGAAACAATTACATAGGAAAATGATGTAAAGTCTCTTGGCCTATATTCACGACATTCTGGGGGCCTCAAAATGCATAAGAAATAAAATTATTTTAAATGATAAATAATCAAAACATTAAAGTTCTATAAATAGATCACATTGAACGTTTTTTGTAAGTTCACTTTGCGTTAACTGTCCTTTACAAAAAATCCTTTAACAGTTACTATAGTTCTAATGGATATAACTTCACAATTGGTCGTGTGGTAAGTCCATACTTTTGCTGCTCAAATAGTTTGTTTGCTGTGATCGTATCAAGTTGTTGAATATTCGCGTTGTGTTTGTCATTGTGCATCTCTGTTGTCGTAATAATCCTCCCATGTAAAGATGAAATGTATCCTTGATGTGTAGAGGTCCGGTAAAATCTATCCCAGATGTGCAAAATGGTAGGGTGTCTTTAACTCAATCCTTTGGTAGTGGTGGTGGTTCCCAAGGTAGTTTTGCGACATATTTATTTTCCTTAAAAATTATGCTACAGTTTTGATACTCAAGCATTAGGTTTTGTACATTTTGTATGGTTTCATCAGAATTCGTCTCTAATCCGCTCGACTCAATTTCCCGAAATTTCTGTAAATTGCACTCCTCGGGTTTGTGCACCACTAAAACATTCATCATTGTAGAGTTCCATTGTGTATTATCAATATCTGTGTTCAGCGGTCCTGATAACAAATAGCCTATTTTGGATTTAACAGCTGTTGGTCCGTCACCTCGAATAATTTCATCTTGTACTAAAGACCAGTAGTAATCTGCTCCAACGAGAAGCGAAATATTAAACTTTTCATCCTGCGTAACTGGGTGGGCAAGTTGTAATCCTCGTAAATAGGGCAAGCTGTTAATGTTTACTCGTTTCTTCATATGTATCGGTGCTGCAATTTTTGGGACAATAATTACTTCCTTTGGAATTCTTTCTTTTCTTTCGGTCTCAATCGATAATGTCGCTTTCTCTAGGTTGCTTACCTCACCTTCTTTCCCGCCAAATGCAGAAATTTGCATGCTTACTAAACCAGTTGGTTTGATATGGAGTTTTTCTACTAGTTCTTGAGAAATAAATGAATTCTGGGCGCCTTCATCGAATAGAATGTTAGTCATAACACTTTCATCATGGTACCATACGGGCGATACGGCGGTTTTCAATAGAATTTCGGTATGTGCTGTAACGGCAGAATGCATAGCGGCGCTCTTTGTTTCTGTGGTACTTTGTAGCTCTTCGTTGAGAGGTTTTGTTACGGCTTTATTTTCATTTGAAGTGGAGTTTTCATTCAGTAAATTATTACGGCAGATGCTACTGTGATGTTTCTTACTGCAATTTCGGCAACTGTATTTTGACTTGCATTCCGAAACCTTGTGATTACCGAAACAGTTAAAGCAAACTCGTTTTTCCTTTACGATTTGGGTGCGGGCGTTTATATCGGTGATCTTTGTACATTCATTTGGATGATGCGGGTTATGACAAAACAAACATGGCCTTTTAGTCTTAACGGAACTATTGTTGTAACAATCTTTAGACCCTGCTGACCATCTTTTATTTGTAGTTCCTGTCACGTACGATGCGCTGGGGATAATATCGATTTCAATCGGATTGGCGTTAGCGGCTTCTTGGATACAAATTTCTTTCTTTATAGCTTTGCGTAAACTTGAAATATCCCAATCATCATTACCGTGGTCTCGAGTAATATTTTGTCTGACAAAACATGGAAGTTTGTTGAGTATTAATGGTATTAATACGATTCCTGATATCGACCCATTCCTTCTAGTTCACGTATATTACTTTCTATTGTGTCACTGAACGATTTCAGTCCCCTAATTCCGGGCGTTGGTGCAGGCAAATTTAGCAAATTTTGCATGTATGCGTTTACTATTTTGTGTTGTTGGCCAAATCTCTCGTGTAGAATTTGTATTGCTTGATTATAGTTTGTATTAGTCATTTGCATTCCCGAAATACACTGGCTAGCTTCTCCATAAAGTTGCGATTTTAAATAATTAAATCGTTGCACGTCACTCAATGAAGGATTTTCATGTACAGAATTATTATAGGAATCCCAAAAGGCTGACCACTCTAGTAGATTTCCGCCGAAAGTTGGCAAGTTGAGTTTAGGCAATTTGTTATAATGACTTGACACTGTGGAGGTGGGCATGCTTGACTGGCTTAGGCTTGTTTGCTCTGAGTTGAAAATTATCTGGTTAGAATGTTCTTGCACGCTTGGGTTATTGCATATAAAATCTGATGCATTAGGGTTAAGAGCTGATTGATTTTTAGAATGACTTACTTCTTTTAGGATCTTCTCGATTTTCGTTATTCCAATTTGAATATCTAACTCGTATTTGTCAACTTCTTCAATTTCTTGGTCGAGGTCTTCTTCTTCTTCAATAGATTCTAGAATCTTCTCATTGAGGTCAGACAATGTCTTCTTCTTGGTTTTGATGAGCTCCATCATGGATCTGAGGTTGATAACATCTTGATGCGGTTCTTCTGTCGGGTCTGCTTTTTTCAGTAGTTTTATTACTGCTCGTCGATGTGCGGCTCGTACTGTTTTGAGTTTCGAACTCATCTCTAGTTGTGGTTTTCGTCACGGCACCAATATCTTGAGGGTTATTCACTTTTGTTGTGGAGGAATAATAACGTCTTGCTAGTTTAGATGCTTTATGATCGTAAGATGATAGATATACGTAACAATAACGTTACGTTACATTAACAATAGTGTGCGCGAAAGTACGGGAAACAATTACATAGGAAAATGATGTAAAGTCTCTTGGCCTATATTCACGACAGTACCAAAGGGAACGCGACACATACTTACAATACCACAGAGAAAGGGATAGATACATATAGTACCACAGGGAACGCGACATATACTTACAGTACCACAGGGAAGGGGATACATACATATAGTATCAAAGGGAACGCGACATATACGTACAGTACCACAGGGAAGGGGATAGATACATATGGTACCAAAGGGAACGCGACATATACTTACAGTACCACAGAGAAGGGGATAGATACATTTAGTACCAAAGGAAACGCGACATATACTGACAGTACCACAGAGAAGGGGATAGATACATATAGTACCACAGGGAACGCGACATATACTTACAGTACCACAGAGAAGGGGATAGATACATATAGTACCGAAGGGAACGCGACATATACTTATAGTACCTCAGGGAAGGGGATAGATACGTATAGTACCAAAGGGAACGCGAAATATACTTACAGTACCACAGAGAAGGGGATAGATACATATAGCATCAAAGGCAACGCAACATATACTGACAGTACCACAGAGAAGGGGATAGATACATTTAGTACCAGAGGAAACGCGACATATACTGACAGTACCACAGAGAAGGAGATAGATACATTAAGTACCAGAGGAAACGCGACATATACTGACAGTACCACTGGGAAGGGGATAGATACATATAGTACCAAAGGGAACAAGACATATACTTACAGTACCACTGGGAAGGGGATAGAAACATATAGTATCAAAGGGAACGCGACATATACTTACAGTACCACTGGGAAGGGGATAGATACATATAGTACCAAAGGGAACGCGACATATACTTACAGTACCACAGGGAAGGGGATAGATACATATAGTACCAAAGGGAACGCGACATATACTTACAGTACCACTGGGAAGGGGATAGATACATATAGTACCAAAGGGAACGCAACATATACTTACAGTACCACTGGGAAGGGGATAGATACATAAGTACCAAAGGGAACGCGACATATACTTACAGTACCACTGGGAAGGGGATAGATACATATAGTACCAAAGGGAACGCGACATATACTTACAGTACAGCAGGGAAGGGGATAGATACATATATTACCAAAGGGAACGCGACATATTCTTACAGTACCACTGGGAAGGGGATAGATACATATAGTACCAAAGGGAACGCGACATATACTTACAGTACCACGGGAAGGGGATATATACATATAGTACCAAAGGGAACGCGACATATATACTTACAGTACCACTGGGAAGGGGATAGATACATATAGTACCAAAGGGAACGCGACATATACTTACAGTACACACAGAGAAGGGGATATATACATATAGTACCAAAGGGAACGCGACATATACTTACAGTACCACTGGGAAGGGGATATATACATATAGTACCAAAGGAACGCGACATATACTTACAGTACACAGGGAAGGGGATAGATACATATAGTACCAAAGGGAACGCGACATATACTTACAGTACCACTGGGAAGGGGATAGATACATATAGTACCAAAGGGAACGCGACATATACTTACAGTACCACTGGAAGGGGATATATACTATAGTACCAAAGGGAACGCGACATATACTTACAGTACCACTGGGAAGGGGATAGATACATATAGTACCAAAGGGGACGCGACATATACTTACAGTACCACAGGAAGGGGATTTATACATATAGTACCAAAGGGAACGCGACATATACTTACAGTACCACTAGGAAGGGGATATATACATATAGTACCAAAGGGAACGCGACATATACTTACAGTACCACTGGGAAGGGGATATATACATATAGTACCAAAGGGAACGCGACATATACTTACAGTACCACTGGGAAGGGGATATATACATATAGTACCAAAGGGAACGCGACATATACTTACAGTACCACAGGGAAGGGGATATATACATATAGTACCAAAGGGAACGCGACATATACTTACAGTACCACTGGGAAGGGGATAGATACATATAGTACCAAAGGGAACGCGACATATACTTACAGTACCACTGGGAAGGGGATAGATACATATAGTACCAAAGGGAACGCGACATATTCTGACAGTACCACAGAGAAGGGAATAGATACATATAGTACCAAAGGGAACGCGACATATACTGACAGTACCACAGAGAAGGGAATATAACATATAGTACCAAAGGGAACGCGACATATACTGACAGTACCACAGAGAAGGGAATAGATACATATAGTATCAAAGGGAATGCGACATATACTAACAGTACCACAGGGAAGGGGAAAATATTTAATAGTAGTACCAAAGGGAGTGCGACATATACACACAGTTCCACAGGAAGGGGATAGATACATATAGTACCAAAGGGAACGCGACATATACTTACAGTAACACAGAGAATGGTATATATACATATAGTACCAAAGGGAACGCGACATATACTTACAGTACCACAGAGAAGGGGATAGATACGTATAGTATCAAAGGGAACGCGACTTATACTGACAGTACCACAGAGAAGGGGATAGATACATATAGTACCAAAGGGAACGCGACATATACTTACAGTACCACAGGGAAGGGGATAGATACGTATAGTACCAAAGGGAACGCGACATATACTTACAGTACCACAGAGAAGGGGATAGATACTATTTATCAAAGGGAACGCAACATATACTGACAGTACACTAAGAAGGGATAATACATATGGTACCAAGGAACGCGACATATACTTACAGTACCACTGGGAAGGGGATATATACATATAGTACCAAAGGGAACACGACATATACTTACAGTACCACTGGGAAGGGGATAGATACATATATACCAAAGGGAACGCGACATATACTTACAGTACCACTGGGAAGGGATATATACATATAGTACCAAAGGGAACGCGACATATACTTACAGTACCACTGGGAAGGGGATATATACATATAGTACCAAAGGGAACGCGACATATACTTACAGTACCACTGGGAAGGGGATATATACATATAGTACCAAAGGGAACGCGACATATACTTACAGTACCACTGGGAAGGGGATATATACATATAGTACAAAGGAACGCGACATATACTTACAGTACCACTGGGAAGGGGATATATACATATAGTACCAAAGGGAACGCGACATATACTTACAGTACCACTGGGAAGGGGATAGATACATATAGTACCACAGGGAACGCGACATATACTTACAGTACCACAGAGAAGGGGATATATACATATAGTACCAAAGGGAACGCGACATATACTTACAGTACCACTGGGAAGGGGATAGATACATATAGTACCAAAGGGAACGCGACATATACTTACAGTACCACTGGGAAGGGGATAGATACATATAGTACCAAAGGGAACGCGACATATACTGACAGTACCACAGAGAAGGGAATAAATACATATAGTACCAAAGGGAACGCGACATATACTGACAGTACCACAGAGAAGGGAATAGATACATATAGTAACAAATAGAACGCGACATATAATGACAGTACCACAGAGAAGGGAATAGATACATATAGTATCAAAGGGAATGCGACATATACAAACAGTACCACAGGGAAGGGGAAAGATACTTATACTAGTAGTACCAAAGGGAACGCGACATATACTTACAGTACCACAGAGAAGGGGATAGATACATATAGTACCGAAGGGAACGCGACATATACTTACAGTACCACAGGGAAGGGGATACATACATATAGTATCAAAGGGAACGCGACATATACGTACAGTACCACAGGGAAGGGGATAGATACATATGGTACCAAAGGGAACGCGACATATACTTACAGTACCACAGAGAAGGGGATAGATACATTTAGTACCAAAGGAAACGCGACATATACTGACAGTACCACAGAGAAGGGGATAGATACATATAGTACCAAAGGGAACGCGACATATACTTATATACCTCAGGGAAGGGGATAGATACGTATAGTACCAAAGGGAACGCGAATATACTTACAGTACCACAGAGAAGGGGATAGATACTATAGATCAAAGGAACGCAACATATACTGACAGTACCACAGAGAAGGGGATAGATACATTTAGTACCAAGGAACGCGAATATACTGACAGTACCACAGAGAAGGGGATAGATACATATAGTACCAAGGGAACGCGACATATACTAAGTACACAGGAAGGCATAGATACATAAGTACAAAGGGAACGCGACATATACTTACAGTACCACAGAGAAGGGGATAGATCATATAGTATCAAAGGGAACGCGACATATACTTACAGTACCACAGAGAAGGGATAGATACATATAGTACCAAAGGGAACGCGAATATACTTACAGTACCACAGGGAAGGGATAGATAGATATAGTATCAAAGGGAACGCGAATATACTTAAGTACCACAGGAAGGGGATAGATACATATAGTACAAAGGAACGCGATATACTTAAGTACCACAGGGAAGGGATAGATACATATAGTACCAAAGGGAACGCGACATATACTTACAGATACCACAGAGAAGGGGATAGTATGTACAAGATGCGACATCATATACCAAAGGGAACGCGACATATACTTACAGTACCACAGGAAGGGAATAGATACATATAGTACAAAGGGAATGCAACATATACATACAGTACCACTGGGAAGGGGATAGATACATATAGTACAAAGGGAACGCGACATATACTTATAGTACCTCAGGGAAGGGGATAGATACATATAGTACCAAAGGGAACGCGAAATATACTTACAGTACCACAGAGAAGGGGATAGATACATATAGATCAAAGGCAACGCAACATATACTGACAGTACCACAGAGAAGGGGATAGATACATTAGTACCAGAGGAAACGCGACATATACTGACAGTACCACAGAGAAGGGGATAGATACATATAGTACCAAAGGGAACGCGACATATACTTAAAGTACCACAGGGAAGGCTTTAGATACATAAAGTATCAAAGGGAACGCGACATATACTTACAGTACCACAGAGAAGGGGATAGATCATATAGTACAGTCCTTGGATGGTGTAAACTTCCACTAACACCATACACCATTACACCATGCACCATACCCATACACCATACACCTGTACCATTACACCATACACGTTACACTTCGCACCATACACCTTACACTTTACACCATACACCATTCACCATTCTATTACACGATCCGAAATTACCCATAATGCAATTAAATTTTAAATATTAAGATTTTTATTATGCTTATGCTAACAATCCTAAAAAATGAAATAAAAAAAATTCGTTTGCAACCAATGAAAGGTCGTACATTATCATTCACACCATTCCGATCGCCGTTACACAATCACACCATTCCTCATACACTATTACACCATTCCCCTTACACCATACACCATAGCACCATTACACCTTACACCATTGCACCAAATGCCATACACCATTACACCATACACGTTGTTTTGGGAAGTTTACACCATCCAAGGGCTGTATCAAAGGGAACGCGACATATACTTACAGTACCACAGAGAAGGGAATAGATAACATAGTACCAAAGGGAACGCGATATATACTTACAGTACCACAGGGAAGGGTATAGATAGATATAGTATCAAAGGGAACGCGAAATATACTTAAAGTACCACAGGAAGGGGATAGATACATATAGTACCAAAGGGAACGCGATATATACTTAAATTACCACAGGAAAGGGATAGATACATATAGTACCAAAGGGAACGCGACATATACTAACAGAACCACAGAGAAGGGGAAACATACTTATAGTATCAAAGGCAATGCGACATATACATATAGTACCAAAGGGAACGCGACATATACTTACAGTACCACAGGGAAGGGAAAGATACTTATAGTATCAAAGGGAATGCAACATATACATACAGTACCACTGGGAAGGGGATAGATACATATAGTACCAAAGGGAACGCGACATATACTTATAGTACCTCAGGGAAGGGGATAGATACGTATAGTACCAAAGGGAACGCGAAATATACTTACAGTACCACAGAGAAGGGGATAGATACATATAGTATCAAAGGAACGCAACATATACTTGACAGTACCACGGAAGGGGATAGATACATTATAGTACCAGAGGGAAACGCGACATATACTGACAGTACCACAGAGAAGGGGATAGATACATATAGTACCAAAGGGAACGCGACATATACTTAAAGTACCACAGGGAAGGCTTTAGATACATAAAGTATCAAAGGGAACGCGACATATACTTACAGTACCACAGAGAAGGGGATAGATCATATAGTACAGTCCTTGGATGGTGTAAACTTCCCACTAACACCATACACCATTACACCATGCACCATACCCCATTACACCATACACCTTGTACCATTACACCATACACGTTACACCTTCGCACCATACACCTTACACTTTACACCATACACCATTCACCATTCTATCTACACGATCCGAAATTACCCATAATGCAATTAAATTTTAAATATTAAGATTTTTATTATGCTTATGCTAACAATCCTAAAAAATGAAATAAAAAAAATTCGTTTGCAACCAATGAAAGGTCGTACATTATCATTCACACCATTCCCGATCGCACGTTACACAATCACACCATTCCTCATACACTATTACACCATTCCCCTTACACCATACACCATAGCACCATACACCTTACACCATTGCACCAAATGCCATACACCATTACACCATACACGTTGTTTTGGGAAGTTTACACCATCCAAGGGCTGTATCAAAGGGGAACGCGACATATACTTACAGTACCACAGAGAAGGGAATAGATACACATAGTACCAAAGGGAACGCGATATATACTTACAGTACCACAGGGAAGGGTATAGATAGATATAGTATCAAAGGGAACGCGAAATATACTTAAAGTACCACAGGGAAGGGGATAGATACATAGTACCAAAGGGAACGCGATATATACTTAAATTACCACAGGAAAGGGATAGATACATATAGTACCAAAGGGAACGCGACATATACTAACAGAACCACAGAGAAGGGGAAACATACTTATAGTATCAAAGGCAATGCGACATATACATATAGTACCAAAGGGAACGCGACATATACTTACAGTACCACAGGGAAGGGAAAGATACTTATAGTATCAAAGGGAATGCAACATATACATACAGTACCACTGGGAAGGGGATAGATACATATAGTACCAAAGGGAACGCGACATATATACTTACAGTACCACTGGGAAGGGGATATATACATATAGTACCAAAGGGAACGCGACATATACTTACAGTACCACAGAGAAGGGGATATATACATATAGTACCAAAGGGAACGCGACATATACTTACAGTACCACTGGGAAGGGGATAGATACATATAGTACCAAAGGGAACGCGACATATACTTACAGTACCACTGGGAAGGGGATAGATACATATAGTACCAAAGGGAACGCGACATATTCTGACAGTACCACAGAGAAGGGACTAGATACATATAGTACCAAAGGGAACGCGACATATACTGACAGTACCACAGAGAAGGGAATAGATACATATAGTACCAAAGGGAACGCGACATATACTGACAGTACCACAGAGAAGAGAATAGATACATATAGTATCAAAGGGAATGCGACATATACAAACAGTACCACAGGGAAGGGGAAAGATACTTATACTAGTAGTACCAAAAGGAGTGCGACATATACACACAGTTCCACAGGGAAGGGGATAGATACATATAGTACCAAAGGGAACGCGACATATACTTACAGTAACACAGAGAATGGTATATATACATATAGTACCAAAGGGAACGCGACATATACTTACAGTACCACAGAGAAGGGGATAGATACGTATAGTATCAAAGGGAACGCGACTTATACTGACAGTACCACAGAGAAGGGGATAGATACATATAGTACCAAAGGGAACGCGACATATACTTACAGTACCACAGGGAAGGGGATAGATACGTATAGTACCAAAGGGAACGCGACATATACTTACAGTACCACAGAGAAGGGGATAGATACATATAGTATCAAAGGGAACGCAACATATACTGACAGTACCACTAAGAAGGGGATAGATACATATGGTACCAAAGGGAACGCGACATATACTTACAGTACCACTGGGAAGGGGATATATACATATAGTACCAAAGGGAACACGACATATACTTACAGTACCACTGGGAAGGAGATATATACATATAGTACCAAAGGGAACGCGACATATACTTACAGTACCACTGGGAAGGGGATAGATACATATACTACCAAAGGGAACGCAAAATATACTTACAGTACCACAGAGAAGGGGATATATACATATAGTACCAAAGGAAACGCGACATATACTTACAGTACCACTGGGAAGGGGTATATATACATATAGTACCAAAGGGAACGCGACATATACTTACAGTACCACTGGGAAGGGGATATATACATATAGTACCAAAGGGAACGCGACATATACTTACAGTACCACTGGGAAGGGGATAGATACATATAGTACCAAAGGGAACGCGACATATACTTACAGTACCACAGAGAAGGGGATATATACATATAGTACCAAAGGGAACGCGACATATACTTACAGTACCACTGGGAAGGGGATAGATACATATAGTACCAAAGGGAACGCGACATATACTTACTGTACCACTGGGAAGGGGATAGATACATATAGTACCAAAGGGAACGCGACATATACTGACAGTACCACAGAGAAGGGGATATATACATATAGTACCAAAGGGAACGCGACATATACTGACAGTACCACAGAGAAGGGAATAGATACATATAGTAACAAATAGAACGCGACATATAATGACAGTACCACAGAGAAGGGAATAGATACATATAGTATCAAAGGGAATGCGACATATACAAACAGTACCACAGGGAAGGGGAAAGATACTTATACTAGTAGTACCAAAGGGAATGCGACATATACACACAGTTCCACAGGGAAGGGGATAGATACATATAGTACCAAAGGGAACGCGACTTATACTGACAGTACCACAGAGAAGGGGATAGATACACTACAGTCCAGGTGGACTTTGTCATTTCCACTCGCCCACGGTGGACAAACCAATGCCGTCCACTCTCTGTCCACGTCCGTTGTCCACCGTGGGCGTGGTGCCCACCCTATGCCGTGGATTCCGTGGGCGTATTGCCCACTCTATACCGAGGACAGCCGTGGGCGTGGTGTCCACCCTATACCGAGGACAGCCGTGGACATACAATGCCCACGGTATACGGTGGAAAGGAGTATGCACAATTCTGGATATAACTCGTGATTTTCGGATACGTTAGATGCTTTTTCCAATATAATTTTGTAAAGTAGTTGGTGTTAATAAAATTGACAAGTTTGTGAAATGTGGAAGGTTACCGAAGGAGATTTCGCTTAACAACATTTATTTATTTTTTAATCTTTAGAGAAACAGATTCTCGCATAGTAGCTCGTGGATTTTCTGATTTCATCTTGCCGAGGTCGGACTTTAAAATTGGAAATTAAACTGTCGCAGACATTTGTACCCACGTTACTTGCGTTTTTTTTATTAATAACCAGACGTATTTCGTATAATTATGTGGAAATTATCAAATGCAAAATAGCATTCCTTATCGCTTATGCATATTAATGTAAATCATTTTTAAGGAACAGTCATGTAGATAAATGATGTGAAAATGTTTGTCGTTACAAATATAGTATCAATATTAAATCAAGGATACCAATAATTTGTGTTAGCGTTGCGGAAGAATATCTCAAAAAGGTTTTCCAAAAATTGCGAGAAAATTTGAATGCCTACTTAAATCTACTTACTCAAATCCAATATATCTTAGAAAAACTAATTATTTCAAAAGAATAACCACTATGCTCTTCCACTGAATTATCATGAGAATACTAGTAGAAAAGAATGACATAAGGAAAAATAAAAATTACATATAACTGTTATACATATATTTTGTCGTATTATGAAGCCGTAGTTTACAGCTTGTCGCCTTATTGTAAGCAATCAATCAAGTGCATAAGTTTTAGCATGAAAACTATACTTATTGTTAAAAAAAACCATATGCATCCTTTTTTTATTAGAGGTTTCGTACGACTTTAATATAATATACATGTACATGTATAACAACAAACTAGAGTATACTGATTAACAATATAATAGTTGTTACAGTGAGGTTGAATTCCCGGTCATTTATTCATTATCCACACAGGAACTTGTCTCCGGAAAACATGTGTCTGTGAGGTGTACCTTAACCTAACTGTTGGGTATAGAGATTCGATTTTTTTTCTGATACAAGTGCTTGTCACCACCCAAAAGAACTTGTAGTCATCCGATGTTTTGTCAGGTACATGTAATTTGTACTTGTAGGATGATATGTGATTTTCCGATGGGGAGGGACAAGGGTTGGGAACTACAAAAAATGTATAAAAATCTAAATACATCCTTTACGAGAAATGCTATTTTCTGTTACAGACGCTTTCTTTTAACCTTGCGTAGACTTGAGAATTTTTTTTTCAAGATACAAAATAATAAGTCCTTTCCAGAATGATCCGTACAGATTCTAAATTTTCGAAGGATTAGGATATTCAAATACTGTAAAATTAAAGTACTGTACACGTGGCTTTCTGACAAATTATGTTTGTGCCGGTCCCATAACATTAGTTTGTAATTCGGTGGCTGCCTTTTGTTGCTATTTAACATATTTGATTTTCGTTCATGATTTTGTACGTTAATTAGACCGTTAGCTTTCTTGTTTGAATTGTTTTACATTTGTCATTGCGGGGTCTTTTATCTATGATGAGTTTATTTATAGATGACTATGTGATATATGCTTTGCTAATTGTTGCAGGCCGTATGGTGACCTATAGACATTTACTCACTTACATGTATGGGGAGTTACAAATATATCTCATTGGCAACCATGACACATCTTCTTTTTATTATTATAAACGTTAAAAATAACTTATTAAAAGTACGAGCCAAAAATTTCGTAGTATAGTATTCAAATTGACCACTTTCTTTTAACAAGTTAAATATTTCTTTGAAAGTACTTTCCTACAGTCGATATAGTGTGATTCGTAAGGACAAATCGATAGTGACCATGAGAAAAAACGATTTTTGAAATTATATTAATTAGAATGTAACTAAATACATCATGTATACATACATATATGGCTTATATTTGGAAACATACAAATACCTTTGCTTGTCTTTAGATATCAAATAACTTTTTAATAGGTGCATTGACTTGACGAGTTAAACTGCAAATATTACATGAAAATAAGTGCTGGATCAAGTAGGAGTCGAAGAGTGCATGTTTTAATAATTAAGTGGATATTATTAACTGTCTCAAATAAAGTATCCACATTCAAAGCGAACATTTGTGTGTCTTAAAAATTTGAGAAACCATCTTAGTGTTTAATTAACAGTAATGGAACAAGGGTTTGAGCTTGTGTCCAGCGGCAAGTATAACACACCATTATTCGACGTAAATATTATAAACTATCATGGTATAATCAGGAGGTGTACAGAATTTTACTCCGTTGTTGAAAATTACTTATATCCCGGATTACACCTAGATAACGAAGTTAATAATAATGAACAATTACTTTACTCATTTTAAAACCGGTATGTAAAATTGAAAAATGCTAATGAAACAATTTCAGTGTAACATTTCTTTTCAACGATGTTGCTGTATATTGTCAAATAACTTTTTCCCTTAAATTTTGGGAAATTCAGAAGAAAAAATGTTCTTTCGAATTTTTCGGGAATTTTTTTCTTTTATTTTTACAAATTTTTGTTCTAAAATTTATTTATTTTTTAATATTTTTTTATTTTTTTATTTTTACATTTTATTTTTAAATTTCTTTTGTTTTGCCAAAGATTTGAATAGTTAAACAAATCCTTGGTTTTGCAATTTTTTTCAATGTTAAAATTTTATGACTAAATTATATATATCCCGGGGTTAACAAGGGTGGATGTTATTTACACCGTGGTTATCAACCAATCAGATTGCAGTATGTTTGCTGCGTAAAAAAAATAAACATACATATTTGAGTTGAAAACTTAAATACAAAGGTAAAATTGATTAAAATGTAATAATGATAATCGGTTTGAAAAATAGTTGTTACAAATTTAAAAATTTCAAAATAAATCTAACTCCAATCATTTTATCATAATTTTTCTTAATTTTTAAGTACAAATTCAAAAATTTCAAAATTAAATCTAACTACAATCAATAAATCATATTTTTCTTTATTTTTAAGTACAAATTCAAAAAGTTAAAATTAAATTCAACTCCAATCTATTTATCACAATTTTTCTTTGATGAAAATAGAAACATACTACAAATAATTACATCTTTTAATTAGATAGTGTTTTCACACCTTGTGATAAACAAAGCAATAAAAGAAGGGCACACTTTCACACCTAGTGATATACAAAGCCATAAAAGTAGGGCACACTTTCACACCTAGTGATATACAAAGCCATAAATGTAGGGCACGCTTTCACACATGAAAGGTTTATATACGATTTATTATCTATCATGAAACAAGAAGGTGTATATCATTCGACGAAATGAAAGAAATTCACAATCATAATACATGAGTATATAAACTAAAATCTTAATCATTGTACTCATAGAGCAGACAACGTAAGACTCCACAACATCAACTGTTAACTCAAATTTACGAATCTATACACGATGAGACATACTAGCCACGACAGCAAGTTAGAGATTATACGGCTGTATAAAAAGTCCTACAGCAACACAGAGATTAAGGTGTCATTAGAGTCACAGGGTGTGTCCATTAGCAAACAGGGTTGTTAGCTATTGGGTTCAGCAATTTCGAAATGGCAAGTTTGATGCAAATTTATCACCGACCAAGTGGAAAAAGTTCAACAAGCTTTCAAGAGCAGATGTACGCCTCGTTAGCAAGACATTAGCCAAAAAACCATGTACGACCAGCCGACAGCTTTACCGATTTTTGAAACAGAGAGGATCGAAGATCAGTCTTACAACAACGAAAAGAGCAATATTTCATGCTGGCTTTACCAACACAAAGCCAAGGTATGCTCAAATGGTTCGACATGTTAACAAAGAGAAGAGGGTCAACTTCTGCAAGACTCTCATTGCAGCAGACGACCAATTTGAAGACATCATATTTACGGACGAGTGTTCCGCACAGCTGCACAACAACAAAGTGACATTTTACAGAAAAATAACAGCTAACCGACCGTCAATTCCTAAGCCAAAGCATCCATTGAAAGTACATCTATGGGCTGGCATCAGCAAGAGAGGAGCTACTCCAATTCTCATATTTGACGGTATCATGACAGGAGAGTTTTTTACGAACGCCATCCTCAAAGATGAAGCTCTGCCATTTATCAACAGAAAATTTGCGGATCATCATCGTTTCCAGATGGACAACGACCCCAAACACCGGTCCAGGGTTTCCAAAGATTTCATGGCTGCAAATGGCATCAACTGGTGGAACGACTGGCCTTCAGGTAAGTGTATCTCATTATAAACTTTTTTGATTAGATAATGGTAATTTGATATGAAGGGTACCGTTAATGTTGTGACAGTTCGCTACTTTTTCTAGTACTAGTACTAATAATACATTTTATTATTGATGTTATTTTCATAGTTAGATATAAGAAGATGTGGTATGAGTGCTAATGAGACAAATCTCCATCCAATTCAAAATTTGTAAAAGTAAACAATTAAAAGTCAAAGTACGGAGTGTCTTTTGTGATTTTTATCACATTATATGCTGTACAATGTCTCGTGTGGGTTACATTGTCATATTTAAATATAATTGTTTATTGTAAATAACTCCCCCCCCCCTTTTGTCTTCAACAATATGCAGTGCTATCAATGTTACAGGTTGAGATATATTTGTTGGTTTGATTTTTCATTGGCATGACTTTTTGTGTAATTCAAAACAATTCATATTTTTTCATACACATGCATGTACAATGAAGTAAATAATTGCCATAAATCTGAAAAAAAACTGTTGAGTGCATCTATATAACCAATCAAATTAACCTCTATGTTTATTTTCTACAGAAAGTGCAGATCTTAACCCAATTGAAATGGTGTGGAGCCAACTGAAAAGGTACCTAGCCAAAAAGACCTTGTTCACCAAAGAAGACCTAATCAACTCTATCCGTGAATTCTGGGCGGTGTACATGACCAAAGATCAGTGCAGTGGGTATATAGATCACATTTTCAAAGTAGTACCAGTGTGCATACTTATGAAAGGTCAAGCAACTGGCAGTATGCCGGACAAGCTCTTCCGATCAATCTCCTCACGTGGCAGGAGTATTGGGTACTTTAATAACTTGTTGTGGTCACCGGGTTTTGAGGAAAAACGGAAAATGTGCCTGTAAACAGTCATCTATAGAACAAATTTTCGCAATGAACATACCATAAAAGAAGATTTTTACGTGCATACAACCTGGAACGGTAGTGTGTATTGGACATTTTCACTAAAAACTCACATGTTTAATTATAAATATTGTACATTTGTATTATGATGCTTATGCATCCTTTCAAGGACTAATGATTGGTAAAAATGACTAATGTCTTATGTCTACTGTTATGAATTTCAGTTAAAATAAAATTATAATTGTAAATACTAATGTTACGCTGAGGAAGACTTATGTTGTTAACTTTTATGAAAGTTTGTTAACTTATGTTAGAAATAATAATATCTATTTTTATGACTATTTGTAATTTATGCTGACAGTAATAATATTGTATATATCTTGTATGGTCTTTGTCATTTATACTGGATAAGCATTGAAAAGAGAATTTGAGGTAAACGTGTCAATGCGATTGCTTAAACAGACCAGACATATATAATAAATAAAAATGAGAGTATGAATTTGTACATGTACATCCATGACACATCAAACACACAAGAACACAATACTGATGGCATACAAGGGCTAATTCAGTCATTTTTACTTTGCTCTTTGTACGTTAAGAACCCTTGTTACAACTCTTTGAGTAGTCCGTAGGTGGCCTGTTGCAAGGCAAATTTTCTGTCCCTATCCAATATACCCTAATTTTCCAGTGGCAGTCCAAATTTCCCCGACCATCATCCCGATTGGCCTCTATTATGACACGACCTAACTAATGTGTTTATTGTTTACTTGTTCTCGTCCTGAACATGCATGAAATATTAGCCACTGGACGTTAAGCAACCAGCAATCAATCAACCAGCCATTTTAAAAGGGGTCCCAACTAAGAATAACGGGGAAGGGGATCAACTATATTTCCCCATTCATATGCATTGTTCTTCCAAACAAAGGAGGTACTAACCCCCGCCCCTCTCCCCCGACTGGATCCACCACTGGCATACGAAGGTCTACATACAAATCTCAATGTAAATTTTAAATGTGGAGTGTATTATCCATGTGGTTGCTGCTGTCATTATTGTTTTTTGGTTTATTGTGTTTTATCAAAATGTTTTTATTGATGTTAATTTGTGATGTCAGGACAGTTCAAAACTATCTATGAGATATTGGATTTGCTAAAACCCATCCCTTTATGGTATCCGGTCTGAAGGCAGATATTAATTTTTGAAGATCATACAGAGAGGACTTTATTACCCTTATCGCTATCAGTATTTCTTTTTTATACATGAACACCTGCTCCAATGTTTGTTTTTTCCGTCTTTTTGATGTGTCGATACCTCCTTAACAGTTAATACAAACAAGAGTGCACACACTGAAATGTCTCGCCTTCTTTGTTAATCATTGATATTTCCATACACCAACTATAGTTGACCTATTGCATATAGTATTAGAAAAATAATCCAAAACTCAAAAACTGAACTTTGACCACTGAACCATGAAAATGAGGTAAAGGTCAGATTATACCTGTCAGCTAGACATGTATACCTTACAATCATTCCATACACCAAATATAGTAGACCTATTGCATATAGTATAAGAAAAACAGACCAAAACACAAAAACTTAACTATAACCACTTAACCAAGAAAATGAGATCAAGGTCAGATGACACCTACACATTGGACATGTACACCTTACGCTTCCATGCACCGAATATACTAAACCTATCGCTTATAGTATCTGAGATATGGACTTGACCACCAAAACTTAACATTGTTCACTGATCCATGAAATGAGGTCAAGGTCAAGTGAAAACTGTCTGACGGGTATGAGTACCTTGCAAGGTACGCACATACCAAATATAGTTATCCTATAACTTATAATAAGAGAGAATTTAACATTACAAAAAATCTGAACTTTTTTTTCAAGTAGTCACTGAATCATTAAAATAAGGTCAAGGACATTGGACGTGTGACTGACGGAAATTTCGTAACATGAGGCATATATATACAAAATATGAAGCATCCAGGTCTTCCACCTTCTAAGATATAAAGCTTTTAAGAAGTTAGCTAACACCGCCGCCGTTGCCGTAGCCGCCGCCTGATCAATATCCCTTTGTCGAGCTTTCTGCAACAAAAGTTGCAGACTCGAAAAAAAAACTAGATTTACAGTATGAATATAGTTTTAATCAAAAGGTTACACAGGATGCATATATACACATTATATATAATCTCGGTAAAATATCAACCAAAATCATATATTCATATGCAAGATCATAGATGTACTTCACGAAAGAAGTGATTCATGAAAAAATGTATACAATTTGTACATTACAGCAATTGATCACACAATTTTAAAGGTGTACGATAAGTACGTAAATGGCAGAAATACATTTAAATATGATTTGCATCATTGTTTATAGTGTTCAGTGGCGTTTCGAGCAGCCTTCGACGACATCTTTTAACAACAGGCCTTCTCAAACTCTCATTTATCTTCTGAATTACCGTATCTCGAAAGTAGTCCTCCTTTTGGCATTCAGGATAAAACATGGTGGTGTAATTGCTTACTACCGTCTTTGTGTTTGGGCTTAACCCCCTTTTTCCGTTCACACCACCTCCGTTCCAGTTATATAGTTGTCTTAGGTTCTCTGGACCAAAAAGGTGTGGTTTCAATTCTCTTATAACAAGTGCGGCGAAGTTTCCTGCAGACTGTGACTTCCCTTTCAGCGTTAACAACCTGTCTTGGTCAATTACCATTCCAGCTGGATGGGCAATGGTATGTGTTGCTTCACTTCCATCGTCACTGTCTGCTGGTGGTGCAGACCAGGGTGTCTCCTGCCTTCTTCCTCTCCTAGACTCTTCATGGTGAATGTCATGTTTGGCCTCTAGAGTCTTAAGTCTGTTGTCGATGTCTGTTACTTTCATGTTTAATCGTGTGACCCCTCTCAAGATAGTGTCGAGGACATGAAACACCCTGTGGTCATCAGGAAAGATCGATCGATGGTTTACTGATGGTGTTGCTGGTGATGGTGGTTGTGGTGATTGTAAGTGAGGTTGTTGGTGCACTATTATTTGTGGTGATGTTGGGGGTGATAATGGCCTTGGTCTAGATGTGGAATTTGTTGTTGGTCTAGAAGTGGGATTTGTTGTCGGCCCTGAGGTTGTTGGTCTAGGGGTGGGATTTGTTGTAGGCCCTGAGGTTGTTGGTCTAGAGTTGGAATTTGTTGTCGGCCCTGATGTTGTTGGTCTAGAGGTGGGATTTGTTGTCGGCCCTGAGGTTGTTGGTCTCGAGGTGGAATTTGTTGGACTTAGGGATACGGTTGTTGGTCCCGGTATTGATGATTGTGGTGTAGTTGGAGGCATTCCCCTTGACAAAACTTTGGCTAATGGTTTTGTTGATTTCTGAAATATAATAAATTTTTATTTAGATTTTGTTTTTACAATGCCAACGTTAAACAGATTCTATAACCGTTCGTTATGTGTAAAGAGAGATTTTTTCCCCCAAAAACAATAAATGTTTGTGAGAAATTCCATATATTATTTTTAAATAGGTGACCCCCAGCCCCTCCCCCCCCCTACCCCGCTCCAGACATATACATGCAGCGGTTTACGATGTCATATTGCATGTAAATATATTATTATATTATTCTGAAATATACACAAAACGTAAAAGTGAATGACTGCATGGTATTTTTTTTTTATTTATATGTCACCATAACTCAAAAGATAAACAAAAACATAAATCAGTGAAACTGATTGGTCGGAGGCGGGTTATTTGGTAGGGGCATAACTCTGAATAAAAATATATAAAAGTTGCGTATTAAACAAGACGTACCCCCCTCTGCGCTCCCTATCGACTCTGGTACACGTTTTTCAATAATATTGATATCTTACTATGTCGAACAGACAACGAACAACTATAGTTTTAATTGTGTTGCTTATTGACTGTGATTATAATTATCAAAATTAAACAAAATCCAGAAATACACGATTTTCTATTTTGTATAAAATCCAATGACGTAAAAACCACATATCTCTTTATTGGTACGGTATCTTTTTGTAATAAGAAATCTTTACTTAAATTAGTCGGCTTTTGCTGTACGCAGAAAACAGATCTGAAGCCTTACGTTAAGCCTTTTTCAACTGATTTTTATATAGTTCTATCTTAAGTTGTACTGTTATACCACTGTCCCATGTAAGGGGAGGGTTGGGATCCAGCTTACATGTTTAACCCCGCGACATTATGTATGTGTGTGTCTGTCCCAAGTCAGGAGCCTGTAATTCAGTGGTTGTCGTTTGTTTCTGTGTTAAATATTTATTTGTTTTTCATTTATTTTTTCATATAAATAAGACCGTTAGTTTTCTCGTTTGAATTGTTTAACGTTGTCATTTCGGGGCCTTTTATAGCTGACTATGCGGTATGGGCTTTGCTCATTGTTGAAGGCCGTACGGTGACCTATAATTGTTTAAAATGTCTGTGTCATTTTGGTCTCTTGTGGAGAACTGTCCCATTGGCAATCATACCACATATTCTTTCTTTATACTAAATCAGCAATCGCAGTTTAATTAAATTGGTAAAATTTACCTTTGATGTTGGTTTGGGTTTTGGTATTTTTGTTGACCTTTTCCCTTTGGCAGGACGTCTGATGATTGGAAGGCTAGGGGAACCTGGAAGAGGAATCTCTATAGATTCGGCTGGAGATGGGGGTGGTGTTGGTGATCTAGGCGTTGGCTCTGGTGATGTTTGGCATTCTCTCTCGTTTTTCTGCAGCATCATCTCATTTTCTGTCCCAGACCCAATAACTAGGGCAGTGCCAATTTGTTTCCTATTGCCATACTGCACCTCATAGAGAACCATGTGCTGAATCTGAAATTATTTAAAATGAATTATGAAGTTAAATATCTATGGGCTTCTATAATATAATATTAACATACTAATATAATGTTTTTTAGGGGAGAGTGTGTAGTACGCGTTAGGTTTTTTTTTTTTTATTATTAATTTTTTGGCGGGTTATCTCGATACTATAGGGATACAACTTTGCACAAGACATACAGATTAGTCTTTATTTATCAATCTTTCACAGATATTAGAAGCACGTCATGGTTTGAATATATTAGGACCAATTTTAGGACCGTTTTGATAAACAGGCCCAGTGCATTCGATTTTTTTTTAATGAGTAGTAATATACCGTTGCAATTAATGTACAATTTTCCTACATGCACATGTATAATAAACGAATTTAGTAATTATTGTCATTATTGGCTGGGAATATACATATCCATCCATTGTTAAGCTGCATATTCCCGTGCACTTATTACATATACGACTTTCCGTCCTGATTGCGCATGAGATTTTTGCCACAACACGTTAATCAACCAACAAATTAAATTTGTCTATTAGAAAAATACTCAATTATGATGAAATATAGAAACTGAGAGTAAAAAGGAGATATATTCATTATTCAGACTTTATTTAATTCCATCAAGGCTTTCTAACTGATCCGTATGCAAAATGGCTTGTTTACTCAAGTTAAGATTTGTTCCGAACGGACGGATTTTTCAACACTTTCAACGATGAATTACGTTACAAAACGGAACCTTCAGTATAAGAATGTTTAGTAGTAGACAAAAGTGGACAACGCTTTCGAAAGGGGGTTTTGATCCATGAGAAAGCCACATCTTATTTTAAATTTGATCTGTAATTTCATTTACCGTTTTCAAAAGAAATAAATTGAATGGAAAATTTTACGACTTTGTGGAGATTTCTCAATTGGTTTTGAATATAACATAGTTGAAACAATACGTTTTTTTTATGTTTTTTTTTTTGCAAAACCATATATGTTTATTATTTTTCAAATGAAACCGTCTGTATTTGTTTACCGAGTAAACTTGTACATGTATGTGTTTATTTGACTTTAATAAACTACCATCGCTAATCACCGTGACACGACTCTAATCAACACGCTAATTGGTAAAGAATAAAATCGTCGGTCGTGGATAAATAAGACCATGTAACGGCGCTAGCCTGGGGTCCTGGCTAATCTTGTCAGTGACGCGCAGCTAGATTGGGTCGGATGCCAGGCTAGTAACGGCGCGTCATGATAATGGGAAATTGAGTTTTGTTTTCTATTTTTAAGTATCTTTCTCCTTTAGAAAATGTGTCTATAAAACTATGCAAAAAATTGTTCGAATCACTAGTTAAACCTATTCTCATGTATAATTCTGAATTTTGGTATATGAATTTTTATGAAAAAATAATAAGAGCTGAAAGACGAGCACAAATTAAAGACATGAGTAAATTTGATGTTCTAGCAATGATTGATACATTGTAGTAGCCAAGTGGAGAAGACACATTTAAAATTTTGCAAATATATACTGGGGATTAGTAAACAATCTGTCAATATAGCTGCAAGAGCAGGACTAGCTCAGTATTCCATATATGTCTTTATTAAAGTCAATCATTGAAGTACTTAGCAAGAATTGCTAGTGATGAAAATAACCCTTTATTAGAACTAAAAGATAGCTTTGGAAATATTTTCTTTGAAAAATTAAAATTAACTAATGACACCAGTAAGATAAAGACAGAATATGAAATAGACAAATACATTTCTAAAAATATTTTTGAAAATAGAAAATTATTATGTAAAAAGCGAGTAAGTGACCATTTCTTGGATATAGAGAGGGTAGATATAAAAGAATTCAAACAGAAAATAGAATATGTCAACATTGTAATATAAATGCGGTTAAAGATGAAACTCACTTTTTCTTAAAATGTAAAATTAATTAATCAGCTTGAAAATGATATAAATAATATATGTCCAGAATACTTTGAATTGTCTGAAACAGATATATTGCAATTAATTCTATCTTCATTTGATATTATGCAGCTTACTGTTCCGTTCATTAAAAAGTCATTTATATATGATGTTTAATATGTTAATTTTTCCATTTTGTATATTGTATTGTATTGTTTGTATTTGCCTTCAACCCCTAGGTGTAGAAATGTGCATTTCATAGATAAAAAAAAAAGATAATTCTATCCAATTCTTTATTACTCTAAGCACAGACATTATGCTTATCAGTGCAATAAATACAAATACATTTCTAATATGACAACATGGCATACTACATCAGAGAAGCAAATAAACATCAAGAATTGACAAATAACAGTTTGGTCCTATGATTAAGTGCATTTATCAAGAGTTTACACAAATTACGCAAATCTTTTATATTTCAGTGCTGAGGAGTTGCACTAATTTGAACGACAATGGACATCTATAATAATAAGGTTTCATAAACTGCCTACTTAAGTCTCTATAGCATCTGAGACTACTATAACACAGAGATTGGTCACTACCGATTTATCGTGTAGTGTGAGTCTCCACTTTTTCAGCTACGTTAATATAACGTAGTTTCGTATTTAACCGTAGTTTCGTATTTAACAGTAGCAGACGACATATATCACCACCTAATCACCGAGACTATTAATTGTCTATATCAGTATCGGATATTATTAAAAGTAAATTATAAAAAAAAAAATTAGAGGGAAAAGGAAAATAATTTATTAATATCTTTGTTATCACTATTCATATCTATATATATATTTTTTTAATCAGTTTATAGTTCGTTAATAAATTGTAATTATGCGGCGAAAATGCAAATGTGATTAATCTTATCCATCTTAAAGTTAGGTACATTGTTTTGCTACAGGTCCGTTAATTGTATCTAATATACAAATATTGTACCTGTAAGGACAGGTAGTGTCAATAGCATGGGAGATGAATTTGTTTCACAGCTGGGTGCCTAGAATACACGACTGAGTCTCGTTAATTGCAATAAACTTTTATTCCGTATACGTGTAAGGTATTTTCACAGCTGAGTATCAAAGATACATATTTGCAGCAATCCTTGTGGTTTGATTCGGGAGGTATGGAAGGGGTTTTACAAGGTAAAAAAAGTAAAGAATGTAGAAAAATGATCGTCAAATAAAGATTAGAGAAGAGAAAATAATAAGTGTAAAAATTGAAAGAGAAGAGAAAAATGGAATAGAAATTATAGGAAACAAAGAACCCCCGACCCGACCCTCATTCAGATTATCCAACGCTAATTTTATTTTTCAAACCATATTTTTTTTTCGGTTTTAAGATTCTTTATTTCTCAAACACCATTAAGTTACAATGGTACAACGACGTTCATCAGCTTCCCCTTTCTTAATTCTTTTTTTTAATTTCAATCTGATAATTAGGTGGTGAGGTTTTTTCACTTCACAATGTCCTCTAAAAGTGACTTCTTATCTTGGGATGACCAGGGCCGTAAATTACATAGAGGCATGTAGGCAGTTGCCTCCTATTGCGGGCTGACAAAAAAAAATGGAGAGAAAAAAACACTGAAAAGAAAAAAATAGTTAAAATCATGCATTATTTTTATAGCACTGGTTGTAAGTTAATACAATAAGGTGGTTAATCATAATGACACGAAGGTGTGTTCAATATTTGGATCTGAACGGTCGGTACCCAACTCAACTCCTTTGCACACATAAAATTTTCCCACCAAATACTATTGCATTTGCATACATAGAAGTGACAATGTTGGCAATATTGAATGCATAGAAGTGCTAAAAAGATGGGATTCGTCCAGTCAGAAAAATCACCTTAGAATTTGACAAAGCCAGAATAAAACGTTTTGGTGTATACAAACATTGTTACGTTTTTAATTTGAACTTGATAGATAAAATCATGAGTTATTGAGTATGCATTTTCATTTTAAGGTTTGAAAATTGTGTCTTTGAAACGAAGTCAAAATTGGTTCGATTTGGACAGCCAAATAAGCGGATAAACCACAAAAAATGACCAAAATACGAAACTACGTAGCTGAAAAAGTGGAGACTCACATTACACGATAAATCTTTTTTTTTTAAAGTTTTATCTTGATGAATGAGGTTATCAAGAATGTGTATATATGTACACATCATTCTAATTCATACATTAAATTAAGATAGTAAATAAATAAATAAATATAAATATTTATAGTAGAGTTCTGCCCGATAATCAATAGCTGACTGTCAGTGGCAAATATTTCTGACATTGGGTAACCGAAAATTAGCTACATCGAGTGGGGTAGGTTCTGTGTTTACAAAAGTTTTATAGTTGAAAAGTGCATGATCTCAAGAAACTAACTTTCCATTTAAATGTGTATATATATATGTATATTTAAGTCTAGAGAATTATTCTTTTTTTCATTTGACAGGTCCTTACACTGCAAAAACAGTGTTTATATCCTAAATTCTAATCTAAGCACTTCTTCTGTGTACATTTTGAAACACGTTTAGCATCTAAACATGTTTAGATTTTAACAAGTGTTTAGATTTCAACAATTAAAATGTTAGATGTTTAGAAATATATGGTGTTTAGACCTTAGAACGGTTAGGCTACTAGTACTTTGATTTCACAGGAACTACTTGGGGTACAGCACTACAGGTTGAAAAGTGCACTGTCATGACTGTATTGCAGAATATACAATACACGTGTACATTTTTGCTTAAATTACCTTGCAATGATTTATACCATAATTTTATTTGTCAATATAGGACATTGTATATTTTTTTATATAAATAAGGCCGTTATAGTAGTCTCAGATAGCATTCACATTGTAAAACAAAATGGAATTCATCTTCAGTAATATTCAAAGTACAAAGAGTACACTTTCGATCTAACCTGAGACTACTATAACGTTGTTTTCACGTTACAGTTTGTACGCCAATGTCACTAAAACTCGCTCGATTCGGACTAAGACCTGGGATAAATTGCCTCAGGGTGTACTGGGGTACTACAGGGTGTTAAATGAACTTATAATATAGTAGTCTCAGATCTAACTTATTTACTCAATGATAACGGCCTACTTCAACAAATAAATCATGTGAAAACTCTAAGCCGAGTTAATTACACTCTAAAATTCATGTTTAGTTAGATTATATTGTAAACAAAATTTATTAACAATTAACACTTAGATGAAATGTTCATTTGATAAAACCTTAAATAACTTCTCAAATATTGAATAAACTTGAATAAAAACAAAGAACTTAAGATCAAACTTAAGATCAAACAATAAATTATCTATAGAATGCATACAAACTCTCACTAAAACATCTATGACAGTTCCTGTTTTAATTATATTACAAATCAAATACGAGAATTTGAGTGGAAGAAGTTGACCGTGTATATTTGAGTTAAAAAAAAAAAAAAGAAACTATTCTCGTTTTTGTAATAGAAATTCAGAGTTACAGATTAAGTTAAGTCATTGATATAAGAAAATATATAACAAAAAAAATTGTTACTAGTATTCTGCATTTTCATTGGTTTACTATTGGCGTGCGACTTTTTGTGTAAACCAATGATAACGGGAAGACCGCCCACAGATTAGGTTTGACCAATCAGATTTGGAGTTTAATTAAAGGAGTGTCTGTTTAAAGACAAATGAATTGAAATTGAAAATTCCTAAAATTCCCAGAATCGCTTTTTTGTATGTTAATTTATTGACCTTGGAGAAAGCATCGGATTTTATTTTTTAATTCTTAAACCTAAATACACGAAAAGAAAAAGATATCTAATTTCTGTACAATTTTCCTTTCATTTATTAAAGAGGTTAGCCATTTTTCTCCAAAAAGTACTTTCTGAATCTTCATTTACAGAGTTAAGAGTTTCTTTATGAAATACATGCAGAATTATTGCGATTTGTACTGTATTCATGAATACCTATGGTTATTTCATTATACATATGTGTCGTTTGGTTGCTGTCTCATTGACGAATAAACCACATCTCCTTTATTTTTATATGTTATATTCAAAGACAAATTTTAATATAAAACTTCCCATTTGTATACAATGCATTGAAATTTCAACCCGCTAAGACAAGGAATGTCGTAAAAGCGCTATTGACAAGTTGAGCGTATCAAATTAATTACATGTATATATACGAACGGTCGTTCAAGGTCAGACATGATTACACATGTGTACTTAACTATTACACTAGTTAGTTTAAATCTGTTTTGCTAAAAGAATTAACATTTCTAAAATACGGATTTTCCCTTTGTGATTTATCCGATATTTACAAAAAAAAACATATTAACTTAATACTTTTATTTGAACAAAATTAGAAATTATTTCATAATATGATTCTGGATTGAGAAAACTCAATATATTACAAAGTTACGTGTCTTAGCATAAAATGCCGGAAGAATAACTGACTAGAACTGTATATCTAATGTTTAATTATGTCGTTTGGTTGCTGTCTTGTGTATGCATAAACCACATCTCTCTTATATTCACATTAAACATTCACGGACACATTTTAATATAAAAAAAATCTAATTCGAAATGAATTATCACATGAATACGTATGGTCTTGAATTTCAAAAGTCGGACTTGGTTATCACAAGGATTTATATATTAATCTAAACAAATCCGTGGTTATAGTCAACAGTTACAATGAATAATTTTATACTAAATTTTTTTTAAAAGCAAAATACGGATTTCCCCTATTGACTTAGTTATATCAAATGTTTTAATTTCCATACAAAAAACCAATTCTCTAAAATATTACCCCAGTGTGAAAAAACAAAATATCAACTTTAGATATTCTTACAAATTTAAAGATTTCCAAAGTACAGATATTCACTTCGTTTAATCAATTGTTTTAATTTCAATACCAAAAAAAAGAAGAAAATTCTCTTTAAAATATCAAAAGATATTAAACAATTAAATATCAACCGGAAATATTCTTATAAATTTTGAGAATCTGTATTGTATACTGGAGGAATAATTGGAACTGTATATATATCTATAGTTTAATTATGTCGTTTGGTTGCTGTCTCGTTAAGGGGACCAATAATGGTTTTCAAGGTGGGACGTGGTTAAATTTAATAGTTGCAATGTGTATTTAGAAAATTATGTTTCTCTATAAAAAAAAAAAAGCAATGAAAGAAAACTATAGATATAAACTTTACGAGTTTCTTAATGAAATTCCGGTATATAATTGCAATTGAGGATGCATATCTTTCTTCTGTTTAATTTGTGTCGCTTAGTTTTTGTCTCATTGACGTAAAAAACCTTATCTCCATTCGATTTTGTTGCATTTAAGTACATATTTTTATAGACAGTGTACGTTAAAAAATATCCCTTTACATAATTACAAAGATTTCAGTTGTGAGGATTACAAATTTTGCATGACTAACTCTATAGACTAACGTGATATCCGTGTTATTTTTCTTTACTGTTTTACTCTGATTCTCTCTCAATTCAATCAATTAAAAACAAATGTAAGATATGATTAGAACGTTCAAACTAAGACGCGTCAGTGCTCTTAAATGATCTTAAGTCCATCCCAAAATCGGTCTTAATGTGTGTCTTCAAACGAAGGGATACTTAATTCCGAGAACACCACACCTGGTTATGACAAACTCAAAATGTTTGGGGACATATTTTAGATTTTTAAAACGTTCCAAAAAAAAACCAAACTTATGCAAGCATTTACAGAAGTTCAAATGTTCTTATTATAAAATTTAAGCTTGAAATACATTTTTATCGCTTTTCAGTGTTATTCTTTTACCCAGGCTAAGAACTATCGCGAAAACTATCATTTCTTTTAAGAAAATGAAACGAGTAAAATTAAGCTTATGATAAAGGCAGTGTCAGCGTCATGCGGGTACGCGTGGCATAATTGGACTTCGTAGGGTACGCGTAACCGCCTAATATTCATATATTGTCGGATGGAGATAAAATTGTGTATTAAACCGGTAATTTATCACAATAAGTGAAACAAAAATATAATTCACAGAGATTTTAAGATATGAGATGTCAACATTTCGACTTTAAAAACCATTAGTAATCCGATTTTATTTTTACTACGTCCCTAATACGCTTTCGTAGAAACGATCCAGGGTGGTGTTCTCGAAGCTATCTTAGGACTAGGACGTGTCCTAAGTCCATCTTATGGCAGGTATTTTTCCTAAGTCGTGTTCTCGAAGCTCTCCTAATTTACGATATATCGCAGTTTTCGTCCTAACTTTAGGACACCTAATTTTTAGGTGTCTTAGGATCATCCTATCTTCATCCTAACATAATAAATTTTGGATTTCGCTTTTTGTTCATTTTTTACCTGAAGATTAACATGAAAATGAAACGCACCATCGGTTTTGACTCGTATATAAAGAAATAAGGCATGATTTTAAACTTTGAACTTCGTTTTTACGATTACACTACCAACTCAATTCTCATTTCAAAACAAGTTGTTTTCCAGTTTAAATTACAATCCTTTTTGATATAATTTTAGTATTACATTTAAAATTATGGATTTAATTCTTTAATTGTAATTATAAAATCCGTAAACAATTTTATTAATTGGTTTGGTCATTAATAAATGTTTTCTCAAAAAATAAAATTGACGATTTAAAATTTCTAGACTTAGGATATGTTTATGACGTCCTAACATAAGATACGTCTGAGATAGCTTCGAGACACAACTTAAGAGTGTCCTAAATTGATCCTAAGTCCACCCTAAAATTGGTCTTATCTATGACCTAGGAAGAATCTTAGGAAACTTTCGAGAACACTACCCCTGGTTAGTTTTTGAATATTTTTCTTTAAATGTTAACTATAATTATAGATTATCTATGCATTTATATAACAAGTTATTTATTCAAATAAATTAGTTCATCATATATAACCGTGACTTGATTTTCATTTTAAATTTTAAATATGAAGACCTGAAACGGAATTAGCAAGCAATTAATCCGGCGTTCTGAATGATTTTTAATCGTTTCAGATATTTTAAAATGTTCGTTTCTGTTTCGAATTTTATTTACATGTATTCAGTATAATTTAATTATTCAGTATAATCTTATTCTTTTCACGTGCATTTACATTTAATTTCTATTTTTCTTACTAATACATTAAATACAGATTAAAACATATTATTTGCCACTATATTAACTGAATTCACAAAGTCGGGAAATAACCGACAGTTTATTATAAAATAGGTTGCGGGTACGCGTAGCCTACGGAAGTCAATTCGGCTACGCGTATCCGCATGTCGGTACGCGCAGACACTGCCTATAATGAATAACATGTTAATATAATATAAGCAAAAATTGTACATACCTTATCATCACTCTTGAAGAAACTTCTGCTTCTGACTTGGTAAGTGTTGCATGCTATATATTTCACAAGGTAGTGTGTTGGTGCTTTAGTCGTTAGGCTGAGGACACGAGATCTTGGTAACACGGACATTTTTAACAATGATAAATCAAATAAAATTGTTGATCTTATAAAGCACACAGGTTGTCATACATGATATGACAGTTCCATCCGGAGATGAAATAAAACAAAACATTTTAAAAGGATTACTATTTTTGAATACCTTGCTTATTTGAAGGTCCCTGTCAGTGTGATGATATGATAATTGGGGTATACCGTCGCTGTCAAATGCAAAAAATATGGCTTTTTGTTTCGGTGGGAACAACACCTGTCTGCATTGGAGTAATTGAATATATGTACATTTTTACAAATAAAAAAGAGATATAGAGCAGTATGCATATATAGAAAAAAAAATCCACCCGAAAAAAATTAGTATTTCTAAAATAAATGATAATGACTTTAGTTGAAAAATATGAATTGGATATAATAAAGAATGTAAGATTTTATAAGATCCAATTCCTACATTTGATTACAGATTTTTTATAGTTAAAAATGTACATATATAATTGAAACATTTAAAATTTATTTTGAGATTATTTTTTTTTAATTGGGGG
Organism: Mytilus edulis; assembly: GCA_019925275.1. NCBI lineage: Eukaryota > Metazoa > Mollusca > Bivalvia > Mytilida > Mytilidae > Mytilus > Mytilus edulis. The sequence goes on from CM034354.1 coordinate 4,754,083, forward strand.
ATTCTAGTTGAAATGGATTACAGAATTCACTTAAACAGGCACATACATGTACATGTAATTAGCAATTGATAATTTTAATAAAGATGAAAAAATTAAACAGGAGGAAGAAAGACATAGTAACGGTCTTCTTTTCTCAAATGTAAAAAATTCCAATACACGTATCATATTTGTATAGGATTTTGAAGCTTGTGTTCTCATGTTTTTACAAACCGGACTTGAAATTAATTATATATCTGAAATTAAGCTCTAGACCTAAAACGGCCTATTCTTATATGCATACTCTGTCATCCACGTGTTGAAATAAACCACGATCTTGCTATGCAGATTTCTTTTGACATGACTTTAAATGGTTACGAAACTACGTTTAATATGTATATACATATGTATACGAAATTTAGATATAAAAAGGAGACAAATCAGACATCAATTAATCAGATCCGAAATAAGGAGATGTGGCATTATTTTAAATAGTTTCACAGAGTCATATTACATGTGTACGGCCTTCAACAATGATAACATAATTGTGTCAAACTGCAATTTGAAATATTCTGTGACTTTGAGTAAAAAAATTAATCGCACCTTATTTTTTATTATGTTTGTGCCTTGCTTTGCGCAGATTAGTTTCTCTATATGCATACAGTTTAACTTGCCTCCTCAAGATTGGTCACATACACGAAATTAACAAAATGATGCTGACAAGATGCATTATAATACATGTATGAAGAAAAGTACAAGACCTGCTGTACATACTATAGTAAAACGAATCATGCTAGTGTCATGTTTTCTCACAAAAGAAATAAAACCATAAAATCTAAATCATCTAAATCATCTTTATTCAAATAGGTATATTTAACTTTCTGTAAACATTACAACTGCCATTCCTCGTCGACAACCATTGCAATAACCTCATTTGTGTGGACATTGTAGAATTATTAATATAGCTGCAATGTTGGTGCAAGGTTAAGTACATGTATCTATTATTGTTGAGTGTTCGTCCTGAATATGTATAATAAATTACGCACTGGAAAATAGTCCATCAGGAACCAAAAAAAGTAGAAAACTAGTTGCACAATTCAAACCCCAAAAACAACAATCGTCAGGTTTTAATAAAATTACGTATACATGACCAAACATGTAACTTGAAAAATTGAAATAGGCTTATTCAAGAAAAAACAAAGAGAAAATAGAGCGTGTAAAGCACGCAAAATAGATGATGAGGAACACTTAAATCCTTCATCAGCAAACCAGTAGTAATACTAGAAATATATGTTAAATGAAGTTGAAATTATCATCTCAATTTTAATAAACTTGACTCTAAATCTAAATTGAAAACTGTTTTAGTTCACAAAGAATACATTTTGTCTAGTGGTGTGGCTGACTGAATAAAGCAATCCAGTGAGTTGCGAAAGTAAGGTCCATTTTGGTAAATTATCTATGTACTAATATATTATTGATATTAACTTTACTTGTTTAGAACGTTTCCCAACGTATTGTACACATGTTGTATATTTCTTGTGTACAAATCTATAAAGTTTGCATTTTAACCTGTCTGCGTTATTTTGATATAAAGTTGTAAATTAAACTTGTACCTGTATGAAATATTTGCTACTGGACGTTAAAAAAGCTACAGTCAATCAATTATTCCAATATTAAGTGTTGTTTCAATTAAATTCATTTAAGAGCGGTACACTTATGCAATAGACAATCTAACCCAATTGTAACATCGCAATTGAAATCACAAAATCGTTCATTACTATATCTGATGATCGAATCACACACAGCTCAATGACTGCATATACAAACAACGCTAATAACTTGTGTGATTTATTACCTGTCAATTACATGAGAAAAAATAGTGAAAAATATTGACAACCGATGTTTTAACAAGAATTTGATTTTTACACTGGTACATATATATAAGCGTCAGTCAGTGATCTTTTCTTTCATTTTTGTATTCTTTTAAAGTTCATAGTATTTTTATTTGTCCTTCTGAAAATAACGAAATGAGGTCGAAAAAAAGAAATTTCACGGCATAATGTTTATATAATAAGCAATATTTAATTTCGGGAATTAACAAGGTTTTTCCATGACTTTTTATGTTCGGGTTGAATCAGTTGTAAGTGACAAATGGAGCATATTTTTAAGATTAAACGAATATTGTGAGCAGCTGATGGCTTATAAGCACGTGGCAATAACCGCCTTCTAAGAGCACATGTTATTCTATTGAAATTAATCAGGTGTCATCTTGGTTTATTGTATCTACACGGCAATCAGTATTTACGACAACAAATTTAAAATGGCAAATTCACATAATTTCAATTTAAGTTAACTCATTGGTGTCAAATCAATACAAACTGATCTCTAAACAAAACATTAGGCTAAGGCTTCCTTATTCGCGTACAAAACAATGCAAAAAATTTCACAGTTTTATTATCAGATAAATTACTCCATCATATACAAAGTGTAACAAGTGCATATCAATACATTTACAAATCAATAAACATATGGCAACCAATGTACCGTTATATAACGTTCATGGATCGACCCCCGCCCACCCGATCTCCCGTGGACAGCAGTGGGCGTGGATTCCACGCTATACCGTGGACCAGTCGGTGGGCGTGGACCACAGATGTCCACCCAATGCACACGACATACCGTGGACAAGTGGACACGTGGGCGAGCGTGGACCGAAATGTCCACCCAATGCACACGCCCACCGTGGGCACGTGGAAATGACAAAGTCCACGTGGGCTGTAGTGTACATATAGTACCAAAGGGAACGCGACATATACTTACAGTACCAAAGGGAAGGGGATAGATACGTATAGTACCAAAGGGAACGCGACATATACTTACAGTACCACAGAGAAGGGGATAGATACATATAGTATCAAAGGGAACGCAACATATACTGACAGCACCACTAAGAAGGGGATAGATACATATGGTACCAAAGGGAACGCGACACATACTTACAATACCACAGAGAAAGGGATAGATACATATAGTACCGAAGGGAACGCGACATATACTTACAGTACCACAGGGAAGGGGATACATACATATAGTATCAAAGGGAACGCGACATATACGTACAGTACCACAGGGAAGGGGATAGATACATATGGTACCAAAGGGAACGCGACATATACTTACAGTACCACAGAGAAGGGGATAGATACATTTAGTACCAAAGGAAACGCGACATATACTGACAGTACCACAGAGAAGGGGATAGATACATATAGTACCAAAGGGAACGCGACATATACTTATAGTACCTCAGGGAAGGGGATAGATACGTATAGTACCAAAGGGAACGCGAAATATACTTACAGTTCCAGAGAAGGGGATAGATACATATAGCATCAAAGGCAACGCAACATATACTGACAGTACCACAGAGAAGGGGATAGATACATTTAGTACCAGAGGAAACGCGACATATACTGACAGTACCACAGAGAAGGGGATAGATACATATAGTACCAAAGGGAACGCGACATATACTTAAAGTACCACAGGGAAGGCTTTAGATACATAAAGTATCAAAGGGAACGCGACATATACTTACAGTACCACAGAGAAGGGGATAGATCATATAGTATCAAAGGGAACGCGACATATACTTACAGTACCACAGAGAAGGGAATAGATACATATAGTACCAAAGGGAACGCGATATATACTTACAGTACCACAGGGAAGGGTATAGATAGATATAGTATCAAAGGGAACGCGAAATATACTTAAAGTACCACAGGGAAGGGGATAGATACATAAAGTACCAAAGGGAACGCGATATATACTTAAATTACCACAGGAAAGGGATAGATACATATAGTACCAAAGGGAACGCGACATATACTAACAGTAACCACAGAGAAGGGGAAACATACTTTATAGTATCAAAAAGGCAATGCGGACATATACATATAGTACCAAAGGGAACGCGACATATACTTACAGTACCACAGGGAAGGGAAAGATACTATTATAGTATCAAAGGGAAGCAACATATACTACAGTACCACTGGGAAGGGGATAGATACATATAGTACCAAAGGGAACGCGACATATACTTACAGTACCACTGGGAAGGGATATATACATATAGTACCAAAGGGAACGCGACATATACTTACAGTACCACATAGAAGGGGATATATATACATATAGTACCAAAGGGAACGCGACATATACTTACAGTACCACTGGGAAGGGGATAGATACATATAGTACCAAAGGGAACGCGACATATACTTACAGTACCACAGGGAAGGGGATAGATACATATAGTACCAAAGGGAACGCGACATATTCTGACAGTACCACAGAGAAGGGAATAGATACATATAGTACCAAAGGAACGCGACAATACTTACATACCACAGAGAAAGGGATAGATACATATAGTACCAAAGGGAACGCGACATATACTTACAGTACCACAGAGAAGGGAATAGATACATATAGTATCAAGGGAATGCGAACATATACTACAGTACCACAGGGAAGGGGATAGATACATATAGTATCAAAGGGAACGCGACATATACTACAGTACCACAGGGAAGGGGATAGATACATTAGTACCAAAGGGAACGCGACATATACTGACAGTACCACAGAGAAGGGAATATATACATATAGTACCAAAGGAACGCGACATATACTACAGTACCACTAAGAAGGGGATAGATACATATGGTACCAAAGGGAACGCGACAATACTTACAGTACCACAGAGAAGGGGATAGATACATATAGTACCAAAGGGAACGCGACATATACTTACAGTACCACAGAGAAGGGGATAGATACATATAGTACCGAAGGGAACGCGAACATATACTTACAGTACCACAGAGAAGGGGATAGATACATATAGTATCAAAGGGAACGCGACATATACTGTACAGTACCACAGGAAGGGGATAGATACATATGGTACCAAAGGGAACGCGACATATACTTACAGTACCACAGGGAAGGGGATAGATACATTAGTACCAAAGGGAACGCGACATATACTACAGTACCACAGGGAAGGGGATAGATACATATAGTACCAAAGGGAACGCGACATATACTTACTAGTACCTCAGGGAAGGGATAGATACATAGTACCAAAGGGAACGCGACATATACTTACAGTACCACAGAGAAGGGGAGTACTATAGATAGCACGATATAAGTACCACAAAGGGAAACGCGGAACATATACTACAGTACCACAGAGAAGGGGATAGATACATATAGTACCAAAGGGAACGCGACATATACTTACAGTACCACAGGGAAGGGTATGATACATAAGTACCAAAGGGAACGCGACATATACTTACAGTACCACAGAGAAGGGGATAGATACATATAGTATCAAAGGGAACGCGACATATATTACAGTACCACAGAGAAGGGATAGATACATATAGTACCAAAGGGAACGCGACATATACTTACAGTACCACAGGGAAGGGATAGATAATATAGTACAAAGGGAACGCGAATATACTTACAGTACCACAGGGAAGGGGATAGATACATAAAGTACCAAAGGGAACGCGACATATACTACAGTTACCACAGGAAGGGATAGATACATATAGTACCAAAGGGAACGCGACATATACTAACAGATACCACAGAGAAGGGGAAAACAATTTATAGTACAAAGGAACTGCGACATATACTATGTACAAGTAACCACTAAGAGGAAGGGAATAGATACTATAGTATCAAAGGGAATGCAACATATACATACAGTACCACTGGGAAGGGGATAGATACATATAGTACCAAAGGGAACGCGACATATACTTACAGTACCACTGGGAAGGGGATAATACATATAGTACCAAAGGGAACGCGACATATACTTACAGTACACAAGAAGGGGATATATACATATAGTACCAAAGGGAACGCGACATATACTTACAGTACACATGGGAAGGGGATAGATACTATAGTACAAAGGGAACGCGACATATACTTACAGTACCACTGGGAAGGGGATAGATACATATAGTACCAAAGGGAACGCGACATATTACTGACAGTACCACAGAGAAGGGAATAGAAACATATAGTACCAAAGGGAACGCGACATATACTGACAGTACCACAGAGAAGGGAATAGATACATATAGTATCAAAGGGAACGCGACATATACTGACAGTACCACAGAGAAGGGAATAGATACATATAGTATCAAAGGGAATGCGACATATACAAACAGTACCACAGGGAAGGGGAAAGATACTTATACTAGTAGTACCAAAGGGAGTGCGACATATACACACAGTTCCACAGGGAAGGGGATAGATACATATAGTACCAAAGGGAACGCGACATATACTTACAGTAACACAGAGAATGGTATATATACATATAGTACCAAAGGGAACGCGACATATACTTACAGTACCACAGAGAAGGGGATAGATACGTATAGTATCAAAGGGAACGCGACTTATACTACAGTACCACAGAGAAGGGGATAGATACATATAGTACCAAAGGGAACGCGACATATACTTACAGTACCACAGGGAAGGGGATAGATACGTATAGTTCCAAAGGGAACGCGACATATACTTACAGTACCACAGAGAAGGGGATAGATACATATAGTATCAAAGGGAACGCAACATATACTGACAGTACCACTAAGAAGGGGATAGATACATATGGTACCAAAGGGAACGCGACATATACTTACAGTACCACTGGGAAGGGGATATATACATATAGTACCAAAGGGAACACGACATATACTTACAGTACCACTGGGAAGGAGATATATACATATAGTACCAAAGGGAACGCGACATATACTTACAGTACCACTGGGAAGGGGATAGATACATATACTACACCAAAGGGAACGCGACATATACTTACAGTACCACAGGGAAGGGGATAGATACATATAGTACCAAAGGGAACGCGACATATACTACAGTACCACAGAGAAGGGGATAGATACATATAGTATTAAAGGGAACGCAACATATACTGACAGTACCACTAAGAGAGGGGATAGATACATATGGTACCAAAGGGAACGCGACACATACTTACACATACCACAGAGAAAGGGATAGATACATATAGTACCAAAGGGAACGCGACATATACTTACAGTACCACAGAGAAGGGGATAGATACATATAGTACCGAAGGGAACGCGAACATATACTTGCAGTACCACAGGGAAGGGGATAGATACATATAGTATCAAAGGAAACGCGACATATAGTACAGTACCACAGGGAAGGGGATAGATACATTTAGTACAAAGGAAACGCGACATATACTGACAGTACCACAGAGAAGGGGATAGATACATATAGTACCAAAGGGAACGCGACATATACTTACAGTACCTCAGGGAAGGGGATAGTACGTATAGTACCAAAGGAACGAACATATACTACAGTACCACAAGAAGGGAAGATACATATACATAAGGAACGCAACATATACTACAGTACCACAGAGAAGGGGATAGATACATTAGTACCAAAGAACGCGGGAAGCACATATACTACAGTACCACAGGAAGGGATAGATCATATAGTCAAAGGGAACGCACATATACTGACAGACCAAGGAAGGAATAGATATTAGTACAAAGGAAGCGACATTACTACAGTACCACAGGAAGGAAGATACATATAGTCCAAAGGGAAGCGACATTACACAGTTCCACAGGGAAGGGATAGATACTATGTACAAAGGAACGCGATATACTCAGTAACACAGAGAGGTATGATACATATAGTACAAAGAAGGACATATACTTACAGAACAAAGAGAAGGGAACGCGATATATACAGTACAAGGAGGGGATAGTACATATAGTACAAAGGGAACGCGACATATACTTACAGTACACAGGGAAGGGGATAGATACTTATAGTACAAAGGGAAGCGACATATACTTACAGTACCACAGAGAAGGGGATAGATACATATAGTATTAAAGGGAACGCAACATATACTGACAGTACCACTAAGAAGGGGATAGATACATATGTACCAAAGGGAACGCGACACATACTTACAATACCACAGAGAAAGGGGATAGATACATATAGTACCAAAGGGAACGCGACATATACTTACAGTACCACAGGGAAGGGGATAGATACATATAGTACCAAAGGGAACGCAACATATACTTACAGTACACAGGGAAGGGGATAGATACATATAGTACAAAGGGAACGCGACATATACTACAGTACCACAGAGAAGGGATAGATACATTAGTATCAAGGGAACGCGACATATACTGACAGTACCACAGGAAGGGGATAGATACATATAGTACCAAAGGGAACGCGACATATACTACAGTACCACAGGGAAGGGGATAGATACGTATAGTACCAAAGGGAACGCGACATATACTTACAGTACACAGAGAAGGGATGGATACATATAGTATCAAAGGGAAGCACATATATACAGTACACGAAGGATAGTACAGTAAAAGGGAAGCGAAATACTACAGTACACAGAGAAGGGATAGTACATATAGTACCAAAGGGAAACGCGACATATACTTACAGTACCACAGAGAAGGGGATAGATACATATAGTACCGAAGGGAACGCAACATATACTTGCAGTACCACAGGGAAGGGGATAGATACATATAGTATCAAAGGAACGCGACATATACGTACAGTACCACAGGGAAGGGGATAGATACATTTAGTACCAAAGGAAACGCGACATATACTGACAGTACCACAGAGAAGGGGATAGATACATATAGTACCAAAGGGAACGCGACTATATACTTACAGTACCTCAGGGAAGGGGATAGATACGTATAGTACCAAAGGGAACGCGACATATACTTACAGTACCACACAGAAGGGAATAGATACATATAGCATCAAAGGGAACGCAACATATACTGACAGTACCACAGAGAAGGGGATAGATACATTTAGTACCAAAGGAACGCGACATATACTTACAGTACCACAGAGAAGGGGATAGATACATATAGTACCGAAGGGAACGCGACATATACTTACAGTACCACAGGGAAGGGGATAGATACATATAGTATCAAAGGGAACGCGACATATACGTACAGTACCACAGGGAAGGGGATAGATACATATGGTACCAAAGGGAACGCGACATATACTTACAGTACCACAGAGAAGGGGATAGATACATTTAGTACCAAAGGAAACGCGACATATACTGACAGTACCTCAGGGAAGGGGATAGATACGTATAGTACCAAAGGGAACGCGACATATACTTACAGTACCACAGAGAAAGGGATAGATACATATAGCATCAAAGGGAACGCAACATATACTGACAGTACCACAGAGAAGGGGATAGATACATTTAGTACCAAAGGAAACGCGACATATACTGACAGTACCACAGAGAAGGGGATAGATACATATAGTACCAAAGGGAACGCGACATATACTTAAAGTACCACAGGGAAGGCTATAGATACATAAAGTATCAAAGGGAACGCGACATATACTTACAGTACCACAGAGAAGGGGATAGATACATATAGTACCAAAGGGAACGCGACATATACTTATAATACCACAGAGAAGGGAATAGATACATATAGTACCAAAGGGAACGCGATATATACTTACAGTACCACAGAGAAGAGGATAGATACATATAGTACCAAAGGGAACGTGACATATACTTACAGTACCACAGAGAAGGGGATAGAAACATATAGTACCAAAGGGAACGCGACACGTACTTACAGTATCACAGGGAAAGGTATAGATACATATAGTATCAAAAGGAACGCAACACATACTTCCAGTATCACATGGAAGGGGAAAGATACATATAGTATCAAAGGGAACGCGACACATACTTACAGTAGCACAGAGAAGGGGCTATATTTATAAAGTATAAAAAGGAAAGCGACATGTACTTATATTACCAGATGAATGGGGATAGATACATACGGTATCAAAAGGAACGCAACACACACTTCCATTATCACAGGGAAGGGGATAAATACTTATAGCATCAAAGGGACGCGATACATACTTACAGTACCACAAGGAAGGGGATAGATACATATAATATCAAAGGGAACGCGACACATACTTACAGTACCACAGAGAAGAGGTAGATACTTATGGTATCAAAGGGAACGCGACACATACTTACAGTATCACAGAGAAGGCGATAGATACTTAAAGTATCAAAGGGAACGCGACACATACTTACAGTACCACAGGAATGGGGATAGATACATATGGTATCAAAGGGAACGCAACACATACTTACATGTAGTACCACATAGAAGAGGTAGATACTTATAGTACCAAAGAGAATGCGACATATACTAACAGTACCACAGGGAAGGCGGCAAATACTTACAGTATCACAGAGATAGGGATAGATACATATAGTATCAAAGGGAACGCGACACATACATACAGTATCACAGTAAGGGGGCCAAATACGTATGGTATCAAAGGGAACGCGACACATTCTTACAGTATCACAAAGAAGAGGTAAATACTTATAGTATCAAAGAAAACGCGACACATACTTACAGTACCACAGAGAAGGGAATAGATACTTATTGTATCAAAGGGAAAGGGACACTTGATAACAGTACCACAGGGAAGGGTACATATAGTATCAAAGGGAAGATGACACATACTTAGAGTACCACAGAGAAGGGGATAGATACGTATAGGCAACAAAAACCAAAAACATATTATACACATGTCACTATAATAAATAATTATTTATTTTCTTACTTACTTACATACTTAATTAATAACTTACTATAACTATCAAGTTTCCTATCCGTGTTTTCTCCATTTGTAAATTGTAAACACAATATCAGGTAAATGACTCTATTAAAGCTATTATATTGTAAGTGAGTAGATTTAAAAAACACAACACTTGGTTAATGTATGTATTGTTTCAAAAACTTCTTTCAGCAAACCACGTGTGATACAAGTAATCTGCATAAATTAAAGATGAAAAGATCAATAATAAGATTTTAATTAACGATCAATAGATTAATTGTTAGATTACACGCTAGTGAATGTTATATACTTTGAAATTAGATGTTTTGCCGTAGGGCATAGTATGTATTTATGCTACGTACAAGCCTCCTTTCACAAGGAGCACCACCATAAGTCATGGTGTAAAAGTTCCTCGCCTTCATTTTCTTACTTTGTTTGAATGGTAATAAATACATTTCTTCATGATTAAGTACATGTATTAATTATTTATTTAGTGTGCCCGGAAGTTAAACCCTTAATAAAGTAAGCTTACAATATATTAGACATGTTACAAGAGTCAATACGATGTTTGCTCTGATGTTAAATACAAATACTACCTTAGTTTATAGTGGGGACCATCTCAAAAATCACAGATAAACATTCATCATAGTTAGGGAGTAACCATTTTACTTCAAGGGGGAGATTATAATTGTTTTTGTCCTATTCAGATTTTTCTCTCGCGCGCTATGTAGTTTATTTTTTTCAATATTTAACGCTCAAAATATTGTATTTCTCATTTCTTGACCAGAATATTTTGTTTCATCAAATTGGGTATCAAAATACTTTTAAATTATTTTTTTTAGTTATAAATGTTCGTTTATTTGAAATTTATTTAAAATGTGCTTTGTGTTTGTTTATTCCACAAACAATATTATGATGTTAAAACCCGCCACAATTTGGGTCTGTCCAAATTCATGAACCCTTAGTCCTTGTTAGTCTCATGTGCGTGTGTTTGTGTGTGTGTGTGTTTTGCTTATTTGTATGTTTCGGACCTTAATTTGGCTTCAATTGCACTGAACTAGTATACGTTATTGTTTAGTGGTCAGCAAACGCCCGAATTCGGGTGCAGGATTTTCTAAATACGTTCAAGACCCATTCGTGGCTTTCGAGTGTTTTTTCTCTATAGTCGGGTTGTTGTCTCTTTTGGCAAATTCCTCGTTTTCATTGATAATTCTATTTCCATGTCGATACCTGTTGTGGCGTTTATACAGCATGTGTTTTGCTCCTGTTGAAAACCTTTAGTTGCCAAGTGTGTTTCTTTCCTTGTTCAGCGAACATCTTCCATACTAATTGTTCATCCAAAAAAGAATTTTATGTGCCACCTAGAGTCATTAAGTTTTTTGGTCTGTCCGTCCGTCTGTCCTCCTATCCGTCATGATCTACCTTTTTACAAAATATTTAACTTTAGGGGTTGAAGTCATAACACTTTGCTCAGTTCTTGCAGCACAAAAATCATGCTCGAAACATGAAATCAAGAATTTTGATTGGTTGATTTTAAAGTACGAGTACAAAAAAAGACTCGAAAGTTGTATTACTTCAAGGCCTGACGAGTTTTCTGTAAAAATGGACACCTACATGAATACTTATATGTGACGGCATCAAATGTACCAATGAAATAGCTATAAATGGACTAAGAAAAAGTAAAACATTTCGCAAAGAGCGAACGATGCGTATATTCGTTTGATAAGAAATTACTAATATGGGTCAATAGAAAAATGTTCTCTTGATTGTATTCTCCGTGTAACAATATTGCCTGATACATGTCATTTAATTCCATAACTCTGGCACAGCTGACCAGATTTTCTTGAAATTTTTCGTTCATTTTTTTGAATAGATAAGGCCGTTAGTTTTCTCGTTTGATTTGATTTACATTGCGTGTCGGGGCTTTTTTATAGCTGACTATGGGCTTTGCTCAATGTTAAAGACCGTACGGTATTAAACCTATAGTTGTTAAATTCTTCTTTTTTATAAGCTTGCTTTAAACCAATCCCACAACAGTACAAATGTGAAATTGTCGTTTTGGTTTCATCTGTCATCTTTGTTTTTTGTACATTGTCTTGTTATAAATTCGGACGTAGCAATTATACTCATACTAAAACTACATTCGTCTCACCTCGGCCGATTCTTTACCTTCATCTAGAAGGAGAGTGGCGGAATCTACCGAGGATTGCCGAATGACTAAAACTAGTGCTACATAAGTTATATACTGAGAAACATTTTGAAAGAGCTAATGACCCAAAGGATCTTGAAAATCATCAAAGGTCGATTTTGCCGATGAAAGTTATAACCTGAGTTTCTTAATTTCTTGTTGAATGCTGTTCGGTGTGAGCCATATTAAATGGCCTGCAAAGAACGTCGTACTTTGACCTATTTTACACATTGTGACTTGATTGTGATTTTACACATTTTGACTTGAATGGAGAGTTGTCTCATTGAACCTCATACCACATCTTTTTATATCTACTTAACCTATCAAAAAAGGATTTTATATTATATATATATTTGTTTGTGATCGTGTCATATCATAAACAATGTTAGTCTGACACTGAACGTAATAACTATCATTAACTTTAGGGTTCAATGTCCATAACATCATCTTCTCTTACGCAAATGTAAGTTCATTGCCTCTAAACAGCACCTGTATGTCGTTAAAAAAAAATTATAATTATAAACGTCAGGTCAGAGCCGTGGTGTAGTGGTTAGAGCATCGGACTACTAACACAAAGGTTCCTGGTTCGATTCCCGTCTGGGATGGCTCTCCCTTAACACCATTTGCGACTATGGTCTTGATGATAGTCCGTCGGAAGGGGACGATAAATGGCTGACCCGTGTTAAGAGAGGGCCATACCTCTTGCACGTTAAAGACACCCTTGTAGATTTCTAAAAAGAGCAGGCTAATGCCGCTACAAGGCAGCACTCGCACCCACAAAGTTGAAAGGGATTAATATAAGTTGCAAAACTTGTATCCCAAATCCGTTAAAAAAGATAAGTTAATCCTAAAGTCAAATTAATTAAAGTCATGATTTTCTTGATAGAGGGTTACTGCTCACAAGGAAGCTATTAAACCAAGAGCTCCAAATGGTGAAGTTGAAATCATCCCTTCGTAAATTTTACGGACGCCTCCACGAGTTGGTTGACCGTTATGGAATAACCGTTTCAAAAATGATATCGGATATGTTCCTTTCGTCGTAACTACAATCCCCTTTCTTTTCGTGAATTTGACCTACCGAATTAGATTATTTACCGGATTTGTAATCACATAAGCAACACAACGGGTTCCGCATGTGGAGCAGGATCTGCTTACCCTTCCGGAGCACCTGAGATCACCCCTAGTTTTTGGTGGGGTTCGTGTTGTTTATTCTTTAGTTTTCTATGTTGTGTCACTTGTACTATTGTTTTTCTGTTTGTCCTTTTCATTTTTAGCCATGGCGTTGTTAGTTTGTTTTGGATTTATGAGTTTGACTGTCCCTTTGGTATCTTTCGTCACTCTTTAAAGACAGTGTCCCTTATATACCTAAATGAATACCACAGAAGAGCATAAGTCAAGAAATGTGGTATGCTGGTTTACTTTAAAAGTTGATAGGAACATCATACCCTGAGAAAATCAACGACCTTCGATAGGAAGAATGACAATACTTGTCAATTAAGATTGGAGTCGAGTGCAACGAGCGGGGTTCGAACCCACAACCTCAGTGTTGACTCGCGGATATTTGTGGTACTTGCTAAACCAAAAACAGAGACAGCAAAGAACGGCACCAACAACTCAACACATCTGCAGGTCATCAGTATGATCATTGCAAAAACACAAATTAGTATAGATAGGAAGGTGTGGTATGAGTGCCAATGTGACAACTCTCCATCTAAATAACAATTTATAAAAGTAAACTATTATAGGTCAAGGTACGGCCTTCATCACGGACCCTTGATTCACACCGAACAGCAGATTATAACGGGCCCAAAAAAATAGTAGTGTAAACCAATGCAAACGGGAAAACCAACGGTATAATCTATATAAAAACGCGAAACAATAAACACGTATAAACCGGTCTACAATCATATCAACGAACTGTCTGTGGCATTTCACTGTTATTATTTGTGACCTGGCCATAACAAAGTACACAAACAGGTTGACGTAAATAAAGTGGACAGTGTATGACCTCGAACTTTAGTATGATTATCATAATTATTTGATAGTTATATTTCTGTCAAATTTTGTTATTTAACGACATTTTTAGGTATAAATAAATAGTCCATATACCTTTATTATAGAATCAATTTATCAACATGTTATCGACTTTTCTTATACCATAATAGAAAAGCAAAGGATATGGGGTATTTATCTCACCTCCTATACATTTCTAGGAACATGATTGGTTAAAAGCGACCTCGTGGAGACCGTGTATATTCAATATTAGGTTAGTAGGGAGGCGGGGCTAATATAACTTTATTGGTAGAATCAATTTATCAAGATGTTATTGACTTTTCCTATACCATAATAGAAAAACAAAGGATATGGGGTATGTATCTTACCTCCTATACATTTCTAGTAATATGATTGGTTAAAAGCGACCTCGAGGAGACCGTGTATATTCAAAATTAGGTTAGTAGGGAGGCGGGGCTAATATAACTTTATTGGTAGAATCAATTTATCAACATGTTATTGACTTTTCTTATACCATAATAGAAAAACAAAGGATATGGGGTATCCATCCATGACAAAAAAATAAGTACATGTACAGTAAAAAACAAACACACAAAACAAAGGAACAGCACTTGTATTGCTGTTCTTCATCTCAAAGTCAGTTGCATGCTTTTAGATCAAGAGAGAGGCGAAAGATACCAAAGGGACTTCCATACTCATACGTCAAGAGAGAGGCGAAAGATACCAAAGGGACTTCCATACTCATACGTCAAGAGAGAGGCGAAAGATACCAAAGGGACTTCCATACTAATATGTCAAGAGAGAGGCGCAAGATACCAAAGGGACTTCCATACTCATACGTCAAGAGAGAGGCGAAAAATACCAAAGGGACTTCCATACTAATACGTCAAGAGAGAGGCGAAAGATACCAAAGGGACTTCCATACTAATACGTCAAGAGAGAGGCGAAAGATACCAAAGGGACTTCCATACTCATACGTCAAGAGAGAGGCGAAAAATACCAAAGGGACTTCCATACTCATACGTCAAGAGAGAGGCGAAAAATACCAAAGGAACTTCCATACTCATACTTCAAGATAGAGGCGAAAGATACCAAAGGGACTTCCATACTCATACGTCAAGAGAGAGGCGAAAGATACCAAAGGGACTTCCATACTCATACGTCAAGAGAGAGGCGAAAGATACCAAAGGGACTTTCATACTAATACGTCAAGAGAGAGGCGAAAAATACCAGAGGGACTTCCATACTCATACGTCAAGAGAGAGGCGAAAAATACCAAAGGGACTTCCATACTAATACGTCAAGAGAGAGGCGAAAGATACCAAAGGGACTTCCATACTAATACGTCAAGAGAGAGGCGAAAGATACCAAAGGGACTTCCATACTAATACGTCAAGAGAAAGGCGAAAGATACCAAAGGGACTTCCATACTCATAAGTGGAAACATATAAACTGACAATGACATGGCTAAAACAAAAACAATATACAAACCATAGTACACAAATCACTGTGACAACATAGATTTTACAAAAGACAGAGCAACACATACCACACTAAAAACTGGGGGTGATATCCGGTGCTCCCTTATGGTGAACAGATCTTGCTCCACATGTTGAAACCACCGTATTGCTCATGCAAGTTCAAACCCGGTGAGTAAGTCGCTTTCTTTGTGAGTCACAACCCTCTAGTAAAGAATCATGCATGATATGAAATACAAGTCCTTGAATTTCGTATCAAGTGGGAGAGTAATAACAGGAGATATATTATTCGTGTGCAGTTTCTGCTGGAATATTGCTACATAGAAATGTAAAGTTCACAATTGGGAAGTTTAACTCATCTATTTTGTCGTAAAGTTTTGATTTCGACCGATAATGTTTCGTATCACACAGCATGAGATGTATTATTTATAAGCGAAATGAACTTTACCCATTGACTAATTGGGTCATTATCCCCAAATATAAAAAAGAAGATGTGGTATGACTGCCAATGAGACAACTATCCACAAAAGACTAAAATGACACAAACATTAACAACTATAGGTCACCGTACAACCTTCAACAATGAGCAAAGTCCATACCGCATAGTCAGCTATAAAAGGCCCCGATAACACAATGTAAAATAATTCAAACAAGAAAACTAACGACCTTATTTATTTTCAATTTTATATTTGCGTTGAGCCAGGAAGCATATTAGCAAATTAATTGTTTTACCGTATTTTTTTTCAGACGACCACAAAACCACAACACCATAATATGAATAAATTGCGGTCGCAAGAAAAAATGCGATTTTGAAAAAATAAAAAAAAATAAACAGTTATTTCCTTATATGTTTCCATTTAGTTTCTTGTCAAATAATTGATTATTTGTTATGGTGGAAGGGAGTAGTATTGTTTGCAATTTAAGAAAATGTTTAGTTTGGATAAAGCTTTTATATAAAGACTTTAAGTACATGCATGTTGCATGTAGATTATGAAGACATTTAGTATATGTGACATGCGCAATATGCATGTTAGCGATATATATCTGATAGGAACCTCTCCTTTATTCAATTGTGAACAACTATACATTATTCAACACAAATAAAAGACTCAGAATTATGACGTAATGCAAAATGAGATAATTTTAACTTCAATATAATAAATTCAATTTGACACCGAAATATAAAAGATGTGGTTTCAGTGGCGGATCCAGAGGGAGTTCCAGGGGTTGGACCAACACAATCAATGCATTCGAATGAGGACATATGGTTGGAACCACCTTTTATCCTGGGTTGGGACCACCCTTTTTAAAATGCCTGGATCGGCCCCTGGTTTTAGATTACTAATGACACACTACTCTCCACTAGAGATGAATAAAAAAAATACACAAAAGTGAAGAAAAGACGGAGAATAAACCAAAAGGAGGTATCAAAACAAAGTCATTGAGATCGACAATATAATGACAATCTACTAAAAAAATGACAAAGATGAAACAACAGTCTAGAAAACACTTGCTATGCTAGTCCAAATAATTATGACGTCTTGAAAAGCTATTATATTTTTTTTTCTTTGACGCCTCACTTCGACCGAAAGCCTTTCAAGACGTCATGATTATTTAGACTATAGCTAGGCAAAAACAAGCCCATTAAATATCGAGTTACATAGGCAGATTTGGTGGTCATACACACACACACACACACTTTACGGAGCTACATTTATGGTAACTGCATTGACTTGCTACAAGTATAAGTACAGACCAAAACCTCAGTTGGCTAACTAACCCTCCCCTTTTTCAATCTCTAAGAGCAGTGCGCCTGGGGTAATATCAGTTACTGCGAAAGGTTAGTCATCTTATTGCTAGCACAAGAAAATGATTTTTGTCGTAATACTAGTATTAGTACAATCCTCGAAACATCAGTTTCATCTAAGAACTACTAGACGTAGCATTTATTAGACAATAGATCGATATAATAAAACCGGATTCCAATCCTACGTGTTTCCTCTGTTTACTCACATTGTAAGTTATCTTTAGATTATTTCCCGTTAAAACCAGTTTAAGTACAACTAAAAACCAGATATAAAACTAAAACAATAAGAAGCTACTATTTCCACATAAACGTAAACAGGAAATAAACATGTTTGGAAAGTATAGAAAGTATCAGTATCATTACGATACTAAATTTAAAAAGAACAAGTAATCATACATTCATGAAACAGGATAAAACGAATGCCAGGATCCGATATGTTGGACAATATTAATAGTACGTGATAAAGCGTTGTTGTTTTTATTTAAAAGTGGTTAAACCCAACTTTCAAATGATTCTCAGCAGTGACTATCTGGTTTGAATGAATAGTTTTTATCACTTACAAATTAAAATAGTTGACAATTATTTCTTTGAAAATTAAATGAGATGAACTTCTGTTTTTTTGTTGTTGTTTTTGTTTGGGGGGGGGAGTTGTATTATTGCCAATTATACAACGGTCTGTTTATTTTTATAAGAAAAAACATAATCATGTAACGGTTTTCATTAAAATATATATACTGTATTTTTTGCGAAACAAACAAAATACAATTTATAAGAAAATTCCATTTGACAAAAAGTCACTTACAGCTTAACATTTAACAGAGACTATTTTATTGCAGAGTTGTGAGATTTTACCCATTCATTCATATCTTTAATTCCTCATAAATGAGATTCAATGAACATACAATTAATGAATATAAGCAAACATTACAACATAATTACAACTAATTATTAGTATAAGAGCAAAGTATAAGGTAAATACACAAAAGATGATATGTAAATAGTCCCCAAAATATATTTTAAGTATAAATGCAGTGACACATCTACTAACACTGTCTAAGAGATCGACTATATTCTGCTACACACTGGATAACATGTGCATGACAAAGCTTAAGAAATTTAACCGATTCATCTATACTTGAAAAAATTGTCAATGGTTTTCGACCGAGTAACACTTGAAACAGGATTTCGTCGTCATACATGCTTAGTTCACAGTAAAGATGCACTGTATAAATTATCAAATTATTGTAAACGAATTTTAAACGCGAGATTTACGGCAACGCTCGCTAGTATGAATCTAGTATTGTTAATTGAGAAACAATTAAAAAGAGTTCGAATATAAGAAGTGAAAGTTAAATTCAGAATGGCATTATTCTGAAGAATTGTGACGAATAATGATATTTTTGTTGTAAAAATTATTACTTTTAATAAAATAAAATGAGGTGCATCCTACAATTTATTGCATTTTATTGAACAGATATGTTATGGTGAGATCAAGATATTTTTTTTTTTTTTTTTTTTTTTTTTTTTTTTTTTTTTTTTTAAACATATTTATTTGAAAAAATCATGTACAGGCATACACATATAAATACAGTGTTAACATATTACAAAAGGATTCGGAAACAAGGTTTCCCTTATATTAATCCGTCTCTTTTTTGATTTTTGATTTATTGTTGATAAAAATTGTTTTACATATAAATCATTATTTGTTGTTTATACCTGTAATTTATAGTATTATAAATTGTTGTTGTTTACATGTAATTTATAGTATTATTAATTGTTGTTGGTGTTGTCATGATTTATTGCGACTGTTCTGATTATTACTACTATTTATCCAATTATTAGTATAATATTTAATTTACATGCCCACATCATGTTTACACTTTGAAATGAATATAATATTAAACTAAATAAATGTTACTCTGTATCACATGCCTATAATATTTATGGTACTGAGAAAAATATTTAATTTTGGTAAAAAAAAAAAGAAGCATAATTATATATCAGTTTCATTAGTTTTTTGTACATGTGGTAAAGTTACGTATGACTGGAGTTATCTAACTTAAAGAATATTATCATTTTAAAGGCCATAGCACATTTGGTGTTTTCTTTTATCATAAGAATTCATTTTCTCTGGGTTTTTTTCGTATAGTTTGAATATTACTTTTTCCGAATTAAAAAAACATGTAAAAATATAAAAATGTTCCAAACAATAACTTTTTATAGTCCTCAACTTTTCTCTATTTCTAATTTAGCAATTATTTTTATTGCTATACTATATCGCTTGGATATTTTTTTTTTACCATTCATTTTTGAACTATTGCGTTGGATCCAATCTAATTTGGTATGGCTTATAATGTAAAATAGGTAGGCCTCATTTGCGAATCCTCTAAGTTTTGAATATTTTGTTCTTTATTTAATAAAATGGTATGATTTTAGATGGACCATCTTACTTAGCCAGATAACTATTAATTTGTTGCAATGTAAAAAAAGGATCGCTATAACATAGCTTTGTGATATGAACTTTAATTAAATATGAATATTCTATTTGGTGCGACTTATACAAAAGTTTTGAAATTTTTGTTCTTCCGAAAATGGTATGATTCGAACTGTGATGGACAATCAAAGTGGCGGATCCAGAACTTTCCATAAGGGGAGCCTGTTGACCGACCTAAAGGTGGGCTTCCCGGCCCACAAAAGAGGAAACCCCTCCTTGGAACCGTCTATGAATCATACGAAGTAACATAATTTTTTTTCATTCGTTGAAATATTTATAATAATTGATACATAACTTGACTTTGAGATAATTTAGTATATATATGGATAACTCATTCAGTACGACTTGTTCTTATAACTTGTAATGTTGTGCATTCTGTATATTAAAAAATTGATATTCTGTAGGTTAAGAAATGGTATGACTCGAGATAAGTAATCAAAAGACATATATAAAATTGGTAATTTGGCAAAAAAATTATATTTTTTTTGTTCGTTTTTTTTTTTTTTTTTTTTTTAAATAAATGATATTCTGAGTTAGTGTTCGTCGCATAATTATTACTTATGATGCTAATGATTGAAGTATAATGTGTTTGAGATCTTATCATCAGCAGAATGATACCTCCTAAACCAGTCTTGTCTAGTTAAATGGTTTATACACGATGTTGTATACCTACGGGGCTATGATCAGGAAGACAATACATGGATAGATTGTCTCCCCCTGATCTAACAAATCCGTGTGGACATGACAATATTTACGATACTTTTTGTCACTTTTCTGTAATAAAAATATTAGTAATGTATTTGGAACTTGTAGTGTCTTATGTCGGTCAAAACGCCATATTATAGATGAACTATTCTGCGGGGTACTGTCAAGGGAAAAGTTCACATTTTTATGTTGATTTTTTTTAAATTTGGGTACAACTTTAAATCCTACAATTTATTGATGAATTCCATAATGAAGACTTTAATATAACATTTTCAATAATACACAATTATTATTTAATAAATTTCGTTTACCCTTATTGGGCCTCCGAGTTAGTTGTGAGGATGGTTTATGGGGGGACATAACCAATTGTCATTCGGATCTATATCGATGAATTGAAGATTGTTTTGATTTTTAGTCTTGGAGATTTTGATTGTTTTTAAAATGTATTCCTTATTTTTCATAGTCTTATTTGGGATAATTTGTAAGTATATTATACGTAATTATTCATCATTGATTGTTTATTTCAGAGTAATAACAAGCGAAAAATGTATTTTGAGATTTATCATGCATTGACCTCGTATAACAAAATTAGTGTGAAAAATTTAAAATATAACATTTTAGTGAAATATTATGTATCCCCTATAACATTGCCATTTAAAACTATAGTGTTCTATATCATAAATGAAGGAGATCAATTAACTTAATTTAATAATTCATTTCTGAATTTTGTATGTAACACGTGTAACATACTTCAGTTAAGTCTTAAACATCTATGACCATGGAATAAAATGAATATACCTTGAACTATAAAATGCAAGAGAGTTTGCAGGTTATTATATAGAAAACCGATTAAATGCGAATGAGGATTACAGTATACTAAAAAGCTGGATAGCACGTCCTCAATTAAACGGAGATTTTGTTTATCAAAAACGGAAACTTAGAAACGATCCGAATAAACTTATCGATTCTTAAGTAAACTTATTCAAAAAGGTTACACATTCAAATTTGTATATAGATCTTTGAATATTATTGTGAATATTTTGGTATCAGTAAATCAAATTCAAGCAAAATACTATTTGTATATAGGCCCTATATATGATCATTCATGGGTCTACACTATGTCGATATCTGTATCTTGGCATTGCACAAGGTCGTGTTTTTCGCTAACTGTTTAAGACATTTTTACAGAAATTCAATTAGATGGTGGATATGTACTGATTGATATATTACTAGTAGTCTTAAATGCAGTTTTTTTTAATTGTTTAACTTGCTTCATTACTGCGACGGTACTCTCAATCCCCCCCCCCCCCCTTTTCTCTCTCTTAAAATGACTGGTTGCCTAAACTATGATGGCCCAATTAAACATGACAGGTTTGTGAGGAAATATTTTATGGTGGTGTTGGTGTCAATGTTTTACAATTATATTATGTAATAAAGTAACGACAATATATATCATCATAAGTACAGGCAGTCATTGTATTCATAGTACGTCGTAGGTTAGTTTGCTTCAAGGTGTACATGGTCATGAGACATGGTCCCACGAAAAGTCCCACATACATTTTTTTGAAGACAACTACTAAACATTGATGCTAGGAAACAACAAAAATACCACTACCAAACTGTACCTCGACAACAACAGCAAAAATAAACGAATGTTAACCAGACAATATAAAAAAGAAGATGTGGTATGATTGCCAATGAGACAACTATCCACAAAAGACCAAAATAACACTAACATTAACAACTATAGGTCACCGTACGGCCTTCAACAATGAGCAAAGCCAATATCGCATAGTCAGCTATAAACGCCATTTGAATGACATAAGAAAAAAGACAAGATAAAAACGTGTTTATACAAACAATGGTTAGCATATAATAATGTCCAAATATATTTCATAATAGTTGTACACACGAGATACATTTGCTATAATAAATACTGACATAGTGTAGGTTGTATATAAAAAAGAAGATATGGTATGATTGCCAATGAGACAACTATCCACAAAAGACCAAAATGTCATTTTGTGCAACTCTTTTAAAGTGAAGAGCACAAACAGTGTACTTTCTACGTCACAGCGACTCTTCCGATGTTTCTATTTCCATGACACCATAGTAAGAATTGAAAAGTTCTTATATAACTCAGGCTGTTGTATTTTTTCTTTCTGTTAATTGTTTATCCCTTGGTTATATACCTCGGTGCCTTTAAACATTTTCCTCATAGTCGAAGGCCTTACGGTACCTATATAACTAAGTGTATTCTCATTCTTTGGTCTCTTGTTGAGCCTTCCAAAATGGAAATATATACAGAGAAACTGTTTTCGCTGAAATTTAAAATTTCAAGCATTTTTCAAATTAAGAGATAAAAAAAGAACAGTAAGTTAACAAAAGAACAAACTTTAAAAATCCGTTGCAAAAGGATTTACTTCTCAGATGGAGAGAAATTGTTAGCTATATTGGTTCACCTTTTTTTATTGTAATATCAATTGCTTTATGTATTTTTGTACCACAGTTTTAGTAATTTTACCATTAGCCTATAGATTGTGTTTAGAAACTAAAAATACATAGAGTAGTAAACAAAAGTTTGAATGATGTTTGCTAAGTGTCCAGTGACAAATATTTAAAGCATGTTGATGACATTAACAAATTCACAATCAATCAAATCGCTGGACTGCTCATATAGATAGCTAAGATGAAAGTCGAGAAAAAGGAGGTTTTATCGGAAATGGACGAAAATTTGGCAACTTGGAGTCCTTTCAGAGAAATATCGAAAGGGTTCTTCAGCGTGATGTGATCTTGCACTTTTCTTACACGAGGCATCGGATTTAATGACCGGACGTAGTTGTGTATTTATATATATTCTACAGCCAGACAAACGACTACTGGTATATTAAGGATTGGGTTTTAATGCTGAACATGAGAAGCTCAGGCGGTCAGAATTTTATACCAGGTCAACGTTTTGGTAGTACGAGATTGTTCTGGCGTCTGATGGCCTTTTTGGATTTGCAGAGGCCGTTGGAAGTTAAAGCGCAGTCCATATAGAAAACATGGAAACCGCTGACCAAGACTCTTACGCATGGCCCGACGAATCCTTAGAAAAGGTCGCAAGATGTCAAGGAACTCTCGGACTTCCTCCTTGGTGCTAATAATTTTAGTACCAGTATAATGTGGAACTAATTAAATCATTATAGTTAGTAATAACAATAATTCATTGATGTTTGACAGTAGTCTACACCAGGAAATGTAAACTCTGTCGGAATTGAGAATAGTGACGTTAATAGCTCTGACTATATTATATATGTCGTGCACGTTCGTAGGTACGGGTAATGATTGATACTTCCTAATCCAATTGTAAAGTGCGCGTACACAAACCATACCACAACATATAAATACAGATATTTTTTTCTTAAAAGTTAAAATGGTTTAATATCTTTTATAATCTATATTTTATTTTATTTGATCCTTAAATTCTCGTTTTGCCTCCTAATTGTTCAGATGCAAGCGACTGTGATATGCAGACCATTCTAACCTACAGACTATGTCTGTTGGTCGATACTGTATGAAAAATTGTTAATATATTTAAATGGGGACATAAGGTTGGATCCCCTTTTCTCCTGGGTTTGAACCCCCTTAAAATGGCTTTATCCGCCTCTGGTTTATAGGTTCAAGCGACATTTTGAAGGTAACAGTCAGCTCTGTGATATTCAAATATTTTTAAAATCAATCATTATCAACAATTTAATCGTTTGGAAAACACAGTAAACAGGTGAAATACAGAAAGAACTCGATTTTGGTTTGTCAAATTGTGCTTTTGGTAATACGGCAAAATTCATTTCAACTCGTGGGTCTGGATGGGGTTTATATAGAATTCAGAAAACGAACTAATACTACCAAAAAAAAATGGGCCAAAAATTGAAAAGAGAAAGAGAATAAAAAAATATCAGGAGTATAGATAATAATGGGGTGTTAAAATATAAAGTAGAAAAATGCATAAAAAATACAGAATAAATACATGATTCAGAAACCCCCAACTAAACCCTCCTATGTGGGAAGTAAGATATGTAGGAGATGAATGATTCATTCAGTAACCCACTGGTCAACCTAGTCAGTAATCTACTATATAACTTTTTATTGACAATGTGACGATGAAGGATGGACAATTTATGTTATCTTCCATAGTAAACACGTAATATACGATACTGTTATTACATACTTAAGGTTGTGACGCAGATGACTGAATCATCATAGACCTAATAATCCAGTCGTTATAGTCTACACTTGACAATCACGCCAATGGACGGCTGAATCATGATACCCTAATAATCCAGTCGTTATAGTCTACACTCTACGATCACGCCTCTGGACGGCTGAATCATGATACCCTAATAATCCAGTCGTTATAGTCTACACTTGACAATCACGCCAATGGACGGCTGAATCATGATACCCTAATCATCCAGTCGTTATAGTCTACACGCTTCTGGACTACTGAATCATAATACTCTAATAATCCAGTCGTTATAGTCCATCACTCCTCTGACAACTGTATAATGTATCACCATAAAGCGAATAATCAAGTTATATCAAATCTTCTTATCAGAATACTTTAGTTAACATGAACCGTATTTGATCAATTTTTTTATGAAAAGAGCTATTATGTGGCGGTCCCTTATATTGCCAAAATAGTATCATTATTCAAGGCCTAAGTCGGGAATATGTTGCTCAGGTTTTTTTTATAAAGATTAGACTGTTTGTGTTCCTGCTTCGGTCATTCTAGAGCCTTTTATAGCTTGCTGTTCTGTGTTAGTCAATGCTTCGTGGAGAAAGCCGTACTTTAACCTATAATTGATTTTTTTTATACATTGTGACTTGGATGGAGAATTAATTTGTCTCATTGGAACTGATACCACATCTTATTATATCTACTAACAAAGAGATGTTTTACACATATTTACATCTTTGGTTAAAACACCATTAATACCTCATGGCTTTGTTCTTTAATTCACAGTTGTGGCGTGATCGTTAGTTTACAAAGAATCTCCACTTAAACCGGTATACTAGGGGCCGTCTTAAACCTGCAGTGAGGTGACAGTTGGTTAGTTTTTTTTGTTGCTCCGTGTTGAAGGCCTCACTGTGACAAAAGCGCTGTTCATTTCCCTTTTTTTTAAGCTTTGCATATTTTGATTGTGTGTCGTGGATGCATGGATATTCCATATATATCCTCTCTTCTAATCTATCGCGTTTGAATGTCGATCATGTCTAAATATAATTTAATTTTGGATGTAACGCGGCTTCTGATTGGCTGACGTTATTTTGTTATCAGCCCATAGACATAATTTAGTCATGTGACCGTGAAGTCATCAACGTTTTTTCATGGTTTTCTACGGTTTAAAATGGAATTTAGAATTAAATTATAAGAAATGATTGTAATATTTTGTCTGTCCATTCGAAATAACATGAAAAATGTGGTGCACACTGTGAAATAACCCGCTACGCGCGTTATTCAGTGTGCACCAATTTTTTTTATGTTATTTCTTCATAGACAGAAAAAATATTACAGTAAATTCCTTAAATAAATGACAAGATTTCAACATGAGGCTTTTGTGGTTTTTTTTACAATTTTGCAACAAATGCATGAAGTTTGAAGCTCTCATGCAAAATGTAAGACTTAATTCAAAACAACGAATATTTGTATTTGAAAAAAAATATTGCCGTCTTGAATATGCATGAAATATTTGCCACTAGACGTTAAGCAGCCAACAATCAATTAATATATGTCTTATAAATACCTGAGGAATGCTATTTGAAAGATTGATAATAGTTTTCGATATTGCAATTTAGGGGGCAAAAAGACCATATAATACATATTTGAAAGTCCGACTGTCTGTTAAAATTTAGTTGATACTTATTTCATTTTCTAAATAATAGTAAAACAGATTTCGAAATAAATAATTTATTGATATAAAAAATCGTAAATATAATGCTCTTTCTTTTTCAGACATATCCGCCGGACAACAAAGTAAGTTATATACAATTTTATTTCTTATATCTGTAATGTTTATACGTTTCTTTCTCTCTATTTTAAAAGAATAGAGTCAAAATACTGATACAGTGAAACATGACTTAACCGAATCCTGCATAAATCGAAAACTCGTATAAACCAAATTTGTTCTGAAGCACAGTCATATCAAATTGTATACGTTGTGGACCTATTAAAACCGAATATCGGCCAAAACCGAACACAATCTGAAGTCCCGAAGAGGTTCGGTTTACACAGGTTTCACTGTATCTCTGACTTAAATAGGTTTCACTGTATCTCTGGCTTAAATAGGTTTCACTGTATCTCTGGCTTAAATAGGTTTCACTGTATCTCTATTAGTGAAGAGATGAATATTACCAGACTAGTATTCGTTTCTAGAGAAAGATACATTATATGCATATGAGTTATAGTCTGTTTAAAGATGGTAGATGCATTTTATTTATTGGAATAACCGACTTTTTTACCCCAAAAAATAATGATCTTGAACCAGAAGTATTGGAGGCTTATGTTTGTGAAAGCTCAATAAATGAATATTCCTATTTATCACCAATCAGACAGTGACTTGCATTGATTTGTTTTCTGCCTTTTATCGCTTATTGCTGGACCTTTACAAACATTCCTACAATTCGTAATCCCATAACAACCATATTTTGGCATCTCATGATATGTAAAATAGAGACTTGATATTTAGCATATGTCAGTGAAAAAGCAGCCTTAGTGGTGATTGTGATTAGATAGAAGTCAGTTACATAAAATCGTAGGTACACCAATCATTTCTTGAGTAACAAATTTCAGTGTGTGTGGTTTCTTTTATATCTTCCGTAGTTGGGTTACTGTCTTATTTGTGTATGCCTGGCGTTACCTCTTATGCATTTCTTTTGGTTGGGTTAATTTTAATAACGCAGATTCAAGTGTACTAGTAATCCAATAATTAGTTTTATTCGTTTCCATGTACATTTGTCTTTATACTTTAATGAGCAACTCGACGGGTGCCTCATGTGTAGTAGAAACTACTTACCCTCCCGGAGCACCTGATACCCCCCCCCCCCCCCGTTTTTGTGGGGTTCATATTGCTGAGATATTGGTTTTCTATGTTGGTTATAAATACTGTTATACAAAAACAAAGGATATTGATTCATGATACAAATCAGCAAAGGAACAGCAGTTGTGTTGCTGTTCTTCATCCGAAAAACACAGCGAAGCATTCAATACGGACCAAAATACTCATCCTTACTGCAAGTTTTGAACTGTCCCGACATGTAGTAGCACTGTTGTTTTTTGTTTGAGTTTTCGTCGTGTTTCGTAATTTTCTAGTTTGTTTTTGACTGATGATTTTGAAATTTCCTTTGGTATTTTTCGACTCTCTTTTACAGTTTTATTAAATCATAAGGAATGGTATGTTAATACATAACTTTTGATGGTATATTCATAAGATAAATTCGAAACAGTATATCATTAAGCTAAATAAGTAATGGCAAATCTCTGAGTAATTAGCAAGAGTACTTTTATAAGGTAAATTCGTATAGTATATTTATAGGGACATTGGCAATGGTATAATTATAAGGTAAATCTGCAATGGTATAATTATAAGGTAAATTCGCAATGGTATATCTACAAGGTAAATTAGTACAGTATATTTAAAAGGTAAATTCGCAATGGTATAATTATAAGGTAAATTCGCAATGGTATATCTACAAGGTAAATTAGTACAGTATATTTAAAAGGTAAATGCGCAATGGTATGTGTATTAGGTAAATTCTCAATTCTATATTTGAATAAATGATTCCTCATGGTATATATATAACTAGGTAAATTAGTACGGTATATTTATCCCAGACAACATGCGTATGTTGGCCCAACATTGGCACAACGTACATCATTGCATTGGCCCATCGTTGTAGTTTAACGTTGGCCCAACGTATAAGTGCAAAGTGGGCCTACGTTGGCCCAACATGATGGCTTCATGTTGGCCCAACGTTGTACGGTTATATGCAATACATAGAGCCAACGTTGGCCCATTGTATGAAAAACGAAATCAATGTTGGCACAACGTTGGACCAACGTAGAAATATCTTTTCTTATGTTGGCACTATGTTGGTCCAAGGTAGGTATTTCTCATTTTTATGTTGGCAATACGTTGGTCTATTGTTTCAAACAAATTACAATGGATGCTGTATGAGGAGCTGTATATGATAAATACTCCGGAGCGCATTTGATCTTTTTTTGTATTCCAAACTGCCAAAAGTTAAGGTAGCAATTCTGTATTTTTGTATTACCTATTGTTGTTACTGTCCTTGTTTTTTTCATGAACTTTGCCTCTTTAATTTTATTTATTGTGTGACGCTAAGATATTTCTTTGGCAATGTTTGATGGATCGACCAGATAAACTCTGTGTCATTTGGTGTCTTGTAAAGAGTTGTCTCATTAGCAATCATACCACATCTTCTTTTTTCCTATCAATTTCATTTATTTCTTTAACAGAACAAATGACGTATGGCTTATGGTAAGGCGATCATACAAATAGTTTTTTCGGAGATGTAATTTTAGTTGTATTGGTTCCAGATTCAGAATGAAAATTAAATAATTCAGAAGATGAAACTTTATTTATTTTAAATGTGATATCATTGGTCGTCACCACGAGTAGTGTCCTCCTCAATTTGAACTTCAACAATGTCATTATTATTTATATATGTTATTCTTTTTTTCCCTTCTCTGTTTCTTGCCACCTTCTCTGTCAAGGCTTAAGCGCCGCCAATCTTTAGCTGCATCATCTATCTCCTTATCCGAAGACTCTTTACAGCTACTTTTTTTTCTAACCGACTCTGTAATATAGTTATAAGTAAACTTGAATTGCGTATTTGTCTAATGCATGCGTGCGTAATCTCCCTTCTAGATATGTAATATAAATTAATGTATATTCTAACTAGTTTAAACACTATTTAATACAAAATAAAATCTTAAATAACAAATTTTTTTTATATTGGTTATTTGTCTAATGGTCAGAAATTCATTAGTATTAGACGGATTTGTGGGTATAACAAACCCTTATTACTATTATTTCAGAATTCGGTATCATACTTTATATATTCGTAATATACATGATATATAAAGAATAATTTAGATGTGTATTAATGAACAGTTATAAATTTGATATATAAAAACACTGTTACACATTCAAGTGTGTATATGATAAGGTTTCACCAATATATCGTATCTGTTTGCATGCGATTTAGAAATACAATACAACTAACAAATTCATTTATATTTTATTGAAGTAGAAATCATTATACCACATTTTTAAAACATTACGGAATAAGGTACATCTCAAGACAATTTTATTCCATTAACTTCAGTAATGATCATACATGTTGTGGTTATAGATTTATATATATAATTTACCATTTATTTGAAGATACTAATGTTCAGTGGCAAATATTT